>CM022303.1:500064106-501264106 GCA_011799875.1 Thinopyrum elongatum
TGAGGCTGGGGATGTTACACTCAACTCCATATATTATTTCCCAATGATCTATGGTTATCCTATGATGTTTGAGTAGATCCGTTTTGTCCTATGGGTTAATCGTGATCTTGGTTGGTATGATTGTATATTTTATTTATGGTGCTGTCCTACGGTGCCCTCCGTCTCGCGCAAACGTGAGGGATCCTCGCTGTAGGGTGTTGCAATATGTTCATGGTTTGCTTATTGTCGGTGTTGCGGGGGTGACAGCAGCCTAAACGCGGATAAGTGGGTTATGGCGTATGGGAGTAAAGAGGACTTGATACTTAATGCTATGGTTGGGTTTCATGACCTTAATGATCATTAGTAGTTGCGGATGCTTGCTAGGGGTCCAATCATAAGTGCATATGATCCAAGTAGAGAAAGTATGTTAGCTCATGCCTCTCCCTCATGTAAAATTACAAGAATGATTACCGGTACTTGTTATCGATTGCCTAGGGACAAATGACTTTCTTATTGACAAAAGCTATCTACTTTTATTACCTTGAAATTTATTCGTAGTTTTATTCTCGCAAAGTACTCGTAGTTTTATTCTTGCAAAATAGTTTCATACTTGCTTTAGGTAAAGCAAACGTCAAGTGTGCGTAGAGTTGTATCGGTGGTCGATAGAACTTGAGGGAATATTTGTTCTGCCTTTAGCTCCTCGTTGGGTTCGACACTCTTATTTATCGAAGAAGGCTACAAACAATCCCCTATACTTGTGGGTTATCACACCACTTGAGGAAACACAACATACATCTCATCAAAATATCGAACGAATACCAAATTCACATGATTACTTATAACAAGACTTCTCGCATGTCCTCAGAACAAACGTAACTACTCACAAAGCATGTTCATGTTCAAGATCAGAGGGGTAATAAATATCATTAAGGATCTGAACATATGATCTTCCACCAAGTAAACCAACTAGCATCAACTACAAGGAGTAATCAACACTACTAGCAACCCACAGGTACCAATATGAGGTTCTGAGGCAAAGATTGAATACAAGAGATGAACTAGGGTTTGAGAGGAGATGGTGCTGGTGAATGTAACACCCCCAGTGGTTAACTACAGTAACCCCCCTTTTGATTATGCCATGTCATCATGATCAACAGTGCTTAATCATCATTAGTATCATATCTCTTTTCAAATTCAAAGTCAAATGGAAATTAAACTGAAAGTGAAGATAAAAGTTGTTCAATTTTGAAATCTAAATTTTTCATAATATTGTAAGTAATTTAGAGACAATTCTAAAATTGAAACCAGCATTATTGGAATTGGGTAAGTGGCTCGAACATCCACAAACAGCGGCCGAAAGTAATATTTAATAACCTTTTAATTATTCTAAACCAAATATGAAATTATGTTTTGCCCAATCTAGTTTTTGGTGGTAGGATATAATGTGCTGTGATTTGTGGGCCAGCTCTCATATTTTACAAAACTCATTTGGATGCCTAACTATTTACAAAACAGAGAAAAGAGAAAAAGAAAAGCAAAGAAGAAAACAAAAGGAAAACCCCCCCAGCCAACTGGGCCAACCGGCCCAGCCAGCCGGCCCAAAATCCACAGCCCACTGCCCTGGACCTACAACTATCCCAACCCTAATCCTTGACCCAGCCGACAGCCACTTCCCCCCCCCCACTTCCCTTTTTTCTGGATCGAGGGAGGCTCGATCCCGAGCTCCCGCTCGACCGCGCCGCCCCGGCGCCCCGACTGGCCGCCGCCTCCTCTCCGGAGCTCGCCTGCCCGCGCCCCCGTCGCCGACCGTCGCTACTGGCCGCCTCCTCGGCCTCCTCTGCCCCGACTGGCCGCCGCCGCCGCCCCTTGCCGACCGGCCCCGGTCGCCTCCGCCTCGCCTCCCGGCCGGCCCACCCCGACTCGGCCTCCCCCCCTGTGAGCCCCTGGCCGCCGGCCGCCCCTCCCTCTTTGCCCCTGGTCGCCGCGGCCACCCGTGCGCCGGCCCGCACCTTCACCGCCGCGCACGAGCTTGCGCTCACCCTGTCCGCCGCTGCCTCCGGCTCGCCCGACTGAGCCCTGTGCACGCGCCCGTCTCCGCTCACCGTTGGCCGCAGCCGCGCTGGCCCGCGCGCCCCTGCTCGTGGCCGTGACCCTGCCGCCCGGCGTTGAGCTCCACCTCTGCTGCCGCTCGGCCTTCGCCGTATCCGCCGCTCCTGGCTCGGCCACCGCGCGTCGTGCGCACGCACGCGCGTGCCTAGGAGGCCGGCTGGGCTACTCTCCGTGAGCCCGTGTGCGTGCATGTGTATCTGGTGTGTACACTGTAGCGATGGTACTGTTCATTGCGCTAGCTTTTGCAAAATCACAGTGATCAGCCATATTGACAGCCCCTAAACAGCATCTAAGCAAGTGCCAATAAGAGTAAAATTAATATGGATAGGTAGTACACTTGACAAGCTCCAAGTTACCCCATTGGACCAAATTCAAATGAGGCCTAGATTAAATGCTATGAAAATGACAAATTGCCATGTTCTGTTAAAATGTAACAATTAAACAGATTCTGAAATTAACATCAAGTGGCACTTTTCTAGCAAGGCTTTGATCAAGAAACTGAGATTTAACATGGATGAATTTGGTACTATCTTGTAGATCGCAGAAAATGATCAAAATTAATATAAGGCACAAAATCATAGGATGGATAGAACAATAGTTATAGCCTTTGGAAAACAGCTAATTGATGCTTACAATTGAGGACTTAGCAGAATTTCAGTGGTTTCAGAAAATCATTTAAAACTTTGGAGAATCATAGAAAATTAACCGTAGCTCGGATCGAGAAACTTTGAACATGAAAGTTGCTCAGCACGACGAGATGAACTCGGAAACGCTACCTGCATATCCGTGTGATGCCTCTAAATAGCTGAACGTGGAACATTCCCCCCTCCGGTCATCTGTCTGATAGTTGTCCGAAACCGGGAATACTTTTCCGGAAGGGTTCCCCCTTCTTCGGTAACGTGTAACACTGCGTTAGGACACACCCGGCACTGCTTATTGACATGTCTTACATTGTGTAGCACTTGTTTGCTTTGTATTTACTGTTTCTTTCCCCCTCCTTCTCTCTCGATAGACCCCGGTACCGACGTAGTTCCCGAGACCAACGCAGCTCAGGAGCCCGACGACACCACTGACGACCTTGCCCTTGCCGCCGAGCAACCAGGCAAGCCCCTCCCTTGAGCATACCGATATCGCCCATTCTAATTTCCCATGCTTGCATTAGAATTGCTGCTGCTGCTGCTTTACCTATTCTGATGCATAGCCTGTTCATTGTAACCTGCTGTTGATAATTACCTACATATCCTAAACTGTTTAGTCTAGGCTGGGTAGAGACCTATCAGTGACCCCACTTATCCCGACTGCCGCGCTGGATCGTCAGAAGACCCGATCAACGGGATTGAAGACCAGGCCCCGACACCGCACATCACCCCCCCCCTAGTTGTAACGACACTGCAGCGTTACTATCGAGTGTCGAGGGTGAAACCTCATGTAGCACTTCTGATGTTAATTCTGTAGAGTAGTTATTCGGTCGTGGTCATCGAGGATGATTCCTCCTTCACCGCTTCCGATAACGAAGCTGTCGTACAACACCTCAAGTGTGGACCCAGTGAGGGTGATTCCTCCTAGTTCATCTTGACGGATACATCGAGTGGGAATTCAATGAGGGTGATACCTCGGATTCCCTGATGTTATGAACACACGGATACTTGGACTTTACAATGTTACTTGGAAAGGCGGGTCGACCCTGAGGGGTACCCGCGTGTGATGTGAAGGCGGGTTGCCAGTGTGGTGCCCGAGTGGTGAATACGAGGCGCGGCCGGGCATTCTTAACCCTTGCCGCAAGTCCTCGAGACGGGGCGACGGGGTCACATCTTTCGTGAGTCTCTGCTCGTTACCGCAAGCCCCTAGTCCTAGCAATTTGGATATTTGATCCGAGCAGGCCTCTGGTCTGATAGCACTAACCATCACGTGGGCATAGTATGGGCGTTCTGCATCGTATGCATCAGCCGAAAGCTCTGTCAGACGTCCAGTTCAGCACTGCGGCACGGTCGGATCGTGTCGGCCACCCGAGGCGATGCTGGTATCCACCCTGTGCGCAACGACCCGGAGGGTGAGGGGCGATGGCCAAGACCCCCTTGCGCTTAGGATGTAGACCGGCGGGGACCTCTCTGCGGAGCCGTAGGTAGGGTTGCGATGTGTCGTTTGGCCGAGGCCGGGCATGACCCAGGAAAGTGTGTCCGGCCGAAGTTAATCGAGCGTGTTGGGTAAGTTGGTGCACCCCTGCAGGGAAGAACATTTCTATCGATAGCCGGTCCTACGGTAAAGGACACTCGGAGTTGTATCCTGATTGATACAATTTAGAACTGGATACCTGTGATGAGACCTGTATATATGGCTCTGGGATTGCTTCTCGCAGGGAGTCGAGAAGGGATCTCAGGACGAGGTTTGATGACTTTATGGCTCTGGGATTGCTTTCTCGCAGGGAGTCGAGAAAGGATATCTGGGTGAGGTTGATATTATTACTGCTACATTATATGGTATTGTTCTACTCTCTTCTACTGCTGCAAGACCGCTGAAGATGCTAGTCTTCGATAGGACTAGGCCTTCTCTCTATTCTGGCATTTCTGCAGCCCAGTCCACATATACAGCCTCCCTTTGAAAATGTTGCATATGTAGTGTAGATCCTTGCTTGCTGAGTACTTCTGAGTACTCACGGTTGCTTTGTTTTCCTTTTTCTCCCCATATCAGTTTGACGTGACCAGAGGACGGAGCCCCCTGAGACAGATGCCCCGACGATCGCTACTACTACTACCCAGAGGATGGATACTACTACGAGTTGACTGACGACCAGGAGTAGGATCGGAGGGTCCCAGGCAGGAGGCCTTCTCCTTTCGATCGTAGTGTTTTATTTTGCCCCGCCTTTCTAAAGGCCTTTCTGTACTTTCTTTTATATCTGTACTCAGATATCTGATGCTTCCGCTGACGCTTGTTCGCAAGCTTATGTATTCGAGCCCTCGAGGCCCTGGCTTGTAATATAAAGCTTGTATGACTTTATTTATGTTTTAGAGTTGTGTTGTGATATCTTCCCGTGAGTCCTTAGGCTTGATCGTGTGCATTTGCGTGTATGATTAGTGCACGATCGGTCCGGGGGCGTCACAAGTTGGTATCAGAGCCGACTGCCTGTAGGAACCCCCCTTTCCAACTCCTTGGCCGAAGTTGAGTCTAGTAACCGAAAATTGTTTTACTAACCTGGCTGTGTGGCTTACGGGCCCACGTCGCCAATTGGGTGGTATTAGTATCTTTTATTCCTCATCTTTACTCTGGGACTCTGACCTCTCTTCCTTTCGGGTTAACTAAAGTTTACTAACGCCGACACTTAGGATCTCGTAATTCTCGTCCACCCGGAGAGCTGGATATCTGTGCGTTTCCCTGACATTGATCTGATTAGTCTGATAATCATTTTCCTTTCCATTGTTTTGTTTAACCTTTCTCTCCGAGATCGGTTATACTTCTCCTTGTCTTTTGACAATCATGAGTTTCCTCTGTTTCAGATGGATCGTTTGTTTCCACCACACCCTGCGACGCAGCTACCAGCTGTTCGAGCAGGGATACATCCAGAGTACATTCTTTATCCACTGGGGCAGATGTCAATCCGTTACAATACCCCAGTACTGTCTCCTCCAGATACCCGCAAAGACTTTGTGATTTATTGTGATGCATCCCGTGAAGGATTAGGCTGTGTCCTAATGCAAGAGCGTAAAGTGATTGCTTATGGCTCTCGTCAGTTGCGACCGCATGAAGAGAATTATCCGGTACATGATCTAGAACTAGCTGCTGTGATCTATGCACTGCAGTTGTGGCGACATTACCTCCTCGGTAATCGTTGCGAGATCTACACGGATCATAAAAGTCTGAAGTACTTGTTCACTCAACCATCTCTAAACCTCCGTCAGCAAAGATGGATGGAGACCATTGCGGACTATGATTTGGGTATTTCTTATACCCCTGGCAAGGCTAATGTGATGGCTGATGCGTTGAGCCGCAAATCCTATTGCTGCGAACTTGAGGTTCAGCTATAGCGACCCCTTCTGTATGAAGAGCTTCGAAAGCTAAATCTCGAGATAGTTCCCCAAGGATACTTAAAAAACCTTGGTTGTTGAACCAGACCTTGAGAAAGCTGTTAAGAATGCGCAAGCTAAAGATGCTGAAATTGATCTGATGAAGAAAGACCTTCACCTTGTAAAGTACAGGGATTTCTCGCTGTCTGATGATGGAACCTTGTATTTTAGAAACCGCATTGTAGTACCTCGCTTTGAGCTTATGACTGACAAAGTCATGAAGGAGGCACATGATACCCCGTTGTCTATTCATCCGGGTAGCACCAAGATGTATCGTGATCTCCGTCAAAGGTACTGGTGGTCTAGAATGAAGCAAGACATTGCTCGATATGTTGCTGAATGTGATGTGTGTCGACGCGTTAAAGCAGAACATCAGAAGCCTGCTGGAATTCTGCAACCACTTCCTATTCCTTTATGGAAATGGGATAAGGTTCAGATGGATTTCGTTACAGGACTTCCCAGGTCACAGAAGGGTCACGATGCTATTCTTGTCGTTGTCGACCAACTCTCTAAAGTTGCACACTTTCTGCCTGTCAAGGAGACAATCACTGCTAGTCAGTTAGCAGAGTTATATATCTCCAGAATTGTTTCACTCCACGGTATTCCGAAAGAGATCAGTTCAGACCGTGGCAGCATATTCACTGGTCATTTCTGGGAAAGTTTCCAAAAGGCTATGGGAACTCATATCACCTGGAGTTCAGCTTATCATCCTCAATCCCAAGGCCAAGTTGAACGAGTCAACCAAGTGCTTGAAGACATGCTACGAGCTTGTGTTGTTTCTTTCGGCAAGAAGTGGGAAGAATCTCTTCCATATGCCGAGTTCTCCTATAACAACAGCTATCAAGCCAGCTTGAAAATGGCCCCCTTTGAAGTTCTCTATACGGTCGTAAGTGTCGAACCCCTCTGAATTGGTCAGAAACTGGGGAACGCTCACTCGTCGGACCGGACATTATTCGGCAAGCTGAAGAACAAGTCCGTATTGTTCGTGAACATTTGAAATCTGCTCAGTCTCGTCAGAAGAGCAACTATGACCGTAAGCACCAGGAAATAGTCTATCAACCTGGCGAGCAAGCTTACCTCCGCGTCACTCCGTTGAAAGGCACTCATCGGTTCGGAATCAAAGGCAAGTTAGCCCCTCGCTACATTGGCCCGTTCCGTATTCTTGCCCGTCGAGGAGAAGTGGCATATCAGTTGCAATTGCCGCCAAACCTTTCTCAAGTACATGACGTCTTTCATGTATCCCAACTCCGCCGCTGCTTCAAGGATCCTATTCGAGCTGTGGATCATGAAGTGCTTGAATTACGGGAAGATCTGTCTTATCCAGAACATCCCATCCGTATTCTTGATCAAGCTGAGCGTCGAACACGTCAAAAGTCAATCAAGTTCCTCAAGGTTCAGTGGTCAAATCATTCTGAAGATGAAGCCACTTGGGAACGCGAGGATAATCTTCGTGCGGAATACCCCGAACTTTTCCCTTCTACTTCTTAATTCTCGGGACGAGAATTCTTGTTAGTAGAGGAGATTTGTAACACCCCCGGTGGTTAACCACAGTAATCCCATTTTGATAATGCCAAGTCAGCATGATTATCAGTGCATGATCATCATTAACATCATATTGCATTTCAACTCCTAACCTCAAATCCAAATTTAAATGAAAGTGGAAAATAAAAGTTGTCCAACATAGAAACTAAATTGTTCATTAAATAGCAAATAAATCAGAGACAATTCTAAAATTGAAACCAACATCATTGGAGTTGGGTAAGTGACTCAAACATCTTCAAACAGCGACTAAAAACAATATTTAATAACCATTTATTAAATCTAATTTAAGTATGAAATGATGTTTTGCCCAAACTAATTTTAGGTGTTAGGAAATAAAGCACTGGTATTTATGGACCAGGTCACATGTTTTACAAAATTCAATTTGAGCCCTAACTATTTACAAAACAGGGGTATGGATAAATAAAAAGAGAAAAGAAAAGAAAAAGGAAAAGCCCCCCCCCCCGGCCCAACTGGGCCAAGGCCCAGCCGGCCGGCCCACTCCCTCCCTATATGGCCTCCCCCTGGAGGCCAGCAAACCCTAGCCCACCCCGCACTCTTCCCTCGCTCCTCTGCTTCCCCCGACCCGATCCAGATCGAGGGGCGGCGACCCCGGCGACCGCGCCGCCCCGCTCCCCGTCGCCGTTCGACGCCACCAAGCCGGCGCCCCTTCGCCACCTCGTCGGACCGCCAGCCGCCGACGCCTCGCCTCCTCCCCGGAGCCTGCGCTCGCCGCCTCCCTCGTCGCCGCCGCTGCCCTGCCTCGCTGGACCGCCGAACCCCCGCCGCCTCCTCGTCCTCCCCCTCAACGGCTACCCCGAGCCTCGCCGGCCCCCGAACCCCGGCAACGAATGTGAGCCCCGCCGCCGCCTCCCTCTCTCTCCCCGTCCCCGTCGCCCGTCCCGGTCGCCGCACTCCGGCCGCGCCCTGGCTCGCCCGCCCACGCCGATGGCCGCGCTCGCTGCGCCACTTCGTGCCCCCCCGCGTCCCTCTGTGCTCGCCTCGCTCGCCGCACGCCTCGCCCGCGCAGCCTCGCTGCTGCCGCTGTCTTGCGCCGCCGCCCGCGCTGCTACTGCTGCTCCGCGAGCTGCTCGCCGCCCGCGCACGCCGCTGCTCGCCAGCTGCCGCCGAGCCCAGCTTGCCGCCTGCGCCCGCGCGCCACTCGGCGTCGCCTCGCCACTCCCCGCGCCGGCGCGCGCCCGTAGCCGCGTCGCCGCGCGGGTGCGTGTTGACCCGCTCCATTGGCCGGACCTGTCCGGCCCCGAATGGGCCTGGCCGCGGACGTGTCCGCCCCGGGCCACTGCCATGTGGGGCCTGCCCTGGAATAAAAAAAAAGAATTAAAAGAAATAGATAATTAATTATATAATTAACCTAATTAACTCTGTTTAATTAAACTAACTAATTAATCTGTGATTAACTTAATTAAACCCTAATTAATCTTAACAGACTGCTGATGTCATGCTGATGTCATGCTGACGTCATGCTGACGTCAGCAAGACACTGTTTCGGATAATGTTAATTTAAATAATTAATTAAATTCCAGAAATTAATAAAAACTTTAGAAAATCATATTAAATAATCCGTAACTCAGATCGAAAAACTTTGTACATGAAAGTTGCTCAGAACGACGAGACGAATCTGAATACGCGGTCCGTTCGTCCGTCACGCGTCCCTAACTATCCGAACTTGCAACCGTTCCCCTCTTATCCTCTGTCCGATAATTCCAAAGACCCGGGAAATATCGTCAGATATTCTCCCGCTCCGTCTGTTACGTGAGATGCTGCGTTAGACTACCCCTAGCACCGTGTATCGTATTTGTCATGCTCATGTTTGCTATATATTTATACTGTTTCCTCCCCCTCTTCTCTCTCGATAGCCCCCGACCCTGACGTCGTCCCCGAGACCGACGCAGCTCCGGATCCCGAAGACACCATAGACGACCTTGCCCTTGCCGCCGAGCAACCAGGCAAGCCCCCCCCTTTTGATCATCCCGATATCGCCCATTCTAATTTCCCATGCTTGCATTAGAATTGCTGCTGCTGCTGCTGCTTTACCTATTCTGATGCATAGCCTGTTCATTGTAACCTGCTGTTGATAATTACCTACATATCCTAAACTGTTTAGTCTAGGCTGGGTAGAGACCTATCAGTGACCCCACTTATCCCGACTGCCGCGCTGGATCGTCAGAAGACCCGATCAACGGGATTGAAGACCAGGCCCCGACACCGCACATCACCCCCCCCCCCTAGTTGTAACGACACTGCAGCGTTACTATCGAGTGTCGAGGGTGAAACCTCATGTAGCACTTCTGATGTTAATTCTGTAGAGTAGTTATTCGGTCGTGGTCATCGAGGGTGATTCCTCCTTCACCGCTTCCGATAACGAAGCTGTCGTACAACACCTCAAGTGTGGACCCAGTGAGGGTGATTCCTCCTAGTTCATCTTGACGGATACATCGAGTGGGAATTCAATGAGGGTGATACCTCGGATTCCCTGATGTTATGAACACACGGATACTTGGACTTTACAATGTTACTTGGAAAGGCGGGTCGACCCTGAGGGGTACCCGCGTGTGATGTGAAGGCGGGTTGCCAGTGTGGTGCCCGAGTGGTGAATACGAGGCGCGGCCGGGCATTCTTAACCCTTGCCGCAAGTCCTCGAGACGGGGCGACGGGGTCACATCTTTCGTGAGTCTCTGCTCATTACCGCAAGCCCCTAGTCCTAGCGATTTGGATATTTGATCCGAGCAGGCCTCTGGTCTGATAGCACTAACCATCACGTGGGCATAGTATGGGCGTTCTGCATCGTATGCATCAGCCGAAAGCTCTGTCAGACGTCCAGTTCAGCACTGCGGCACGGTCGGATCGTGTCGGCCACCCGAGGCGATGCTGGTATCCACCCTGTGCGCAACGACCCGGAGGGTGAGGGGCGATGGCCAAGACCCCCTTGCGCTTAGGATGTAGACCGGCGGGGACCTCTCTGCGGAGCCGTAGGTAGGGTTGCGATGTGTCGTTTAGCCGAGGCCGGGCATGACCCAGGAAAGTGTGTCCGGCCGAAGTTAATCGAGCGTGTTGGGTAAGTTGGTGCACCCCTGCAGGGAAGAACATTTCTATCGATAGCCGGTCCTACGGTAAAGGACACTCGGAGTTGTATCCTGATTGATACAATTTAGAACTGGATACCTGTGATGAGACCTGTATATATGGCTCTGGGATTGCTTCTCGCAGGGAGTCGAGAAGGGATCTCAGGACGAGGTTTGATGACTTTATGGCTCTGGGATTGCTTTCTCGCAGGGAGTCGAGAAAGGATCTCTGGGTGAGGTTGATATTATTACTGCTACATTATATGGTATTGTTCTACTCTCTTCTACTGCTGCAAGACCGCTGAAGATGCTAGTCTTCGATAGGACTAGGCCTTCTCTCTATTCTGGCATTTCTGCAGCCCAGTCCACATATACAGCCTCCCTTTGAAAATGTTGCATATGTAGTGTAGATCCTTGCTTGCTGAGTACTTCTGAGTACTCACAGTTGCTTTGTTTTCCTTTTTCTCCCCATATCAGTTTGACGTGACCAGAGGACGGAGCCCCCTGAGACAGATGCCCCGACGATCGCTACTACTACTACCCAGAGGATGGATACTACTACGAGTTGACTGACGACCAGGAGTAGGATCGGAGGGTCCCAGGCAGGAGGCCTTCGCCTTTCGATCGTAGTGTTTTATTTTGCCCCGCCTTTCTAAAGGCCTTTCTGTACTTTCTTTTATATCTGTACTCAGATATCTGATGCTTCCGCTGACGCTTGTTCGCAAGCTTATGTATTCGAGCCCTCGAGGCCCTGGCTTGTAATATAAAGCTTGTATGACTTTATTTATGTTTTAGAGTTGTGTTGTGATATCTTCCCGTGAGTCCTTAGGCTTGATCGTGTGCATTTGCGTGTATGATTAGTGCACGATCGGGCCGGGGGCGTCACAGTGAAGATGTTGATGAAGATTGACCCTCCCACGATGAGAGGATCGTTGGTGATGACGATGGCTTCGATTTCCCCCTCTCGGAGGGAGGTTTTCCCGTCAGAATCGCTCTGCCGGAGCTCTAGATTGCTCCTGCCCCTGTTCCGCCTCGAGACGGCGGCGCTTTGTCCCGAAAGCTCTCTTATGATTTTTTTCTAGGTCAAAACCCTCCATATAGCAGAAGATGGGCACCAGACGATGGCCAGGGGGCCCACAAGCTCAGGGGGCGCGCGCGCCCCCAGGCTTGTGGCCACCTGGTGAGTCTAATATTATTTATATATTCCAAAACAATTCTCCATAAAGTTTTAGGACATTTGGAGTTGTGCAGAATAGGTATCTCAGATTTGCTCCTTTTCGGCCCAGAATTCCAGCTGCCGGCATTCTCCCTCTTCATATAAATCTTGTAAAATAAGAGAAAAAAGGCATAAGTATTGTACCATAATGTGAAATAACAGTCCATAATGCAATAAATATCAACATAAAAACATGATGCAAAATGGACGTATTAGGAACCGCCTATGATTTATCTAGCATGGAAAGTATTGGGAATTCTCGGTCATTTTCGTTGACACGAAAAGCATGCCTCTCAAAACAATTTTATCTCTCAATTTAAGCTTTGAGCTCTAGCACCTCTACAAATCTCTGCTTCCCTCTACGAAGGGTCTATCTATTTACTTTATGCAATCTTTATTTTTATTGAGTCTCCATCTTCTCTTACAAAGCACCAACTAGGGAATACTATGATCATACTTGTGCATTGGATATAGCTAATATTTGAGTGTGTTTCATGAATGGATCAATGATTGAGCATAATGGGCTAGGGATAGCTTTCTTTAGTGTTGATATTTTGAAAGACATGGTTGCTTGTTGATATGCTTGAGTATTGATGTCCTCATGTCAATTATAGACTATTTCTTTGAATCATCTAAAGTCCAAACGTCCATGCTACAAAAGAAAAGAATATGTGATGAACATGTTAGGCAGCATTCCACATCAAAAAATTTGTTTTTATCATTTACCTACTCAAGGACGAGCAGGAATTAAGCTTGGGGATGCTAATACGTCTCCAACGTATCTATAATTTTTTATTGTTCCATGCTGTTATATTATCAATCTTGGATGTTTTATAATCATTTACTAGCAACTTTATATCATTCTTTGGGACTAACCTATTGACATAGTGCCCAATGCCAGTTGCTGTTTTCTGCTTGTTTTTTACTTCGCAGAATATCAATACTAAACGAAGTCCAAATGCAACGAAACTTTTTGGAGATTTTTTTTGCCCAGAAGACACCCAAGAGGCCCAAGAAGTGCACCAGAGGGGGCTTGTGGGGCCCACTAGGCACCAGGGCGTGCCATGGCCCCCAAGCACGCCCTGGTGGGTAGTGGAGCCCACAGGCACCCCCTCCATCGACCTTCGCCTCTATAAATACTCTAAAATCCCAAAAACCCTAGGGGAGTCGACGAAACACAATTCCAGCCACCGCAAGTTCCAGAACCACAAGATCCAATCTAGAGGCCTTTTCTGGTACTCTGCCGGAGGGGGTCAACGATCACGGAGGGGTTCTTCATCATCACCCTTGCTCCTCCGATAATGCGTGAGTAGTTTACCACAGACCTATGGGTCTGTAGGTAGTAGCTAGATGGCTCCTTCTCTCTTTTTGATCTTCAATACAATGTTCTCCTCGATGTTCTTGGAGATCTATTTGATGTAATGACTTTTTGCGGTGTGTTTGTTGGGATCCGATAAATTGTGAGTTTATGATCAGATCTATCCATGAATATTATTTGAGTTTTTGCTGAACTTTTTTATGCATGATTGTTATAGCCTCGTATTTCTTCTCCGAAACTTTGGTTTGGTTTGGCCAACTAGATTGATTTTTCTTTCAATGGGAAGAGGTGCTTTGTGATGGGTTCGACCTTGCGGTGCTCAATCTCAGTGACAAAAGGAGACATGACACGTATGTATCGTTGCCATTAAGGATATAAAGATGGGTTATATTCCTACATGAATAGATCTTGTCTACATCATGTCATCGTTCTTATTGCATTATTCCGTTTTTCCATGAACTTAATACACTAGATGCATGTTGGATAGCGGTCGATGTGTGGAGTAATAGTAGTAGATGCAGGCAGGAGTCGGTCTACTAATCTTGGACGTGATGCCTATATACATGATCATTGCCTTGGATATCGTCATAATTATTCGCTCTTCTGTCAATTGTCTAACAATAATTTGTTTACCCACCGTGTGCTATTTTCTCGAGAGAAGCCCCTAGTGAAATCTATGGGCCCCGGGTCTATTTCCTATCATATTAAAACCCAAAAACACCTTGCTGCATTTTTTCTTTATTTATTTTATTTTGTGTTTTTGCTAGATCTATTTATCAAATCTCATACAATTTAATCTATCTCAATACCGAGGAGGGATTGACAACCCCTCTTACACGTTGGGTTGCAAGTATTTGTTATTTGTGTGCATGTGTTGTTTACATAGTGTTGCTTGGTTCTCCTACTGGATTGATAACCTTGGTTTCTTAACTGAGGGAAATACTTACCGTTGCTGTGCTGCATCATCCTCTCCTCTTCGGGGAATTACCAACACAGATACAAGCAATCACTATCCAGCATGCATCTCGAAATATTAAGTTTATGACAAACAGAGCATTGCAATAAGCAAGATGGCATAACATAGTATCATCCAAGTGTGATAAAGAAACCATCATTTTATCCTTGGTAGCAATAATATAATATGTGTTCGCTCCCTTTCTGTCACTGGGATGAATCACCGCATGATTGAATCCATTATCATGCACAACTCCCTCTGAAGAATTACCAATCAATCTTGGCCAAAGACAACTAATAGATCAGAGAGCATACATGACTACTTAATTATATAGCAAAGAAACTTCAAAGATTCAATGTAATTCAATGAACAATCTAATCATAAAGTGAAAAGTCATCATATCCCAACAAACACAACCACCCATTACATCATATTGATTCCGCTTATGGGAACTTTGTACTGAATCACAAGGGGAGAGGATGACATCTAGCTACTACTATGCACTCTAAGGTCATAGGGAAACCACTCACACATGATCATGGAGGCAGCAAGGTTAATGAAGATGGCTCTGGTGATGGATTCCCACTCCAACAGGGTGCAGAAACAGGCCTCCAGATTGGATCTCCTAGAGAAATTACGACGGCAAAAAAATCGCGAAAAAATGATACAAAGGGTCTCGAGATTTTGGGAGTTTATAGGTAAAGGAATGGACGTAAGGCAGTGGCCAGCCTCACAAGGGTGGCTCCCTGTTTGTACCATTCAAAAAACTATATCCGTATCACTTAAAAAATGTTCACACGATTAAAAGCTTGTTCATGAAATTTTCTAAAAATGGTCACGAGAATGTAAAACTTTGTTCGCGTAATTTGTAAAAAATATTTGTACCGGTCAAAAGTTTGTTCATGACATTAAAAATGTCCACACCTTTAAAAATATGTTCATAACATTTAAAAATGTTTATGAAATGTAAAATTCTGTTCACACAATTTAAAAAAAAATGTTCAAAATATGTAAAAAGTTGTGGCGATTATAAAAAATCAAAAGCAACTAAGACATGTTTTGCACATTTTACAAAAATGTTCATGATTTTTTAAAAGTTCAATGTGTATTTAAAATGGTTCTATATGTATTTACAAAAAAAAATCAATGTGCATTTTAGAAACGCTCAATAGGTATTCGGATAATTGTGCAACGTGTATTTGAAAAAAAAATCAAAATGTATCTACAAAATGTTCAACTTGTATTTAAAAAAGTTCAACGTGCATTTGACTAATGTTCAACATTTATTCTTTTTTTAGATGATGTTCAACATGTATTCAAAAGAAAAGTTCAATGTGTATCTGAAAAATATTTAACGTATATTAAAAAAATGTTCAATATGCATTCAGAAAAATGTCTACATAATTTTTAAAATAAAAATAAAGAGATAAAAAGGAAATAATACAAGGAAAAAGATGAAGGAAAGACTGTCCTCACATGCAGTTGATGACCATCTCGCCCATGGCCTTTGTGAACACATAAATGTCTTGTCAACCATAGAGTTTGGCCCTATGAATAAATTGCACAAATCAAATACTTCATGTGTGTATTCGTTTCTACAGACGTGAGAAAGACAGAGAAATACTATAATACCTCGACTACCTAACTCTTCCATTTCTTGCGTATCAGAGAGGAGAGTAGAACCCTCCAACTTCAAGGAGAGTTAAAAGAAACTTCAATGTATATGATATAAGAAACAGAGATTGAAAAAAATACGTCTGATTATGTTGTAGAATAGGGCTGGAAAAAGTAGAAAGCTTTGTCGTTTTTTCAGAGATTTTTTTACAGAAAGACTGTAAGGAAGACCTCTGTCGTATAATTGGTGCAACAAATAAATCCAATTTGCAAGTACTATGCCTTGAACCTGGGTGGGTGGGAAGACATCAAACCCTTTCCACCATTAGGCTATGCCTTAGTCTGCACCCTTTTCACCGTGTAGCAGCATCATCAAGGTATTCCCTGTGCAATGTGTGGCCGGGGAAGGGAAGATCATGGTACATAGGTGTGCAATGTGTGGCCGGGGAAGGGAAGATCATGGTACATAGGTCTGAAGAAACAAAGCTAATACAATGCCTGGAAAATCTATTTTTATTTGCATTGGAGTATTTTACAAGTTAAAAATAACACGAAGAACTTTTTTTTGTTACAGTCCCTTAAGCATAGCCAGTTACAACCAATAATCTATATATATACAGCAAAATAACAATATATGATCTATCAAATCGATTCATCACCGAGAATGGAATAGTATAACATAAGAATTCGATCTAGACAAACTCTGAATTGGGATTTCTTATTGGATCAAGACTCCCATGGCATTTTTCATCCTTTTCCATTTTTCTTCTTTCAGGTAGTTTTAGCTCGCAATAAAACTAGGGATCCATTACCTGTTATCTCTCTTGCCATGATTGGTAAGCGGAATTATCGTTTTAGATGAACTTGCTGCCGCCCTACATAAATAAGACAAGATGCCTCATTTATTGGAGTGGGACCCACAACCAATGTCTTTTCTCTCTTGTCAGATGTTGGTTTGATGGAGTAGTTTTTTCTTCTTCCATGCTTCCCTTTTTTACACGCTGTCCAAATGAAGACGATTCGGAAACAAACAAATAAAAGTCATAGCAAGCTAAATAAAACAATTCAAAAAACCCCGAAGATAACAAACAAGTGACTAGAATCATAAAAGGCAAAAAGAAAAGCCAAACGGAAAACAGGATGGAAGGTTCTACAATCGCTTAAATGGACGGGCCACTCTCCTGAGCACTACACGGTAGAGATATGTCAGTCTCACATTAAGCGAGATATAGCTGTCGCGAAAGGGATAGAAAAATCCACCTACATGATGGGGTACACTTTTGGAGATCGGTTCATCGATAAATAGCTGCCATTGATCATTCAAAATAAAAAAAATTGTAATCAACTGAGCTTCAGGGCACCCACAAAAACTAAATAGTTTTAGGTTCACAATATTTCTGTTGCGATTGTATATATACTAGAGAGGGGTTTTAGCTCATTTGTACTTATAACATTTATCTTTATCGTCCATCAAGCAACACTTTTCAAAAAATGTTCACATATTTTAAAAATTGTTCATGTTTTCAAAAAATCTTGACATCTTTTAATCCGCCTTTTAAAAAAATCAGGATTTTAAAATTTGTTCACGTCCTCTAGAAATTTGTTGGTGTTATAAAAAAATGTTTAAAATTAAGAATACGTTCATGTTTTCAACATATTTTTCTTTTCAAAAAATATTTGGGATTTAAAAAATTGTTACCATCTTTTTTTTTTTCAGGAAGTGTTTGAAATTCCAATTTTTTTTATTTTTCCAAAATTGTTCACACATTTGAAAAATGGTTCATAAATTCAGGAACATTTTTCAAATTCATGAACATTTTTTAACCATGAACTTTTATTTTGAATTTGCAAACCACATTCAAGGTTTTTAACATTTTTTGAATCAGCAAACTTTTTTTTGAAGTATCAAACTTTTTTCCAACATCTCATATTTCTTTATTACTATATAAACCTGGGCGGGCACTCTCCTTCCAGCATGCGCGGCTTGGCCCATTTACCAAATTCCAGCGAGCGACGAGAGAATATGCGCACAAGATAATATCACCTCTATGATACGTCAGTTTTGGTGGGGAAGTAAGCAAGGGAAGAGGAAGCCTTGTTTGGTCTCCTGGACATCATGATAAGGCCAAAATACTCGGGTGGATTGGGATTCAGAGACATGGAAATTTTTAACCTGGCTCTTCTAGCCAGGCAGGCATGGAAAGTGCTCAATGATCTTGATTCACTTAGTGTAATGATTCTTAAAGCTACATACTTTCTTGATAAGAGCATAGTTGATGCAAAGTTGGGTAATCATCCCGCCTAGATATGGCGAGCAGTTCTTGACGAAAGGGATATGCTTGCACAGGGTCTCATTCCACGAATCGGCAACGGCACCACTACCGAAATATGGCACCAAAACTGGATACCCAGGGAGGGCCCTTAGCGCCCTGTTACATCACTAGTGGTTGCTCCTCCGAGGCTAGTGTTGCTCCCATAGGAGTCGTTAGGTTTCCCTAAAGAGGAAAGGTGAAGTAGAGGAGCAGCAAAGTTTTCTCTCAGTTAACAACCAAGGTTTATCGAACCAGTAGGAACTTCTAGGCTACCAAGATAAACAACACTTGCACACAAAAAAATATTTGCACCCAATGCGACAAGAGGGTCGTCAAGCCCCTTGTCTTACGAATTACAAGATTAAAAGCAAATAATAGATAGATAATAGTGAAGTGAAACGGCAAATAAAAGAGGCATTTTTTGTAGAATAATTTATTAATAGAGAATAGACTCCGGGGCCATAGTTTCACTAGTGGCATCTCTCTCTCGAAAACAGGTAAATGGCATGGTAAACAAATAGTTGGGCAATTGAAAAGAATGCAATATTTATGACTGTGATCATTCATGGACATTATGCCGTGATAAGTAGACCGTTAATCCAACTGCATCTACTACTAATACTCCACCCCAAAACCGCTATCCAACATGCATCTCAAGGTATTAAGTTTGCAAGAAACAAAGTATCGCAATAAGAAAGATGACATAATTTAGATAGGAAGAAATCTATCAATATGACAAAACCACCTCGTTTTATCCGGAGTGACAGCAATACAATACATGTATTGGCCCTTATTGTCTTAGAGCACCGCAAGATTGAACCCACTACAAAGCACCACTCCAACTGAAGATAAATCAATCGAACTTGTTGGCCAAACAAGATAGATAGATCGGTGTGCAATATAAAGCTATTTAATTATGCAACAACAAAACTCAAATAGATTCAATTGAACTCAATGAATAATGTGATCATAAGGTGACAATCCATCATGTCCCAACAAACACACCACTTATTACATTGAATTAATCTCCATCAAGAATGAGAACTTGGTATTGAATATCCATCTAGCTACTACTATGGACACGTAGGTCCTAAAGGAACTACTTCATATGGTCATGGAGGCAGCAAGGTTGATGAAGATGGCTCCGGTAATGGCTTCCTCCTCCGGAAGGGCTCCGGAACAGGGCTCCAGATGGGATCTCTTCGGAACAGAGGCTTGCAGCAGCGATAAAATTCTTCTGGAGGCACGACATATAATTTCGGTATTTATAGGGATTTATGGAGGTGGAATTGGACTAAGGCGGTTCCTGCGGCCCCACACAGGCAAGGGGCGCGACCACCTCCTGACCGCGCCACCTGCCCATGTGGGCCCCTCGTGACTCGTCTCGATCTCTCCCAAAGCTTTTTGTGTTTCTTGTCGCCCCAAAAAAATCATGTTAGGCAACGTATTTTGACCTCCGTATATATTGATTTCCCACGAAATAAAAAGAAGCAGAAAACAGGAACCACTAATGGGCACTAAATTAATAGGTTAGTCTATAAAAATAATCTAAATTTATATAAAAAATATTTTAAAGCGACAATATAATAGCATGAAACAATCAAAAAATTATAGATATGTTTGAGATGTATCAGCTGGTATCGAAACTGACTGACGTGACTTCTGCGTCATGGTGGGAGGAATTAGTGCGCTTAGTATTTTTACCTTTTGATGCCGATGCCATACTTTCTATCCCCTTATTTACAAGGAATATGCCAGACTTCTGGGCATGGAGCGGAGAGACTAGTTTTTTTTCTAGTTCAATCATGCTACCGGATGATAATGAACACCAAGACGCAAAGAGATAACTGACTTGAGGAGAATGATGGTCCATCGTATTCGACCCCAGAGTGTAAATCATGGACAAGCTTGTGGAAAATTAAAGTACCATCAAGGCTGAAAGTATTCCTATGGCGGCTTGCTCAGTATTCCATCCCGACAGCCAATGTACTACATCACAGGCACATGTCTGACGTTGTTGCGTGTGTGCTTTGCGGAGCATAGGATTCATGGAGACATGCTCTAATGGGCTGCACTATGGCTCAATGTGTTAGTCTTTAACAGGCGAGAGCTTGCTGGAACGGGGGTGTCAAAATCCTCACCGCGGGCCAAGGATGAAGGCAATATATGAGAACATATTTCAAAGGCCTCTATCAACTCACCACTTTATCAGAGCTTTTCTGGATGATCTTCAAGTGATTGAGGTGCCAAGACGTTCACATGTGGGAGGCGCCTCGGTAGCAAGACCGACACAATGAATACAGCCGCCAGTAACATTATCCAAAATAAAGTGGATGCAGCTACTCCAAGGAACAACAGGTTCAGCGTCGTGGCGGTCGTTTGCCGCGACCATGATGGGTTTTTCTTAGGAGTCTAGAGCATCTATACCTCTCAAATCCGTCTCATATATTCGGACAGGCCGTCCGGTCACTGCCCTGTCACGATTTTTTTGATCCAGACAGGCGCCTCAAACAGGCCACAAACGCTCGGGCTGACCGGCATCCCTCATATCCAGCCTAAATATAAGGCGGATATGGGGGCGCCCGGGCACGCCCGCCGACCCCGCTGCAGGTCGTAGCGGTCCCACCTGCAGCGACCGAAGCTCCTCCATCTCTCATCGGTGCAACCAAATTTTAGTCCCACATCGTCGGCCGAAGCGGACGCCGCCCGGCTTAAATAGCTACGCCAGCGGATGGCGGCAAGCTTGGTTGTTGTTGTGTAGGTCTATCAATTATGGCATATGTGATCGAGATATATTTGACACTAGATTGCATTTCATTGACTGATAATTGTTCATCGAGTGTCAAGTTTGTCTCGATCATATACGTTGATACCTCTACTACAATAACAGTAGATTTTTAATTTGTTTTGATGCATGGATGTGATTCAAAAAAAGATAAGCCAACACCAATATTCCCTATGTGAAGGATATAGACCCTGACTATGAAGCTTCTATGTGATAAACATAGAAGATTCATAGTAAGAGTCCATATCCTTAACAAAGGATGCAATGATGTCAGAAACTTATCCCTTCTGGACGACCGGATATTTAAGTTGGTCGACTAGCTCATCAGTCGGCGAGATGGGACTAATACGGGTGTGAAAATGTTAAGTATGAGCAATTTTGGGTGCCCAGCCGGCCCAAGACAGACAGGATGATCGACGTGCATGGCCTTGCATGTAACAGATGTTTGGAAAATAGGATACATGGTTGTAAATTGTCAAATTTAAGGCACGCCCGGTCACTGTCCGCGGACGCGTCCGGACATGTCCGCGGGCGTTTAAGGGTCCAAATTTACAACCTCCGGCTGTAGATGCTCTAATGTAATTGTGTTTAAACACATCAATGATCCACCTACGTTGGAAGCTCTGGCGATTCAGGAGGCTCTAGCCCTTGCCGAGGATCTCAATTTACAAAGGATTCATGTTGCATCGGACTACAAGGTGGTGGTGGATGACATCAAGCAGCGTAGAATGACAGGCTACGGAGCTATCACACATGAAAATCATAGACTATAGTAGTTCTTTTACTATTTGTACTTTCGTTCATGAATTTATGAGCTCAAATTTTGAGGCTCGCAATTTTACGAAGCATGCTTTAAGTTTAGGGGTCAACCGTCATGTTTGGCTAGGACACCCCGGTGATCTTTTATTCATCCATGTAGATATTGTGATGAATTAATAAAGTTTCGTGAGATCGCCTAAAAAATGAGCATCACGTAGTGCTCACTATGAGCGATCCAGCGCTGCCCACGTCATCCTACTCCTAGCAACAGTTCATATGAAATTACTAGTTGGAGAGTATCCCCTGCAAAAGGTCACTCCCCGCCTCCTTTCATGATGACAAGTGGCACATTGCTTGCGCGACACTTGCCACAATATGGAAGTTCTGTGTTTTTTTTGTAGATTCATTTTTTCAAACATTTTATCTATTGAATCGTGCAACAAATCATGAATCGGATTCTTCGTTGTGTTTCCCGTGTCGATATTTTCGAAACTAGATCCCATGTTAATAGGTTTGGACGAAGTTTTTCCCGAAAAAGAAAACAGAAAAAAAATGAAAACATGAAAAAAAACAAAAACTAAAGAAAAAAGGGAAACCAAAAAAGGGAAATCGAAAGCACACCTATGTTTTCACATTTTTTTTGGGAGGGGCACCGTTGTGTTTTTTTTTTCACTTTTCGAGAATCATAGTTCTGCTTCACCATGAAGCACAACTGTGTTTTTCACTTTCGGAAAACACAGCTGCACTTCACGTGGAAGCACAACACAATTGTGTTTATTCTTCACACGGTGTACTTCACGCGAGCAAAAAATAAAATTAAAAACCTTTTAAGAAACTAAAAAACCAAGAAAAACACAAAACAATCCAAAAAACATGCGCAAGAAAAAAGTCGCCACTGATGTGTTTAACGCGCAACACATGGCAACGGCTAGGTGCACCAGGCAACTGCATGTGCACCCTGTGTGTATCCCTTGGAAGGGGTACGTTCGGTGTTTGCGGAATACTGCCAGCAACAAAATGCGTACTGGCCTAATTTTACCTCGGCAATCCTCGCCGAGGGCTTTTACCTAGCCCACAAGATTGGCGCAGTTCAGCTTACGCATTGCCCAGGGGAAGCAAGCAAAATGGTAGACACTTTAGCTAAAATTCTTATGATTCAAATCTATCGATTAAGTACACTATGCTTCTTAATTTTTAAGGCATGACAATCTATTGAGGTCTACAATTTAGAATTGGGTTACCTGATTTTGATCTGGTCAACAATTCCTCAGGAAGTTCTCTCATACAACTCTTTTAATTCACTATGGTCTCTAATTTTGGAGTTCTTCCATTTGATTGACGTATTCAATTTTGGAATTGGTTCACATTTTAGCCTGGTCAACGACTGTTCAAATCAATCAACAACGGCCTATAAAAACATATCTACCCCGTGCACCCTCTCAGCACCAAAAAAAAGAAGCGTCAACATGCAATATTGTAACACCAATATAGTAAATGTAACCACCGGCGCAGAAAAATTACCCACATAATTAAATATGAGTTGATTAGCAAATAACACATAATCACACTGCGAAAGCCTATCAAAACACTGCATTGTAAGTAAAAAAGAAAACAGACTTCATTATCTCCCCCACGCGGCAAACCAATATTTTCCCGCAATTTCAAAATATAAGGTGTATTAGTTTTTTGAAAGTCAAATTTATTTAACTTTGACCAAGTTAAGAGCAAAAAATATCGATATCCACAATACTAATTAAATAAAACATTAAAATTCATTTCATGATGAATATGATGATACAGATTTGATATTATGAATGTTGATATATTTCTCTACGAATTTGATCAAACTCAAAGAGATTTGACTTTTCAAAAAACTAATGACCATAAATTTTGAAATAGTGGAAGTAAAAAAAAACTCAACAACACCGACGACGCAGCAAAGCGCGTCTAACCCTTCTAGTGGGATTTTTACATTATATAACTTGACTTACATATTGCGATGACGAGCTTCCTCAAAATTCTCGAGGTCTTCATGAGCAAGTAAGTTGGATGCACACCTACTTAGTTTCACATAGCGAGCTTTCATACACTTATAGCTCTAGCGCATCCGTTGCATGGCAAACCTACTCCTCAAATTAACATCAATTGTAAGGCCTCTCCATTGCCCGACGATCAAGCCTCGTTGATGTGAGATTTTCTTATACCTTTTGTCTTCCCTTATAAACCCCTACCATCATTCTCTTTGCCATCCAAAGTGCTAAGACCTTGGCTCACGCTCAAGTATTGTGTGGAAGTTTAAAAAGCTGAAGCAAGATAAAGTATGATTGATACGTCTCCAACGTATCTATAATTTTTGCTTGTTTCATACTGTTATATTATCATTCTTGGATGTTTTACAATCATTTTATAGCAACTTTATGTCATTTTTTGGGACTAACCTATTGACATAGTGCCCAGTGCCAGTTATTTGTTTTTTGCTTGTTTTTTACATCGCAGAAAATCAATATCAAACGGAGTCCAAACGCAGCGAAACTTTTTGGAGAATTTTTCTGGACCAGAAGACACAAGATGGGCCAAAGAAGTACCAGATGGGTGCCCAGAGGGGGGCACAACCCGCCTGGGCACGCCTGGGGGCCCATGCGCGCCCTGGTGGGTTGTGCCCACCTCGGTGGCCTCCCGCACCACCTCTTTGCTCTATAAATACCCCAATATTCCAAAAACCCTAGGGGATTCGACGAAACACAATTCCAGCCGCCGCAAGTCCAGAACCACCAGATCCAATCTAGACACCATCACGGAGGGGTTCATCATCCTTATTGGTGCCTTTCAGATGATGCGTGAGTAGTTCATTATAGACCTTCGGGTCCGTAGTTAGTAGCTAGATGTCTTCCTCTCTCTCTCTTTTGATTCTCAATACAATGGTCTCTTGGAGATCTATTTGATGTAACTTTTTTTTGCGGTGTATTTGTTGGGATCCGATGAACTTTGAGTTTATGATCAGATCTATTTTATCCATGAAAATTATTTGAGTCTTCTTTTGATCTCTTATATGCATGATTACTTCATTCCAAAAATAATAAATAGCACACAGGTAATTCATAGTGCATACCATCAAATTTTACAACCTTTAATATTATGTAACTATTTTGTCTGGCTAACAAAATCACTTTGATATTATTTTAAAAACTACATCCTTTTGGTCTACGGATGTATACAATTGAAAACCCTTGAGAAATCCCATAAAAAACCTTAAGAAATTATGGACATTTTTCAAATAAAGAATTAATGTTTGCACAATTTAAATTATATTTATATAATATATAATTAAATTAATGTTTTATTACTCATACCATTATTATTTACTCTGAAATATAAATTTAAGTTGTTAAATTTTGATCCACTGGCAATTTTTAGATTTTTTTTACTAATCAAACTGCAATCATGTGCAACTTTTTTTGAGAAGGAATACCATGTGCATACTCTAGCAATCCAACCATGTAATTTGAATAAACTTGGATGTGTTACCGGCCAGCTACTTGGGCCTGACTAACCTCGCAGGAAGCCCACCTAACCCCTAAGGCCCAGCCACCTCGGTACTCTAACCCTAGTTCGATCCCCTCAGCCTCTCGACCCCCCCCCATCTCCTCCCCAGCGCCGTCACACACACGCACAGAGGGCGGGCAGTGCCCAGCGCCCCCTTTATCCCCCCGCTTGCCACCAGCTTCGCGCATCCGCCACTCCGGTGAGGCCGCCGCCCTTCCGACCTCCACTCTCCTCCGTTTGCCACCTCCTTCCTTCCATGTTCCTCCTCTCATTCTCTTCCCGGCCACGCGGCTCCTGTTGCCTCTGCCCATGGTGTCTCTCCGACTCCCTCTTCCCATGGCGCCCGCATCTGCCGCGCCGTCGGACCTAGCTGGCTGGAACCCCCTGCCTCTCCTTGCCCGCGCCTCGTGCGTCGCGACGTGAGCCGCGTGTCTCATGGCCGCAACCACCATGGCCGGCCGCTGGGTAGCCCCTGCGCGACCCTTCTCCGCTGCTTCGACCTCCCGCGCCAACGTCCTCCTCACCGGCTGCTCACGCCTGCAGCTCCTTTCGCGAGCTCCGGGGCCCTTGCTCCTCCTCTGTTGCTCGACCGCCGCCCACCTCTGCACCTCGCGACCGCCTCCCATGGTCCGCTGCTGCAAACTCCGCCTCGCCTCGGCCATGCGCTCAGGCCAACCGCAGCCAGCCCAACCTGCAAGGCCGGCGGCCTACCCACCCTCCCGGACCAGCTCGACCCCGGCTGCCGTGGTTCCCCTCGTCCCGAGCCATCGGGGCCGAGCCGAGCGGCTGTGGCGGGCCAGAGGTGGCTTCTGGCAGCGTCGGCCTAATCCTCCAATCGTTTTTTCACTTATTTTTAGATTGCGGGTTTATTTCCGTAATAGTGAAGGACTTTTTTTATAAAAATTACGTGACGGTGAACCCGACAGACTTAATCCGTGCTTTATTATTAGGAAAAGATAAAATATTTGGGACGGTGATGCATCTATTTTTCTTCTAGCTGAACTGATTGGTGATGTAACTATATCAACTAAATTCAATAAAGTGTGCACACCTTAAAAAAAAATGCGTACGGGCCTAGCAATGGAATTTATGTTTCTGCAAGAAAAACGGTAATTGGCTTTAGCAGATCGTAAGTTGTTCCTTACCATGTTCAACCTTTCAATCGTGGGTTGTGCACCTCTATCCATTTCATTCATTTTGTTTCTTCATGTTTGATCTTTACTCTTTCGTCTTATGCTCATCCGATCCAATCAATGGCACCGCACTGCACTAGTTTTCCACATGGTACAAGTCGACACTCCGCAAAACAATATGAATCGCCAAACATCTGATCTAGTATAGACAATGATAAATCCGCCGCCGCCCATCATCTCGCCATCGCATCGCCGGAGACCCGAGGAAAGACGAAGAGCAAGAGGGCAGCCACCGAGACAGATCTGTAATTTGTGCTTTCTCCGGGGTGTTTTCTGTAAGCTGGGACAGCTGTGCTGTATCTGGTAGTTTCCGGTGTGCTTCCTTTGTAATTCTTGCTTAATTAATCCAGATATAGTTCCTAAAAAAAAAGTATAGACAATGGAGATAGACACGGAACCCCAGCCTGACCATCCACATGGCAGCACATCACAATCAGACAAACAATGACAGAATTGTCGAATTTGAACGTGACAAATTACAGGGTGCTGGATAAATCTTTTTTTTTTTTGACAGGCAACAGCAGGAGCTCTGCCAAATCTTTAGAGGGAGAAAGAGGCCGAAGCTCCAGAGTACAGCACAGAACACAAGCAAGACCACGTAGTGATCAGGAGCGAGCCCCTCACACTCAGTAGACAGGCAAGAAAAGAATTTTTTTACTGGACGCTGGATAAATCATGACAGAATTTACTACTTTTCGAGAAATATTCTTCGAAGGTACGTCTCACAAACTAAGTTTAGAACCTTGACAAACTCTCGGTTTCTGTAGGAATTTAACTGTTTTCCGCAAAAATATACATGCTCTTATATCAGCATACCTCATGACCAAGGGATTCTGCAGTTTGCTCAAGGTTAAACAAGGGAAGACGGATTCTAAATTTGTTCCTTGCCCCGAGGGGAAGCATGTAGGGTCACATGCTAGCATATGTTCTGCTTTGGTCTAATTGAATTAGGGTACATTTACAAAAAGAACCTGTAACCAAACCATATCAGACTTGATCGTATCACCCTTATCTGAAGTCATGGCCTTTGGAGAACAAATAAGGCAGGGAGCAAATGGTCCCGTGACGACATGATATCATCCCATCCCGTGGTCCACCAGCAGATTAATAATTTTATTTTATTGCCAGAAATGGTTCCATATAATTTTGGACATTGTTTACCGGCCCCTCTCTGTCTCAGAAAACATGGCATTTTGCAGAGAGCATTTTTGCCAGTACATTGGTAGTACTACCATTTAGGAGTAGGCGACAATGACCTGTTGAAAAAGCGGCAAGTGGATGAACCAATTGTTTCAATACATGTGAATCTACATGCACAAGTTTAGTTCCCATCGTTCGACCACCGCATCATTGCAAACTCAAAAGAGAATGTAATTTTCTCATGCTCCTATTCTTGAGTCCGTATTAGAATCCACAGTGAAAAAACAGCCACACAGGAATACAGTATTCTTCTACGCAAAAAAGGAATACAGTATTCTTGAAGGACAAAATTTTAGACGCGGGCTGATTCGTGTCTGATCCTGTCACGGGGCGTATTTGGAAATTCGGTATTCCTGCAGGGGCTGACACGCAAAAGCGGTATCCCCTCCCTCAACGATTGGGTTTCCCTGCATTAATTTCCCGTCTGCCCCTCCTCTCTCCTCCTCTTCTTCGCCCAGCTGCGTCGTCGCCCACACGATCCACCAGCACCACCTCCACCTCCCTCTTCTCGCCGTCTCCCACCGATCCCGACCCGAGGTACGCTCCCTCCCCAGCTCTCGACCCCCCTCCCCCCACCCCCTGTCCCGTGCCGAAGCTCGCTCGCCTCGCCTCGCGCCGCGGGCAGCCAATCTCCCCCCACCGCGCGCGGGAGACTAGCTAGGTTCGTCCCGCCACGCTGTTACGGGTGTCGAATCCGAGATCGAGATCAAGATCTGCCCCCAATGCCTAGATCTGGGTCTAGGGGTCGGGCGGAGGTCCCGCGTTTCGGTTGTCGCGCTTGAATTTGGAGCAGCGGGCGCGATTGGCAGATAGCTTGCTGTGTATTTTTTTGTTGTTGGCGGGATCGGGGTGGTCCGCGTTGTTTGGAGAAGCGCGGATCGTTTTGTCTGTTGATTCTGATGGCGCGGCTCGTGATGCTCTCCGCAGGTTGCTCTTCGTTGGGTTCAGCATGGGTCTGGTGAAGGAGGGCGCCGACATGGAGGAGGGAACCCTGGAGATCGGCATAGGTGAGTCGTCGAACACGTCTCCTTTAGTGTCTCCTTATGCTTTAGCTTTGTGTGCCCAGCAGTGGTTGTGTTGCGCCATTGCCTGTTGTCGCCGGGTAACTGCCGTTGCAGCTCGTCAGCACTTGCATTGCCACGCCAGCTTTGGATAGGAAGTTTGATATGCTGACTACAATATGTTTAAATGAGCTTAGGCTACAAGATAAGGGACCATTTGATATAATAATATAACACAGCCACAGAGCTTTTGCTGGAAATCAATAGTGTCCCAATAGAGAGGGATCTAATCAAATTATAGAGTAGTACTGCTGCTAGAAAAGCATTCTTTTCAGACGACCGAACAAAGACGGTGCTTACTAAACATTTACTTATGCAGAGTACAGGACAGTTTCTGGTGTGGCAGGACCTTTGGTTATCTTGGACAAAGTAAAGGTGTGTATGCTTTTCTAATTTGTGCATCTGTTAGCATGTTCCCACATTTTTTTACAGGATTATTCTAGTAGTTCTGTTTTCTTACTATTTCATTATTGTCATTATGGTCTATAGGGCCCAAAATACCAGGAGATTGTAAACATCCGATTGGGAGATGGCACCACTCGGCGTGGTCAAGTTCTGGAAGTTGATGGTGAAAAGGCTGTTGTGCAGGTTAATTAATATTCTCTTCTGCATTGTTTTGACGAAAAAAATGTTCAGTCTAGTCTCTTTCTGAAATAATACCATTTTATGTTTTGATTTGATTTAGTAATATGGTTGGTTTAATTTCATTTTCGAGTAAACTTTAGACTGCCGTTAGCTATGTTTATCTGAATGGCTTGATTGATTATACAGGTCTTCGAAGGCACTTCAGGAATAGATAACAAATACACAACTGTTCAGTTCACAGGCGAGGTAAATGCCCGTTATCCACAACTCTCTTCTTGTCTTTTTACTATCTAAATGCTCTCTAAAAGGAAGCTTTCGGTTGGCCACTGTTAGTATGATGAACTGATGATGAGGACATTCATTCTTGAAATTGTTAAGTCATGCTTATTGTTGATTAAGGAGGCACCGCAACTGCATATCACTGGAACTGAATAACTTGGAGAAGCCCATGCTGAACTATGAGAATGAAATTTAAAATAATATTGTCTTCCTTGTTTGTATATGAATATGACAAGCTGCCACTTTTTGTTGCCTACTTATGGTATGCTGCTTCTGTGACAGGTCCTGAAAACTCCTGTCTCACTTGATATGCTTGGACGTATTTTTAACGGCTCTGGAAAACCTATTGATAATGGCCCCCCGATATTGCCTGAGGCCTACCTGGATATCTCCGGTAAGTGCTTTCTCAGTTGAAGGACACTGTTATTTAAGAGCCTCATGGTTAATTGTATGTTCATTATTCTTTATAGGACAAAATTAGAACTATGAATGGTGTTAAACTGTAATCATTTTTTACTTCTGATATTGTTACTTATTTCAGGAAGTTCTATTAACCCAAGTGAGAGAACCTACCCAGAGGAGATGATTCAAACAGGGATATCTACAATTGATGTCATGAACTCCATTGCTCGAGGGCAAAAGATTCCTCTCTTTTCTGCTGCTGGTCTTCCTCATAATGAAATCGCTGCTCAGATTTGTCGTCAGGCTGGTCTTGTCAAGAGGCTGGAGAAAGGAAAGCATGCAGAGGTAACCATCTCTTTGAAAGAGACCATTTTGTCAATCGTGGCCAAATCATTGCTTGTTGATTGATCTGATTTCTTTGATGTACTAGGGTGGTGGTGAAGATGACAATTTTGCTATTGTGTTTGCTGCTATGGGAGTGAACATGGAGACAGCCCAATTCTTCAAACGTGATTTTGAAGAGAATGGTTCAATGGAGAGGGTCACCCTTTTCCTGAACTTGGTATTTACATTCTACTTGTTAACCAGACTTTTTCCTACCGCAAGGCAAAAAATGTTACTGCATATATTGCTATAATTTATACTTGATAGTATTTTAGTTGTCTCCTAAACAAGATTTGACTTGGTCAATGCGAAACAAAACATAATTTAACACTCTGCTCCTGTTTGTCTTTTAGGCAAATGATCCCACGATCGAACGTATTATCACCCCTCGTATTGCGCTAACAACAGCAGAATATTTGGCATATGAATGTGGGAAGCACGTTCTTGTCATCTTGACAGATATGAGTTCATATGCAGATGCACTTCGTGAGGTATTGCCCTTGATTTCATCAACTAGAGCATGATTCCATTGAAGTTTATTTTCCAATCAGTTAGCTCTTCCTTGGAGTACTTCTTGTCCTGATGTTTTGCCAGTGACCTGAATAATTAATGATTTTATAAGGAAAGGATTGATAAAATTGTATGACCTTATTGCACACTAAAATCCATGCATCTAATTGCAAAAAATACTGTTCGAATGATAAAACTTGAAATTATCTTGTACAAAATGCAGTACAAACTGAAGTGGCAGAGTTTGGTCGTGATCTGGTGTTGAAATTATCTTTTTTTTCTTCAGTTTTTTATTATCATCACACCACTGCCAAATGGCTATATAGTGTTAGTGTTGAAAACAGAACCTTGACATTTTTATTAGCTTCTAACAGTGTTTTGTAGTTTTCTCTATCCAGTAAGTTGGAAGATTTCCACCTTGGTAGTATTGCATTTCGGAGTATATGTAGTAACTTTTATGCTCAACTGTAATAAATTTGCACTTGCTGCCATAACAAGTCAGTAACCCACTTCTGCTTATGTGTAGGTATCAGCAGCCCGAGAAGAGGTGCCAGGTAGGCGTGGTTATCCTGGATATATGTATACTGATCTGGCAACCATTTATGAGCGTGCTGGGCGTATTGAAGGAAGAACAGGCTCCATTACCCAAATACCCATTCTAACTATGCCTAATGATGGTAAGTAGCGAATTGCGTGCTATGTATTCCTTATATTGCACCGTCAATTATGTTCTTAACATGCTAATATACTTGACGTGCTATAGATTAAAATCAGCATATTGTCTGTCATTTTGCTGAGTCCTGAGTGTGACACAATCTAGCATGTGCGCTAGTCTAGCATGAGTATCTCAACACTCTTGTTTCGTAGACCAACATCAACTGCAGATCTGATTGCATTTAGGCCAATCATTACTGCACATTCCGTTTTATTGACCATTTTACATAAGAATGCAATGACCATAGAGTGTTCTTTTCCCTTCAAACAGATATCACACATCCAACTCCTGATCTCACGGGGTACATTACTGAAGGACAGATATACATTGACAGACAGCTCCATAACAGACAGGTACTTTAACTTGTTCTTTTACTTCTGGAATGCAGCTTTTTATCATTTAGAACCTGTAGTAGTTTCTTTTCCTTAATATTTTTCTCAATGTTTACATGATGTCATGGTATTGTTTCAGATATACCCACCCATCAATGTCCTTCCATCTCTCTCTCGGTTGATGAAGGTGCGACCGCTTACCAATCGAGCTTTACAAAACTGGATCCATTACTTTAAGATGCTATCAGGATTTCATCCTGAAATTTAGTTCTAAGAACTGTCAATAATTCTTTTGCAGAGTGCTATTGGTGAGGGTATGACCCGGCGAGACCATTCAGATGTGTCTAATCAGGTAATTACTTGAACACTGTATATTTGGTTCCCTTTCTAGCCAATTGTAACATACAGAGGAATCACACATACTGCTTTCTGTTCAGCTTTATGCCAACTATGCTATTGGAAAGGATGTCCAGGCCATGAAAGCAGTCGTGGGAGAGGAGGCTCTCTCTTCTGAAGATCTGGTCAGTAACTTCTCACTAGCCAACTAAGTAACCAGCCCGTGGGTTCATGGTCTTTTTAGAAATCAAAGAATCTAATGTATTGTTGTTTCTCTTGTGCAGCTTTATCTAGAATTCCTGGACAAATTTGAGAGGAAATTTGTAGCACAGGGAGCATACGATACTCGGAACATCTTCCAGTCACTTGACCTAGCATGGACATTGCTCCGCATCTTCCCTCGCGAGCTTCTCCATCGTATCCCCGCGAAGACCTTGGATGCGTTCTACAGCAGAGATGCTGCCCACTGATCTCATCTTTGTTGGGAGATCCAATGTTTTCTCAAGTGCAGATTGAATAAATTGAGCAGTTCAAACTTCTGGCCTTTTTACTGTAGTAATTATATAGTCAGATCCCATTCTTTTTGAAGCAGCGAGCATATGTTATTTGTAGATTTCTTGCTCACGGCGTCTTCTGTATTATTGTCTTGTGTAATATCATCTCCTGTATTGTTGAACCAACGCACTTGAGGTATTTTTCGGTTTCACTTGCCAGAACTATTAGCAAGAGCATTCTAGGCCAAGATGCTCGAACACGCTGGTTGTATCTACTTTTGTGTATGAATAAAGATGGGGCAATAAACTGTGCTGGACTGCACGTGATGGTGTACATCGTCAACTACACGGGTTCTGTCTGTAACCTCTAGCCTGTAATTAGTTTCTCTTTGTACTTCTTTACTTTGCTGAAACTTGAAACGCACGGTAACTTGGTTGCCGTGTGCATGATAAAGTTGCAGTGGATACTAATTTACCAGGGGTTGCAAGTTGCGCCGAACTAAGCGTAGGGAAAGAGGAAAGTGTAGTCATTTTGGTTTGCCTCGATCGTTTCATTTACTTTGAACGATCGCTTTTGAACGGTTATTCAAACTTGGTTTGGTACTGGGATTTGGTTTTGCAGCTGTACGTTAGATTCTTTCTACCGAATGTTATATGTGGAATTTTGAAGTAGAAAGAAAATTGGTTGGTGGGGGTGGGGGGAGCAGAGTCACTTATGGCTGCCTAATGGCGGCTCCTGAGAGGCCGAGCCATAAGCATATCGAAATTAAGAATTTGGTTGCCGTTGATCTTGGATATTTAATAAACTATTACCGGCGGCCTGTGTCGGTGGATCACGGGCATGGTCGGCATTGTCAACTACGAAGTTGGAAGTGCAGGAGGAAATAATATAACAAATAATGGTACTGTCAAGGGTGATCACGAGCATGGTGGAAGCAAAGAGGGGTAGTTGCTTTGTACAATCTTTGTCCGGAGTTAACAGTCGTTGAAATGAGTGTAGACACTCGTTTCAGTGACAAATTAATTCGAACGGAGAAGGTATTTCACATTGTCAAGAGAAATGTTCAAGAAGGCAAAGTGCCACCTAATAGAATATAAAGAAAGTCTCTGATGAGCTTTAACCTCAAAGAAGGTAATGTGTCTTCCAACAAATGCACCTAAAACTCTCTTTCTGGTGACTCCAAAATGATGAAAGTGATTTGAGGTTGACGAGAACCAATCCAGTGCAGGTCGGAATAAGACGGCTCCTCTGTCGGTCGGTGGGGTTTCTATTTTGAATTTCGTTCCGCACGACACATACGTAATCCCTTTCCTTTCATTACGTCGACGAATCACGGCCGTTTATTGGCTCGTTGCACCCTTCCGTAGGCCGTAGCAGCTCGGAGTTCCCCACCGCCAGGGCAGGCACCACCTCCATATTTCTCTTCTCGGCACACTACTCCCCCACTTCTCCCCCGCCTCGCCTCCCCCGACATGGCGATCGCCGGCGGCCCGCGCGGCCGCCTCCTCCTCCTCCTCCCCCTCTTCCTCGTCGCCGCCGCCGTATGCCTCGTCTCCACCCCCGCCCGCGCCTTCTACCTCCCCGGCGTCGCCCCCCGCGACTTCCAGAAGGTGAGCAGTCCGTCCCCCACTCGCCCTCTCCCCGTCGGATCTAAGCTCTAGGTGGCCTCCCGGCCGTCCGTGCCGGTGGATCTAGCCGTACCGGGAGCCGCGGCCTCAGATCTGGCTCGCCAGACCTCGTTTCCCCGGGTTCGGAAGGTCTCCGCGCATTTGGAGGATTATTAGTAGGGGTCCGTCTGTGGTTCAGGGTTTAGTGACCTGAGCAATGGAGGCGGAGAGCGGAATGTCTGGATTTTATGCTGGCTCGCGTGTGCGTTTTGGGCGTACCTGCGGATAGGGTGAAAGCGTGGCAACGCCCGCTTGGCCTTTGATTGCGTGTGATTAATTTTGTCGAGCATGGTGCTCCTCGTTCCATAGGCCGACTCCTGATGTTGTTTTTAGCTCTCCTTAGCATGAATCGCGACGGTATTGCACAGTTTAGTGAGATTCGTCGATGTGGTTAACTGTGTTTGGTGCAGCGTGTAGGTATTATTGTGGGATCGGTGCGGGTCACACTTCAAAAAAGTGTTGATAAGCAGGGGATTTTTGGTTTCTGCTTGTTTGAGTTCATCTAGAGGTGTAGACACGTTATCGCTTCATCTCTTGTTTTCATTGCTGTTTAATTTAGTCTCCTTTGTACTATTGGAGAACATGTATTTACTGGGTATTAAACTATTTGGGCGATTTGGGTAGAAAATTCAGTTAGGTATCTATTGTTGTGTATCTTGGTGGGTTTCATGCAGATTGCAACACTGCAATCAAAACCTTGTGAAAGTGACATGAACTGAAGTGTTGTCTTCGTCTAACTTGCTAGGGCCTAATATCCTCATATGACGGCTGCAAACTACAACAAACAGACCATTCTTAAATTAAAATGTTCGAAACGGCAACATACCTTATGTAGTATGCTTGTAGATGTACTAGAGTTGTTGTATTAGAGTGTCCACATCATCTAAAAACACCATGCATATCCTGAGGTTCCTTTCCGTTATACCATCATAATATAGTTTGATATAGACAAATAGTCTCCTTACCCATTTTAAGTCATTTGGTTCTCTTGTTTGAATGATATTCTGATGAGAATCAAATGTGTAGAAGTATATTCTGCAACAGTAACATTTATGCTGAAGCCTGCATGTGTTGCCTATGTGCTTGGCGATGTACTTAAAGAGGCCCCACCTTATAGACAAGTGCATGGTTGTTGTTTCTTGTCGCCTCCTAACGCAGTTACAATTTCAGGAGATCAGGAGAACAGGATACATTCTGTATAACTTAATTAACACCTGTTAACACTTGCATGCTGTTTTCCGGTGCCATTAAATTGACGTGTTAGTTGATTTCATCATTTACAGGTTGTTGGAGTCCTCTTGTTTATGGAGCTCCAGTTGTTGTGTTGCATTGGTGACTGTCATTTCTTCAGAGAGACAGTTACCAACTTACGATACCATACAATTATTAAGGCAGTTACAGTTGTATAACCAAACTTCTAAACTAGAGATGATACCCCGCGCGTTGCTGTGGGAATTAGATGCAGTTATTTCTATGAGATTTAGCAGTATGAAACTTCAGTATTTTGATTAGCAATATGAGAATTGAAATAATAGTACATACAATTTTCAATATCTAGTTATTATATAGTTGTAAAATATTTATTGAGAATGAGTAGCATGCATGGTGCATGGAGTTTTTTCATGCATAGTGACATGGTGAGTTGGCATAGTTGCATATTGAGAGAATTAAATTTAGTTGGGCATGCATGGTGGCATGATGAGTTGGCATAGTTGCAGGTTAGGATAATTGAGTTAGTGGGGATCAACTATTTAGGTATATAGATATGATTGTTTGGAAGTTTTATCCATCGTTTCCTGTCTATATTCTCTGTTTGCTCAATGGTTTTCAAAGGTTGACTAACCGTTCATATTGCAGGATGATGATCTCCAGGTGAAGGTCAACAAGCTGTCATCTATAAAGACACAACTTCCATATGACTATTATTTCCTGGACTACTGCAAACCTGAGGCGATTAAGAACAGTGCTGAGAACTTAGGGGAAGTCCTTCGTGGGGACCGCATTGAAAACTCTGTCTATAATGTAAGTATACTACCTGTGTATTTTGCATTAAATACTCTACAAATGATTTTTGCCCGTTTGTTCAAGGGTGTAGAGAGCACGACAACATAATATGATAAATTGTGCACTCTTTAACTTAAGTTCAATTTCCCAACTCTTGCAGTTCAAGATGAGGAGGGACGAGAGTTGCAAAGTTGTTTGTCGAACAAAGCTGTCTGCAGAAGCTGCAAAGAATTTCAGAGAGAAGATCGATGATGAATATCGAGTGAACATGTATGTTCTGATTTTGAAGTTCTTGTTGTATTGCCAGTTGATTAACAGGACCGTTCCCCGCCTAAAAAGGATTAACATGACTGTCTAGCCGGCTTACATATGATACTGGTCCAAGTTGTAGAATTGTGGTTATGTTCCGCATAAGCTATAATACAGTGCCTGACAATGTACTTTCCTTCTATCAGGATTTTGGATAATCTCCCAGTTGTGGTCCCTAGGCAGGCACGGGAAGGGAGCCAACCAATCTTTGATCATGGTTACCGCGTTGGCTATAAGGTGAGCATCTCACCAAGTCGATTGCTACTCACTGAAACATGAAACATTTATCAAGGAACTTGTTTAATTTGAGCACAACATTGGCAGCTCAAGGATGACAAGTACTATATTAACAATCACTTGAGCTTTAAAGTCTTGTACCATGATGACCTAAACTCCCCAGAGGCTCGTATTGTTGGCTTCCATGTGATTCCTAGCAGGTATGTTATGTATACTCAGTCATGTCTAACTTAGCATGCCTCGTGGTCTAATTGATCTTTTTTTTGTTATGGGTATGCGTAGCTGACCAGTCCGAAACCAATTGAAATTCTTGTTCATGTAATGTTTTGATCATTTCATAAATAGTTTAATCTCCATAGTAAATGTTCAACATAGCCAATATTTAGAAATTAGTGCTTGGCTTTTTATAAATTTATATCTTATGTGAAGGTACATGTGCCTATCATAACTTGCCTATTCACTGTCTATCTTTATACAGCATTAAACATGAATATGGTGCCTGGGATGACAAGAATCCTACAGTACAAACCTGCAACGCTAACACGAAGATAACTCCTGGTAGTCACACACCTCAAGAGGTGGCCCCTGATGCATATGTTGTATTCTCTTACGACGTTACCTTTGAGGTATATTACCTTTTTCATATCCTTTGTTGCTGGCATTCATGTTCCTGCCATGCTGATTAATTCACAATTGATCTTCTGCAGTCTAGTGAGATCATATGGGCATCTCGCTGGGATGTCTACCTTCTTTCCAGTGACAGCCAAATCCACTGGTTCTCGATCATTAACTCCTTGATGATTGTCCTTTTCCTTTCTGGCATGATAGCCATGATTATGATGAGGACTCTTTACAAGGACATAGCAAACTATAATCAGCTTGACAATCAGGAGGAGGCCCAGGAAGAAACTGGCTGGAAGTTAGTGCATGGTGATGCCTTCAGGCCTCCTGTTCATTCAGGCCTTCTTTGCGTTTATGTTGGAACTGGTGTGCAGTTCTTTGGCATGACAGTGGTAACCATGATGTTTGCGCTACTTGGATTCTTATCCCCTGCAAACCGTGGAGGACTCATGACTGCTATGGTCCTTTTGTGGGTTTTCATGGGTGTATTGGCGGGTTACACGTCGTCTCGCCTCTACAAGATGTTCAAGGGCACCGAGTGGAAGAAGATCACCCTCAAAACCGCCTTCATGTTTCCTGGTATAATCTTTGGGGTCTTTTTTGTCCTGAATGCCCTTATCTGGGGTGAGAAATCATCTGGTGCAGTTCCTTTTGGGACAATGTTTGCTCTGGTCCTTCTCTGGTTTGGCATCTCCGTGCCACTGGTCTTTGTTGGAAGTTTCTTGGGATTCAAGCAGCCAGCCATTGAGGACCCAGTCAAGACAAACAAGATTCCCAGGCAAATTCCCGAGCAAGCATGGTACCTGCAGCCAGCTTTCTCGATACTTGCTGGTGGCATATTGCCATTTGGTGCTGTCTTCATTGAGCTCTTCTTCATCCTCACATCTATCTGGCTGAACCAGTTCTACTACATCTTTGGCTTCCTCTTCATAGTCTTCGTCATTCTCCTGGTAACCTGTGCTGAGATCACAATTGTGCTCTGCTACTTCCAGCTATGCAGCGAGGACTACCACTGGTGGTGGAGAGCCTACCTGACCGCAGGCTCTTCAGCTCTGTATCTTTTCGCTTATGCTATCTTCTACTTCTTCAACAAGCTGGAGATCACAAAGCTTGTTTCAGGCATTCTCTACTTTGGTTACATGCTGATCATTTCTTATGCCTTCTTCGTCCTGACTGGCACCATTGGCTTCTATGCTTGCTTCTGGTTTGTGAGGAAGATCTATGCTTCGGTGAAGATCGACTGATGTAGCAACTTTCGAGATAAGTTTCCTGTCTGCTTCTAGAGACTCTCCCGGACAAGGTTTTCTTGCAATATCATACATGCTGCTGTTCAAGTGACATATATGAAGGAAACTGGGATTTGAGATGGGATTCCATGGTTTTGGTAGAATATGTAGGCCCGGTAGGAGTAAGAATCACCGGATGTTCACGGATGTTGAAGAGAGGATTTGATACTCGTCGCAGATTAGCATGTCTTATGTAATTCTAAAAATATTCAGTGCTCCTGTACGGTTTCGGATCTTGATTGCCCATGTCTGTTACATTTGTTTTATGTCTTACACGCAGTACGCTGGACATGGCACTATTTCTTAGTGCATAACTTTCTCGTTGGTTGAATGATTTCATTCGATAGTACCGTGATGCTGGGTTAAAGGCGTACTGTCTGTTACTCTCTTACTATGGTAGTAACTATGTACCTGAATCTTAAAATTATTTTGCCAATCAATGAAAATTTCAGAACAATTATCTTTTCATTAGAAGACGCGACCAGAAAGCAAACTTTTTTATTTATCAATACAACTTTATTCAGTGAGAATGTGTAGTGAAATATATTTTACGTTTGACAACTAATATTTGGAGTTCTGACTGGAAGGCCTTTGTTTTGCACTGCGCACTGACAAATGACCACGAATACACTGGAACAGGCATGCGAGGAGGAGCTTATCCATGAGCGGATGGCGCCGGCGCGGGCGCCGACGAGCCTGGCTTAGCGGGAGTCAGGGATGCGGCCGCCGTCCTGATCACCCCGCACATCATGGCCTCCCTTGGCACGTCGAGCTCGCGTATCATGTGGGCCCCTTCGACGAAGACGGCGCCCATGCCCATGTGGAGGTGCGGCTCGATGTGGCAGTGGAACGCCCACGCGCCCACGTTGTCGGCGACGAACCGGATCGCCGTCCACCCGTGCGGGAACACCACCACCGTGTTCCGCAGCGGCGGGTCCTCCGTGTTGAGGCGCTCGCCGCCGCCGTACCTCCCCTCGCCGTACCCCAGCACCCAGAAGTCGTGCCCGTGCAGGTGCCACGGGTGCGTCTCGCTGTCGTTGTCCCTCCGCATGTCCGCGTTCTGGAGCACCACGTCCACCACGGCGCCGTGCGGCAGCTCGTACACCCGGTCGCTGAGCCTCGTCTCGTAGCTGTTGTTCGCCGGCGGCAGGTCGATGTCGTAGCCGCCGGGGAACCCGTTGGGCGCCTCGCCGGTGGCGTCGAACGCGCTGCCCTGCACGCCGTAGAAGTAGGCGCCGAGGTACGGGGTGGCCGGGAGCGTCAGGGACACGTTGTTGACGGCCCACTTGATGTGCCCGCCCACCAGGGTCTGCGTGTTGAGCATGACGATCGTCCGGTTCACCTGCTCGGTGCTCGGCGGCGGCGGCGCCTCGGCGGCGTTCTTCCGGGCCTTGATCCTGTGGGTGAAGTATTTGCTGCGCTGCAGGTCGTCCCACGCCGGAGTCTCCGGGGGCGGGCTGCCCGGCCATGGAAACCTGCTGTTCGTGTACCTTAGGACGGCGGTGGCCGGCAGCGTCTTGGGAGGCCGTCCTCTCACGCCGACGGAGATCCAGAAGGACCCCGACCTGTAGAACGTCGGCGTATGGTTGGCCGTGAGGAGGACGGAGTAGCTCTCGCCGGAGTAGATGTCGATGTCTGCGACGGTGAACGGCTCCACGGGGTTGCCGTCGGCCTCCACCACCGTCAGGTCGTGCTGCAAAATCACAAGACTCCCACCATGTCAATAGTCAACCGAAGAATTTCTCACTAGGATGAATGAAAATCTATGGTCTTACCCCTTGGACCTGCACGTTGAGAGCAGAGAGGGAGGTGGTGCTGGCGATCCTGAGCCGGTACGTCCTGTTAGGCTCCACGTCGAACACCACGGGGGCGCACTGGCTCTCCGGGCAGTAGGGCCCGCACTCGCTGCGCCGGAGGCACCTCTCCTCGTCCCTGCACAGCTTGGCCCCCTTGCCCCTCACGCAGGTCTTGGCGTGCCTGTCGATGCCCCGGTGGAACCTCGTGACCGTGCCCAGCATGCAGTCGTGCTGCCCTCTGCCGTTGATGAGGATTGTCTGCGGCTCGCCGACCCACTGGAAGTGCTTGTCCTTGCGCTCCAGCCCGGCCGCCTGCGCGTACACGTTCTCGTGGTACCAGTCGCTGAGCAGCATGCGGAGCTCGTCGCCGTCGTAGTCCCCCCGGTAGGGCTCGCCCTGCGCCTCCGTGGCGTTCACGACGAGCCACCCGTACAGCCCCGCCGCCCGCTGCATCCCGAAGTGCCCGTGGTAGAAGTAGGTCCCCGGCTGCACAAGCGGACAAATTTGGTTCGGTTCAGTTCGGTTCCTTGGACCTTCGCGTGCCCGGCCAGGTGTGAGGTTTTGTTCCGTTGCGACGGTCGTTGCCTACCTTGTCGGCGACGAACTCGTAGGTGAACGAGTCCCCCGGGCTGATGGCGCACTGCGAGATGGACGCCGTCCCGTCCGCCCACGGGGTGCCCACCTGCCGCATCCCGTGCCAGTGGATGACCAGCCCCTCCGTGTGCAGCTTGTTGTTGACGGTGATGCTGACGGTCTCGCCGGCGCGGGCGGTGACGTTGGGGCCGGGGAAGTCGCCGTTGATCCCGATCATCACCCGCTGCTGGCAGTCCGGCGCCCACAGGATGTACTCCACGTCCCACGTCATGTTCTGCTTCGTCGGGGTCGGAGCAGGGGCAGGAGCGGAGGCTGCGGTGGTCGCCGGAGCAGCCAAGGCCAGGAGAAAGGTGCAACAGAGCAGCAGATGCACCACCAGTGGTGACTCACTACCAGTGTGAGGCCTGGTCATCGTGGCTTTTCCGCTTTTCGGAGGGGTTGTTGCCGTGGAGGTTCTGCTCTGGGTTGCTGAGCTTTTTATAGGCGTGAGAAATGATCGAGTTGAGGAGGAAATATAAATTGCTAAATTATTAGGAAAATGGGTTGAGCGGTTCCACATGTTTCCAACCGTTTTTTTCAGAGTTATAAATCTTTGTAAACAACAAGTAACTCTATCCAATATAATTGTAGTTAATGGTTTGTCTCAAGTAAAATTTGTTTTAAGTTTGATCAAGTCTACAAAAAATACTAACACCTAAAACGTCAAAGTAGTCTCGTGAGTTTCTTTATGAAATACATTTTTATACTATGCATAAAAAAATTGTGAACTTTTTTGACACTGTACAACGCAGATGCCCACACAACCCCTATGAGCACCTTGGAGTGACTGAGGCAACACAATATTTTGAGATTGACGAAATCATCACACGCACCTTTATAGTCGAGGTGAGCGTCTCTCTCACTGAAATAAATCGAGAAAAAATATGACCACAATGCCAAGTCTAGGACTTGAATCCTGATGGGTTGGTTCCATCACAAGGAATCTAACTATCTGAGCTACGCTCATTTTCCTATAGAGTTGATCAACATTGATGCAGTTGGTGTTGTAGATTAGCACATTTTTCTACAGAGTTGATCAAAATTAAACAAATTTGAGTTGAGACAAACTTAAAACTTCAGTTACAGAGGGAGTAGTATCTATATGCGGCACCCTGTTCCACAACAGTGCCTGATTGATGTCACAATTGTGTCCTCATCAGCAGAAAATCACCACTTTTTTTTGACGAAAACCACCAAACGTAACGCTATTTTTTTTGCGGACTGCATTGATAGCTCAGTTGACATAGATTATGAGGAAGACCAAGTCAATGTGCCGGTGTGGCATTTTTTTTGCCACGTCAGCCCGACAGGCAGGCCCAAGCTGTCATAACCTGGGTTAAGAAGGCGATCAGTGCATTCTGTAAAAAAATAGCGTTGCATTCAAGATTTTCATCCACCAAAAGGTGGTAGTTTTCTGCATTTCACTCCCGTTTCTCTGGGCGAAAGTACTTCCTTGATTTTATCCTTTAACTATTGTTTTGTTTGTTGCCTTATTGCAGCAACGTACGGCCAGTGGCGGAGCCAGGAGTAACTTTGAGGTGTAGGTGTGTAGCGAAGTTCATAAAGCAAAAAATCATATATAATACAACAATGAAAGAACTCTAACTTTGAGGTGTAGGCGTGTAGCGAAGTTCATAAAGCAAAAAATCATATATAATACAACAATGAAAGAACTCGACTTTCGCTCACGGACATGGAGTATTTGATCCCGAGCTCATATGCTCCCGCATGAACAGTAAAATCGAAAAAAATTCAAAAAAATCTAATTTTTTTTTTTGTGATGAACATTGATAAATTTTCTAACTGCGTGCAAAATTTAAGGTCGAAATGACATTCGTGGAGGTCTGGGCGAAAAAAATAAAATAGATGGTCCAAAAAGACTATTGTTGGAAGCATTTTGGAGCATCGATTTTGTTATTTTTGCCCAGACCTCCACGAATGTCATTTCAATCTGAAATTTTGCACGTACTTAGAACATTCATCAATGTTCATCATAAAAAAAATCAGATTTTTTTGAATTTTTTTACTATTTTTTTGATTTTACTGTTCATGCGGGAGCATATAAGCTCGGGATCAAAAGAGGACTTTCGCTCACCAGAATACTAGACTAGATGTGTATTACTATATACTAGGATATACAACACAGACACAAAAGTTAGGAAAACGTTTAATTTCCACCGACTGATTTCTCTCGCCTGTAAGTCGCCTCTGCTTCCTGACACGTGTCCCCGTGGGCCTGGCCTGCCCAGTGCCCACCGCTCGTTTCTCACCTTATCTCTTCTGATTCACCTGGACCAAGCCATCTTCTCCGCCCCGCTTGCTAGCTCCACTCGTCTCCATGGCCGAATCTCGCGCTGCAGAGCAGATTCACGCGTGCCACTTTCCTGCTCCTCCTTCACCCTTCCCCTCCTAGTCGCTGCCCTCGGTCATCACCGCTGACCAATAGCCACCGCTTCATATCGGGACACGGGGGTTGTGCTGTGACCCGGTGCCGTGAGACGCTGCGAGCTGCTCCACGACGACGACCGGCGACGCGCCAGGGGCCCGGGCCTCATGCTGGAGGCGGGCCGCGATCCCTCCGACCACCATGTGTCCTGGTGCCACTATTGCTGCAAGATGGCCTGCGTTGGGGAAGATTTTGGCGTTGAGACGCTGCATCGCGACACAACATCCATGGCGGAGATTGGGGGCAGGGTTGGCGACGGCGCTGGAACGCAGCATCCGTGGCTCTGCTCGACGACGACGGTGCTGCAACGCAACATCACATCGCGTCGCTCGCCGACGACGGTGCTGCAACGCAGCATCCATGGCGACGATGACGGTGCTGCAACACATCATCCCATGGTGTCGCTCGCCGGCGATGCTGCTGCAACGCAGCATCCATGGCGGCGGCGGTGCTGCAACACGGCATCCCATGGCGCTGCTTGCCGGCGGCTCACCGACGACGATGCTGCAACGCAGCATCCATGGCGCTGCTCGCCGGTGTTTTTTGTTGGCGGTGGTGCTGCAATGACGCATCGTCCCTGGTGCTGAGCTATGATGTCGTGACGCACGGATGGAAGCGATGATTGAGAAGGAATCGAGCAGCTCTAATCCATCCCAGTTGAACAAATCGGACGGCTGGCTAGGCGGCTTAAAATTGAGTAAAATCAGCCGCCTGATTTGTAGCACCCGCCACCAAAAGTTAAATATCTACACTCAAAATACCTCACTAGATGAAAATTATATGGATGACTGGTCACCAATTTACTAGAGAAAACCAATCAATTAGTCTTTCATCAATGGAAAGACACTAGAATAAATTGTTAGTATAATCTTGAAAGTTAGGTTAGTTTCTGTTGACGGTAGTACGTACACATCTTGGAAAGTGATCTAGTTGAGTCCGGTCCGGCTAGTTGTCTAGGCTGTGTACATAATGTGTCCAAGTCGTGGTAGGATTAGTAGTTAACGCGTACTACATGCTAGTGCTTGGTTTAGTTGTGTCCGTGTACCGATAGGAGTCCTAGTCCATATAGGTTTAGCTTGTTTGGGTTGGCTGGTCCCTGTGTATATATATACATGTGCAGTGGCGGAGCTAGGTGGGGGCCAACCTGGGCCATGCCCCCCCCCCCCCCTCCCGCGGTTTAGTTGTGTCCGTGTAACGATAGGAGTCCTAGTCCATATAGGTTTAGGTTGTTTGGGTTGGCTGGTCCCTGTATATATATATATATATATATATATATATATATATATATATGTGCAGTGGCGGAGCTAGGTGGGGGCCAACCTGGGCCATGTCCCCCCCCCCCCCCACACACAGCTCATAAGATTTTTTTTGTATATACCTTCGTATTAGGTCTATTTATCCATAAAAAATCATCCAAAAGGAATTATGTTTGCCCTCCCAACCCATGGCCCCCCATGATTTCGGCTCAAGCTCCGCCACTGTACATGTGGAGGGCTGCAGTTTTGTAATGTCGTGGAGTTGAGAAAAAGAGAAAAAGAAATAAAAAAAGAGAGGCACGACACGTGCCTTTGGTAAAAGTTTTTGTGCGTGCGTGATTGGATGTGATCGATCCTGTGGGAGAATTTTCAACAATTGGTATCCAGAGCAAGGTTCAGGAGTTGAGTGCTTGCCCCGTGGTTGCGACCCGGCTAGCGCCTCGGGGCGGGCGATACAGTCGCTAGTGTGGCGACAAGGTGGAGAGGGCGATATAGTCGTTGGGTGGTGCAGCGATGAGGAGAATCTGTCGACCGTCGTTCAGTAGAGCGACAAGGAGGGAGGCGGCAGGATGTTGTCGGGAAGGCGGCGGAAGGAGATCGTTGATGAGGGAGTGGTGCCGAGGTGTGGCGCTGGAGATCATCAAGATCGTCGTCCGAGGGAGTCGGATGAGTCAAGGAGTCATGCGAGTTTGCACAGTCAGTCGTCGTTGCCTCTATGAGTCGTCGTCATGTCCAAGTGCTCGTCTCGGTGATGATTCGTTGGAGTTGAAGCGATGTGCATGGTGTTCCGTGTGTCATGTCCATGTCCTCGGGGAGCGTCCTGTTGAGGCCAGTGTGGATTCGGTGTGATGTCGAAGGCGGACGATGGTAGGCAAAGCCATCGTAAAGCGAGGAGGTGTGCGAGCAATGGAGAGTGGATCTATTGCAGGCAAGTACAAGGAGTATGTGTTGGGGAACGTTGCATGGAAAACAAAAAAAATTCTACGCACACGCAAGATCTATCCATGGAGATGCATAGCTACGAGAGGGGAGAGTGTGTCTATGTACCCTTGTAGATCGTTAAGCGGAAGCGTTAACGCGGTTGATGTAGTCGAACACCTTCGCGATCCAACCGATCAAGTACCAAACGTACGGCACCTCCGCGATCAGCACACGTTCAGCTCGATGACGTCCTCACCTTCTTGATCCAGCAAGACGGGCGAAGTAGTAGATGAGTTCCGGCAGCACGACGGCGTGGTGACGGTGATGGTGAACTTGTTCCGCAGGGCTTCGCCGTGCACTACGAAAAAACTGGACGGAGGATGAAACTGTGGAGAGGGGTGCCGCACATGGCTAAGATATTGTCGTGGGTTGTGTGGCGCCCCCTCCCTCTCATATATATAGGTGGGGGGAGGAGGGGAGGCAGCCTAGGGCTCCTCCAAGAGGGCCGGCGGCCCCCTTGGGCTCCTGCCCTGGCTGCGCCCCCCTTCCTTTCTTGGCGCCAGGGAGAAGGCAGGAGGGGAGGCGCCCCCCCCGCCTTTCCTTTCTCTCATGTGGAGAGGAAAGGCAGGAGGGGCCAGCCCTCCCCCTTTTCCTTCCTAGGGCCGACGACCTAGAGGTGGGGGCGCACCAGCCCCTTGTGGGCTGGTGTGTTCCTCCCCTTGGCCCATTAGGCCCATAGATTTCCCGGGGCCTCCCGGAACCCCTTCCGGTGATCCGATGAATACCCGGTTCACTCTGAAACCTTTCCGGTGACCAAATATCATCGTCCTATATATCAATCTTTACCTCCGGACCATTCCGGAGCTCCTTGTCATGTCCGTGATCTCATCCGGGTCTCCGAACAACATTCGGTCACCAATTCACATAACTCATATATTACTATATCGTCAACGAACGTTAAGCGTGCGGACCCTATGGGTTCGAGAATGATGTAGACATGACCGAGACGACTCTCCGGTCAATAACCAATAGCGAAACCTGGATGCCCATATTGGTTCCTACGGGTTCGTAACTAACTCCTTTAGTCACTTTGCTTGCAAGCTTCTTATGATGTGTATTACCGAGAGGGCCCAGAGATACCTCTCCGATACACGGAGTGACAAATCCCAATCTCGATCCATGCCAACTCAATAGACACCTTCGGAGATACCTGTAGAGCATCTTTATGATCACCCAGTTACGTTGTGACGTTTGATAGCACACAAGGTATTCCTCTGGTACCCGGGAGTTGCATGATCTCATGGTCGAAGGAACATGCATTTGACATTAAGAAAGAAGTAGCAATAAACTGGACGATCATATGCTAAGCTAACGGATGGGTCTTGTCCATCACATCATTCTTTTAATGATGTGATCCCGTTATCAAATGACAACTCATGTCTATGGTTAGGAAACCTTAACCATCTTTTGATCAACGAGCTAGTCTAGTAGAGACTCACTAGGGACACGGTATTTGTTTATGTATCCACACATGTATTTAAGTTTCCGGTCAATACAATTCTAGCATGAATAATAAACCTTTATCATGATTAAGGAAATATAATAATAACCATTTTATTATTGCCTCTAGGGCATATTTCCATCGGTATGGTGCGGACCGAGTGCAAGCAGCGGCCAAGCAATGGCGGTGGCACAACATGGCAGAGCAAGGAGGCGCACTGCATGTTTCCATATGGGTCATACTTAGTGTACGGATATGACAGTTGAAGATCAAGCTTGGCGTGTAGTGGGACAGTGACCAGTTAAGTTGTACGACGTGAAGATTGATGGTCCAGTCTTGCATGTTGCACATGTAGATGTGACTGTGTGGGCTGGTAGTCCGAATCATGCGTCGGAGTTTGGTTCAACAAGCTGCGAATCGACAACGAGTCAAGATCAGAAGGAGTATGAGGAGATGACAAGTCAAGATTAGCATAATCTTGAAAGTTAGGTTAGTTTCTGTTGTACGTACACAACTTGGAAAGTGATCTAGTTGAGTCCGGCTAGTTGTCTAGGCTATGTACGTGTATACATAATGTGTCCAAGTCGTGGTAGGATTAGTAGTTTACGCGTACTACATGCTAGTGCTTGGTTTAGTTGTGTCCGTGTACTGATACGAGTCCTAGTCCATATAGGTTTAGGTTGTTTGGGTCGGCTGGTCCGTGTGTATATATATACATGTAGAGAGCTGCAGTTTTGTAATGTCGTGGAGTTGAGAAAAAGAGAAAAAGAAATAAAAAAAAGAGGCACGGCACGTTCCTTTGGTGAAAGTTTTTGTACGTGCGTGATTGGATGTGATCGATCCTGTGAGAGAATTTTCAACATAAATGTACTGTATAAGCACGCAGCTTAAAACTAAAACTGGATAACATGCATACATACAATCTAGTCCAATTTTCATCGATGATTGATACGTCCATTTTGCATCATGCTTTTATGTTGATATTTATTGCATTATGGGCTGTTATTACACATTATGGTACAATACTTATGCCTTTCTCTCTTATTTTACAAGGTTTACACAAAGAGGGAGAATGCCGGCAGCTGGAATTCTGGACCGAAAAGGAGCAAATCTGATAGACCTATTCTGCACAACTCCAAAAGTCCTGAAAATTTACGGAGAATTATTTTGGAATATGTAAGAATTATTGAGCGAAGAAAATACCAGAGGGGACCCAGCAGGTGGCCACAAGCCTGGGGGCGTGGCCCTACCCCCCTGGGCGCGCCCCTAGGGCTTGTGGGCCCCCTGGCAGGTCTCCGGTGTCCATCTTCTGCTATATGGAGGGTTCTTACCTGAAAAAAAATCATAAAGGAAGCTTTTGGGACGAAGCGCCGCCGTCTCGAGGCGAAACCTGGGTAGAAGCAATCTAGGGCTCCGGCGGAACTGTTCTGCCGGAGAAACTTTTCTCTGGGAGGGGGAAATCGAAGCCATCATCATCACCAACGATCCTCTCATCGAGAGGGGGTCAATCTCCATCAACATCTTCATCAGCACCATCTCCTCTCCAAACCCTAGTTCATCTCTTGTATTCAATCTTTGTCCCAAAACCTCAGATTGGTACCTGTGGGTTGCTAGTAGTGTTGATTACTCCTCGTAGTTGATGCTTTATTTGGTGGAAGATCATATGTTCAGATCCTTAATGATATTCAATATCCCTCTGATCTTGAACATGAATATGCTTTGTGAGTAGTTACGTTTGTTCCTGAGGACATGGGAGAAGTCTTGTTATAAGTAATCATGTGAATTTGGTATTCGTTCGATATTTTGGTGAGATGTATGTTGTCTTTCCTCTAGTGGTGTTATGTGAACATCGACTACATGACACTTCACCATGATTTGGGCCTAGGGGAAGGCATTGGGAAGTAATAAGTAGATGATGGGTTGCTAGAGTGACAAAAGCTTAAACCCTAGTTTATGCGTTGCTTCGTAAAGGGCCGATTTGGATCCACATGTTTCATGCTATGGTTAGATTTATTTTAATTCTTCTTTCGTAGTTGCGGATGCTTGCGAGAGGGGTTAATCATAAGTGGGAGGCTTGTCCAAGTAAGGACATCACCCAAGCACCAGTCCACCCATATATCAAATTATCAAAGTAATGAACGCGAATCATATGAGCATGATGAAAACTAACTTGACAGTAATTCTCATGTGTCCTCGGGAGCGCTTTGCTTTATATAAGAGTTCGTCCAGGCTTGTCCTTTGCTACGAAAAGGATTGGGCCACCTTACTGCACCTTTGCTACACTTGTTACTTGTTACCTGTTACGAATTATCTTATCACAAAACTATCTGTTACCGATAATTTTAGTGCTTGCAGAGCATACCTTGCTGAAAACCGCTTGTCATTTCTTCTGCTCCTCGTTGGGTTCGACACACTTACTTATTTAAAGGACTACGATAGATCCCCTATACTTTTAGGTCATCAAGACTCTTTTCTGGCGCCTTTGCCGGGGAGTGAAGCGCCTTTGGTAAGGAAAAATTTATATAGTGTGCTGAAATTTACTGTCACTTGTTACTATGGAAAATCATCCTTTGAGGGGTTTGTTCGGGGTATCTTCACCTCGAACGGAAGAACAAAGAGTTGCTCCTCAACCTACTGAACCTACTAAAAATATTTATTATGAAATTTCTTTGGGTATGATAGAGAAACTGCTAGCTAATCCTTATGCAGGAGATGGAACAGTACATCCTGATATGCATCTAATCTATGTGGATGAAGTTTGTGGATTATTTAAGCTTGCAGGTTTGCCCGAGGATGAAGTCAAGAAGAAGGTCTTCCCTTTATCTTTGAAGGAGAAGGCATTGACATGGTATAGGCTATGCAATGATATTGGGACTTGGAACTACAACCGATTGAAATTGGAATTTCATCAGAAGCTTTATCCTATGCATCTGGTTCATCGTGATCGGAATTATATATATAATTTTTGGCCTTGTGAAGAAGAAAGTATCGCTCAAGCTTGGCGGAGGCTTAAGTCAATGTTATATTCATGCCCCAATCATGAGCTCTCAAGAGAAATTATTATTCAGAATTTTTATGCTCGGCTTTCTCGTAATGATCAATCCATGCTCGATACTTCTTGTACTGGTTCTTTTGTGAAGAAAACTATTGAATTCAAATGGGATCTCTTGGAAAGAATTAAACGCAACTCTGAAGATTGGGAGCTCGACGAAGGTAAGGAGTCAGGTATAAACCTTAAGTTTGATTGTGTTAAATCTTTTATGGATACCGATGCTTTTCGTGAATTTAGCACTAAATATGGACTTGACTCTGAGATAGTAGCTTCTTTTTGTGAATCATTTGCTACTCATGTTGATCTCCCTAAGGATAAGTGGTTTAAATATCATCCTCCCATTGAAGTAAAAATAGTAGAACCCATTAAGGCCGAAGAGGAAACTATTACTTATAATGTTGATCCTGTTATCCCTACTGCTTATATTGAGAAACCACCTTTTCCTATTAGGATAAAAGAACATGCTAAAACTTCAGCCGTAGTTCGTAAGAGTTATACTAGAACACCTACACCCCCTGAACAAATTAAAGTTGAACCTAGTATTGCTATGGTTAAAGATCTCTTGGTTGATAGTATTCATGGGCATGCTATTTATTTCTGTGATGAAGCTGCTAGAATTGCTAAACCCGATGAAAAAGATAAACATAGACCTGTTGTTGGCATGCCTGTTGTCTCTGTTAAAATAGGAGATCATTGTTATCATGGCTTATGTGATTTGGGTGCTAGTGTAAGTGCAATTCCCTTTACTTTATACCAAGAAATTATGAATGATATTGCATCTGCTGAAATAGAAGATATAGATGTTACTATTAAGCTTGCCAATAGAGATACTATTTCACCAATTGGGATTGTTAGAGACGTTAAAGTCTTGTGTGGGAAAATCAAATAACCTACTGATTTTCTAGTTCTTGGTTCCCGTAAGATGATTTTTGTCCCATTATATTCGGCAGACCTTTCTTAAACACTGTGAATGCTAAAATAGATTGTGAGAAAGAAACAGTTAGTGTAAGTTTTGGGGATGTGTCACATGATTTTAGTTTCTCCAAATTTCGTAGACAACCCCATGACAAAGAATTGCCTAATAAAGATGAAATTATTGGTCTTGCTTCTATTGCCGTGCCTCCTACTGATCCTTTAGAACAATATTTGCTAGACCATAAAAATGATATGTTCATGCATGAAAGAAAGGAATTAGATGAGATCTTCTTTAAACAAATGCCAGTTTTGAAACACAACTTGCCTATTGAGACTCTTGGAGATCCTCTACCACCCAACAACGATCCTATGTTTGATCTTAAACAATTATCGGATACTCTGAAATATGCTTATCTTGATGAAAAGAAGATATATCATGTTATTATTAGGGCTAACCTTTCAGAGCATGAAAAAAAGAAATTATTGAAAACTCTGAAGAAGCACCGTGCCGCTATTGGATATACTCTTGATGATCTTAACGGCATAAGTCCCACTCTATGTCAGCACAAAATTAATATGGAGCCTGATGCTTGATACGTCCATTTTGCATCATTCTTTTATGTTAATATTTATTGCATTATAGGCTGTTATTACACATTATGGCACAATACTTATGCCTTTTCTCTCTTATTTTACAAGGTTTACATGAAGAGGGAGAATGCCGGCAGCTAGAATTCTGGGCTGGAAAAGGAGCAAATATTAGAGACCTATTCCGCACAACTCCAAAAGTCCTGAAACTTCACAGAGAGTCATTTTGGAATTAATAAAAAATACTGGGCGAAGAAAGCACCAGAGGGGGGCCACCTGCCATCCACAAGGGTGGAGGGCGCGCCCCCTGCCTTGTGGGCCACTTGGCAGGCCCCCGATGCCCATCTTCTGCTATATGGTGTGTTTTGACCTAGAAAAAATCAAGAAGAAGCTTTCAGGACGAAGCGCCGCCGTCTCGAGGCGGAACTTGGGCAGAACCAATCTAGGGCTCCGGCGGAGCTGTTCTGCCGGGGAAACTTCCCTCCGGTAGGGGGAAATCGAAGCCATCGACATCACCAATGATCCTCTCATCGAGAGGGGGTCAATCTCCATCAACATCTTCACCAGCACCATCTCCTCTCAAACCCTAGTTCATCTCTTGTATCCGATCTTTGTCTCAAAACCTCAGATTGGTACCTGTGGGTTGCTAGTAGTGTTGATTACTCCTTGTAGTTGATGCTAGTTGGTTTATCCGGTGTAAGATCATATCTTCAGATCCTTAATGATAATTAATACTCCTCTGATTATGAACATGAATATGCTTTATGAGTAGTTACGTTTGTTCTTGAGGACATGGGAGAAGTCTTGTTATAAGTAATCATGTGAATTTGGTATTCGTTCGGTATTTTGATGAGATGTATGTTGTCTTTCCTCTAGTGGTGTTATGTGAACGTCGACTACATGACACTTCACCATGATTTGGGCCTAAGGGAAGGCATTGGGAAGTAATAAGTAGATGATGGGTTGCTAGAGTGACAGAAGCTTAAACCCTAGTTTATGCGTTGCTTCGTAAGGGACTGATTTGGATCCATATGTTTCATGCTATGGTTAGATTTATCTTAATTCTTCTCTTGTAGTTGCGGATGCTTGCGAGAGGGGTTAATCATAAGTGGGAGGCTTGTCCAAGAAAGGGCAGCACCCAAGCACCGGTCCACCCACATATCAAATTATCAAAGTAACGAACGCGAATCATATGAGCATGATGAAAACTAGCTTGACAACAATTCCCATGTGTCCTCGGGAGCTCTTTGCTTTATATAAGAGTTCGTCCAGGCTTGTCCTTTGCTACAAAAAGGATTGGGCCACCTTGCTGCACCTTAGTTACTTTTGTTACTTGTTACCCGTTACGAATTATCTTATCATACAACTATCTGTTACCGATAATTTCAGTACTTGCAGAGAATACCTTGCTGAAAACCGCTTGTCATTTCCTTCTGCTCCTCGTTGGGTTCGACACTCTCATTTATCGAAAGGACTACGATAGATCCCCTATACTTGTGGGTCACCAAGACTCTTTTCTGGCGCCATTGCCGGGGAGTGAAGTGCCTTTGGTAAGGAAACATTTATATAGTGTGCTGAAATTTACTGTTACTTTTTACTATGGAAAATAATCCTTTGAGGGGTTTGTTCGGGGTATCTTCACCCCGACCGGAAGAGCAAAGAGTTGCCCCTCAACCTACTGCACCTACTGAAAATATTTATTATGAAATTCCTTCGGGTATGATAGAGAAACTGCTAGCTAATCCTTATACAGGAGATGGAACACTACATCCTGATATGCATCTAATCTATGTGGATGAAGTTTGTGGATTATTTAAGCTTGCAGGTTTGCCCGGGGATGAAGTCAAGAAGAAGGTCTTCCCTTTATCTTTGAAGGAGAAGGCATTGACATGGTATAGGCTATGCGATGATATTGGGACTTGGAATTACAATCGATTGAAATTGGAATTTCATCAGAAGTTTTATCCTATGCATCTGGTTCATTGTGATCGGAATTATATTTATAATTTTTGGCCTCGTGAAGGAGAAAGTATCGCTCAAGCTTGGGGGAGGCTTAAGTCAATGTTATATTCATGCCCCAATCATGAGCTCTCAAGAGAAATTATTATTCAAAATTTTTATGCTCGGCTTTCTCATAATGATCGATCCATACTCGATACTTCTTGTACTGGTTCTTTTATGAAGAAGGATATTGAATTCAAATGGGATTTATTGAAAAGAATTAAACGCAACTTTGAAGATTGGGAACTCGATGAAGGTAAGGAGTCAGGTATAAACCTTAAGTTTGATTGTGTTAAATCTGTTATGGATACCGATGCTTTTCGTGATTTTAGCACTAAATATGGACTTGACTCTGAGATAATAGCTTCTTTCTGTGAATCATTTGCTACTCATGTTGATCTCCCTAAGGAGAAGTGGTTTAAATATCATCCTCCCATTGAAGCTAAAGTAGTTGAACCTATTAAAGTTGAAGAAGAAACTATTACTTATAATGTTGATCCTATTGTTCCTACTGCTTATATTGAGAAACCACATTTTCCTGTTAGAATAAAGGATCATGCTAAAGCTTCAACTATGGTTCGTAAGAGTTATACTAGAACACCTACACCCCCTGGACAAATTAAAGTTGAACCTAGAATTGCTATGGTTAAAGATCTCTTGGTTGATAATATTGATGGGCATGATATTTATTTCTGTGATGAAGCTGCTAGAATTGCTAAACCCGATATTAAATATAAACATAGACCTGTTGTTGGCATGCTGGTTGTTTTTGTTAAAATAGGAGATCATTGCTATCATGGCTTATGTGATGTGGGTGCTAGTGTGAGTGCAATTCCTTTTACTTTATATAAAGAAATTATGAATGATATTGCACCTGCTGAGATAGAGGATATTGATGTTACTATTAAGCTTACCAATAGAGATACTATATCAGCAATTGGGATTGTTAGAGATGTTGAAGTCTTGTGTGGGAAAATAAAATACCCTACTGATTTTCTTGTTCTTGCTTCCCCACAAGATGACTTTTGTCCCATTATATTTGGTAGACCTTTCTTGAATACCGTTAATGCTAAGATAGACTGTGAGAAAGATATTGTTACTGTTGGTTTAGGGGGTATGTCTCATGATTTTAATTTCTCTAAATTTCGTAGACAACCCCATGATAAAGAATTGCCTAGTAAGGATGAAATTATTGGTCTTGCTTCTATTGCCGTGCCTCCTACTGATCCCTTAGAACAATATTTGCTAGACCATTAAAATGATATGTTTATGAATGAAAGAAGGGAAATAGATGAAATATTCTTTAATCAAGGGCCTATCTTGAAACACAACTTGCCTGTGGAAATCCTTGGGGATCCTCCTCCACCCAAGGGTGATCCCGTGTTTGAGCTTAAACAATTACCTGATACTTTGAAATATGCTTATCTTGATGAAAAGAAGATATATCCTGTTATTATTAGTGCTAACCTTTCAGAGCATGAAGAAAAGAAATTATTGAAAACTCTGAAGAAGCACCGTGCCGCTATTGGATATACTCTTGATGATCTTCAGGGCATTAGTCCCACTCTATGTCAGCACAAAATTAATTTGGAGCATGATGCTAAACCAGTTGTTGATCACCAACTACGGTTAAATCCTAAGATGAAAGAAGTGGTAAGAAATGAAATACTAAAGCTTCTGGAGGCAGGTATAATTTATCCTATTGCTGATAGTAAGTGGGTAAGTCCTGTTCATTGTGTCCCTAAGAAGGGAGGTATTACTGTTGTTCCTAATGATAAGAATGAATTGATTCCACAAAGAATTGTTACAGGTTATAGAATGGTAATTGATTTTCGCAAATTAAATAAAGCTACTAGAAAAGATCATCACACTCTACCTTTTATTGATCAAATGCTAGAAAGACTATCCAAACATACACATTTTTGCTTTCTAGATGGTTATTCCGGTTTTTCTCCAATACCTGTGTCAAAAGATGATCAGGAAAAGACCACTTTTACTTGCCCTTTTGGTACCTTTGCTTATAGACGTATGCCTTTTGGTTTATGTAATGCACCTGCTACCTTTCAAAGATGTATGACTGCTATATTCTCTGATTTTTGTGAAAAGATTGTTGAGGTTTTCATGGATGATTTCTCCGTTTATGGAACTTCTTTTGATGATTGCTTAAGCAACCTTGATCGAGTTTTGCAGAGATGTGAAGAAACTAATCTTGTCTTGAATTGGGAGAAGTGCCACTTTATGGTTAATGAAGGTATTGTCTTGGGGCATAAAATTTCTGAAAGAGGTATTGAAGTTGATAAAGCTAAAGTAGATGATATTGAAAAGATGCCGTGTCCTAAAGATATCAAAGGTATAAGAAGTTTCCTTGGCCATGCTGGTTTCTATAGGAGGTTTATTAAAGACTTCTCTAAAATTTCTAGGCCTCTCACCAATCTCTTGCAAAAAGATGTTCCTTTTGTTTTTGATGATGATTGTGTAGAAGCATTTGAAATACTTAAGAAAGCCTTGATTTCTGCACCTATTGTTCAACCACCTGATTGGAATTTACCCTTTGAAATTATGTGCGATGCTAGTGATTATGCTGTTGGTGCTGTTCTAGGACAAAGAGTTGATAAGAAATTGAATGTTATTCATTATGCTAGTAAAACTCTAGACAGTGCCCAGAGAAATTATGCTACTACTGAAAAAGAATTTTTAGCAGTTGTCTTTGCTTGTGATAAGTTCAGATCTTATATTGTTGATTCCAAAGTAACTGTTCACACCGATCATGCTGCTATTAAATATCTTATGGAAAATAAGGATGCTAAACCTAGACTTATTAGATGGGTTCTCTTGTTACAAGAATTTGATTTGCATATTATTGATAGAAAGGGAGCTAAGAACCCCGTAGCAGACAACTTGTCTAGGTTAGAAAATGTTCTTGATGACCCACTACCTATTGATGATAGTTTTCCTGATGAGCAATTAGCTGTCATAAATGCTTCTCGTAATACTCCGTGGTATGCTGATTATGCTAATTACATTGTTGCTAAATTTATACCACCTAGTTTCACATACCAGCAAAAGAAAAAGTTTTTCTATGATTTAAGACATTACTTTTTGGATGACCCACACTTTTATAAAGAAGAAGTAGATGGTGTTATTAGACGTTGTGTACCTGAGCATGAACAGGAACAGATCCTACGCAAGTGCCACTCCGAGTCTTACGGAGGACACCACGCTGGAGATAGAACTGCACATAAGGTATTACAATCCGGTTTTTATTGGCCTACTCTCTTCAAGGATGCTCGTAAGTTTGTCTTGTGATGAATGTCAAAGAATTGGTAATATTAGTAGACGTCAGGAAATGCCTATGAATTATTCACTTGTTATTGAACCATTTGATGTTTGGGGCTTTGATTATATGGGACCTTTTCCTTCCTCTAATGGGTATACATATATTTTAGTTGCTGTTGATTACGTTACTAAGTGGGTAGAAGCTATTCCAACTAGTAGTGCTGATCATAACACTTCTATTAAGATGCTTAAAGAAGTTATTTTTTCGAGGTTTGGAGTCCCTAGATATCTAATGACTGATGGTGGTTCACATTTTATTCATGGTGCTTTCCATAAAATGCTTGCTAAATATGATGTTAACCATATAATTACATCTCCATATCATCCTCAGTCTAGCGGTCAAGTAGAATTGAGCAATAGAGAGATTAAATTGATTTTGCAAAAGACTGTTAATAGATCTAGAAAGAATTGGTCTAAGAAACTTGATGATGCATTATGGGCTTATAGAACTGCTTATAAAAACCCAATGGGTATGTCTCCATATAAAATGGTTTATGGAAAGGCTTGTCACTTACCTCTTGAACTAGAACACAAAGCTTATTGGGCAATCAAAGAGCTCAACTATGATTTCAAACTTGCCGGTGAGAAGAGGTTATTTGACATAAGCTCGCTTGATGAATGGAGAACCCAAGCCTATGAGAATGCCAAGTTGTTTAAAGAAAAAGTTAAAAGATGGCATGACAAAAGGATACAAAAGCGTGAGTTTAATGTAGGTGATCATGTTTTGCTATACAACTCTCGTTTAAGATTTTTTGCAGGAAAGCTTCTCTCTAAATGGGAAGGTCCTTACATTATCGAGGAGGTCTATTGTTCCGGTGCCATTAAGATCAACAACGCCGAAGGCACAAATCAGAAGGTGGTAAACGGTCAAAGAATCAAACATTATGTCTCAGGTAATCCCATAAATGTTGAGACCAATATAATTGACACCGTAACACCGAAGGAGTACATAAGGGACACTTTCCAGAATGTTTCAGACTCCGAAAAGGAATAGGTATGTGGTACGGTAAGTAAACCGACTCCAAAACGTTTCCAATGATAATTTTTCTCCGTTTTGGAATATTTAAAAAATTAGGAAAATTAAAAGTAGTGTGAATGAGACACGAGGAGACCACAAGGGTGGAGGGCGCGCCCCCTGCCTTGTGGCCACCTCGTGTGCCCTCCGGACTCCATTTTCTTGCACAATACTTCTTTTGGTCGGTAAAAATTCATTATATAATCTCCCGAAGATTTTGACCACCGTACCACGACAAAATCTCCTGTTTTCGTTTTGAGCTGTTTTCTGCCAGAGTTTCCAAGGCCAGGCATCATGTCGTCCTCCTCCTCGAACAACGCGGACGGCGATGCTTGGTTCATGCAGATGGAACTTAGAAGGAAGAACGTCGAGGAAGCCATGATGGAGGAGGATGAAGGAGATCAACCTCCGGCATCGGAGAGAGGTACTCTGGCGGGCATCTCCACTATTCCAAGTCCCCATCAAGCAATAGGGACTACAAACAACCATGAAGACCAAGAGGTTCGAGAAGGGCTTCCCCCTAGGAGGCCCTTACACAGGTTACATCGGAACAACTTTCATAATTTGGTTCATAATTACGGAGTGGAGAACACCCCTCGTACACATATACCCTCCAATTGGGACATATCCCGTCCAAGTGAAAGCAATGCAGGGAAGAGCTCTTGGGGGCCTGAAAATAAGCATCTTATGGAGGAAATTCAGAAGAATGCAAATATGCTCCAACGTGTGCTCCAAGAACTGCAAGTCCTGAAAGATGCCTTAATAAAGCTGACAGATACATCATCAACTCCATCATCACCACCTCCGAAGAAAGAAACATAAATACATGGGTATGGGCACTCCCCTTGGCAACTGCCAAGCTTGGGGGAGGTGCCCCGGTATCGTATCACCATCACACCTTTACTTCTATCATTTTTCTTAGTTCGATCCTTTTGGTTATATCTTGATCTAGTAGAATAAAGTTTTTAGTATGATCTAGCTTTGAGTTTTGTTTTGAAATCTATCTATGTAATCGAGTCCTTGAGTTATATATATAATAAAGAGTAGTTTTGAGTTGAGGGCTTTACTTTCTTTCTATGATCTTGAGGGAATAAAAATAAGAGAAAGAAATAAAAGGAAATAAAGAGATCATATATTGATCTTATGGAGAGTAATGACTTCACATATAAAGAGTATGATGAATAAAATTTGTTGGGAGTTGACAAACATAGTTTTGGTCATTGTTGCAATTAATAGGAAGTAATAAAGAAAGAGAGGTTTCACATATAAATATACTATCTTGGACATCTTTTGTAATTGTGAGCACTCATTAAAATATGTCATGCTAAAAAGTTGATGTTGGACAAGGAAGACAACATAATGAATTATGTTTTCTTATATCCGAATAGAAGTTATATTGTCATGGATCCTCCAACATGTTGAGCTTGCTTTTCCCTCTCATGCTAGCCAAATTCTTTGCACCAAGTAGAGATACTACTTGTGCTTCCAAACATCCCTAAACCCAGTTTTGCCATGAGAGTCCACCATACCTACCTATGGATTGAGTAAGATCCTTCAAGTAAGTTGTCATCGGTGCAAGCAATAAAAATTGCTCTCTAAATATGTATGATCTATTAGTGTGAAGAAAATAAGCTTTATACGAACTTGTGATATGGAAGAAATAAAAGCGACGGACTACATAATAAAGTTCTTTATCACAAGCGGCAATATAAAGTGACGTTCTTTTGCATTAAGATTTTGTGCATCCAACCATAAAAGCGCATGAAAACCTCTGCTTCCCTCTGCGAAGGGCCTATCTTTTACTTTTATCTTCTACCCTTATACAAGAGTCATGGTGATCTTCACCTTTCCTTTTTACACTTTTTTCCTTTTGGCAAGCACTATGTGTTGGAGAAAGATCCAGATATATATATATATCCACTCAGATGTAGGTCATCATAAAGTATTATTGTTGACATTACCCTTGAGGTAAAAGGTTGGGAGGCAAAATTATAAGCCCCTATCTTTCTCTGTGCCCGATTGAAGCTTTGAACCCATAAGTATCGCGTGAGTGTTAGCAATTGTGAAGGACTAAATGATAGTTGAGTATGTGGACTTGCTGAAAAGCTCTTAAATTGACTCTTTCCGATGTTATGATAAATTGCAATTGCTCCAATGACTGAGATCATAGTTTGTTAGTTTTTCAATGAAGTTCTTGATTCATACTTTACCTTGTGAATGAATTATTACTCTAGCATAAGTAATTATATGACATTATATGTTGCTGTTCTAAAGATGATCATGATGCCCTCATGTCCGTATTTTATTTTATCGACACCTCTATCTCTAAACATGTGGACATATTTTTCGATTTTGGCTTTCTCTTGAGGACAAGTGAGGTCTAAGCTTGGGGGAGTTGGTACGTCCATTTTGCATCATGCTTTTATGTTGATATTTATTGCATTATGGGCTATTATTACACATTATGGCACAATACTTATGCCTTTTCTCTCTTATTTTACAAGGTTTACATGAAGAGGGAGAATGCCGGCAGCTGGAATTCTGGGATGGAAAAGGAGCAAATATTAGAGACCTATTCTGCACAACTCTAAAAGTCCTGAAACTTCACAGAGAGTCATTTTGGAATTAATAAAAAATACTGGGCGAAGAAAGCACCAGAGGGGGGCCACCTGCCATCCACAAGGGTGGAGGGCGTGCCCCCTGCCTTGTGGGCCACTTGGCAGGCCCTGATGCCCATCTTCTGCTATATGGTGTGTTTTGACCTGGAAAAAAAATCAAGAAGAAGCTTTCGGGATGAAGCGCTGCCGTCTCGAGGCGGAACTTGGGCAGAACCAATCTAGGGCTCCGGCGGAGCTGTTCTGCCGGGGAAACTTCCCTCCGGTAGGGGGAAATCGAAGCCATCGACATCACCAACAATCCTCTCATTGAGAGGGGGTCAATCTCCATCAACATCTTCACCAGCACCATCTCCTCTCAAACCCTAGTTCATCTCTTGTATCCGATCTTTGTCTCAAAACCTCAGATTGGTACCTGTGGGTTGCTAGTAGTGTTGATTACTCCTTCTAGTTGATGCTAATTGGTTTATCTGGTGGAAGATCATATGTTCAGATCCTTAATGATAATTAATACTCCTCTGATTATGAACATGAATATGCTTTGTGAGTAGTTACGTTTGTTCCTGAGGACATGGGAGAAGTCTTGTTATAAGTAATCATGTGAATTTGGTATTCGTTCGGTATTTTGATGAGATGTATGTTTTCTTTCCTCTAGTGGTGTTAAGTGAACGTCGACTACATGACACTTCACCATGATTTGGGCCTAGGGGAAGGCATTGGGAAGTAATAAGTAGATGATGGGTTGCTAGAGTGAAAAAAGCTTAAACCCTAGTTTATGTGTTGCTTCGTAAGGGGCTAATTTGGATCCATATGTTTCATGCTATGGTTAGATTTATCTTAATTCTTCTTTTGTAGTTGTGGATGCTTGCAAGAGGGGTTAATCATAAGTGGGAGGCTTGTCCAAGGAAGGGCAGCACCCAAGCACCGGTCCACCCACATATCAAATTATCAAAATAACGAACGCGAATCATATGAGCATGATGAAAACTAGCTTGACAACAATTCCCATGTGTCCTTGGGAGCGCTTTGCTTTATACAATAGTTTGTCCAGGCTTGTCCTTTGCTAAAAAAAGGATTGGGCCACCTTGCTGCACCTTAGTTACTTTTGTTACTTGTTACCCACTACCTATTGATGATAGCTTACTTGATGAACAATTAGCTGTCATAAATGCTTCTCGTAGTACACCATGGTATGCAGACTATGCTAATTACATTGTTGCTAAATTTATACCACCTAGTTTTACATACCAACAAAAGAAAAAGTTCTTCTATGATTTGAGACATTACTTCTGGGATGACCCACACCTTTAGAAAGAAGGAGTAGATGGTGTTATTAGACGTTGTGTACCTGAGCATGAACAGGAACAGATCCTACGGAAGTGTCACTCTGAGGCCTACGGAGGACACCATGCTGGTGATAGAACTGCACACAAGGTATTACAATCAAGTTTTTATTAGCCTACTCTTTTTAAAGATGCTCGTAAGTTTGTCTTGTCTTGTGATGAATGTCAAAGAATTGGTAATATTAGTAGACATCAGGAAATGCCTATGAATTATTCACTTGTTATTGAACCATTTGATGTTTGGGGATTTGACTATATGGGACCTTTCCCTTCCTCTAATGGCTATACACATATTTTGGTTGTCGTTGATTATGTTACTAAGTGGGTAGAAGCTATTCCAACTAGTAGTGTTGATCATAGCACTTCCATTAAAATGCTTAAAGAAGTTATTTTCCCGAGGTTTGGAGTCCCTAGATATTTGATGACTGATGGTGGTTCACACTTTATTCATGGTGCTTTCCATAAATTGCTTGCTAAGTATGATGTTAATCAAAGAATTGCATCTCGATATCATCCTCAATCTAGTGGTCAAGTAGAATTAAGTAATAGAGAAATAAAATTGATCTTGCAAAAGACTGTTAATAGATCTAGAAAGAATTGGTCTAAGAAACTTGATGATGAATTATGGGCTGGTTTTTGGAAAAGCTTGTCACTTACCTCTTGAACTAGAACATAAAGCTTGTTGGGCAATTAAATATCTCAACTATGATTTCAAACTTGCTGGTGAGAAGAGGTTATTTGACATTAGCTCACTTGATGAATGAAGGACCCAAGCCTATGAGAATGCCAAATTGTTTAAATAAAAAGTTAAGAGATGGCATGATAAAAGGATACAAAAGTGTGAATTCAATGTAGGTGACTATGTCTTGCTATACAATTCTCATTTAAGATTTTTTGCAGGAAAGCTTCTCTCTAAATGGGAAGGACCCTACATTATCGAGGAAGTTTATCGTTCCGGTGCCATAAAGATCAACAACGCCGAAGGCACTAACCCGGAGGTGGTAAACGGGCAAAGAATCAAACATTATATCTCAGGTACTCCCATAAATGTTGAAACCAATATTATTAATACCATAACACCGGAGGAGTACATAAGGGGTATCTACCAGAACGCTCCAGACCTCCGAAAAGGAATAGGTATGTGATACGGTAAGTAAACCGACTCCAAAACTTTTCCAAATGCAATTTTACTCCGTTTTGGAATATTTAAAAAATTAGGAAAATAAAAAGTAGTCTGAAAAGTGCACGAGGAGGCGACAAGCCTTGGGGGCGCGCCTTACCCCCCTGGGCGCGCCTCCCAGGCTTGTGGCCACCTCGTGTGCCCTCCGGACTCCGTTTTCTTGTAGTACACTCCTTTTGGTTGGTAAAAATTCATTATATAATCTCCCAAAGGTTTTGACCACCGTACCACGGCAAAATCCTCTATTCTTGTTTCGAGCTGTTTTTGTGCCAGATCTGAAAATATGTCGTCCCAAGATTCGGAAGGGGAGAGCTATGTCGCTGATTATATAGCAAACCCAAAGGTCTATGGGGAGGTGGATTATTACGGCTTGACCACAGAAGAGGAGGAAGACTTCGACATGGAGAAAACAAGGGATGAAAGCTCTGATGAAGATGAAGATCCACTACCTCAACCTGAAGATATGCTCGTGGAATTCAAGAAGTCAAGCCTTCCTAAGGTCCCATCTATTCCATCGCATTTTCTGCAGGAAAGTAAGGCGGCATTATGCAAAAGGATATTGAAGCTGGAGCTTGACAACGATGATCTAAGGGAGGAAAATTTTAGCCTCAGGCGCAAGCTGGAGAAGAAGAATGCAACTCCACCATCACCACCCCCGAAGAAAGAGACTTAAGTACATGGGTATGGGCACTCCCCTTGGCTTTCGCCAAGCTTGGGGGAGGTGCCCCGGTATCGTATCACCATCATATCTTTACCTTTATCGTTTTTCTTAGTTCGATCCTTTTGGTTTTATCATTACCTAGTAGAATAAAAGTTTTTAGTATGATCTAGCTTTGAGTTTTGCTTTGTGTTCCCTCTATGTAATCGAGTCCGAGAGTTATATAATAAAGATTAGTTTTGAATTGAGGGCTTTGCTTTCTTGCTATGATCTTGAGAAAAAGGAAACAAAAATAATAAAGGAAATAAAAAGATTATATAATGATCTTATGGGAAGTGACGACTTCACATATAAGAAGTATGTCGCATGAAACTTGTTGGGAGTTGAAAAACATAGTTTTGGTCATTGTTGCAATTAATAGGAGATAATAAAGAAAGAGAGGTGTCACATATAAATACATTATCTTGGACATCTTTTGTGATTGTGAGCACTCATTAAAATATTATATGCTAAAAGGTTGATGTTGGACAAGGAAGACAACGTAATGGATTATGTTTCTTTATATCCGAATAGAAGTTATATTGTCATGGATACTCCAACATATTGAGCTTGCTTCTCATCCTATGCTAGCCAAATCTTTTGCACCAAGTAGAGATACTACTTGTGCATCCAAAATCCCATAATCCAGTTTTGCCATGAGAGTCCACCATACCTACCTATGGATTGAGTAAGATCCTTCAAGTAAGTTGTCATTGGTGCAAGCAATAAAAAATGCTCTTTAAATATGTATGATCTATTAGTGTGAAGAAAATAAGCTTTATACGAACTTGTGATATTGAAGAAATAAAAGCGACAGACTGCATAATAAAGTTCTTTATCACAAGGGGCAATATAAAATGACGTCTTTTTGCATTAAGATTTTATGCATCCAACCATAAAAGCGCATGACAACCTCTGCTTCCCTCTGCGAAGGGCCTATCTTTTATTTTATTTCCTACCCTTATACAAAAGTCATGGTGATCATCACCTCTTCTTTTTATACTTTTTCTTTTTGGCAAGCACTATATGTTGGGGAAGATCCAGATATATATATTCACTTGGATGTAGGGTTTCATAAACTATTATTGTTGACATTACCCTTGAGGTAAAAGGTTGGGAGGCAAAGCTATAAGCCCCTATCTTTCTCTGTGTCCGATGGAAGCTTTGATCTCATAAGTACCACGTGAGTGTTAGCAATTATGAAAGATTAGAAGATGGTTGAGTATGTGAAACTTGCTATATGAAAGCTCTTACATTGACTCTTTCCGATGTTATGATAAATTGCAATTGCTTCAATGACCAAGATCATAGTTTGTTGGTTTTCAATAAAGTTTTTGATTCATACTTTACCTTGTGAACAAATTGTTACTTTTGCATAAGAAGATATATGACATTATGATGTTGTTCTAAAGATGATCATGATGCCTTTATGTCCGTATTTTATTTTATCGAAACCTCTATCTCTAAACATGTGGACATGATTATCGATTTCGGTTTTCGCTTGAGGACAAGCGAGGTCTAAGCTTGGGGGAGTTGATACGTCCATTTTGCATCATCCTTTCATGTTGATATTTATTGCATTATGGGCTATTATTACACATTATGGTACAATACTTATGCCTTTTCTCTCTTATTTTACAAGGTTTACACAAAGAGGGAGAATGCCGGCAGCTGGAATTCTGGACCGAAAAGGAGCAAATCTGAGAGACCTATTCTGCACAACTCCAAAAGTCCTGAAAATTTACGGAGAATTATTTTGGAATATATAAGAATTATTGGGCGAAGAAAATACCTGAGGGGACCCACCATGTGGTCACAAGCCTAGGGGCACGCCCTACCCCCTGGGCGCGCCCCTAGGGATTGTGGGGCCCCTGGAAGGTCTCCGGTGTCCATCTTCTGCTATATGGAGGGTTCTTACCTGAAAAAAAATCATAAGGAAGCTTTCGGGACGAAGCGTCGCCGTCTCGAGGCAGAACCTGGGCAGAAGCAATCTAGTGCTCTGGCCGAGCTGTTCTGCCGGGGAAACTTCCCTCTGGGAAAGGAAAATCGAAGCCATCGTCATCACCAACGATCCTCTCATCGAGAGGGGGTCAATCTCCATCAACATCTTCATCAGCACCATATCCTTTCCATACCCTAGTTCATCTCTTGTATTCAATCTTTGTCCCAAAACCTCAGATTGGTACATGTGGGTTGCTAGTAGTGTTGATTACTCCTCGTAGTTGATGCTAGTTGGTTTATTTGGTGGAAGATCATATGTTCAGATCCTTAATGATATCCAATACCCCTCTGATCTTGAACATGAATATGCTTTGTGAGTAGTTACGTTTGTTCCTGAGGACATGGGAGAAGTCTTGTTATAAGTAATCATGTGAATTTGGTATTCGTTCGATATTTTGATGAGATGTATGTTGTCTTTCCTCTAGTGGTGTTATGTGAACGTCGACTACATGACACTTCACCATGATTTGGGCCTAGGGGAAGGCATTGGGAAGTAATAAGTAGATGATGGGTTGCTAGAGTGACAGAAGCTTAAACCCTAGTTTATGTGTTGCTTCATAAGGGGCTGATTTGGATCCACATGTTTCATGCTATGGTTAGATTTATCTTATTCTTCTTTCATAGTTGCGGATGCTTGCGAGAGGGGTTAATCATAAGTGGGAGGCTTGTCCAAGTAAGGATAGCACCCAAGCACCGGTCCACCCACATATCAAATTATCAAAGTAATGAACGTGAATCATATGAGCATGATGAAAACTAACTTGACAGTAATTCCCATGTGTCCTCGGGAGCGCTTTGCTTTATATAGGAGTTCGTCCAGGCTTGTACTTTGCTACAAAAAGGATTGGGCCTCCTTGCTGCACCTTTGCTACACTTGTTACTTGTTACCTATTACGAATTATCTTATCACAAAACTATCTGTTACCGATAATTTCATTGCTTGCAGAGAATACCTTGCTGAAAACCACTTGTCATTTCCTTTTGTTCCTCGTTGGGTTCGACACTCTTACTTATCGAAAGGACTACGATAGATCCCCTATACTTTTGGGTCATCAAGACTCTTATTTGGCGCCGTTGCCAGGGAGTGAAGTGCCTTTGGTAAGGAAAAATTTATATAGTGTGCTGAAATTTACTGTCACTTGTTACTATAAAAATTCATCCTTTGAGGGATTTGTTCGGGGTATCTTCACCTTGACCAGAAGAACAAAGAGTTGCTCCTCAACCTACTGAACCTACTAAAAATATTTAATATGAAATTCCTTCGGGTATGATAGAGAAACTGCTAGCTAATCCTTATGCAGAAGATGAAACACTACATCCTGATATGCATCTAATCTATGTGGATGAAGTTTGTGGATTATTTAAGCTAGCAGGTTTGCCCGAGGATGAAGTCAAGAAGAAGGTCTTCCCTTTATCTTTGAAGGAGAAGGCATTGACATGGTATAGGCTATGCGATGATATTGGGACTTGGAACTACAACCAATTGAAATTGGAATTTCATCAGAAGCTTTATCCTATGCATCTGGTTCATCGTGATGGGAATTATATATATAATTTTTGGCCTCGTGAAGGAGAAAGTATCGCTCAAGCTTGGGGGAGGCTTAAGTCAATGTTATATTCATGCCCCAATCATGAGCTCTCAAGAGAAATTATTATTCAGAATTTTTATGCTCGGCTTTCTCGTAATGATCAATCCATGCTCGATACTTCTTGTACTGGTTTTTTTGTGAAGAAAACTATTGAATTCAAATGGGATCTCTTGGAAAGAATTAAATGCAACTCTGAAGATTGGGAGCTCGACGAAGGTAAGGAGTCAGGTATAAACCTTAAGTTTGATTGTGTTAAATCTTTTATGGATACCGATGCTTTTCGTGAATTTAGCACTAAATATGGACTTGACTCTGAGATAGTAGCTTCTTTTTGTGAATCATTTGCTACTCATGTTGATCTCCCTAAGGAGAAGTGGTTTAAATATCATCCTCCCATTGAAGTAAAAATAGTAGAACCCATTAAGGATGAAGAGAAAACTATTACTTATAATGTTGATCCTGTTATCCCTACTGCTTATATTGAGAAACCACCTTTTCCTGTTAGGATAAAAGAACATGCTAAAACTTCAGCCGTAGTCCGTAAGAGTTATACTAGAACACCTACACCCCCTGAACAAATTAAAGTTGAACCTAGTATTGCTATGGTTAAAGATCTCTTGGTTGATAATATTCATGGGCATGTTATTTATTTCTGTGATGAAGCTACTAGAATTGCTAAACCCGATGAAAAAGATAAACATAGACCTATTGTTGGCATGTCTGTTGTCTCTGTTAAAATAGGAGATCATTGTTATCATGGCTTATGTGATTTGGGTGCTAGTGTAAGTGCAATTCCGTTTACTTTGTACCAAGAAATTATGAATGATATTGCATCTGCTGAAATAGAAGATATAGATGTTACTATTAAGCTTGCCAATAGACATACTATTTCACCAATTGGGATTGTTAGAGACGTTGAAGTCTTGTGTGGGAAAATCAAATACCCTACTGATTTTCTAGTTCTTGGTTCCCGTAAGATGATTTTTGTCCCATTATATTCGGCAGACCTTTCTTAAACACTGTGAATGCTAAAATAGATTGTGAGAAAGAAACAGTTAGTGTAAGTTTTGGGGATGTGTCACATGATTTTAATTTCTCCAAATTTCATAGACAACCCCATGATAAAGAATTGCCTAATAAAGATGAAATTATTGGTCTTGCTTCTATTGCCGTGCCTCCTACTGATCCTTTAGAACAATATTTGCTAGACCATAAAAATGATATGTTCATGCATGAAAGAAAGGAATTAGATGAGATCTCGTTTAAACAAATGCCAGTTTTGAAACACAACTTGCCTGTTGAGACATTTGGAGATCCTCTACCACCCAAGAGCGATCCTATGTTTGATCTTAAACAATTATCGGATACTCTGAAATATGCTTATCTTGATGAAAAGAAGATATATCATGTTATTATTAGTGCTAACCTTTCAGAGCATGAAGAAAAGAAATGATTGAAAACTCTGAAGAAGCACCGTGCCGCTATTGGATATACTCTTGATGATCTTAAGGGGATAAGTCCCACTCTATGTCAGCACAAAATTAATATGGAGCCTAATGCTAAACCAGTTGTTGATCACCAGCGATGATTGAATCCGAAAATGAAAGAAGTGGTAATAAATGAAATACTAAAGCTTCTGGAAGTAGGTATAATATATCCTATTGCTGATAGTAGATGGGTAAGTCCTATTCATTGTGTCCCTAAGAAGGGAGGTATTACTGTTGTGTCTAATGATAAAAATGAATTGATCCCACAAAGAATTGTCACAGGTTATAGGATGGTAATTGATTTTAGAAAATTAAATAAGGCTACTAGGAAAGATCATTATCCTTTACCTTTTATTGATCAAATGCTGGAAAGACTATCAAAACATACATGATAACCCACAAGTATAGAGGATCGCAACAGTTTTCGAGGGTAGAGTATTCAACCCAAATTTATTGATTCGACGCAAGGGGAGCCAAAGAATATTCTCAAGTATTAGCAGCTGAGTTGTCAATTCAACCACACCTGAAAGACTTAATATCTGCAGCAAAGTATTTAGTAGCAAAGTAGTATGGAAGTAACGGTAACGGTGACAAAAGTAACAGTAGCAGTTTTGTAGCAATCGTAACAATGGCAACGGAAAAGTAACATAGCAAAGATCAATATGTGAAAAGCTCGTAGGCAATGGATCAATGATAGATAATTATGTCAGATGGCATTCATCATGCAACAGTTATAACCTAGGGTGACACAGAACTAGCTCCAATTCATCAATATAATGTAGGCATGTATTCCGTATATAGTCATACGTGCTTATGGAAAAGAACTTGCATGACATCTTTTGTCCTACCCTCCCGTGGCAGCGGGGTCCTAATGGAAACTAAGGGATATTAAGGCCTCCTTTTAATAGAGAACCGGACCAAAGCATTAACACTTAGTGAATACATGAACTCCTCAAACTACGGTCATCACCGGGAAGTGTCCCGACTATTGTCACTCCGGGGTTGCCGGATCATAACACGTAGTAGGTGACTATAACTTGCAAGATAGGATCAAGAACACATATATATTCATGAAAACATAATAGGTTCAGATCTGAAATCATGGCACTCGGGCCCTAGTGACAAGCATTAGGCATAGCAAAGTCATAGCAACATCAATCTTAGAACATAGTGGATACTAGGGATCAAACCCTAACAAAACTAACTCGATTACATGATAAATCTCATCCAACCCATCACCGTCCAGCAAGCCTACGATGGAATTACTCACGCACGGCGGTGAGCATCATGAAATTGGTGATGGAGGATGGTTGATGATGATGATGGCGACGATTTCCCCTCTCCGGAGCCCTTAACGGACTCCAGATCTGCCCTCCCGAGGAAGAACAGGAGGTGGCGGTGGCTCCGTATCGTAAAACGCGATGAATCCTTCTCTCTGATTTTTTTCTCCCCGAACGTGAATATATGGAGTTGGAGTTGAGGTCGGTGGAGCTTCGTGGGACCCACAAGCCAGGGGGGCGCGCCCCCCACCCTTGTGGACAAGCGGTGGGTCCCCCTCGGTTGATTCTTTCGCCAATATTTTTTATTTATTCCAAAAATATTCTCCGTGAAGTTTCAGGTCATTCCGAGAACTTTTATTTCTACACAAAAATAACACCATGGCAATTCTGCTGAAAACAGCGTCAGTCCGGGTTAGTTCCATTCAAATCATGCAAATTAGAGTCCAAAACAAGGGCAAAAGAGTTTGGAAAAGTAGATACGATAGAGACGTATCAACTCCCCCAAGCTTAACCCATTGCTTGTCCTCAAGCAATTCAGCTGACAAACTGAAAGTGATAAAGAAAAACTTTTACAAACTCTGTTTGATCTTGTTGTTGCAAATATGTATAGCCAGCATTCAGGTTTTCAGCAAAGATTATGAACTAACCACATTCGCAATAACCTTTAGGTCTCACGTTTACTCATATCAATGGCACAATCAGCTAGCGAGTAATAATAATAAATCTCGGATGACAACACTTTTCCAAAACAATCGTGATATGATATAACAAGATGGTATCTCGCTAGCCCTTTCCGAGACCGCAAAACATAAATGCAGAGCACCCCTGAAGATCAATGATTGACTAGACATTATAATTCATGGCAAAAGAGATCCAGTCACAGTCATACTCAATATCAATTAATAGCAAAGCATACAAATGACAGTGGTGCTCTCTAACCGATGCTTGTTATAAGAGAATGATGACTCAACAATAAAATTAAATAGATAGGCCCTTCACAGAGGAAAGAAGGGATTTGCAGAGGTGCCAGAGCTCGAGCTTTTTGAAACAGAGATGAATATAATTTTGAGCGGTATGCTTTCATTGTCAACATAACGACCGAGAGATCTCGATATCTTCCATGCTACATACATTATAGGCGGTTCCCAAACAGAATGGTAAATTTTTTTACTCCCCCTCAACCAACAAGCACACTCCACGGCTGGTCCGAAACAATGGGTACCGTCCATACAAGCAACAATCCTGGGGGAGTTTTGTTTTAATTTATTTTGATTTGATTTGAGCATGGGACTGAGCATCCTGATTACTAGCCATTTTCTCGTGAATGATGAGCGGAGTCCACTCATTGTGAGAATAATCCACCTAGCATGGAAGATACTGACAGCCCCTAGTCGCTACATGAGCGATTCGGGCATAAAAAACAGATTATCATTTGAAGGTTTAGAGTTTGGCACATGCAAATTTACTTGGAACGGCAGGTAAATACCGCATATAGGAAGGTATGGTGGACTCATATGGAATAACTTTGGGTTTATGGAAGTGGATGCACAAGCAATATTCCCGCTTAGTACAAGTGAAGGCTAGCAAAAGACTGGGGAGCGACCAACTAGAGAGCGACAACTGTCATAAACATGCATTGAGAGTAACCATCATTGAGTGCAAGCATGAGTAGGATATCAACCACCATGAACATAAATATCGTGGAGGCTATGTTGATCTTGTTTTCAACTACATGTGTGAACATGTGCCAAGTCAAGCCACTCGAATCATTCAAAGGAGGATACCATCCTATCATACTACATCACAACCATTTTAAAAGCATGTTGGCACGCAAGCTAAACCATTATAAACTCCTAGCTAATTAAGCATGGCATGAGTAACTATAATCTCTAATTGTCATTGCAAACATGTTTCATTCATAATAGGCTGAATCAGGAACGATGAACTAATCATATTTACAAAAACAAGATAGGTCGAGTTCATACCAGCTTTTCCTCATCCCAATCATTTCATCATATATCATCATTATTGCCTTTCACTTGCACGACTGAACGATGTGAATAATAATAATAGTACACGTGCATTGGACTAAGCTGGAATATGCAAATATTTATTTAAAGGAGAAGACAAGGTAATATGGGCTCTTCGTTAGATGAACAATAATGCATATGAGAGCCACTCAACATTTTCATCGTGGTCTTCTCCTCTCGACCCCCAAAGAAAAGAAAAGAATTTCAAAGAAACACACTGAAATGTTTTTGGATTTTTTGTTTTTTTTAAGAAGGTAAAACAAGAACAAGAAAAACTATTTACACGGGAAAGCTCCCAACAAGCAAAAGAAGAACGAGAAATCTTTTTGGGTTTTCTTTAATACTACTACTAAACATGGCAAGGAAATAAGCTACAACTAATATTTTTTTGTTTTGTTTTTCTCAAAGTTTTTTCAAACAAACAAGAAGAAAGTGGGAAAAAGAAAGTAAACTAACATGGATGATACAATGAAAAAGTATGAACACCGACAACTGGAATGAATGTGTGAACATGAATGTAATGTCGGTGAGAAATACATACTCCCCCAAGCTTAGGCTTTTGGCCTAAGTTGGTTTAGGGCCATGACTGGCCCTCTCCGGTGTACTGAGGAGGATACTGGGGGTTCCACTGGTTAGCGAGCTCCTGCGGCTCCCACTGATAAATAGACTCTTGATACGGATCAGGTGATGTCTCTGGCTCAGGAACTGGAGATCGCGTCCCCTCCCAGTATGCGTAAATGTCCGCGGGCATGATGAAGTACCTGCCTGAATGAATATCGAACAAAGAAGGTGCAGGCAAGGTAATAATCTGACAAGTCTTCTTGCTAAATACCAGGTTATAGATGAGTCTCTTGTCATCGTCTTTCTTAATAAAATCATGTGCTACCATACTGTCATAATCTAAGTATATAGTGGGCAGCAGCTTCTCCTCTCCCTCATCGTGCCTAATGGGTATCTCGAAGCGGTTAGCGAGGCGGGAGGCATAGATACCTCCAAAGATAGGACCCTTCGTATGGTTTAAACTCAACCGTCGAGCAACCATAGCACCCAAACTAAAAGTTCTATCGTGAAGTAAAGCATGACGCAAAATAGCAAGGTCAGGAGCACTAAGGCCTCCACTCTCCCCGCGACTAATTAAACATCTCCCAGCAAATAATGAGTAATAGCATAAAATAGGAAAATGTAAACTAGACACTCTCGCTCCCGACACTCCTCTTCCTTCCCCAACGGTAACTTCATCAATAAAACTTTCCGCATCTATACGACGTGGCTCATCGACGCTGCCCTCATAAGGTAATTTACAAACCTCACAAAAGTCATAAAGCGTCATCTCCTTATGCTCATCATATAAATAAAGTTCTACCGTGGGTGGTGATCTCCTAGCATGAAAGTGAAAATTTTGCACGAAAGTATTAGTGAGTAAGAGGTACTGATCACACTTATCGTGGAGAAAGTCGGTGATGCCTGCATTCCCAGCCAAATAATAGAAATCCTCATAAATTCTGGCCGCCTCCAAGAATGCATCACATGGCCATTCACACGGCCGAACTTCCGCGGTGCGAGGAAGGTTGTACTTGGGCTTCTTCTCTCCATTTTACTTTTCTTTAGAACCCCGACTTGAAGAGCCTCTTAACAATCTCCTCATCATTTTCTCTGAAAATTTCTGAATTTTTTAGTGACTCAAAATAAAAGTGAACCAAACTCAACAAAATTGATAGCAACTACTCCTACAAGTGTCTAGAGGCTATATCATGCATCAAAACTACTTTGGACCATATAAATTTGACATGCAAGCTCAAGAACAAGGTCACCACAGCAGCAAAAATTTGCAATAAATAAAGCACTAGGACAAAAACTAATTGGACCATTGGAGGAGTCACATACCGAAGAACAATCCCCCAAAACAATTTTGTAAATGGAGCTTTACACAAGGCGATCGAAAATGGTAGCAAAATAAGCAAGAACACGGGTTTGAGCTACGGGATGATTTTTTCTGGAGGAAGACGAAGTGGATGGGTACTGGAATAAGTGAGGGGGGCCTACGTGGGACCCACAAGGCAGGGGGGCGCGCCCAGGGGGGTAGGGCGCGCCCTCCACCCTTGTGGCCCACTGGTGCATCTCTCTGGTGCATGCTCAGTGCTAGAAATTCTCAAATGTTCTATAAAAAATCATACTAAATTTTCAAGGCATTTGGAGAACTTTTATTTTCGGGACATTTTTTTATTGCACGGATAATTCAGAAAACAGGCAGATAATACTATTTTTGCTTTATTTAATCTAATTAACAGAAAGTAAAAAGTGGGTACAGAAGGTTGTACCTTCTAAATTCATCCATCTCATGCTCATCAAAAGGAATCCGTTAACAAGGTTGATCAAGTCTTATTAACAAACTTCTTCCGAATGACATGAAACCGGAGAACTTTCAAATAACACTAGGTTACCTCAACGGGGATATGCATGTCCCCAATAATAAGAATATCATATTTCTTTTTGACAGTAGGAAGAGGGAATTCAAAGCCTCCAATAGTAATAGTTGAAATTTTTCCAATAGAATTGATACTATGAACTTGGGGTTGTTTCTTCGTAAAGTGTACCGTATGCTCATTACCATTAACATGAAAAGTGACATTGCCTTTATTGTAATCAATAACAGCCCCAGCAGTATTCAAAAAGGGTCTACCAAGAATGATCGACATACTATCGTCCTCGGGAATATCGAGAATAACAAAGTCCGTTAAGATAGTAACGTTTGCAACCACAACAGGCACATCCTCACAAACACCGATGGGTATAGCAGTTGATTTATCAGCCATTTGCAAAGAGATTTCAGTAGGTGTTAACTTATTTAATTCAAGTCTACGATATAAAGAGAAAGGCATAACACTAACACCAGCTCCAAGATCACATAAAGCAGTTTTAACATAGTTTCTTTTAATGGAGCATGGTATAGTTGGTACTCCTGGATCTCCAAGTTTCTTTGGTATTCCACCCTTAAAAGTGTAATTAGCAAGCATGGTGGAAATTCCAGCTTCTGGTATCTTTCTTTTATTTGTAACAATATCTTTCATATACTTAGCATAAGGAGACATTTTAAGCATATCAGTTAAACGCATACGCAAAAAGATAGGTCTAATCATTTCAGCAAAGCGCTCAAAATCCTCATCATCCTTTTTCTTGGATGGCTTAGGAGGAAAGGGCATGGGTTTCTGAACCCATGGTTCTCTTTCTTTACCATGTTTCCTAGCAACGAAGTCTCTCTTATCATAACGTTGATTCTTTGATTGTGGGTTATCAAGATCAACAGCAGGTTCAATCTCTACATCATTATCATTACTAGGTTGAGCATCGACATGAACATCATTATTAACATTATCACTAAGTTCATGTTCATCACCAGATTGTGTCTCAGCATCAGAAATAGAAATATCATTTGGATTCTCAGGTGTGTCTATAACAGGTTCACTAGAAGTATGCAAAGTCCTATCAGTTTTCTTTTTCTTTTTATTACTAGGACTAGATGCATCAGTATTAATTATCTGAGAATCTTGCTCAACTCTCTTAGGATGACCCTCAGGATACAAAGGTTCCTGGGTCATTTTACCACCTCTAGTCATAACCCTAACATCATTATCATTGTTCTTACTATTCAACTCATTAAGCAAATCATCCTATGCCTTAAGTACTTGTTCTACTTGAGTTCTAATCATGGAAGCATGTTTACTAATAAACTTAAGATCATTACAGTTCTACTCATATAGTCACCCAAGTGGTCAAGCATGTGAGCATTACGTTTCAATTGTCTACTAACATAAGCATTGAAATTTTCTTGTTTAACAATAAAATTATCAAACTCATCCAAGCATTGACTAGCAGACTTATTATGAGGAATATCACCTTCATCAAATCTATAAAGAGAGTTTACCTCTACTACCTGTGTCGGGTTACCAAGACCATGCATTTCTTCAATAGGCGGTAAATTCTTAACATCTTCAGCTTTAATACCATTTTCTTTCATAAATTTCTTTGCCTCTTGCATATCTTCAGGACTGAGAAATAGAATACCTCTTTTCTTCGGAGTTGGCTTAGGAGTTGGTTCAGGAAGTTTCCAATCATTATCATTACTCAATATATTATTCAATAGCAATTCAGCTTGCTCAACAGCTCATTCCCTGAAAACACAACCAGCACAACTATCTAGGTGGTCCCTAGAAGCATCGGTTAGTCCATTATAAAAGATATCAAGTATTTTATTTTTCTTAAGAGGATGATCAGGTAAAGCATTAAGTAATTGGAGAAGCCTCCCCCAAGCTTGTGGGATACTCTCTTCTTCATATTGCACAAAGTTAAATATTTCCTGTAGGGCAGCTTGTTTCTTATGAGCAGGGAAATATTTTTGAGAGAAGTAATAAATCATATCCTGGGGACTACGCACACAACCAGGTGCAAGAGAATTAAACCATAACTTAGCATCACCCTTTAATGAGAAAGGAAACAATTTAAGAATATAATAGTAGCGAATTTTTTCCTCATGAGCAAATAGGGTGGCTATATCATGCAATTTAGTAAGATGTGCCACAACAGTTTCAAATTCATAACCATAGAAAGGATTAGATTCAACCAAAGTAATTAACTCAGGATCGACAGAGAATTCATAATCCTTATCAGTAACAAAGATAGGTAAAGTAGCAAACTTAGGATCATATTGCATTCTAGCATTCAGAGACTTTTCTTTCAGCTTAGCTAACAGTTTCTTTAGATCATCTCTATCATTACAAGCAAGAAAATCTCTAGCAGTTTCTTCATCGATAATATAACCCTCAGGTACAACAAGCAATTCATATCTAGGGGGAGAATCATAATCTTCAGTTTCAATATTATCATCAGTTTCAGTAATTTCATTCTCTCTAGCCCGAGCAAGTTGTTCATCAAGAAATTCACCTAGTGGCACAGTATTATCAAGCAGAGAAGTAGTATCATCATAAGCATCCTGCATAGCAGAAGTGGCATCATCAATAACATGCGACATATCGGAATCAATAGCAGGTGTAGGTGTCGCAAGCTTACTCAAAACAGAAGGTGAATCAAGTGCAGAGCTAGATGGCAGTTCCTTACCTCCCCTCGTAGTAGAGGGAAAAATCTTGGTTCTAGTATCTTTCAAATTCCTCATAGTGATCAACAGATATAAATCCCAAGTGACTCAGATAATAGAGCTATGCTCCCCGGCAACGGCGCTAGAAAAAGGTCTTGATAACCCACAAGTATAGGGGATCGCAACAATTTTCGAGGGTAGAGTATTCAACCCAAATTTATTGATTCGACGCAAGGGGAGCCAAAGAATATTCTCAAGTATTAGCAGCTGAGTTGTCAATTCAACCACACCTGAAAGACTTAATATCTGCAGCAAAGTATTTAGTAGCAAAGTAGTATGGAAGTAACGGTAACAGTGACAAAAGTAACAGTAGCAGTTTTGTAGCAATCGTAACAATGGCAACGGAAAAGTAACGTAGCAAAGATCAATATGTGAAAAGCTCGTAGGCAATGGATCAATGATGGATAATTATGTCGGATGGCATTCATCATGCAACAGTTATAACCTAGGGTGACACAGAACTAGCTCCAATTCATCAATATAATGTAGGCATGTATTCCGTATATAGTCATACGTGCTTATGGAAAAGAACTTGCATGACATCTTTTGTCCTACCCTCCCGTGGCAGCAGGGTCCTAATGGAAACTAAGGGATATTAATGCCTCCTTTTAATAGAGAACTGGACCAAAGTATTAACACTTAGTGAATACATGAACTCCTCAAACTACGGTCATCACCGGGAAGTGTCCCGACTATTGTCACTCCGGGGTTGCCGGATCATAACACGTAGTAGGTGACTATAACTTGCAAGATAGGATCAAGAACACATATATATTCATGAAAACATAATAGGTTCAGATCTGAAATCATGGCACTCGGGCCCTAGTGACAAGCATTAGGCATATCAAAGTCATAGCAACATCAATCTTAGAACATAGTGGATACTAGGGATCAAACCCTAACAAAACTAACTCGATTACATGATAAATCTCATCCAACCCATCACCGTCCAGAAAGCCTACGATGGAATTACTCACGCATGGCGGTGAGCATCATGAAATTGGTGATGGAGGATGGTTGATGATGATGATGGCGACGATTTCCACTCTCCGGAGCCCTAAACGGACTCCAGATCTGCCCTCCCGAGGAAGAACAGGAGGTGGCGGCGGCTCCGTATCGTAAAACACGATGAATCCTTCTCTCTGATTTTTTTTCTCCCCGAACGTGAATATATGGAGTTGGAGTTGAGGTCGGTGGAGCTTCATGGGACCCACAAGCCAAGGGGGCGCGCCCAGGGGGTAGGGCGCGCCCCCCACCCTTGTGGACAAGCGGTGGGTCCCCCTCGGTTGATTCTTTCGCCAATATTTTTGATTTATTCCAGAAATATTCTCGTGAAGTTTCAGGTCATTCCGAGATCTTTTATTTCTGCACAAAAATAACACCATGGCAATTCTGCTGAAAACAACGTCAGTCCGGGTTAGTTCCATTCAAATCATGCAAATTAGAGTCCAAAACAAGGGCAAAAGAGTTTGGAAAAGTAGATACGATGGAGACGTATCAATACACACTTTTGCTTTCTAGATGGTTATTCTGGTTTTTCCCAAATACCTGTGTCACAAGAGGATCAAGAAAAAACTACTTTTACTTGCCCTTTCGGTACCTTTGCTTATAGTCGTATGCCTTTTGGTTTATGTAATGCACCTGCTACCTTTCAAAGATGTATGACTGCTATATTATCTGACTTTTGTGAAAAGATTGTTGAGGTTTTCATGGATGATTTCTCCGTTTACGGAACTTCTTTTGATGATTGCTTAAGCAACCTTGATCGAGTTTTGCAGAGGTGTGAAGAAACTAATCTTGTCTTGAACTGGGGCAAGTGCCAGTTTATGGTTAATGAAGGTATTGTCTTGGGGCATAAAATTTCTGAAAGAGGTATTGAAGTTGATAAAGCTAAAGTTGATGCTATTGAAAAAATGTCGTGTCCTAAAGATATCAAAGGTATAAGAAGTTTCCCTGGTCATGCCGGTTTCTATAGGAGATTTATTAAAGACTTCTCTAAAATTTCTAGGCCTCTGACTAATCTCTTGCAAAAATATGTTCCATTTGTTTTTGATGATGATTGCGTAGAAGCATTTGAAATACTTAAGAAAGCCTTAATTTATGCACCTATCGTTCAACCACCTGATTGGAACCTACCCTTTGAGATTATGTGTGATGCTAGTGATTATGCTGTTGGTGCTGTTCTAGGACAATGAGTTGATAAGAAATTAAATGTTATCCACTATGCTAGTAAAACTCTAGTGAGTGCTCAAAGGAATTATGCTACTATTGAAAAAGAATTTTTAGCAGTTGTGTTTGTGTGTGATAAGTTTAGATCTTATATTGTTGATTCCAAAGTTACTATTCACACTGATCATGCTGCTATTAAATACCTTATGGAAAAGAAATATGCTAAACCTAGACTAATTAGGTGGGTTCTCTTGTTACAAGAATTTGATCTACATATTATTGATAGAAAGGGAGCTGAGAACCCCGTAGCAGACAACTTGTCTAGGTCAGAAAATGTTCTTGATGACCCACTACCTATTGATGATAGCTTTCCTGATGAACAATTAGGTGTCATAAATGCTTCTTGTAGTACACCATGATATGCAGACTATGCTAATTACATTGTTGCTAAATTTATACCACCTAGTTTTACATACCAACAAAAGAAAAAGTTCTTCTATGATTTGAGACATTACTTCTAGGATGACCCACACCTTTAGAAAGAAGGAGTAGATGGTGTTATTAGACGTTGTGTACCTGAGCATGAACAAGACCAGATCCTACGGAAGTGTAACTTCGAGGCCTACGGAGGACACCATGCTGGTGATAGAACTGCACACAAGGTATTACAATCTGGTTTTTATTGGCCTACTCTTTTTAAAGATGCTCGTAAGTTTGTCTTGTCTTGTGATGAATGTCAAAGAATTGGTAATATTAGTAGACGTCAGGAAATGCCTATGAATTATTCACTTGTAATTGAACCATTTGATGTATGGGGATTTGACTATATGGGACCTTTCCCTTCCTCTAATGGGTATACACATATTTTGGTTGCTGTTGATTATGTTACTAAGTGGTAGAAGCTATTCCAACTAGTAGTGCTGATCATAACACTTCCATTAAAATGCTTAAAGAAGTTATTTTCCCGAGGTTTGGAGTCCCTAGATATTTGATGACTGATGGTGGTTCACACTTTATTCATGGTGCTTTCCGTAAATTGCTTGCTAAGTATGATGTTAATCACAGAATTGCATCTCCATATCAGCCTCAATCTATTAGTCAAGTAGAATTAAGTAATAGAGAAATAAAATTGATCTTGCAAAAGACTGTTAATAGATCTAGAAAGAATTGGTCTAAGAAACTTGATGATCCATTATGGGCTTACAGAACTGCTTATAAGAATCCTATGGGTATGTCTCCATATAAAATGGTTTATGGAAAAGCTTGGCACTTACCTCTTGAACTAGAACATAAAGCTTATTGGGCAATTAAAGAGCTCAACTATGATTTCAAACTTGCTGGTGAGAAGAGGTTATTTGACATTAGCTCACTTGATGAATGAAGGACCCAAGCCTATGAGAATGCCAAACTGTTTAAAGAAAAAGTTAAGAGATGGCATGATAAAAGGATACAAAAGCGTGAATTCAATGTAGGTGACTATGTTTTGCTATACAATTCTCGTTTAAGATTTTTTGCAGGAAAGCTTCTCTCTAAATGGGAAGGACCCTACATTATCGAGGAAGTTTATCGTTCCAGTGCCATCAAGATCAACAACGCCGAAGGCACTAACCCGAAGGTGGTAAATGGGCAAATAATCAAACATTATATCTCAGGTACTCCCATAAATGTTGAAACCAATATTATTAATACCATAACGCCGGAGGAGTACATAAGGTATATCTACCAGAATGCTCCAGACCTCCGAAAAGGAATAGGTATGTGATACTGTAAGTAAACCAACTCCAAAACTTTTCCAAAAGCAATTTTGCGTTTTGGAATATTTAAAAAATTAGGAAAAATAAAAAGTAGTCCGAAAAGTGCACGAGGAGGCGACAAGCCTTGGGGGCGCGCCTTCCAGGCTTGTGGCCACCTTGTGTGCCCTCCGGACTCCGTTTTCTTGTAGTACACTCCTTTTGGTCAGTATAAATTCATTATATAATCTCCCAAAGGTTTTGACCACCGTACCACGGCAAAATCCTCTATTCTTGTTTCGAGCTATTTTTGTGCCAGATCTGAAAATATGTCGTCCCAAGATTCGGAAGGGGAGAGCTATGTCGCTGATTATATAGCAAACCCAAAGGTCTATGGGGAGGTGGATGATTGCGGCTGGATCACAGAAGAGGAGGAAGACTTCGACATGGACAAAACAAGTGATGAAAGCTCTGATGAAGATGAAGATCCACTACCTCAACCTGGAGATATGCACGTGGAATTCAAGAAGTCAAGCCTTCCTAAGGTTCCATCTATTCCATCCCGTTTTCTACAGGAAAGTAAGGCGACATTATGAAAAAGGATATTGAAGCTGGAGCTTGACAACGATGATCTAAGGGAGGAAAATGCCTCAGACGCAAGCTGAAGAAGAAGAATGCAACTCCACCATCACCACCCTCGAAGAAAGAGACTTAAGTACATGGGTATGGGCACTCCCCTTGGCTTTCGCCAAGCTTGGGGGAGGTACCCCGGTATCGTATCACCATCATATCTTTACCTTTATCGTTTTTCTTAGTTCGATCCTTTTGGTTTTATCGTTACCTAGTAGAATAAAAGTTTTTAGTATGATCTAGCTTTGAGTTTTGCTTTGTGTTCCCTCTATGTAATCGAGTCCGAGAGTTATATAATAAAGATTAGTTTTGAATTGAGGGCTTTGCTTTCTTGCTATGATCTTGAGAAAAAGGAAACAAAAATAATAAAGGAAATAAAAAGATTATATAATGATCTTATGGGAAGTGACGACTTCACATATAAGAAGTATGTCACATGAAACTTGTTGGGAGTTGACAAACATAGTTTTGGTCATTGTTGCAATTAATAGGAGATAATAAAGAAAGAGAGGTGTCACATATAAATACATTATCTTGGACATCTTTTGTGATTGTGAGCACTCATTAAAATATTATATGCTAAAAGGTTGGTGTTGGACAAGGAAGACAACGTAATGGATTATGTTTCTTTATATCCGAATAGAAGTTATATTGTCATGGATACTCCAACATGTTGAGCTTGCTTCTCATCCTATGCTAGCCAAATCTTTTGCACCAAGTAGAGATACTACTTGTGCATCCAAAATCCCTTAACCTAGTTTTGCCATGAGAGTCCACCATACCTACCTATGGATTGAGTAAGATCCTTCAAGTAAGTTGTCATCGGTGCAAGCAATAAAAATTGCTCTTTAAATATGTATGATCTATTAGTGTGAAGAAAATAAGCTTTATATGAACTTGTGATATGGACGAAATAAAAGCGACGGACTACATAATAAAGTTCTTTATCACAAGGGGCAATATAAAGTGTCGTTTTTTTGCATTAAGATTTTGTGCATCCAACCATAAAAGCGCATGACAACCTCTGCTTCCCTCTGCGAAGGGGCTATCTTTTATTTTATTTCCTACCCTTATACAAGAGTCATGGTGATCATCACCTCTTCTTTTTATACTTTTTCTTTTTGGCAAGCACTATATGTTGGGGAAGATCCAGATATACATATCCACTCAGATGTAGGGGTTCATAAACGATTATTGTTGACATTACCCTTGAGGTAAAAGGTTGGGAGGCAAAGCTATAAGCCCTTATCTTTCTCTGTGTCCGATGAAAGCTTTGATCTCATAAGTATCACGTGAGTTTTAGCAATTATGAAAGATTAGAAGATGGTTGAGTATGTGAAACTTGCTATATGAAAGCTCTTACATTGACTCTCTCCGATGTTATAATAAATTGCAATTGCTTCAATGACCAAGATCATAGTTTGTTGGTTTTCAATAAAGTTTTTGATTCATACTTTACCTTGTGAACGAATTGTTACTTTGGCATAAGAAGTTATATGACATTATGTTGCTGTTCTAGAGATGATCATGATGCCTTCATGTCCGTATTTTATTTTATCGACACCTCTATCTCTAAACATGTGGACATGATTATCGATTTCGGTTTTCGCTTGAGGACAAGCGAGGTCTAAGCTTGGGGGAGTTGATACGTCCATTTTGCATCATGATTTTATGCTGATATTTATTGCATTATGGGCTGTTATTACACATTATGGTACAATACTTATGCCTTTTCTCTCTTATTTTACAAGGTTTACACAAAGAGGGAGAATGCCGGCATCTGGAATTCTGGACCAAAAAGGAGCAAATCTGAGAGACCTATTCTGCACAACTCCAAAAGTCCTGAAAATTTACGGAGAATTATTTTGGAATATATAACAATTATTGGGCGAAGAAAATACCAGAGAGGACCCACCAGGTGGCCACAAGCCTGGGGGCGCGCCCTACCCCCCTGGGCGCGCTGTGGGCCACCTGGCAGGTCTCCGGTGTCCATCTTCTGCTATATGGAGGGTTCTTACCTGAAAAAAATCATAAGGAAGCTTTCGGGACGAAGCGCCGCTGTATCGAGGCGGAACCTGGGCAGAAGCAATCTAGGGCTCCGGCGGAGCTGTTCTGCCGGGGAAACTTCCCTACGGGAGGGGGAAATCGAAGCCATCATCATCACCAACGATCCTCTCATCGAGAGGGGGTCAATCTTCATGAACATCTTCATCAACACCATCTCCTCTCCAAACCCTAGTTCATCTCTTGTATTCAATCTTTGTCCCAAAACCTCATATTGGTACCTGTGGGTTGCTAGTAGTGTTGATTACTCCTCGTAGTTGATGCTAGTTGGTTTATTTGGTGGAAGATCTTATGTTCAGATCCTTAATGATATCCAATACCCCTCTGATCTTGAACATGAATATGCTTTGTGAGTAGTTACGTTTGTTCCTGAGGACATGTGAGAAGTCTTGTTATAAGTAATCATGTGAATTTGGTATTCGCTCGATATTTTGATGAGATGTATGTTGTCTTTCCTCTAGTGGTTTTATGTGAACGTCGACTACATGGCACTTCACCATGATTTGGGCCTAGGGGAAGGCATTGGGAAGTAATAAATAGATGATGGGTTGCTAGAGTGACAGAAGCTTAAACCCTAATTTTTGCGTTGCTTCGTAAGGGGCTGATTTGGATTCACATGTTTCATGCTATGGTTAGATTTATCTTAATTCTTCTTTCGTAGTTGCGGATGCTTGCGAGAGGGGTTAATCATAAGTGGGAGGCTTGTCCAAGTAAGGACATCACCCAAGCACTGGTCCACCCACATATCAAATTATCAAAATAATGAACGTGAATCATATGAGCATTATGAAAACTAACTTGACAGTAATTCCCATGTGTCCTCGGGAGCGCTTTGCCTTATATAAGAGTTCGTCCAGGCTTGTCCTTTGCTACAAAAAGGATTGGGCCACCTTGCTGGACCTTTGCTACACTTGTTACTTGTTATCCGTTACGAATTATCTTATGACAAAACTATCTATTACCGATAATTTCAGTGCTTGCAGAGAATACCTTGCTGAAAACCGCTTGTCATTTCCTTCTGCTCCTTGTTGGGTTCGACACTCTTACTTATCGAAAGGACTATGATAGATCCCCTATACTTGTGGGTCATCAATGATGGGGCGCCGTTTGCTCGCCCTTGCGGCCTTACCGAGTCGGCGTCGCCGGGTACCGATCGCAACCTCGCCTCGCCGGTCGACGGCAACCACCAGCCGCTGACTGATACCGCTCTGGCGTTCGCCTGTGCTCTACTCCTGCTGCTGTCTTCGCCAGGTAGATCACGATTCATGAATGAGTACACGCGCAATCGCATATACGCAGATGTGCAGTTAACCCACGGGCACAGCAGGAGGCATGGCCTAGCTCAGAACTTAAAAATTGTATCAGACTAAGAGCAACTCCAACGCGCCGAGCCAAACGGACGCGTGTTTTATCCGCTTTTTGTCTGTTTGGGTCGGTCACTCGCTCAACGTCCGATCTGTTTTTGGTTTGGGTCAGCAGTGCGTCCAACAAGCCGACCCATATTTGTCCGCGCGGCCGGCTTGCCATTATTTTGCAACCAATATACACACATTTTGCATAATTTCACAAGCAAACAAATATAACATAGTTCCACAACCCAAATAAATATATCATAGTTTACAAGCCGAATAAAAGTTAAATTGTCTCAAATGCATTTTGGAAAAAGATACATCTATTGGTTGTCAGCATGAGCCCACATATGCTCAACCAAATCATCTTGCAGCTGAATGTGAGTTTTCAATCACGTATTTGATGATGAAATTGGGTGAACTGTGCAAACGTTGTCGCTCCTCCTTCATGCTCAGGAACAACATTGTCACCCTGAAACTGAAACCCCTAATCATAGATACGTTCCGGACGCTCATCATCTATGAACATATTATGCATGATCACACAAGCGGTCATCACCTCCCACCACTTCTTGGTGATCCAAGTTCTAGCAGGATATCGAACGATGCCCCATCGAGATTGCAGAACACCAAAGGCACGCTTGACATCCTCCCTATCACTCTCTTGCTCTTGGGCAAATCTCTTCCTCTTCTTTTCGACAGGGTTGGGGATTTTCTTCACAATAGTGGTCCACTGAGGATAGATACCGTCAGCTAGGTAGTATCCTTCGTTGTAGTTGTGGTCGTTGATGTTAACATTCACCGGCGGGCAGTTGCCTTCGGCAAGCCTTGCAAACACCAGCGAGTGTTGAAGCACGTTGATATCATTGTGCGATCCGGCCAAGAGTGCCAGATCCAAAGATCTTGTGAGGCCACGGCCTCAAGTATGACAGTGCAAGCCCTGACATGGCCCCTATATTGCCCCGGAACCACGGCCGCTGCCTAGTAAGGTGGTCATGGATGACCAACACGGCAGCCACAATCTCCTCATCATCGGATGAGGAATCATCGGAGTCGCAAAGGAAATTGTGAAAAAAGAACTCGCCGACGGAGTCCATTTGTACCTTAGGGGCAAACTGCCGAACAGCTTGTGAGCGTCGTCGAAGAAGCTGGCCGGCGAAGAAACGCGAGCGCCTCCCCTGGACCAGGTAGCTGGCCAGGCGGCGTCCCACGAGCGTGGCGCGTCAGGCGAGCGTGGCGGCGTTAGACGAAGGAGCTGGCCGGGGGCGCGGGGGGCGACTTCATGCTCGTGGCGACGTCGGGGTGGCGGGAAGCTGCGTAGGCCCGACAGCGAGGCGGTGGTGACGGTGACGTGGGAGGTGGCGGTGTGCGTGGGAGGTATGTGGGCGCTGACTGCTGACAGGAGGCACCAGAACTGGGCGGCGGCGGCGACGGGGTGGGGTGGGCGAGGGCTTGTTGTCGATGGGGGTGAAAGAGAATGGCCTATGTGCCACTGACTGGCGGGCCAGGGGAGGAGATGGCGGGCGTCGCACGCGTTCGCTTCGTGTCCGTACCGACGCAAATGAGGCTCAAATTTGGGTCAGAAATGAATCGGCAGGCGGACGAAAAGTGGACTCGCGTCCGTTTAGGTCGACGCGTTGGGCCGACTTTTCTGTCTGCGGCGACCCAAATAAATACGTGAGGACGAAATGGATCGACACGTTAGAGTTGCTTCAACAACACTAATAGACTAACAGTACGTACGTACAGTATTTGCATGCGCCAAACCTTGCCAGATAGCTGGGTTCGCCACTGTTTAGAAACGGCGCCACCAAGCAAGTGTCATCCTCTTCTTGGGCACCAGTGAGCTCTTGCACCCTCGTCCAGTCACCCCGTGAACACTTTCTCGTAACCAGAAACGGGCATTATATCTTCGCGAGGAAAACATGCGGAGATCATGCGTGCCATTCCATGCGACCAAAACCCAATGCATTTTTTATAAAAGAAATATTTTTTTTTTGTGAGAAAAAAGAAATATATTAATATCACTAAGATATCAATTACACTCACCCTATGCAGCAACAAAATGTCTTGAGGACATTACATATGCACACAGCCCAAAACAAAAAGTAGAAGAAAAAAAAAGAAGACGAAGAAAAAAACCAATGTACGCATGTGCGCGCAAGAGCTAAGAGATGCACGCACGAGATGAGAGTGTAGGAACAAACCTTGCGGCTACGGAGGGAGAGAGAGTACCTCGGTCCTGATTTATTGGCCCTTAGTATTTTGTACCAAAATTTTAAAATTATGTTAGTTAATAAAATGTTAATGCATATCACAAAAAAGGTATTATTATAAACTATGTTTAATTACAAATTCAATGATATAATTTTTATGTCATGCATTAACATTTTGTCAGTTAAATATATGATTAAATTTTAGCATAAAATAAGAAAAAAAACCAATAAATGAGGACGAGTATGTACTAGGTAGCTCGTTGCGGATGTTTGTTTCTTCGTGAAAGAAAAGAAAGCGACCTTGCCACATGTGGCGGTCATTTTCTGAAGGTCGTCTCGCTTCATTCACTGTCCCGGTCGGTCGTGCAGTGGTCGCGGGAGCAGTAGCTTCGCGTCCGCGTCGTGAGAATTTGTCCGGCCAGCAAAAAAGTCATTTCTCTCGTCCCCCGCGTCGCCCTCCCTGGCGACACGGGGAAACCCTAGATCGAGGCGCCGCTCCTCCCTTTCCTCCCTTCCCTCGGCTCGCCGCCGCCGGAGGAGCGGCCGGCGAAGTCCACGCCGGCTCCTGTGAAGGTGGCGACATGGCCCTTTCCCGTTCTTCGCCCGCGAGCTTGGCGCGACGGCTGCCGGACGGCACGGCTGCTGCCTTGGATGGCGCGGGACGGGGCCAAGGTGGCGCGGGGGCTCGCGCGCTCGCGAGGGCCCTGGGCGACGCGGCGGCCCTGGACGGCGCGCGGTGGGTGGCCCGCTGCGGCGGCGGCGCGCGGCGAATGGCTGGCGGCGACGGCGCGGGCCAGGCGGTGCTCTCCCTGACTTGTAGTGCTCCCCCTTCTAGCTGGCGCGGCCCTTGTACGCGTTCGCGACTGGAGGAGGTGCGGGCAGGCCTCCTTGGCGGGGTTCCACCCAGATCCCCCGCACGGTGGCGCGGGCTAGTCTGTTTCTGCACATCCTCGGCCGATCTGGAGCGCGGCGGTGCGGGCCTGCTAGCTTTGGTGCATTCCCGCCCAGTTCCGGCGAGCGGCGGCGTGGGCCGGACTGATTTCGGCGCGGTCCCGGCCAGATCCAGCGCGCGGCGGTGCGGACGTTTTCCGCCCAGTGCCTGCGTGCGGCGGCGCGGGTCGGCCAGATCCGGCGGGGTCCTTACTAGTTCCTACGCGCGGCGGTGCGGACGACCAGTTGGCATGGCATCCGCCCAGCTCCTGCATTCAGTTTGGTATTGGTGGTGTGCGCTTTCGGCCTCCTTTTTGCTCGATGGCGTTTGGGTAACCTCAGAGGTCGAGATGGTCTGTTGGAAGGCGAGGCTCCGGATGAAAATCTAGCATTGACCTTGTCGATGCCGGCGGCAACGACATCTGTGGGTGTCGTTATCCTTCCTGAAGGTGTCGTTGTGGACCTTGTTGTTCCTCGACATCTCATGTCTAATGGTCTTCGGGTGAAAACCTAAGATTTGGCTATGCCGGATCGGGTGACAGCGGTGTCTCTGACATCGCTTCCTTCTTGAAGGCGTTACTTTAGAGACCTCGATGGCTTCTGAGGGTGCATGTGGGTAGTTGTCTCGGGTGTAGCTGGTAGCTGGCCTTTGGCCGGTGGTTTGCGACTTGCGGTGTTTAGACCTAGTTTTGCTAGTGTTTAGCCCGTCTGTTAGGGTTTTAGCCCAGGTTTTCTTAATTAACCCAACGAGTCTCTTTGTACCATTTCTCTTTTATCCATGAATATAGCAGCTCTCCTGCTATCGTTCAAAAAAAATCTGTCCGGCCGAGGTCGTTTGGACCATGTCGCGGCGCGCCTGTTTGGCTTCGGTTTGCGTGATTCGGTTTCTCGGAACCGGGGCCGGGGATCGATCGTCCTGCACGTATCGTCGTCTGCCTTTCGGGCCTGTCGTCGCGCGATCCCGCCTTTTCCTGGTCCGGAGAGGCTGGAGAAAGAGGTTCACACGTATTATGTGCTTTCCATTTTATTTTATTTTATTTTCGACGAGAGAGCATGGGTGGCAATCCGCGCGCGAGCATTCGTCGGCCTTTTTCGGGGTCGTGAAACACGATTTCTTTAGGTGACATCGGCCCATCACATTTACCTCCGTGTCGTTACGCTTTGTTTGGGCTGGACGTGGTCCCGTCGATGCTAACCCATGGTCAAGTTCTAAAAGAAATACCGTACAAAATAGTCCTGTCGTGATCACTGAGTACAACAAATACCAGAAATAATAGAAATTACATCCAGATTCATAGATCACCTAGCAGCGACTATAAAAACCGAAGAAAGCCGCCATCATCGTCGCTCTCTTATTGGAACCTAGCAAAACTTCTTATAGTAGACAGTCGGGAAGTCGTCGTGCTAAGGTCCCATACGATCAACGCACCACAAGAGCAACTGTCGCCGATGAAGAGTAACGTCGATCGAAATGATCCAACTTGAAGACGGACGAACATAGACGAATGACGAACAGATCCAAGCAGATCCACCAAAAGATAGATCGCTGGAGACACATCTTCACACGCTCATCGACAGTGATAGACGCACCACCGGAACAGGGGCTAGGCAAGGAGAATCTTATTCCATCTTCAGGGAGCCGTCGCCGTCATGTCTTCCTAAGCAGGACACAAACCTTAATAAAATTCAAAGTAACATATAAAAGCGGAGCCCTCCCACCAGCAAGATCCGACATCCATCGCGCTTCCATGCCCCTAAGGCCGTCGGAGACGAGGCGGCGACACCGGCGGGAGGTGGAGAAAACCTAAACTTGGGAGTGGAGTCTGACAGCTCATGATTCCCTTTCCTCCACCTTCGACGCGCATCTCTCTACACCAAAAGACACGAAACGGAAGAAAAAAAAACAGTGCCCTCGCTCGCGCACATCGCCGCTCGTATGGGCGGACCCCGAGCAAAACCTCCCGGTGTCCTGGTATACACCATACACAATGAATACCTGAAAAAAGAATACCAAACAATAATATACATAAAAGTAACACACTTGATACATCCACCACGCTCCAATGCCACCGAGTCGCCGCGTACCAAGCAAGACCTTCAAGAAGGACTGCGACAACGACGACGACGACGCTGCTGCCCGGACGAATCCTAGGATTTCTCCCGGTACACGGAGGGAAGCGAAGGAGAGGTACTCCCGACGCCCTTCAAGAAGGTTGGTGGCGCCCGCAGGCGTCACCGTGACGGTGCCGGGCAGACCCGAGAGGGATTTCGCCCTACCCCTCATACCCACAACCCAGGACCAACCGTCGGCTTCACCATGCCAACCGCCCACCAACATGCGCCACCACAATCGCGAGGACACCACCGTCATCTCTTCACCGCAAACGCTGCAAGGCTGGCCGAACCAAACGAGGCCACCGACGATAGGAAACGGTAGTACCGCATCCACATGGGAGGGGACAACCTCCACTGGCACAAGCAGTAGCAGACCAGACGCAGGAGCAGGAGCACGCTGGACCCCCTGCCCAGCCGGGCCCGCTAAGCTCCTGCCGCCGCGCTGCAACCGACGCAACACAGAGCCGCCGATCCCAACGTTCGTATCTCACCAGCCCAGCCGGAGGCGACCCGCCGGAGACCAGACCAACCCGCCCTGACCCAGATCGGGCCCAAAAGGGCCCAGATCTGGGCCTGCAGGGCTCCGCCGGCCAACCCCCGCCGCCAGCCGCCACCGCCGCCATGCCTGCGCCCGATCTACACCGGGGCACCGCCCGCCGAGGAGCACCGTCGCCGGAGACCACCGCCCGAACCGGGGAACCGCGAGGGGAAGAAGAAGAGGGTCGCCACCGCCGGCCTCGCCAGCCGGCGACAGCGGCGGGAGGAGGAGTGGGAGGTGGGGGCTGGGCGGCGAGGGCCGCCCCGGTCGCCCCGCTCAAGGGGGGAGGGGGGGGGGGTTACGGGGAGAGGGGGCTCTCTTCTCAGTCCTTCCTGTTTTTCTTTTGGGCGTGATTGTGCTGTTTGCCCCAGCGGTGGACTTCTTGTTGTATCGGGTAGTTGCTATATTAATATAGCGGGGCGAAAGCCTATTTCGGTAAAGTAACACACTTTACAACTTAAATGTTTGATAGCCAAAATTCTTATAAAAAATGAAGCGTTCCATTTGAAATGCTAGTTGATTACTTGAAGTTGAACTGAAAAACATAGGAACTTCAAACAATAAAAGTAAATATTATCAGTGACGCCAAGATAAATTCCCTGTAATCCGTTGATTATTGTGCTATTGCAAGTGCACAACGGCTTACGTTATTATGGGTGCTTGTAGATGCATGAATAAAAACAATAAATATGATCATTATTATGGGTGTTTGTTGAACTATACAGTTACGAAGACTTACTCGACATATGTCCTATTGATGCTGCACACATTCGAGATAATCCAAAATACCAATTAGATGTGAATCACTAAAGAAAATTGTCAAATCACAGCAATCTGATTCTCAATTATAACATCCTTGAATTTCACAACCCTTAGCTACACAATCTAGACAACAAAAATTAAAGAAATTGGAATATATGTACATGTGCTTGACCGAGATTGGCAATCTTAGGGCATCTCCAACAGCAACCCGCAAATTTCCTCCCGCATTCGTCCGCCGACAGGGGGGACCAGTCCACGGACACGGATGCGGGAGGACACCATCCAACTCTAGCCGTATACATTTCAAACTCTTTTTCAACAAACCGGATGAAATTCATGCAAACAAGACCGGATTTCATATAAACATGACATATTTCATACAAACCGGACGGAAACGGTTACATTTTTTCAATTTAAAAGGTAAAACTATGCGCGTACGGTCGTGCAGAGCTCCACTCCCACGACACGGATACACTACACTAGTCTACGACCTGCCGCGGCGGATCCCTTTGTCTTCCCCATGTCCGGCAGCCCGCTAATCGGATTGCCGGGAGTCCTGGAGGCATATTCTTCCCCCGTATCTTTCCTATGTCCAACTGCGCCGCTCATCAGAGTGGCAAAGAGGGTGTTTCAGCAAGAGGGGAGGGTGCTTCCGTGGAGCTCAGGTGGGTGCCGAGGGTGGTATGAGATAAAGGAGAACCGACCGGGTGACCGACGGTGGCCTTCCAGGGACCCAAGTGGCGGCGGCCTCCCGTGTTCTACATCTCCTCGATGATGGCGACGGGCACGGACGTGCTGGCCGCCACCTTATTGCCATCCGCGCAGGCGGCTTCTTTCTCTGCGTGCATGGCCCGGCTACGTGCGCGTCGACGACGCATGGCGCGGCCGTAGGCACTGGAGGCGTGGTACGACACGGTGTCGTCGATGCCCGTGCCGCCGTGCTCCCCGCCGTGCCGGGATGGAGCAACTCGCCACTCCGCGGGCTAGCTTGGAGCGGCGAGTTGCTGAACCACGCGTCGGCTTGGGGCGGCAATTTGCTTCGTTGGGCTAGGCGAGGGAGGTGGAGCAGCGAGCTGCCTCGCGCGTATCCGTGGGGCTCGGCGAGCCACCCAACCAGTTTTTATGCCGGAGAACTGCTCTTTCGGCTCGTTGGATGCCATCAAAGATTGGAGAAAATGGTGAAAGGAGGAGATGTGAAGCGACGGAGTGGTGCGATTCTTGCCTGGCGTCTGGCCTGGTTTATATAAAGGGCAGACGGGAGGAGCCTGCCCGGCGTTGCGTTTAATGTAGGCCCACTCATAAACGAACGTGTGGCTGGAGTAGGTTTCTCAGCTTCCACGCGGGTTAATGGAGGCGCTTGAATGCGGTGAGGAGGCGTGTTCATCCGGGCTTGCAGCGGGCGGCGCTCTCGGCCGGCGCGCCGCTTCAAAGGCGGAGGCAGTAAGAGGTCGCGTCCGTCCTGAGCCCCCTTCAATGTGGAACGACGCGCTCTACAACGACAGGAATGTGGGTAGCTGGCATTGGGCGGGAAGCGCACACAAAAGGGTGAAGAGTTTTTTGATGAGTCAGGGCGGTCAGAAGCGGATATGACAGCGGTACGGACTCCCATAAACCTCCCCACGTTTGTCTTCGGTTTTCGAGAGAAAACGTCTCTGGATCGCATTGCGTACCATACAGTCTCGCATTGGATGGCTTTCGTGGTTCGGACGATACAGTCCGAACGGTTGCAGAGGTTTGAGGGTAGGCGTTGCAAATGCCCTTAGCCCCTTACAAAGAACCGTATCTATTTCCTTCGATTATTTGGTGATTTGCAGCGGCCAGCGGGAGAGGGCACAGGTGGGCGGCTGCGGACTGTTTTTTTAGGGTAACTCTTGCCGCTTTATTTATCTAATGAAAGTCTGGGATCTCATCTGAGACCACATCAAGCACAAAGTCTGGAGGTACCATTAGCCAAATCTTACAGCATTCCTCCCCTATGCCTACCTTAGCTAACTTAAGAGCAGCGGAGTTTGCTGAACGTCGTACCCACGACACCTTCACCTCGCTGAAGCCACGCATCATTTGTTTGATCTCCTCAACACACGGTCCCGACTGTTGAGCGGACGACGAAAGGAGACAGCAGGCAACAGCCGAACAGGTGCAGGTTACCCACGTACCTACATAGGGACCTCCTATTTTTTTTTTGGGAAAAGGAGGATATACCCCCGGCCTCTGCATCTGGACGATGCATGCAGCCATATTATTAATTATTCACAAAGACCATACAATGTGATACATCAATAGGCCTGAAGCCACCATCTTGGCAACGCTGTTGCTACTCCTATCCCCTTGATGAAGGTGTGCCGAATGTCCGGGCCTAATACCAAACAGACATCCCACCAAAGCCTAACATCTAAAGCCGGGTGTCCCATCCAAGTCTCTACCTGGATTGGGTCCCACACCGGTCTGGCACACTCCCAGTGAGCACCGCACGCTGCAAGGGCCGTCACCTCCATCTTCCATCGGTCCATCCTCAGAGCAGAACTGATGCACCGACCTTGCCAGGCCTCTCTGCTATCGATGCCACCATGACGCCAGACAGCTTCCTCCTCCTGCGCGAGCCCATCTCCGCGCATCAGACGCCGAGTCTCCACTGCGCCATGCCACCGAGACCCACCGTCGATGATACGGTTGATGCCACACCGCTCCACCTACATGCCATCTCGCGTCGACTCCGAACTACCAGCAACTCCACCATCCTGAGCAGTCCCCGGCCGACGCCTTAAGGAAGGAACACGACACCAAAGTGCCATCGTCGCCCAAACTAGAGGAACAGAGGCTTTCGCCTGCGCTCATGGCAGAGGTGAGGGGCGTATGATCCACACCGAAGCCTCCAGGAAGGGAATCGACGCCAAGAGCGTCGACTTTGGTGCGGCCGCCACGCCGGCCTAGAGTTTCCCCCGGATCCATGCCTACCCGCCAGATCCGTCCAGGCAGTATTGGCGTCGACCGTAGTCGCTACCGTAGCCAGCACGAACTGGAGTAGATCGAGTCGGAGACGACGCCTCCCATGGAACTCTGGTCGGCCATCGAGGAACCGCCGTAGAGCCGCCACCTCCATGTCGCCCACGCAGCCGTGGAAGGCTCCCCATCTGCACCCGCGGGTGCCGCCCGCTAGGCAGGCCACACCACGCGCCACCAATCAAGGCCGCCGCCCCGAGATCCCCGCGCCGCCCGAGGCACTGGCGGGCAGATCTGAAACAGATCGACCACCGGACACCCTAGGAGCGCCCCGAACGGCCCTCCACGTGTGATGCCCCCGGCTCAACCGTGCACTAATCATACACGCAAATGCACATGATCAAGCCTAAGGACTCACTGAAAGATATCACAACACAACTCTAAAACATAAATAAAGTCATACAAGCTTTATATTACAAGCCAGGGGCCTCGAGGGCTCGAATACATAAGCTTGCGTACAAGCGGAAGCGGAAGCATAAGATATCTGAATACAGATATAAAAGAAAACACAGATAGGCCCTTAAAAGGTGGGGCAAAAGAAAAATACTAGGATCTAAAGGCGTAGGCCTCCTGTCTGGGACCCTCCGATCCTACTCCTGGTCGTCGGCAAGCTCGTAGTAGTATCCACCCTCGGGGTGGTAGTAGCGATCGTCGGCGGGGCAGCTGTCTCAGGGGCTCCGCCATCTGGTTGCATCAAATGGATATGGGGGAAAAAGAAAGCAAAGCAACCGTGAGTACTCAGAAGTACTCAGCAAGCAAGGATCTACACTACATATGCAACATTATCAAAGGAAGGCTGTATATGTGGACTGGGCTGCAGAAATGCCAGAATAGAGGGAAGGCCTAGTCCTATCGAAGACTAGCATCTTCAGCAGTCTTGCAGCATTAGAAGAGTGTAGATTAGTACAACATAAGGTAGTAGTATCATTAAGTCTCAACCTCACCCAGAGATCCTTTCTCGACTCCCTGCGAGAAAGCAATCTCAGAGCCATACAGTCATCAACCTCGTCCTGAGATCCCTTCTCGACTCCCTGCGAGAAGCAATCCCAGAGCCATAGTATCCAATTTAGTTGTATCGATCGGGATACAACTCCGAGTGTCCTTTACCGTAGGACCGGCTATCGATAGATGTGTTCTTCCCTGCAGGGGTGCACCAACTTACCCAACACGCTCGATTAACTTCGGCCGGACACACTTTCCTGGGTCATGCCCGGCCTCGGCCAAACGATACACTGCAGCCCTACCTACAGCTCAGCAGAGCGGTCCCCGCCGGTCTACATCCTAAGCGCTCAGGGGACTTGGGCCATCGCCCTGTGCACTCCGGGTCGTTGCGAGCAGGGTGAAGCCAGGCACCAGGAGGGCGTCGGTCCGTCCCGGCCGCAAGGCTGAACTAGATGTCTGACAGAGCTTTCGGCTAATGCTACGATGCAGAACGCCCATACTATGCCCACGTGATGGTTAGTGCTATCAGGCCAGAGGCCTGCTCGGATCAAATATCCAAATCGTTAGTGGACTAGGGCTTGCGGTAACGAGCAGAGACTCATGAAAGATGTGACCCCGTCGCCCCGTCTCGAGGACTTGTGGCAAGGGACAAGAATGCCTGGCCGCGCCTCATATTCATCACTCGGGTACCATCCAGGTCAACCCGTCTCCATAACACTCGCCACTTAGTCTCATGCGGGTACCCCTCAGGGTCGACCCGCCTTTCCAAGTAACGGTGTAAAGTCCAAGTATCCGTGTGTCTATAACATCAGGGGAATCCGAGGTATCACCCTCATTGGATTCCTACTCGATGTATCCATCAAGGTGAACTCGGAGGAATCACCCTCGATGGGTTCACACTTGATGTGTTGCACGACAGCGTCGTTACCGGAAGTGGTGAAGGAGGAATCACCCTCGATGACCACGACCAAATAGCTACTCTACAGAGTTAACATCTGAAGTGCTACACGAGGTATCACCCTCGGCACTCGATAGTAACGGTGCAGTGTCGTTACAACTAAGGGGGTGAAGTGCAGTGCCGGGGCCTGTCTTCGATCCCGTCGATCGGGTCTTCTGTTAATCCAGCGGGGCAATCGGAACAAGTGGGGTCACTGATAGGTCTCTACCCAGCCTATACTAGACAGTTTGGGATAAGCAGGTAAGGTTTCAATAGCAGGTTACAATAAACAGGCTATGCATCAGAATAGGTAAAGCAGTAGCAGCAGCAATTCTATTGCAAGCATGAGAGAGAAAGAATAGGCGATATCGGTATGCTCAAGGGGGGGGTGCTTGCCTGGTTGCTCGGCGGCAAGGGCAAGGTCGTCAACGGTGGCATCGGGCTCCGGAGCTGCGTCGGTACCGGGAGCTGCGTCGGAGTCTAACGAGAGAGAAGAGGGGGAGGAAACAATATAAATACACAGCAAACATGAGCAACACAATGTACGACATGACAATATGCAGTGCCGGGTGTGTCCAAACGTATGGTTGCACGTCACCGAGGAAGGGGAATCCATCCGGGAATGTTTTCCCGGTTCCGGACATGTGTCAGACAGATGACCGGAGGGGAACGGTTCCATGTTCGGGTAGTTAGGGATGTGTGGCGGATGAACGGACAACGTATTCGGATTCGTCTCGAAATTCTGAGCAACTTTCATGTACAAAGTTTTTTCGATCTGAGCTACGGATTATTTTATATGATTTTTCAAAGTTTAAACAATATTCTGAAATTACAGATTTATTATTAATTTGAATTATCCAAAACAGTAGCAGGGTGACGTCATCATGATGTCACTGTGACGTCAGGACCAGTGGGTCCCACCTGTCAGTGTCATGTCAGGCTAATTAGGGCTTAATTATACTAATTACAGATAAATTAGGTTAACTAGATAATTAGGTTAATAAAACATAGTTAATTAAGTTAATTAACTATTAATTAATTAATTGTTTTAATTACTTTTATTTTTTTTAAACGTTCCTGGGGCTGGGCCCCACTTGTCATAGACTCAGGGGGCCTAGCGGGTCGGGCGCGCTAGCGGGCGAGGCCGTGGGCGCCCGATGGGCGCGAGCGCCGGGCGCGGCGTCGCCCGAACGGGCGCGGCAGCGAGCAGAGCAGCGGCGACCGTGGCCGGTGCGGGCGCGAGGCCGCGGCGGAGGTAGGGCGGAGCGCGGCGGGGTGGGCCGGAGGTGAGCAGCGGGCGGGGACGCGCGGTCCGGAGCAGGACGAGGCCGACACGGGCAGCGAGCAGGGGAGGCACACGCGTGCGCGCTCGGTGGCGGGGCAGTAGCTGCTGCAGACGACGAGCGAAGGCACGACGTCGGGCGAGCAGCAGGCTACGGAGGCGGGCGCGGCCAGGCGGCAGCGGCGGCACGAGCAGCGGCGGTGGCCGCGAGGGCGAGCGACAGTGTGCGGGCAGCTGCGCGCGTGGTCCGGACGCGAGCACGCGCGCGAAGGCGCGGCCGTGGGCGCGGCGGGGTCGTGGTGAGCGCAGGGCAAGGAGAAGAGGAGGCCGGGGGCCTCACCGGCGATGGAGGGAAGCGGGCGGCGTGGCTCGGGGTCGAGGTGAGGAGGCGATACGGCGACGGGGTTGGGGAGGAGACGGGCGTCGGCGGTGGGGACGAGGCGGCGACGGGCGGCGCCGGCGAGGCGAGGCGACGACGGCGTCGGGCGCCCAGGGCGGGGCGCGCGTCGGGCTCGAGGGGAAAAGGGGATCGGGGGAGTGGGGTTCGTTGGGGGGGGGGCTAGGGTTTCGGTGGGGAGTGGGGAGGGGGGTTATGGGGATGGGGTGGGCCGGTCGGGCCGGCCTGGTCGGCTGAGCCGACTGGGCCAAGAGGCCCAGTGGGGAAGGGGGGGGCCTTTGGCCCTTTTTTGTTTTTTTGTTTTCTATTTTCTTTTCTGTTTTGCAAAATGTGTGGCCCCCATTTGAGTTTTGTAAAATGGATGGCTTAGCCACATAATTGCAGTGTTATTTCTAGCTCTGTTATAAAAAGGTTTGAGGTCCAAATATTTTCATCTGAATTTTATTTAATTATAACAAATTAAATACTTCTGCTTTGCTGATGTTTCTTGCTGTTAGAGTCACTTAATAAATTTGATTACCGTTGATTACAATTTTATAAATGCTCCTGGATTATTTGCTATTTAATGAACATTTTAGTTTTCCCATTTGAACAACTTTTATTTTTACTTTAAGTTTGAATTTCCATTTGAATTTGAATTTGAAAAGGATTCATTACTAATGATGATTAAGCAAAGTTGATCATGATGACATGGCATAATCAAAAGGGTGATTACTGTAGCTTAATACATGGGGTGTTACAAATCTCCTCCACTAACAAGAATTCTCGTCCCGAGAATTAAGAGGTAGAAGGAAAAAGTTTGGGGTATTCCGCACGAAGATTATCCTCGCGTTCCCAAGTGGCTTCATCTTCAGTATGATTTGACCACTGCACTTTGAGGAACTTGGTAACCTTCTGGCGGGTTCGCCGTTCAGCTTCATCAAGAATGCGGATCGGATGCTCCTTATAAGAAAGATCATCATGCAATTCGAGCATTTCATGGTCCACTGCTCGGTGCGGAGACTCCTTGAAGCAACAACGAAGTTGCGACACATGGAAGACATCGTGGATATGAGAGAATTGCGGTGGCAACTCCAATTTATATGCCACTTGACCACGTCTTGCAACAATGCGGAAAGGACCAATGTAGCGTGGAGCTAACTTGCCCTTGATTCCGAAGCGGTGAGTGCCCTTCATAGGAGTGACACGAAGATAAGCTTGATCACCAGGTTGATAAGTCAAACCCCATCGTTTGCGATCATAGTTGCTTTTCTGGCGGTCCTGAGCCGCCTTGAGGTTTTCATGGACGATACGGACTTGTTCTTCGGCGTGTTGAATAATATCCGGACCCACGAGCGGTCGTTCCCCATTTTCTGACCAATTCAGAGGGGTTCGACACTTACGTCCATAAAGTACTTCGAAGGGAGCCATTTTCAAGCTGGCTTGATAGCTGTTGTTATAAGAGAACTCGGCATACGGAAGAGATTCTTCCCACTTCTTGCCGAAAGAAATAACACAAGCCCGAAGCATGTCTTCAAGTACTTGATTTACTCGCTCGACTTGGCCTTGGGATTAGGGGTGATAAGCTGAACTCCAGGTAATATGAGTTCCCATAGCTTCTTGGAAACTTTCCCAGAACTTGGAAGTGAAAAGGCTACCACGGTCCGAACTGATCTCCTTCGGAATACCATGGAGTGAAACAATTCTGGAGATATATAATTCTGCTAACTGACTAGCAGTGATCGTCTCCTTGACAGGCAGAAAGTGTGCAACTTTAGAAAGTTGGTCGACGACGACAAGAATAGCATCGTGACCCTTCTGTGACCTGGGAAGGCCAGTAATGAAATCCATCTGAACCTTATCCCATTTCCATAGCGGAATAGGAAGTGGTTGCAGAATTCCAGCAGGCTTCTGACATTCTGCTTTAACGCGACGACACACATCATATTCAGCAACATACCGAGCAATATCCTGCTTCATTTTAGACCACCAGTACCTTTGACAGAGATCATGATACATCTTGGTGCTTCCCGGATGAATAGACAACGGGGTATCATGTGCCTCCTTCATGACCTTGTCAGTCATGAGTTCGAAGCGAGGTACCACAATGCGGTTTCTGAAATACAAGGTTCCATCTTCAGACAGCGAGAAATCCCTGTACTTTTCAAGGTGAAGATTTTTCTTCATCAGATCAATTTCAGCATCTTTAGCTTGCGCATTCTTAACAGCCTTCTCAAGATCTGGTTGTATCACAAGGTTATTAAGAGAACCCTGTGGGACAATACGCAGATTCAACTTGCACAGTTCTTCAAAAAGACGAGGTTGAGCTCGCCTAACCATGAGGTTGTCGCAATAGGACTTGCGGCTTAAGGCATCAGCCATCACGTTAGCCTTGCCAGGGGTATAGGAAATACCCAAATCATAGTCCGCAATGGCCTCCATCCATCTTTGCTGACGGAGGTTTAGAGATGGCTGGGTGAATAAGTACTTCAGACTTTTATGATCCGTGTAGATCTCGCAACGATTACCGAGAAGGTAATGTCGCCACAACTGCAATGCATAGATCATAGCAGCTAGCTCTAGATCATGTACCGGATAATTCTCTTCATGTGGCCGCAACTGACGAGAGCCATAGGCAATCACTTTACGCTCTTGCATTAGGACACAGCCTAATCCTTCACGGGATGCGTCACAATAAATCACGAAGTCTTTGCGAGAATCTGGTGGAGCAAGTACTGGGGCAGATGTTAGCTTGTCCTTGAGTGTTTGAAAACTATCTTGACATTTGTTTGTCCATTCAAACTTAACGCCCTTGTGAAGCAGATTAGTCAAAGGCTTAGCAATCTTAGAAAAATTCTCAACAAACCGACGGCAATAGCTTGCAAGGCCAAGAAAACTTCTCACTTGCTTGACGTTCTTCGGAGGAGTCCAGTCCAGAATAGCCTGAACTCGTTCCAGGTTAATAGCAATTCCATCCTTGGAAATCACATGACCAAGGTAGGTTACTTCAGAAAGCCAGAATTCACATTTGGAGTATTTGGCATACAACTGGTGTTCTCGGAGCCTTTCCAGTACAAGACGGAGGTGTTCAACATGTTCTTCCTTATTCTTTGAATAGACCAGAATATCATCTAGATAAACCACGACGAACTTGTCGAGGTAATCCATGAAGATATAATTCATCAGGCGGGAAAACGTAGCTGGAGCATTTGTTAAGCCAAATGACATGACAGTGTACTCATAAGAGCCATAACGAGTAACAAATGCAGTCTTTGGAATATCCTCTTCGTGAACTCGGATCTGGTGGTATCCCAATCTCAAATCAAGCTTAGAGAATACTGAGGAACTAGCAAGTTGATCATATAGATCGTTGATTCTGGGAAGCGAATACTTGTTCTGAATTGTTGCTTGGTTGATAGGTCGGTAATCCTGAACTAACCGATTCGTACCATCCATCTTCTTAACGAAGAGTGAAGGTGCTCCCCAAGCAGAGGAACTGGGGCGGATGAAACCCTTCTTAAGTGACTCGTCGATTTCTTCCTTAAGTTCAAGAAGATGGTGCAGAGGCATTTTATAAGGACGCTTCGCAATAGGAGTAGTGCCAGGCTTCAAGTCGATGACGAACTCAACAGCTCTAGCAGGGGGTATTCTGTAACACCCCTGTGTAATAGCCACTGTGATCAACTGCTAATATTGCCAAGTCATATCATTTGCAGAGACTAGTCATAGTGGTTAACCAAAATGATTCAAACTACAATCTGAAAATCAACTCAAATTCCAAAAGTGCAAAATAAATTTTGCTCAAACACCTTTGGAAAAATGTTCACTAATTAGCAAATATTCCAGATGCACTGATAAAAATATAGGCATTGGTACTTGGATTGGATAAGAGGTTCAAACCACATGAAACAGTACCAAAATAACCATATTAAATTCATTTCAAATTCAAATATAATCCAAGTTTGGCTCAAACCAATTTTTGGTAAAGGCTAATATTACATATTAATATTTGGGTCAACTCTCACATTTTACAAAAGTGCTTAAGTGTGCTAGCTATTTCGAAACAGAAAAGAAATAAAAGAAAATGTAAAACAGAAAACAGAAAAATAAGACGAGGCACTGTGCACTGGGCCTTAGTGCACAGTGCCCCGACAGCCGGCCCATCTGGCCCAACCCTCTCTCTCCCTCATGCTGTTGTCCTCCCCCTGGTCGAGCGCGCACGCGCCGGCGCGGCGCCGACATGTCGGCGCCACCGACGGAACAGGGATGAGGAGGGGATAAGGGCGAGGCCCGTCCACTCCCTCTGGCCTCCCTCGCCACTCTCCCCCTCTCTTCGCTCGCTCTCCGCCTCGTTCCCCTCCAGATTCCATCGCTCGAATCTGCCATCGCCGCAGTTCCTCTCCGCCGTGGCCAACGCCGTTCCCGAGCCGCACCACCTCGTCCAAGCGCTTCGCCGTGCTCGACTCCATCGACTACGCCGAGCAGAAGGAGCCGGGAAGCCCTGCAGTGAGTGGATCGAGCCGCCCCGTACTTCTCTGCCTCCGGCGATCTTCGTCGTCTCCGGCGCCGTCTGCTGCTCCTAAGCCACCAAGGGCTTTTCGTAGCCGCTCGCTGAGCTTCCCCGCCTCCTGCTCCCTTCTGTTAAGCTCATCGCCAGCCGTAGCTAGCTGCCGCCGCGTTCGTACTCTACTCGCCGCCGACGAGCTCGAGGCCGTCGTTGTGGTCGACATCGCCGTCGACTGAGGCCACCGCTGAGCTCCTGGTGCTCCCAGGAGCCCAACGAACTCGAGCACGCGCCTCCTCATGCTTCTTAGCGTGGGTTCCGTCGAGGACCCGTATGCGCAGCCGCGGTAGCTCGTCGCCGGCCACTTTTCCAGCGACCATTTGGTCCGGCGCTACCACCGTTCGACGCGGGTTCGTCCGATCGTTCGAATTACCTCACACGCCACCCGCCGCGCTCTCTATCTCCGATCCCGCCGACACCCGAACTCCGGCGCCGCCTCCACCGCTCGTCGTCGCCGTTTCCGGCCAACTCCGGCGTTGCCACCACCGCCATTCGATCCGCCGTCGAGCCCTGGTTCGAAAGAACCAAACCGCAGCCTCGGAGATGCCCTGAGGGCAAAACCCGAGGCCTGCCCGAGCCGCGCCGCCGCATTTCGTGCTCGCCGGCGTTTAAACGCCGGCCGGCCGACGTGGCCCTCCGGGCCCCACCTCCCAGTCACTGACGCTGGGCCCCGCGGGCCCAGTTGACCCAGTTGACTGGTCAACTGTGCTGACTAGGCACAACCCAGCCACTGACCAGTGGGCCCGCGTGTTTAATTAACTAAATAGGCTTTTAAAAATAAATCTAAATACTAATGTCTCACTGACAGATGGGGCCCACTCCCTAATTAACTCATTTAGTTAGATTAACTCACTGTTAAAGTAACAGAGGCTGACATGTGGGTCCCACTGGACCCACATGTCATGTTTGACTGGTCAGCCGACTGTTGACTTGCTGATGTCAGCATTACGTCATGCTGACATCAGCATTACGTCATGCTGACGTCATAATTCATTTTCTGTAAATAAAAACAATTCCAGAAAATCCAATAATCTTTAAAAATTCATATCTTTTAAACCGTAGCTCAGATCGAAAAAGTTAAAACATGAAAGTTGCTTAGAACGACAAGAGGAGTCTGATCGTGCCGTCTGTTTCCTTGCCGGAACCTCCTACGTAGAAGAACTCATAACTCCGGGCCCGAATCCGGTAGATGAATAGTGCACATACACCGGTTAATAAATCCTAGATTAATTCTAAAAATAACTAAAATGACTTAGAGGCATATTTAGGCAACCCTGCACTGCATCATAGCATCGCACGCACTATGTTGCAACTGTTTGCATTATATTTACTTGTTTCTTCCCCCTCTTCTCTTTCGGTAGACCCCGACGTTGCCGTAGCTCCTGAGGCAGACGCCACTCCGGAGTACGACTACGTCCCCGACGATCAGGCCCTTGCCGTCGAGCAGACATGCAAGCACCCCCATTTTGAGCATTTCGATATCGCCCACTCTCTTCTCTCTTATGCTTGCATTAGAAGTTACTGCTGCTACTGTTATCCTACATCTGCTGCATAGCCTGTTTTATTGTAACCTACTTTTGATACCTGCCTGCTCTCCTAAACTGTTTAGTATAGGATGGGTAGAGCCTTATCAGAGACCCACTTGTCCCGACTGCCCCGCTGGACTCTCAGAAGACCCGAGCAACGGGATCAAAGATTAGAACCTGGCACCGCACGTCACTTCCCCTAAGATGCTCGACTCTGCTGGGTTACTATCGAGTGCCGAGGGTGATACCTCCTCAGCACTTCTGATGATAACCTTGTAGGTTAGTTATTCGGTCGTGGTAAGTGAGGGTGATTCCTCCTACACCACCCCCGATAACGACGTCGTCGTGCAACTTCTCAAGTGTGGACCTCGAGGGTGATTCCTCATTCGTTCACCTTGACGATAGCATCGAGTGGGAATTCCAACGAGGGTGATTCCTCAGGGTTCCCCCTTGGTGTCAGACACACGGAGACTTGGTTACTATGACTGAACACTGAACCATGATAACATGTTACTAAAGACGGGTCGGCCCTGAGGGGTACCCGCGCGAGCATGAATGCGAAGTGATGTGGAGTCGGGTTGACCTGAGAGGTGCCCGCGAGATAACTACGAGGCGTGGCCGGGCATTCTTAGCCCTTGCCGCAAGTCCTCGAGACGGGGCGACGGGGTCACATCGATCGTGAGTCTCTGCTCGTTACCGCGCGCTCCTAATCCACTAACGGTTTGGATATTTGATCCGAGGGGCCTCTGGCCTGATAGCACTAACCATCACGTGGGCATAGTATGGGCGTTCTGCGTCGTATACATCAGCCGAAGCTCTATTGACGTCAGCGAGGAGCGGCCCGTTTTGGATTGGACTGGGAACGCAACTGCGCTTGTATAAGGGGTTGCTAGGTCTGCTTCCGAAACGTCCTCGCAATGTGCAGGGTTCCCAGGGCAAAGGCCCAAGACCCCTGGGGGCATAGGTTAGTCCGGCGTGCTGACCTCTCTTTAGAGCCTAGGTCGGGTTGCGGCGTGTTGCTTAGCCGAGGCCGGGCATGACCCAGTAAAGTGTGTCCGGCCGGAGTTAAGCGAGCGTGGTGGGTAAGTTGGTGCACCCCTGCAGGGAAGAAACTTCTATCGATAGCCTGTCCTACGGTAACGGACACTCGGAGTTGTATCCCGATCGGTACAACTAGAACATGACTTGAGATGAAATGGATAGTATGGCTCTGGGATTGCTTTCTCGCGGGGAGTCGAGGAAGAATCTCTGGCCGAGGTTGATGACAATACTGCTATAATTTACATTATGTTATTCTGCTCTCTTCTAATGGTGCGAGACTGATGAAGATGCTTGAAGATGCTAGTCTTCGATAGGACTAGGCTTTTCCCATTCTATTCTGGCATTTCTGCAGCCCAGTCCACATATACAGCCCCTTTTGAAAATGTTGCATATGTAGTGTAGATCCTTGCTTGCTGAGTACTTCGGATGAGTACTCGCGTTTGCTTTATTTTCCTTTTTCCCCCTTTATCCCTTTGTCGCATCCAGACGACGGAGCCCCGGAGCCAGTTGTCCCGTTCGACGACCACTACTACTACCAGCCCGGAGAGTACTATTACTACGAGGAGCCGACCGACGACCAGGAGTAGGATTCGGAGGGTCCAGGGCAGGAGGCCCACGCCTTTCGATCGTAGTATTTTTATTTTGCCCCGCCTCTGTGAAGGCTTATCTCTCTTTCTGTAATATATCTGTACCCAGATATCTGAAGCTTCCGCTGACGCTTGTATGCCATCGAGCTATGTATTCGAGCCCTCGAGGCCCTGGCTTGTAATATTAAGCTTGTATGACTTTATTTATGTTTTAGAGTTGTGTTGTGATATCTTCAAGTGAGTCCTTAGGCTTGATCGTGTGCATTTGCGTGTATGATTAGTGCACGATTAAGCCGGGGTCGTCACATATTCCTGGAAGTTCTTCTGGAAAGACATCTTGAAAATCACGAACAACTGGAACGTTCTCGATGCCTTCAAGAGGTGAGGCATTCAATGCATTCAGAACATATATTTGAGTCTCAGCATCCTGAGCTAGAAGGGTGAGTGAGCTAGACTGTCTTAGTAGCGCAATCAATCAAAGCATTATGGGCTGCCAACCAGTCCATACCGAGAATGATGTCTATGTCGGAAGGTCCAAGAGTAATAAGGGATGCAGAGAACATCAACCCTTCAATTCTGATCTGATTGTTGTGACTTACCATCTTGGTTTGCCACCTGGAACGGGGAGTGATAATCTCTAATGGAGTGGGTAATGAGCTCATAGCTAACCCATGTATTTGTGCAAATTGCTGGGACACAAAGGAATGTGATGCCCCGGAATCAAAGAGAACAGAAGCTGCAGCTGAATTAACTGGCAGAGTTCCCATCACGATTTTAGGTGACTCACGAGCTTCTCCCATTTTGACATGAGTGACCTGGCCACGACCCATAGCAAGCGGCCTGGCCTTACGACTTCTGGAATGATGGGTTCGATGGCCCTTTGTACGACCATCAGGAGGATGTGGTGCAGCCTGAGGAGAAGCCATGGCATTGGACTGTCCACCCTGGATCGTTAGCTGTCTCGGCGGCGGAGGCAGACGAGGTGCAACATAAGACGGCCTTGGTGTTGGAACAGGTCGATGATGAACATTGTGTGGGATCCAGACTCGACGTTTCTAAACAGGCTGACCCGAGGATGAGCCAGCTTCATGAGTGCGCTTGAGCGACTCCTGGTGTTTAGTCAAAGCAGTCTCAACTTGGAAAGTTTGGCTGACAAGCATTGCGAAGTCTGTAAAATCATGGACAGCAAGTGCGAGGTTTATATCCGTACGCAGTCCTTCACGGAATTTCTCCTGCTTGCGGGCGTCAGTGCAGACGTCATCTTTAGCATAGCGGGATAATTCGAGAAATTTCCTCTGATATTCATCCACAATCATTTTGCCCTGTGAGAGTTTGCGGAACTCCTGCTTCTTCTGGTCCATCAAACCTTGAGGAATGTACCGTGCACGAAAAGCTGACTGAAATTCCTGCCAAGTGGTTACCGTTTCAGCAGACAACATACCCTTGTGGCTTTCCCACCATTGAGCAGCGGGACCCTTCAAGTGAAATGTCGCAAAGGTGACGTAACTATCAGGGGCCACATTAGCTGACTCCATCTCAAACAGGATGTCACGAAGCCAATCATCAGCATCCATAGGGTTGGTGGAGTTGTGGAAAACGGATGGATTGAGGCGAACAAATTCTGGCAGTGAGATCGGTCCAGGCTCCTGACGAGCATCGTTGCGTTCCAAATGTTTTACCAGACTCTCATTGAGCTGACGGTTCAATTCAAATTGCTGCATCATTGCGTCAATATAGGGTGGAGGTGGAGGATCGTCAGCCATCCTGCCAAATCAACAGGGGCAGTTTAGCAAGCAAAATTGCAGGTGTAAGAGGTCATTCATGATGTAGCATGAGTAATGAACAAGGAGGCATCAGGTGCATATTAGTAGTCATTAAAGACATACAGAACGATGCACGGAGTTGGACACAAACGGCGGTAGGAGTTCAGCAATGCACGCAGCTAGACAAGCTAGGCGGCGCGCAGGCATGCGGCAAGGAAGTACACAACGAGACATAGCAAAGGCTACATCAACATCGGAGAAAACTGTTGGGGCGAGGAATCTGCAAGTGACAACACAGGGTGCCCTCGATAAGAGGATCCTACAAGCAGAACCTGGCCCACAATCTTGAAGCAAGGGGGAATATTTCAGAACACCGGGTGGATGTGATCGCGAGAATCTAATGTTGGAGTTAGTAAAATTTTAACCCGAATAGGAGAGAGATCAGAGTCCCAGAGTAAAGGTCGAGGAGTAAAAGATCCTAATACCACCCAATGGTGACGTGGGCCCGTAAGCCACAAAGCCATGTTAGTAAAACGGTTTTCAAGTACTAGACTCAACTACGGCCAAGGAGTTGGAAAGGGGGGTTCCTACAGGCAGTCGGCTCTGGTACCAACTTGTGACGCCCCCGGCTCAATCGTGCACTAATCATACATGCAAATGCACACGATCAAGCCTAAGGACTCACGGGAAGATATCACAACACAACTCTAAAACATAAATAAAGTCATACAAGCTTTATATTACAAGCCAGGGGCCTCGAGGGCTCGAATACATAAGCTTGCGTACAAGCGTCAGCGGAAGCATCAGATATCTGAATACAGATATAAAAGAAAACACAGATAGGCCCTTAAAAGGCGTGGCAAAAGAAAAACACTACGATCGAAAGGCGTAGGCCTCCTGCCTGGGACCCTCCGATCCTACTCCTGGTCGTCGGCAAGCTCGTAGTAGTATCCACCCTCGGGGTGGTAGTAGCGATCGTCAGCGGGGCAGCTGTCTCAGGGGCTCCGCCATCTGGTTGCACCAAATGGATATGGGGGGAAAAGAAAGCAAAGCAACCGTGAGTACTCAGAAGTACTCAGCAAGCAAGGATCTACACTACATATGCAACATTATCAAAGGAAGGCTGTATATGTGGACTGGGCTGCAGAAATGCCAGAATAGAGGGAAGGCCTAGTCCTATCGAAGACTAGCATCTTCAGCGGTCTTGCAACATTAGAAGAGTGTAGATTAGTACAGCATAAGGTAGTAGTATCATTAAGTCTCAACCTCACCCAGAGATACTTTCTCGACTCCCTGCGAGAAAGCAATCCCAGAGCCATACAGTCATCAACCTCGTCCTGAGATCCCTTCTCGACTCCCTGCGAGAAGCAATCCCAGAGCCATAGTATCCAATTTAGTTGTATCGATCGGGATACAACTCCGAGTGTCCTTTACCGTAGGACCGGCTATCGATAGATGTGTTCTTCCCTGCAGGGGTGCACCAACTTACCCAACATGCTCGATTAACTCTGGCCGGACACACTTTCCTGGGTCATGCCCGGCCTCGGCCAAACGATACACCGCAGCCCTACCTACAGCTCAGCAGAGAGGTCCCCGCCGGTCTACATCCTAAGCGCTCAGGGGTCTTGGGCCATCGCCCTGTGCACTCCGGGTCGTTGCGAGCAGGGTGAAGCCAGGCACCAGGAGGGCGCTGGTCCGTCCCGGCCGCAAGGCTGAACTAGACATCTGACAGAGCTTTCGGCTGATGCTACGATGCAGAACACCCATACTATGCCCACGTGATGGTTAGTGCTATCAGGCCAGAGGCCTGCTCGGATCAAATATCCAAATCGTTAGTGTACTAGGGCTTGCGGTAATGACCAGAGACTCACGAAAGATGTGACCCCGTCGCCCCGTCTCGAGGACTTGCGGCAAGGGCCAAGAATGCCCGGCCGCGCCTCGTATTCATCACTCGGGCACCATCCAGGTCAACCCGTCTCCACAACACTCGCCACTTAGGATCACGCGGGTACCCCTCAGGGTCGACCCGCCTTTCCAAGTAACAGTGTAAAGTCCAAGTATCCGTGTGTCCATAACATCAGGGGAATCTGAGGTATCACCCTCGTTGGATTCCTACTCGATGTATCCGTCAAGGTGAACTCGGAGGAATCACCCTCGATGGGTTCACAATTGATGTGTTGCACGACAGCGTCGTTACCGAACGTGGTGAAGGAGGAATCACCCTCGATGACCACGACCAAATAGCTACTCTACAGAGTTAACATCTGAAGTGCTACACGAGGTGTCACCCTCGGCACTCGATAGTAACGGTGCAGTGTCGTTACAACTAAGGGGGTGAAGTGCAGTGCCGGGGCCTGTCTTCGATCCCGTCGATCGGGTCTTCTGTTAATCCAGCGGGTTAATCGAAACAAGTGGGGTCACTGATAGGTCTCTACCCAGCCTATACTAGACAATTTAGGATAAGCAGGTAAGGTTTCAATAGCATGTTACAATAAACATGCTATGCATCAGAATAGGTAAAGCAGTAGCAGCAGCAATTCTAATGCAAGCATGAGAGAGAAAGAATAGACGATATCGGTATGCTCAAGGGGGGGGGGGTGCTTGCCTGGTTACTCGGCGGCAAGGGCAAGGTCGTCAACGGTGGCGTCGGGCTCCGGAGCTGCGTCGGTACCGGGAGCTGCGTCAGAGTCTAACGAGAGAGAAGAGGGGGAGGAATCAGTATAAATACACAGCAAACATGAGCAACACAATGTACGACATGACAATATGCAGTGCCGGGTGTGTCCTAACGTATGGTTGCATGTCACCGAGGAAGGGGGAATCCATCCGGGAATGTTTTCCCGGTTCCGGACATTTGTCAGACAGATGACCGGAGGGGAACAGTTCCATGTTCAGGTAGTTAGGGACGTGTGACGGATGAACGGAAAGCGTATTCGGATTCGTCTCGAAATTCTGAGCAACTTTCATGTACAAAGTTTTTTCGATCTGAGCTACGGATTATTTTATATGATTTTTCAAAGTTTAAACAATATTCTGAAATTACAGATTTATTATTAATTTGAATTATCCAAAACAGTAGCAGGGTGATGTCATCATGATGTCACTGTGACGTCAGGACCAGTGGGTCCCACCTGTCAGTGTCACGTCAGGCTAATTTGGGCTTAATTATACTAATTACAGATAAATTAGGTTAACTAGATAATTAGGTTAATAAAACAGAGTTAATTAAGTTAATTACCTATTAATTAATTAATTATTTTAATTACTTTTTTATTTTTTTAATGTTCCTGGGGCTGGGCCCCACTTATCATAGACTCAGGGGGTCTAGCGGGTCGGGCGCGCTAGCGGCCGAGGCCGTGGGCGCCCGATGGGCGCGAGCGCCGGGCGCGGCGTCGCCCGAACGGGCGTGCCAGCGAGTAGAGCAGCGGCGGCCGTGGCCGGTGCGGGCGCGAGGCCGCGGCGAAGGTAGGGCGGAGCGCGACGGGGTGGGCCGGAGGTGAGCAGCGGGCGGGGACGCGCGGTCCGGAGCAGGACGAGGCTGACGCGGGCAGCGAGCAGGGGAGGCGCGCGCGTGCTCGCTCTGTGGCGGGGCAGCAGCAGCTGCAGACAGCGAGCGAAGGCGCGGCGTCGGGCGAGCAACAGGCTAGGGAGGCGGGCGTGGCCAGGCGGCAGCGGCGGCACAAGCAGCGGCGGTGGCCGCGAGGGCGAGCGGCAGCGTGCGGGCAGCTGCGCGCGTGGTCCGGACGCGAGCGCGCGCGCGAAGGCGCGGCCATGGGCGCGGCGGGGTCGTGGTGAGCGCAGGGCAAGGGGAAGAGGAGGCCGGGGGCCTCACCGGCGATGGAGGGAAGTGGGCGGCGTGGCTCGGGGTCGAGGTGAGGAGGCGATACGGCGACGGGGTCGGGGAGGCGACGGGCGTCAGCGGTGCGGACGGGGCGGCGACGGGCGGCGCCGGCGAGGCGAGGCGACGACGGCGTCGAGCGCCTAGGGCGCGCGTCGGGCTCGAGGGGAAAAAGGGATCGGGGGAGTGGGGTTCGTGGGGGGGGGGGGGGCTAGGGTTTCGGTGGGGATGTGGGGGTGGGGGGTTATGGGGATGGGGTGGGCCGGTCGGGCCGGCCTGGTCGGCTGAGCCGACTGGGCCAAGAGGCCTAGTGGGAAGGGGGGGAGCTTTGGCCCTTTTTTGTTTTTTTTTGTTTTCTATTTTCTTTTTTGTTTTGCAAAATGTGTGGCCTCCATTTGAGTTTTGTAAAATGGGTGGCTTAGCCACATAATTGCAGTGTTATTTCTAGCTCTGTTATAAAAAGGTTTGAGGTCCAAATATTTTCATCTAAATTTTATTTAATTATAACGGATTAAATACTTCTGGTTTGCTGCTGTTTCTTGCTGTTAGAGTCACTTAATGAATTTGATTACTGTTTATTAGAATTTTATAAATGCTCCTAGATTATTTGCTATTTAATGAATATTTTAGTTTTCCCATTTGAACAACTTTTATTTTTACTTTAAGTTTGAATTTCTATTTAAATTTGAATTTGAAAAGGGATTCATTACTAATGATGATTAAGCGCTGTTGATCATAATGACATGGCATAATCAAAAGGGTGATTACTGTAGCTTAATACATGGGGTGTTACACCACGCGACCACCAGGGGGAGTAGCGCGTCGCCTCCTGAGTCCTCGCCGGCGCGCCCCGCCACCAACGCGTCGCCAACCGCCGCCGAACGCCACCCGCGCCAGATCCGACCGCTGCGGGGAGGAGAGATCCGGCCGCTGCCGACGCCAACCGGGCTTTGCACTGTGGCGCGCCCCGGCGGCGACGGGCAGGAGAGGTGGGAGAGGGAGTCGAGGGCTTGGCGGCGCTAGGGTTCCCCCCTGGTCGCCGCGCAGGGGCGACCCAGGGGAGAGAGGAGGGGAGAGTTGGGAGTTCCTAAATGGATCGGTCTAAAATTGGGGGAGAATTTCACTTCCCCGGCCTCTGCACCAACTAGGGATGCATACGGCCATTTTAGTATGAGTACCAAGATAAACATGGTCCTCAGAATTTTTTAAATGAGTATCAAGATATTTTTTGATGAGTGGTTCCACCACACACCAAACTTGATCCTCAATAAATGGGGGGAAACCCCTGTGCATCACCTGTCAATTCTAGAAATTGAACTCGAGTCGTTAGGCTGCACAACCGCATGCCCAACCACCGAGCCAAACCACTAAATAGGGACCTCCTATTTAGCATTTATATTTTTCAGAATATCTCTTATTTAACCGCAAAACCTATATCTTTTCTTTTAGGTAAGCAAAACCTATATCTTGCCTATAGCCATTGGAGCATACGTCTGGAAAATCCAATACGACGCACTCTGCTTCAAAATATCGGGGTATCACACACTCTTTCTTAGCAATCGAACGAGACTGGCCGACCCATTAGAAGCGTTCCACCGATCCCGGTTTTGGGAACCTGCTCGAAGGTTCCAGCTTGTTTTTCCCGGTTTTGGGAACCTTCTAGTAGGTTCCTGAACCGGTTTTTTTCGTTTTTCTTTCTTTCTTTTTTCCTGTTTTTTTATTCTTTTCTCTCTTTTTCATGTTCTTTTTTCTTTCTTTTTTCCTTTTTTGTGTTTTGGAAAAATGTTCTTAAATTTTCAAAAAATGTTTGATTTATCATAAATTGTTCAAACATTTCAAAAAAAAATTCATTTCCAAATTGTATTCAGAAATTCAAAAAATGTTTGTGCTTTTCAAAAATTGTTCAGAAATTCAAAGTTTGTTCAAAATTTCACAACTTCTCAAATTTTGTTCAGTATTAGGAAAATTGTCTCAAATTTATAATAATATTTGGGTTTTCAAATTTTGTTCGGGAGTTTAAAAAATTTCACGATTTTTAAAAATAATGTTCATGTTTTCAAATTTTATTCTGGTATTTCAAAAATTGTTCGTGCTTTGAATTTTGTTTTGGAATTTAAAAATGTTGGTGTTTTCAAATTTTGATTGGGAGATTAAAAAAATCCCATTTTTCAAAAATGTTCGCGTATCCAAAGACTGTTTTGCCATTCAAAAAATGTTCTAGTTTTCTAAAAAATGTTTGTATTTTCAATTTTTTTGGGGAGTTTAAAAATTGTTTCTGTTTCCAGAAATTGTTTGTGTTTTTTGAAATGTTTGAGTTTTTTCAAATATACACAATTTCGAAAAGTCTTCGCGGTTTCATACAGAATTCACTTTTTCTCCAAAATAATATTTCGCGTTCAAAATTTGAAAAATGTTCGTATCCATGCTTGGTTTGGTTCTTAAGTGTTTGTGCTACCCATTAAAACAGCTAGCTTGCTAGCTTAAGTGGTAGGAGTACTACTTGTGAAGCACGTGGTCTTGTGTTCTAATCCTGCTTGTTGAATTCTTTTTTGCGAGCGAGCGCTGTAGTTTCTTCTCTAGCCGGAACGGGAGAGCCACATGGGCCGGCTCAGTCGGGGAGACCCGCCTATGCGTTCCCTCGACATTTTGCCGCAGTTAGCGGCAGATAGGAGGGAAATTCCTATTTGACGCATTCTGCGTCAAAGTGTCGGGGCGCCGCACACCTGTTCACCTGATTTGGGCCGGCCTTTTTACTACCTATTCGCTGTCTCGTTTCCTTCCTCCGTGCGACTGTCTCTTTCTTTCGTCGCTCTAGAGACGCCTCCCCCTTCCCCTTCCTCCCTCGTGCCGCATCCCCCTTCCTCCCTCTTCATCTGCTTTTTCCTCCGGGGATCCCACTCTGGCAAGAGACCTCCGCCCTCGTAAGCAGCCGACGGGCCTCTCTCCCCCCGATTCGGGCGATCAAATCTGGCTGACGTCGTCGCGATGGATGTTTTTTTGCAGGTGGTCAGCGCCTCCGTCGTCGGCGTCGGCGTCGTCTAGGGTTCCATCAAGTTCGGGGTCGTCTAGGCTTCGTCAAGGTCGGGGTCGTCTAGGGTTCCGTCAAGGCCCGCGCGTTTAGGGTTCCGTCAAGCTTCGTCAAGTTCGGCATCTTCAAGGTAATGCCCCCAATTCCCCCCGTTGTGTTCTTGTCACGCTGGTTCATTTTCTCTGTGTGTGGTATCGCCAGATTGAGGCGATTTTTGTCCAGTTTGTGTCGGTCCAGCGTTTCTAGGGTTTGTAGGAGGTTTTGGTGGCAGCAGTGGAGCCATTTTTCGTTCTGATTTGGGTGAATCTGAGGCTAGACAAGAGGGTTGCCTTCAGAATTTGGATTCAGGGTATGAATGCAGCATGATGATGGTAGGAGGTTGTCTATTCATGTGCTTGCCCTTGGGATTTTTGTGTGTGTGTTGATGTTGATGATGATAGGTGTGTTTTTGTAGCATGATGCAGAAGTCCTCATCTCTTGATTATATGTTTTGTTAGTTTCTGTAATGTGTAGCAGCATGATGGACACTTGTTAGGATGTATTTTGTCGAGTATTCTTCTTGTAAATTTCTTTTCTAATATCTTTAAGTGGCATTTTCAAGTGATCCATCTAACTTTTTTATTTGAAATGTACAACCACAACTCTGCTCTGTATGGATTCATTTACATGGACTTATGGGATGGGAAAATCACGAAGGACTTTGATGTTGTAAGTTTTTCTGATTTACTGTCAACAATGCTACTTCTTTTCAACTATTTTCCTTTTATATTGTACTACTCTTAGTAATGATCTTGACCCCCACACATACTCTTTGCCGGAGACGGCCACTCTATATATCGCCGGTGATCATCTCCACTCGAGAGCTCTATTTCTCTGCTATATGCATGTACTAGCTGCTACTATAACCTGCTCGTTAATTAAGTTAATTTAACCTGAAGCACCTCATGTATGTTTGGCAGCTTAATTAGCATCCACCTCTCTAGTATGCAAGTTTTGTGAGGTCAATTAAACAGTAGCCACTTGCTCCCCTGAAAAAGCACTAGTTAGTTGCTCGTTGATCTGATTTACTTCCCTAGAAAAAGAGTAACTAGTTTGCGAATTATTCATACACCTTCTGTTATATTATTTTGACACAAACATTTTTCTTCTTTTCTACTGTTTTAGGAAATCATTCCTCAATTTCGGCAGATTGTTGCTTACAAAATGGCGAAGTTCAACCTGAACGAGATAGACTTGGAGGCACTGGATGATGCTTCAGCAAAGAGATGCTACATTGATGATGTGTATTTCCATTTTTGTCTGATCAACGTATACCTCAGAAAGCATGTTGTTGTCTACTTCCTATGGCAAACAAAATTGTTCCCAGTGTGCAAGTGTGCTAAACAATTGCATGTTTGTTTTGCTTGATATTTTCCTATGTACATGACGCTACAATATCGCATCAGAAATGTAGGTTTTGTTCTGAATTTATATTAATGAAGTTTTTTCTGCTCTATTTGGATACATCTTTGATAACTACCTATTTGAGAATGAATAGGTTATTGATTCAGCATCTAATAATAATTTCGTCCAAAATAAATTAAGCACGAATAGAGTGTGAATTAACTAATGTAATTTTATTCAAACTATTTTGTCCAAATGAATTTGTACATGCATATCTGTATCATGCCTTGTCATTTGTGTTAGCAACTTATACATCCATCTTGAATATTATTTGAATCTTAGCACGCAATTTGAATTCCAAGAATGAATTTTCAATGGTGAGAACATTTTCTGAGTACAATGGCATTTTTAGAATCCATGAACAAAACTTGAATTCCAGTAACAAATTTTTAATTCAAAAAACATTTTTTGAATCCAAGAACAACTTCTCAATTTCAAAGAACATTTTTTGAATACCCTAGAACATTTTTAATCCAAGAACAACTTTTTGAATGCGTCGGACATTTTTTGAATCCATGAACAATTTTGATTGCAGGAACAATTTTTAAATGTGTTGAACATTTTTTAAGACAAGGACAATTTTGAATGTCATAAATTTCTTCTGAATCAACGAACAATTTTTCAGTTTCAAAGAACAATTTTTTCAATGCCTCAATTTTTTTTAATCCATGAGCAATGTTTTAATTCGAGGACAACTTTTGAATGCCTTGAACAATTTTTTAATTCCTTAATCCAAGAACAAGTTTTGAATTGAACACTTTTTGAATCCAAGAACAAATTTCAAGTTCAAAGAACAATTTTGGAATCACTAGAACATTTTTCAGTCCAAGAACACTTTTTTGAATGTCTGGAACATTTTTTGAATCCATGAACAAATTTTTAATTCCAAGAACATTTTTAAGGCCTTGAACATATCTTGAATCCAAGAACAAATTTCAAGTTCAAAGAACAATTTTGGAATCACTAGAACATTTTTCAGTCCAAGAACACTTTTTCGAATGTCTGGAACATTTTTTTAATCCATGAACAAATTTTTAATTCCAAGAACATTTTTAAGGCCTTGAACATATCTTGAATCCAAGAACAAATTTCAAGTTCAAAGAACAATTTTGGAATCACTAGACCATTTTTCAGTCCAAGAACACTTGTTTGAATGTCTGGAACATATTTTGAATCCATGGGAAAAATAATAATTCCAAGAACAATTTTAAGGCCTTGAACATTTTTTGAATTCAAGAACATTCTATGAATGTCATGAACATTTTTTAATCTAAGAACAATTTGTCAATTTAAATAACAACTTTTGAATTGATGAACAATTTTGACTGCCTTGAACATTTTTTTAATCCAAGAACCAACTTTGTGTTTCTTGTAGCAATGAAACAGCGGCAAGAACCAGCTTTATGTTTCTGTGCCTATTTTCTGTTTCCGTTCCTGTCTTGTGGCTGTATTTTTCAGAAGAAAAAAATTAACTATTTTCGCAAGTGAGTGTCAAAGCAGTCAAAGAAATGGGATACTAGGTGTGCGTCGAATAAAAAACACGAGCAGCTACTAGTCCAACCAGGAAACGGAAACAGAAATCCTCAAAAAAGAAGGAAACGGAAACAGAAACAGAAGCAACTTTTTAGGGGGAAAACAGAAACAGAAGCAGCTTTTTTTTTGAGGAAACAGACGCAGCTATTTTTTCGAAGAAACAGAAACAAAAGCAGCTACTAGTCGAACAGAACGAAAAGAAACGAAAACAGAAACTCGAGCGAAGAAATCAGCCCAGCGGGCCCGCCACTGGGACGCTCTATGCGAAGCGCCCGCGGATGCTCTGGGAACGTCCTATGTGACGCATTCTGCGTCAAGCAGGTGCGGCTTCGCACAGAGCAGCTGATTGGCGGGCTTTCTGGGCCGCGACGCGCGCGTTTCGCTGTTTCTCTGCCTGGGCCGGCCAAGCAAGGAAACAAATCGGCAGCGAGCATAAAAAAGAAAGGCGCCAGGATCGAACACAGGATCTCACGAAAGAGATCATGCGCTCCTACCGGTTGAGCTACCAAAGGTATTTGAACATGAAGCAGCGTAAATTATTAACATTATTTAAAATTGCGAACACAGTTTGACAAAATCCCAATTTTTTTTTCCAAAATTTGAGTAATTTTTTGAACGTACGTTTTTTTAATGCAAACAAATTCTATGAAAACGAACAAATTTTGAATTTCCCAAACATTTTTCGAAAACATGAATATTTTTGGAATTTGTGAACATTTTTTAAAAGCACAAACGATTTTTGAATGTTGAGAACAAATTTGAAAGCGCGAACAATTTTTTAAAGCACGCACATTTTTTGAATCTTGAGAACAAATTTTGAACCGGAGAACAGTTTTGAAAAATCCCGAACAAATTTGGAAGCATGAACAGTTTTTGAATATGTGAACAAAAAATTAAAATCTGGAACATTTTCTGAAATTCAAAAGTTTTGGACTTTTTAGTGTAATGAGAACAATTTTTGAATTTTGAGAACATTTTTTCAAAAACTGAACATTTTTTGGAAACACAAACAAAATTCAAAATTTTCGATTTTTTTTGAAAAGAGAAGAAAAGAAAAAGAAATGAAAAAGAAATCCTAAACATTTTGTAAAACTGCGAACATGTTCTGAAAAAGAAAAATAAACTTGAATAAGAAAAGGAAACAAAAAACGAAAAAATGAAAAAGAAACAGAAAACGAAAAAAAAGATAAGAAAAATAAACAGAAAAGTGAAAAAAATGGAAAACCAATAAAAGACAAAAAAAATGGTTCATGGAACCTTCTAGAAGGTTCACAAAGCCGGAATGGGCAGTTCTTATGTGGGCCGGCCCAAAAGCATCGCTCGGCGCTCGCCCCTGTGCGAAGCGCCGGCAGTTTGGCGCAATGAGTGGCCAGTAGGATTTTTCGATGCTCTTTGCGAAGCAACGTTTGTTTGACGCAAAGTGCGTCATATAGGCGCTCCCAGATAGGAGATCCCCTGAAAGCGTGTCCTCCACGAGTAGCAACTCGTCCGGCCCATTTTATATTTTTCCAGTTCGAACAAGACACTCGATGTGACTGTGTTCGCTCGTTTTTTTCGTTTTTTCTTTGTTTTTTGGTTTTCTTTTGTTTGTTCAACGGATTTTTTTGTTTTACTTTGTTTTTGGACCGGCTTCATTCGTTTCTCTTTCTCGGTTTTCATTCATTTCTTTCTTCCTTTTTTTAGTTATTTTTCTTTCTCGGTTTTCTTGTTTTTTTGTTTCTTTTTCTTTTTTAGCACTGGGTTTTCTCCAGTTTTTTTTTCAATTTTGTTTTCTTTCTTCCTCAGTTTTTCTTTTTTTGCACGTATTTTCTGTGGTTTTCTTGTTTCCTTTTTCTCTTCAGTTTACACACTGTACATTTTTTGTATATATCAAGACTATTTTTTAATACAGTATTAATTTTTTAACACGTGATGAACATTTTTTACAAATAAATGTTTTGATGTCTATTGTTTTCATACACAGTGAACATTTTTTATATACCTCTAAAACATTTTAATACATATTCAACATTTTCATATATCTGTTTAATAATTTTTCAAATATATATTTTGATGTCTAATTCTGTTCGTACACATTATACATTTTTCTTATACATCCTTATATATTTTGCTATACATGTTTAATATTTTATTTAAATGCTTTTAACATCTTACATATACATTATTAGCATTTAAAAAAATTGGATGTCTAATTTTTTCATACACATTGTACATTTTTTGTATATATCAGGAACACTGGTATATAGATGTTTAACATTTCCAATTACATGATTAATATTTTTGAAAACTTATATTTTTTATGTCTACTTTTTTCCATACACTTTGTACATTATTTGTATACATCAAAAGTATTTTTATATACACATTAAAAAAATGAAATGCCTGATTGTCATTCTTCATAAATTTATGTAAAGTGTGTTCTATAATATATATATTGCAAAAAAAAACTAGCGTGAAAAAACATCAAAGAAACGAGGCAGTGGCCTCCCGCGCGCTGGGCCGCTCCATTTAGGCAGATGCCTAGTTGCGCACGTTGGTTGGACCGGCGAGACATAGTGAGCTCTCTTAGGGCGAGAGCTGACTCTGTCTCGCATCAAGCGAGACATAGTCGCTCCCTTATTTAGTGCGGTGCACATTGTAGTCTAGATTATATGGCTGGATATGCACATCGTTGGTGGGATATGCATTGTTGTGTTGGTCATTTGGCCGGATATGCACTATGTTGGTCATTTACAGTCATTTGACAATGTTTTATTTGTAGTCTTTTCATGTGTGCAATGTGTTCTTGAAGTTGGAGAAGAGATTCACCTTCATGCATTGTTGGTTGAAGTTGAATAGACAACCCAAGTAGAATCAATTAATTGTCAAGACCGTCGCCCATGAAACCGAGATAGAAACCGATGGTCTAACCGGCCCAACAAAAGAACCACTCAAGAAGGTTAGAAGATGGTTCCGGTGAAAGAAGTGGGACGAGGAGAAGGCGAAGCGAGAAGGGGCGGTGTTGGGGATATTTCCCTAACATCATAACCCGACAGGAGAAATGACCCGGCCCAGAGCACGCCGGCTCGCGGGTCACTTCAACCTGGCGGGCCACTATGGGATGGAGGTCTAGAAGATTAAAATGAAGGCCAGCTCATCATATTGTTAGATGGGCCGGCTCAGCGGGGCCCAACGAAGAAGACTCTTTACTTGAGGGATAAGTAGAATAGAATACAGGTCGTAGTACGACCCGGACTCTGTCGAACCTCAGGGCCTCAACCTGCATATAAAGGGGAGCCCCTGAGGTGGAAAAGATTAAGTTACAATCAAATGAGAGCTAGGTTAGCGAATCCGCATCCTTGTCATCGAGATCTCAAGAAATATCAATCAAGAAGGAAGTAGGTCTTTACCTCCACCATGAGGGGATGAACCTAGTCAAACTCGTGTCCTTTGTTTCTCGATCAACCCATCTCAAGCGACCTCCTAGTTGCGATGGCCTTTAGACTTAGTCCTTTTTCGAGGACATCTGCCGTGACAAAACCACGACAGTTGCCGCCCACCATGGGACCTGCGCATGGTGGTGTTGAGTTCTTGGAGGGAGCTCTCCCAGGGATCGAGAGATACGTGATCGGCCGGATGACGAAGTGTCGTCGCGGAAAGCTCTACATCGATGATTCAAGCTGGGGCCCCGAGGCTGAATCAACCGAGTACAGGTACCGGGTCCCCTTTGGCAAGATCCACGTCTTCGTCGGCATAATCTACAAATCAGGCCTCAAGCCGAACATCTGCTCCGACTTTGTCGAGCCGGCTCGTCGCGCCCACCCCGGCCGGGCTCAAGCCGACCAGAAACATGTCTTCGTCGGCTTCACGCAGGGGGTCGATAATGCAGGAAACTCCGCATCCGGCGGGGAAACCCTCATTTATTCCGATGGCGAGTCCTTGGTTGGGGACACCGAGTCGATCCTCCCACTCTTTGATGATAAGCTTGGGGGCTACTCCGATGATGAGACTGCTCCGGCCGCCCTCGAGCCGCCACATCGAGCAGCCATTTACATGGCAGGAACTGCGCCAGCTCATAACTCCACGACGGCAGGCACAGTGACAGGGACCGTCACTTCAGCACCGACCCTAGGCGTAGTCGGATCAGATAAAACGCCGACTCAGGCTTTGGCAGAGTTGATGACTATGCTGGTGACGCTTCTGGAAACCCCGATAACCATGGAAAATCTGGCAGAACGTAACACGGAGGTGACGAAGCTTCGCGAACAGATGGCTAAGGTTCAGGAAGATATCAACGCTGAGAACACCCGTATGGTAGAAGTGCAGGCCTACATCCGCAACGAGACTGAGCGCCTGAAGGCAAAAGCTTTGCACCTAAGTTTCCGTCAGAATGCTTCAGATGTGGTTCATCAAAGGAGGCACATGAGCCGTCTGCCGCCCAATTTTGAGCCCACGCGTCTGTTCAACACGCCGCAGGACATGCCCACTCCGGGGGTAGGGACAAGCACCCCTGAAGCACCGGTTATACCCCAGTTAACCCGGGTCGCGCCCCCGAACGGAGGGTCTAGGCAGCCACCGCCGGCTCAGCCTCACCAGCCGGCACAACAGCGCCAGCCTGAGCCGGCCCCATAGCCATCAGTAGTCTAGTTGCCTCCTTGCTGTTTTCAGATGCCGGTGGGTCACTTTTCGAACCCCGTGGACAACATGTTAGCGGCGACTCACAATCTTACTGCGCTCCCGATCACGGGGAATACCCCTATCGAGATTGAGGCTAGGACGCCATTGAGATGCTAAAGACTGCAGTCACCCAGCAGGCGAATTACTCTCACAGTCAGCACCAGCTTCATTCTACCCCGCATGAGTCGCGGCAGGAGTTGACACGCGGAATCCTCCGCAGTTTCCAGCAATGAATGCAGGCAGCATGGGCAGAACCTTCCAAGCCGGCCAGCAGTTTCAGATGCACAGGCAATTGTGGATGTCGCCCGTGCTATGCGAGAGGCAGAGGCAGCAAACGCAGGGGCTATTCAGCCCCCACCCATGTAACACCCCCAGTGTCATGCTACAGTGATCTCATGCTAATGATGCCATGTCACCATGTTTGCTAAGCCAAATTGCCATTCGATAAAAATCAAAGTCAAATACAAAATTCAAATTGCAAGTGAAATTTTAAAGTTTCACAAACATGGTTGTAAAATAGTCCATCATTTAGAAAATATTATCTAACAATTATTTGTTAAGGAAAACAACATCACTTATTTGCTTAATTGGGCTCTAGCAATTAAAACAGTACCAAATCAGCCTATTTAAATGGTTTTCCATTTATGCAAAATTCAAATGGTTTGAAATAATCCTCAAACTTTTGGTGGTAGTGATAAATATTGTAAGTTAATTATGTGACGAGGTTCCACATTTTACAAAAGTCAAATGGTGTGAAAAGTAACGCAAAACAGTAGCTAATTCAATTTACAGAAAAAGAAATAGAAAGAGCAACTATGCACTCAAGCCCACCGTCTACAATGCGGCCCAACCCATCTCTCTATTTCCTTCAACCTCACGTACAAAGGCCATGGCGTGGCCTCCGCACACCCGTCCATGCGCCTGATGGCGTTCGTGTCGACCATCCGCTTGTCTTGGAGATGGATAAGAACCCCCTACCTCGTAGACGAACCCTAGCCCCATTTCCCCTCTTCCTCGCTCGTGTTCGTCGATCTGAACGGACCCGAGCTCGCGCTCACCATGGACGTCATCGTCGTCGCGGCCACGGTGCTCCCCGTGTCGTCAGAAGATGTCCAGGAGGACCGCCGCCATCGACTCCGACATCCCCGAGCAGCGAATCGAGCGGAGCCGCCCCGTGCGCTCACCATCGAGCGCATCTCCGTCGCGTACATTGCCGGCGTCCGACATCGTTTTCCATGGCTCCGGTCCACCCTGGCCTCCCCGTCGCCTCCGTTGGAACCGTTGTGAGCCCCTCTTCCTATTACCCATATTTTCCCCTTCGATTCGCTGCCGTAGCCGCCGTCCCCGAGCTCGTCCGAGCTCCCACGTACGCGTACGTGCGTGCTTGCTGCCGCTGCTCTCTATCTCTACTACTGCCTTGCTCCGCTGCTGCTTTGTGTGTAACTGCTGCTATGCCGCCGCCGCTGCGTTGCTTGCCTGCGCGCTGCTCTCTCTGCTGCTGCGCTGCTCGCTGCCTTGCGCGCAGCTGCTGTTCCTGCTTTGCTCCTCCTGCGCTGCCTGTTGCCGCCGCTTCGCCCGCGCACGCCCAGCCTCGCCCGCAGCCTCTGCGCCCCAGCCCGGAGCCTGCCTCCGTCCGGCCGTGCCCGCATCCGGCCGCCGTCGCTGCCGCGCCCGCCGTTGCTACTGGCCATGGCCGGCGGCGCCGTGTGCGTGCTGTGTGTGTGACCAGTTAGGCCACTGCCTAGTGGGGCCGACCCTATTAGTTTAGGTCTAATTAGATTTTAGTTAGATTAATTAGGGTCTAGTTAGTCTACTTACTCAATGACATGTAGGACCCATTGTTAGATTGAATAAATAGATCAAATTAAAATACTTGAGACAATGACAATTAGACCCCACTGGCACTGTTCATCAGTGGACCAGTCAATGTTGACTGGATCAACTGGGCCCTCCGGCCCCCATGTCATACACATGCACACGTTGTTGGGTATACTCCTGTGTACCCATAGCAATTTATCTGTTTATTAATTCGAATTAAAGTAAATTCAGAAATTCCAGAATGTTAGCAAAACTTTGAAAAATCATACTCCCTCCATCCCAAAATAAGTGACTCAACTTTGTACTAACTTTAGTAGTGACTCAACTTTGTACTAGTACAAAGTTGAGTCACTACTAAAGTTAGTACAAAGTTGAGTCACTCCCTCCATCCCAAAATAAGTGACTCAACTTTGTACTAACTTTAGTAGTGACTCAACTTTGTACTAGTACAAAGTTGAGTCACTACTAAAGTTAGTACAAAGTTGAGTCACTTATTTTGGGATGGAGGGAGTATAAAATAATCTTTAACTCGGATGGAAATAATTTATATATGAAAGTTGATCAGAAAAATAAGACGAATCCGAATATGTTGTCCACATACCTGCCACATGCCCCTAACACAGCAAACCTGGAACCTTCCCCTCGGGATCGTCTAATCGATAAATGCCTGGAGGCGGGAAAATATTCCTGGATATTTTCCCGCTCCGTCTATAACACCTAGCACTGCATTAGGTCACCCCTAGCATAGCATACTGACATGTCATGCATCGTGCTGCATCTATGTGCTTTATATGTACTGTTTCTTTCCCCTCTTCTTCTTCTTCGGTAGACCCCGAGACCGACGCTGACGTCACTGAGTATGACTACGCTACAGACGTCCAGCCACTTGCCGCAGAGCTTCCAGGCAAGCAAAACCCCCATGATCATTCCAATATCGCCCATTCTTTCTCTCTCATGCTTGCATTAGATTTTGCTACTATTGTTCGATAGCTACTATTCTGATGCATAGCCTGCTTTTGTAACCTGATGTTGTTACTTTACCTGTTATCCTATATGCTTAGTATAGGTTGGTTAGTGATCCATCAGTGGCCCCGCACCCTTGTCCGTTTTGCCATGCCTTGCTTCCGGATGACTTGATCAATGTGATCGAGGTGCAGAGACCGACACTTCACCGACACCCCCTTTAGTTGTACGACTCTGCAGAGTTACTATTGAGTGTCGAGGGTGGTACCTCGAATCTCACTCCTGATGATATCTCTGTAGTGTAGCTAATCGGTCGTGGATTACTGAGGGTGATTCCTCATTCACCACTCCAGATGATGACTCTATCGTGCAACACCTCAAGTGTGAACCCTTCGAGGGTGATTCCTCCAATGTCACCTTGATGGTTACATCGAGTATGAATCCATCAAGGGTGATTCCTCATATTCCCCCTTGATGTTATGGACACACAGATACATTGACCTTCACTTCAGTCCTTTGTTGAAGTCAGGTCGACCCAAGGGGTACCCGCGAGAGTTATTGAAGTCGGGTTGACCATGAGGGTACCCGTGAGATAATGACGCGGCACGACCGGGTAGGCAGAAACCGCCCTAGAGAGGGATGGGCCTGGCCCTTGTCGTAAGTCCGCGAGGCGGGGCGACAGGATCACTGATCATTTCCATGAGCTCCCTATACACTGACGAGTTTGGATATATGATCTGAGTAGGCCTCTGGCCTTTTCGCACTAACCACCCCACGGGAATAGGTATGGGCACTCGGCGTCGTATGATTCTCCCGAAAGCATGGTCAGACGTCCAGTTCAACATTGTGGCGTGGTCGGGTAAGCGGATCCTGGAAGAGTTCCGTTTGGTCCCGGTCACCCTCGCAATGACCTGGAGTGCTTAGGGGTGAGCGGCCAAACAACCCCTTCGCGCTTAAGATATAGACCGACGAGGACCTCTCTGCGGAGTCTAGGTAGGACTACAGCGTGTCGATCAGCCGAGGCCGGGCATGACCCGGAAAAGTGTGTCCGGCCGGAGTTAATCGATCATGATGGGTAAGTTGGTGCACCCCTGCAGGGAAGTAATCTATTCGAATAGCCGTGTCCACGGTAATGGAAGCTCGGAGAGTATCCCGATCTACCACAACTAGAACTGGATACTCTATATACTAATTGATATGATGGCTCCGGGATCGCTTCTTCGCAGGTTGACGAGGAAGGATCTCTGCGCGTTGCTATTATATACTTGTTACTATATGATATGTTACTCTACTCTCTTCTGTTGCTGCAAGATGCTGCAAGAGGCTAGTATTCGTCAGGCTAGGTCTTCCCTTCTATTCTGGCATTTCTACAGTATAATCCTCAGACAAACCCTTCCCTTGACACTGATGCATACTTAGCATAGATCTGATGTAAGTATTGCGAGTACTTTGGATGAGTACTCACGGTTGCTTTGCTACCTTTTTTCCTCCTCTAACTGGTTGCTGCGATCAGATGACGGAGCCCCGGAGCCAGCTGACCCCGCCGATGGCTACTACTACCTCGATGGAGCCTACTACTACGAGGAGATCGATGACCAGGAGTAGTTAGGAGGTCCCAGGCAGGAGGCATGCGCCTTTTCTATCTAGAGTCGTTGTTTATTTTCGCCTTCTTAAGGCACCTTTGTATTTGTTTGTACTCAGACCTAACTCTTGATGTAATTTCGGGTCTTGCGACCCTGGCTTGTAATTTATGAGATTTATGTTTATCCTTGGTATCGTAGAGTTGTGTTGTGATATTATACCGTGAGTCACTGATCTTGATCGTGCATGCTATGTGGATGTTTAGTACATGATTAATTTCGGGGGCGTCACAAGTTGGTATCAAAGCAGACTGCCTGTAGGAAGCCCCTTTCCAACTCCTTGGCCGAAGTTGAGTCTAGTCTTTGAAAAGCTATTTTACAAACATTGTTGTGTGGCTTACGGGCCCACATCGCAAATGGATGGGATTAAGATCTTTTATTCCTCTCCTTTACTCTTGGATTTTGATCTATCATCTCTTGGAGTTAAAGATTTTACTAACTCTAACTCTAGGTTCTCGTAACTACTTCCACCCGGAGAGCCCCACATTACAAATGATCGCTTGATTCACCAGGAGATTCCAAAGATACTCTTCGATGATTTCCAAGAACCTTGTGCCCACCGCCTTTGCAATTCCCTACCACCGATAAGTCCCTATGGATAATTACATACACTTGCCATTCATACAATCATTCCTCGTTGCTCTTGTTATTACAAGACACCCCGAAACCTTTTCCTATATTTCGATTGTAACATCCCCAGCATCACACTACAGTAATCCCTTATGATCAGTGCCAAGTCATCTTGATTTACAAAGCTTAATCATATTGGATTAATATCTTATTTCAAATTCCTTCTCTGAATCCAATTCAAATTCAAAGTGAAATTTCAAGTTGCACAAAAGTTGCTGGAAAAATGTTCATCTTCTAGCAAATATTCCATAACATCTATTTGTTACGGAAAACAACATCACTCTTATGAAAAGATGAACAGAAGCAATATAAACAACACAATTCCAGCATATTTAAATGCTATTCTAGTTATGAAAAATCCAAACAGATTCAAATAATTCTCAAACTTGTTGTGGCAGTGCATAAAAATGCCTTGGATTTTATGGGCCATGTTCCACATTTTTCGTAAGCCAATTTATGTGCTCAACTATTTCCTTTCCCATCTCTGTTAAATAAATAAAAGAAAAATAAAAAATACAACGGAAAAAAAATGCCACTGTGGACTGGGCCTAAGTGCACAGTGCACTCAGCCCAGCCCACCAGGCCCACCTTCTCCCTCCTTCCCTCTCTCTCCATCGCGCTCTCGCCTCGCGCGTGGCCGCGCCGGCGCACTACGACCGCTCGTCGACAGCGCGACGCCACCGACGCCGAGGGGATAAGGACCAGCCTCATCCCTCCCCTCTGGACCTCCTCGTCCATTCGCTCCCCTCCTCCTCGCTCTCCCTCATGCGCTCGTTCGCTTTCCCCTCCTCTGACCAAGCGCCACCACCGCCGCGTTGCTCCTCCGCCGCGGCCTCCGTGCCTCCCACGCGGCCCCGCCGCGTCAGTCCGCTTCGCCGTGGACCGCCTTGACCGACGGAGCCGTCCGCTGGAGCCGAGGTGCCCTGCAGCTGCCGATCCGACCTCGTCCCCATCTTCGACCACCGCAGCATCATCGCGGTCGATTCGCTCCATTGCTGCGCTCCTAAGCTGCCGACGGCCATCGTGTGCCTCACTGTGAGCATCTACCTCTCCCCCTTCCCTCTGGCCGCCTGCGTTTTCGCCCGTAGCTCGCTGTCGACGCCGCGTGCCGTTGTCGTGCTCTGACCGCCGTCGCCACTGCCATTAGCGCGCTCCCAAGCCCCTACGGCCCGAGCCAGTGGCTCTGTCGAGCTTCCGGAGAGCTGCTACACCGGCCTAGCCATGTTGCGCGCCTTAGGACGAACCGTAGCAGTGCTTAAGCTTGGACCCGAAGCTCGCCGCCACCAAACCTCGTCGCCGGGCAATTTTCCGGCCACCTCCGGCTGGGGCGCCACCACAGACCGATGCAACCCTTCACGGCCGGTCGAACACAAGCTACGGCACTCATTTTGGAGGCCCGTAGCGCAATTCCGCCTGACAACGGCGAGAAACCGCGGCGGAAATGGTTGCCGGAGCAACTCCGGTGGCCGCCGCCGACGTGGCTGGGCGGGCCCCACCCCTGGCTCGCTGCTAGTGGGCCCTGGGGGCCCCGTTGACTAGGTTGACCCAGTCAACATGCTGACTGGACAGCCCAGTGGCACTGACATGCGGGCTCCACCACGTAATTAACCTAATTAAAATGCTTTTATAAATAAACTTAATTAATAAGTCTAATCAGTCACTGACATGTGGGGCCCAGTAGCTAATTAACCTCAGATTAGTTTAAAATAAACTCTGTTAAGTAACAGAGGCTGACAGGTGGGACCCACTGGTCAGGTTTGACCTGGTCAGTGCGACTGTTGACTGCTGACGTAGTGATGACCTCATGCTGACGTCATAATTCATTTTAGACAATTTCTGTTAATTAGAATATTCCAGAAAACTGTTTAAATCTTTGAAAATTCGTAGAAATTAAACCGTAGCTCGGATCGAAAAACTTTATATATGAAAGTTGCTCAGACCGACAAGACGAATCCAACCGTGCCATCTGTTTCCATGTCGGGACTCTCTACGAAGGTGAACCCGCAACTTTTAGCCTGTTTCCGGTAGATGAATAGTGCATATATACCGATTAATAAATCCAACTTTAATCCTAAAATAACTAATATGATTTAGACATGTCCTTAGGCAACCCTGCACTGCATGTTAGCATAGCATGCTCTGTGTTGCATATGTTTGCTGCGTATTTATCTGTTTCCTCCCCCTCTTCTCTCTCGGTAGACCCCGAGACCGACGTAGTTCCCGAGACCGACGCAGCTCCGGAGATCGACTATGCCCCTGACGACCAGACCTTTGCCGCAGAGCTTCCAGGCAAGCACCCCCCCTTTGAACATGCCGATATCGCCTATTCTTTCTCTCTTATGCTTGCATTAGAAATTGCTGCTATTGTTTATCCTATTTCTGATGCATAGCCTGTTTTTGTAACTGCTGTTGATACCTACCTGCTTATCCTAAGCTGCTTAGTATAGGCTGGATAGAGACCCACGAGAGACCCCACTTTGTCCTAGTTGCCCCGCTGGATTATCAGATGACTCGATCAACGTGATCGACAACCAGGCCCAGGCCCCGGCACCGCACATCACCCCCCTAGTTGTACAACACTGCAGCGTTACTATCGAGTGCCGAGGGTGATACCTCGTTTAGCACTTCTGATGTTAACTCTGTAGAGAAGCTATTCGGTCGTGGTCATCGAGGGTGATTCCTCCTTCACCACACCCGATAACGACGCTGTCGTGCAACACCTCAAGTGTGAACCCATCGAGGGTGATTCCTCCGAGTTCACCTTGACGGATACATCGAGTAGGAATCCAACAAGGGTGATACCTCAGATTCCCCTGATGTTATGGACACATGAATACTTGGACTTTACAACTGCTACTTGGAAAGTCGGGTCGACCCTGAGGGGTACCCGAGCGAGCATAAGATGCGAGTGATGTGGAGATGGGTTGACCTGGAGGGTGCCCGTGAGATAAATACGAGGCGTGGCCGGGCATTCTTAGCCCTTGCCGCAAGTCCTCGAGACGGGGCGACGGGGTCACATCGACCGTGAGTCTCTGCTCGATACCGCATAACCCCAATACACTAACGATTTGGATATTTGATCCGAGTGGGCCTTTGGCTCGATAGCACTAACCATCACGTGGGAACAGTTATGGACACTCTGCGTCGTATACATCAGCCGAAGCTTAATAGATGTTAGCGACTGAGCAGCACACGCTAGGTTGGACTGGGAACGCAACCGCGCTTGTATTAAGGGGTTGCTAGGTCTGCTCACCGGCGGTGTACGCAACGTGCAGGAGCGTCCGGGGCGATGACCCAAGACCCCTGGGGGCATAGGTTAGTCCGGCGTGCTGACCTCTCTGTTAAGTTTTCGGTCGGGTTGCAGCGTATCGTTTGGCCGAGGCCGGGTATGACCCAGAAAAGTGTGTCTGGCCGGAGTTAATCGAGTGTGGTGGGTAAGTTGGTGCACCCCTGCAGGGAAGAACTAATCTATGTATAGCCGGATCCTCGGTAACGGACGCTCGGAGTTGTATTCCGATCGATACAACTAGAACTGGATAGAAATGGATACTAGGGCTCTGGGATTGCTTTCTCGCAGGGAGTCGAGGAAGGATCTCTGGGCGAGGTTGATAGTGATTACTGCTGCTACTTTATACCGTACTAATCCACACTCTTCTAATGCTGCAAGACCGCTGAAGATGCTAGTCTTCGATAGGACTAGGCCTTCTCTCTATTCTGGCATTTCTGCAACCCAGTCCATATATACAGCCTTTCTTTGATAATGTTGCATATGTAGTGTATATCCTTGCTTGTTGAGTACTTCGGATGAGTACTCACGGTTGCTTTGCTTCCTCTTTTTCCCCATATCCATTTGATGCAACTAGATGGCGGAGCCCCGGAGCCAGCTGCCCCTGTCGACGACTACTACTACCACCCCGAGGGTGGTTACTACTACGAGTTGGCTGACGACCAGGAGTAGGTTCGGAGGGTCCCAGGCAAGAGGCCTGCGCCTTTTCGATCGTAGTGTTTTATTTTGCCCCACCTTGTAAAGGCCTATCTGTCTTTCTTTTATATCTGTACTCAGATATCTGATGCTTCCGCTAACGCTTGTAAGCGAGCTTATGTATTCGAGCCCCCGAGGCCCCTGGCTTGTAATATAAAGCTTGTATTATTTTAAATTGTGTCTAGAGTTGTGTTGTGATATCTTCAAGTGAGTCCTTAGGCTTGATCCTGTGCATTTGCGTGTATGATTAGTGCACGATTAAGCTGGGGGCGTCACAGGTTGGTATCAGAGCCGACTGCCTGTAGGAACCCCCTTTCCAACTCCTTGGCCGAAGTTGAGTCTAGTCGTGAAAACTGTTTTATTAACTTGGCTGTGTGGCTTATGGGCCCACGTCGCCAATTGGGTGGTATTAGGATCTTTTATTCCTTGTCTATACTCTGGGATTCTGATCTCTCGTCTACTCGGGTTAAATATTTTACTAACTCTGACAATAGGTTCTCGTAACCACTTCATCTCGGAGAGCTCCTTCACTACAGATGATCGCTTGCTTCGCCAGAAGATTCTGCAGATACTCCTCGATGTTTCCCGAGACCCTGTGCCCACTGCTTTGCAGTTCCTGACCACCGATAAATCCTGATGGATAACTACTTACACTTGTCGTAAGTATATTCATTCTAGTTACTCTTTTGTTCCATCCGACATATCGAAATACTATCCGACATTCGAGAATTCTCTGAACCTACTGCCTTGGAATTTCTTTCCGCCTGAATACCCCTATGAATAATTCCTCACACCTATCGGGGATTCGTTCATCCCCAGTTGTTCACATGTCTCACAAAATTCTTCGAAATGCAATTCGATCTCCCGAAGATCCTCTGCAGCCTAGTGCTCCCGAAAGTCTTGTCTGCCTGCATTATGGTTAAATCCATATGTCCGGCAATATTCATTAACATCCTTTGTCATTGTCATCCTGAGCCTATTGATTCATTATGTTGCGAATGCTCGCAATCATCAGTCGAACCCTGAAATATGTTCTTCCTGCTCAGACGTCATTTTGGACCTGAGCGGGTTCTCGGGCAATCAAGTTGCAAATGATTGTCCATCTAGTTCTATTCTACTTACCCATCTTTTGATCCGAGCGTCTCCTTCTGATCCCTTGCTTGGAAATCATAAACCCTTTATAATTGAACACCGAATTATTCAGTTGCTTCTATAATCTGATGCCTTTACATTCTTCTTCTATTTGAGTACCGATACTCACATCAGATCCTTTACCGACCAACTGATCTTTTGTTGGGTTATTATCCGACAGAGTCTTTCATATCCAATAATCTTGCGAGTTCTTTTCTCGGATACATGACGCCTTTGGTAAATGGTATCCTCTGCTTTGTCAACCTTGCTCTGCTTCCGAGCTTGAATTCATTACTCCTGCAGTTTGAGGTATATGTTCCTAAGATGCCCCGATGGGTTGAACATACGCCTTCCCTAATCTGTGTGAATCGAAAGTTATGCGGAATATATCTACTCGCGTTCCATCGAATAAATTTTCAACTCTACAACTTCTTTAAAGATGAGAAGTGAATGAAAGGTTATGCATTGAAGAAGGGGGAGTCGACCTTGAACCTTTGTGTTCATGCCCATGGACCTGATGTAGAACTTGTCATGGAAGCTGCTCGTAAAAATAATAATCCCTTGTTATAAATTCATCTTGTATTTTGCTTTGATCCTTTGCAATCGTGGTCCCGACCATGATTGTTCTTTTTTGATCCCATTTCCCAGACAAGCTAAAGCACTTGTCTTATGCGAATCGATATACCTGTCCAACCTCTATACTGAACTACCTCGAGCATTACCCCCCTACTATCTCGAGGATATCATCCTATTGTACCACGTCCTATGAATTTTTTTTCGATGGAGTGATACCTTTCCCTATCATAGTCACTCCATGGGTTCTGGGTTGTCTTCAACTGAGACCACCGAACAATAAATCGATTCCGCTCGGTGATTCAGCACTCCTAGTACTTTGTTGCTGGGGAGTTGGATACTCCATCACATCATTCCTAGCCTGATCAGCTATATGCTTGTCGTGCTAAATTCAACTGTGCTACCTGGCCCTTCTTCCCGGAGCACATTTTCGACGATGAGCGAAGCTTACGTCGTTCTTCTCATCTTATCATTTCACCTCGAACAACAAACTTGATTTCGAGCTTGTGTCATACTTGTGGTTCCAATAACCTTTCGCTTCACCATTATCTTTGCTTGAAACACCATGTTACTGCTACCTCGAAGCATGATTGTAGTATTCCGAATATCAACAAGAACATTGGAAGTGCATTGCCAAATGTTTCTTGCTCTATTATCCAAACACCATTGTATGGATAACATCATGAATTCCCTTGCCCCTTTATTTAAATGGTGATGTACTTGTTGATCTGGCATGTATATCGTGCTCTAATTTTCCTTGGGAAAAGTTACACTCCTAATTCATGTGCATAAACACATTTTCCTTTCCATTGGTTTGTTTAACTTTTCTTGTGATATATATGTTATAAGCAGAAATAATTCCCTGCTTATAAAACACCCCGATGTACAACCTTGTCAGTGAGACCCTGTTACTATTGTTGATGACATTTCGGTATCACCGATGGACGAGAACTTTGCCTTATTGGTCCACCTTGTTCTTACGAGCAGGAAAATGGTTCTCTTCATCCCTCGCCCTTGGTACCGACGTTGTTGCCGACATAACTGACAGACTATCCTCTGACACAACTTGTTGTCGTGACCGGCAAGATGACACCGTTCTCCCTACTTTCGATCGACCCTCATCACAGTTCCACAGGATCGGAACCTGACTCTCCTGTATATCCTTGATTCCGAAGTATCATATGCTCCTGGCTTTGTGTGTTATCACGAGCCACCCTCCGAGAGATGATCTATTCCCAATGCTCTGAATCCCTTTAAACACTCTGTTCAGGTATCGATCGGATGTCCATTCATGTGAAACTTCCTATTGTACCTTTATACTTTGCTCTCGATGTTTTCCTAAGTTTCAACTCGAGAAATACTTCTGCCACATTCCATGAATTGTTCACCAGTTAATTAATCCTATAAGGGTCAGTCCTCCCGAAGTTACCCTTTACTTCCCCACTTAAATCTCGGGACGAGATTTCTTGTAGTGGAGGAGATTTGTAACATCCCTAGCATCACACTACAGTAATCCCTTATGATCAGTGCCAAGTCATCTTGATTTACAAAGCTTAATCATATTGGATTAATATCTTATTTCAATTTCCTTCTCTGAATCCAATTCAAATTCAAAGTGAAATTTCAAGTTGCACAAAAGTTGCTGGAAAAATGTTCATCTTCTAGCAAATATGCCATAACATCTATTTGTTACGGAAAACAATATCACTCTTATGAAAAGATGAACATAAGCAATTTAAACAGCACAATTCCAACATATTTAAATGCTATTCTAGTTATGAAAAATTCAAACAGATTCAAATAATTCTCAAACTTGTTGTGGCAGTGCATAAAAATGCCTTGGATTTTATGGGCCATGTTCCACATTTTTCCTAAGCCATTTTATGTGCTCAACTATTTCCTTTCCCATCTCTATTAAATAAATAAAAGAAAACCAAAAAAATACAACGGAAAAAAAAGAAAAAAATGCCACTGCGGACTGGGCCTAAGTGCACAGTGCACTCAGCCCAGCCCACCAGGCCCACCTTCTCCCTCCTTCCCTCTCTCTCCATCGCGCTGTCGCCTCGCCCGTGGCCGCGTCGGCGCGCTACGACCGCTCGTCAACAGCGCGACGCCACCGACGCCGAGGGGATAAGGACCAGCCTCATCCCTCCCCTCTGGATCTCCTCATCCATTCGCCCCCCTCCTCCTCGCTCTCCCTCGCGCGGTTGTTCGCTTTCGCCTCCTCTGACCGAGCGCCACCACCGCCGCGCTGTTACTCGGCCGCGGCCTCCGTGCCTCCCACGCGGCCCCGTCGCGTCAGTCCGCTTTGTCATGGACCGCCTTGACCGACGGAGCCGTCCGCTGGAGCCGAGGTGCCCCACAACTGCCGATCCGACCTCGTCCCCATCTTCGACCATCGCGGCATCACCGCGGCCGATTCGCTCCATTGCTGCGCTCCTAAGCTGCCGACGGCCATCGTGTGCCTCACTGTGAGCATCTACCTCTCCCCCTTCCCTCTGGCTGCCTGTGTTCTCGCTTGTAGCTCGCTGTCGACACCGCGCGCCGTTGCCGCGCTCTGACAGCCGCCGCCGCTGCCATTAGCGCGCTCCCAAGCCCCTACGGCTCGAGCCAGTGGCTCTGTCGAGCTTCTGGAGAGCTGCTACACCGGCCTAGCCATGTTGCGCGCCTTAGGACGAACCGTAGCAGTGCTTAAGCTCAGACCCGAAGCTCGCCGCCACCAAACCTCGTCGCCGGGCAAGTTTTCGGCCACCTCCGGCTGGGGCGCCACCATAGACCGATGCAACCCTTCACGACCGGTCGAACGCAAGCTACGTCACTCATTTTGGAGGCCTGTAGCGCAATTCCGCCCGACTCCGGCGAGAAACCGCCGCGGAAACGGTCGCCGGAGCAACTCCGGTGGCCACCGCCGACGTGGCTGGGCGGGCCCCACCCCTGGCTCGCTGTCAGTGGGCCCTGGGGGCCCCGTTGACTGGGTTGACCCAGTCAACATGCTGACTGGGCAGCCCAGTGGCACTGACATGCGGGCCCCACCGCGTAATTAACCTAATTAAAATGCTTTTATAAATAAACTTAATTAATAAGTCTAATCAGTCATTGACATGTGGGGCCCAGTAGCTAATTAACCTCAGATTAGTTTAAAATAAACTCTGTTAAGTAACAGAGGCTGACAGGTGGGACCCACTGGTCAGGTTTGACCTGGTTAGTGTGACTGTTGACTGCTGACGTAGTGATGACCTCATGCTGATGTCATAATTCATTTTTGATAATTTCTGTTAATTAGAATAATTCCAGAAAACTGTTTAAATCTTTGAAAATTTGTAGAAATTAAACCGTAGCTCGGATCGAAAAACTTTATATATGAAAGTTGCTCAGACCGACGAGACGAATCCAACCGTGCCATCTGTTTCCATGTCGAGACCCTCTACGAAGGTGAACCCGCAACTTTTAGCATATATACCAGTTAATAAATCCAACTTTAATCCTAAAATAACTAATATGATTTAGACATGTCCTTAGGCATCCCTGCACTGCATGTTAGCATAGCATGCTCTGTGTTGCATATGTTTCCTGTGTATTTATCTGTTTCCTCCCCCTCTTCTCTCTCGGTAGACCCCGACACCGACGCAGTTCTCGAGATCGACGCAGCTCCGGAGATCGACTACTCCCCTGACGACCAGACCTTTGCCGCAGAGCTTCCAGGCAAGCACCCCCCCTTTGAACATGCCGATATCGCCTATTCTTTCTCTCTTATGCTTGCATTAGAAATTGCTGCTGCTACTGTTTATCCTATTTCTGATGCATAGCCTATTTTTGTAACTGCTGTTGATACCTACCTGCTTATCCTAAACTGCTTAGTATAGGCTGGATAGAGACCCACCAGAGACCCCACTTTGTCCTAGTTGCCCCGCTGGATTATCAGATGACTCGATCAACGTGATCGGCAACCAGGCCCAGGCCCCGGCACCGCACATCACCCCCCTAGTTGTACGACACTGCAGCGTTACTATCGAGTGCCGAGGGTGATACCGCGTTTAGCACTTCTGATGTTAACTCTGTAGAGAAGCTATTCGGTCGTGGTCATCGAGGGTGATTCCTCCTTCACCACACCCGATAACGACGCTGTCGTGCAACACCTCAAGTGTGAACCCATCGAGGGTGATTCCTTCGAGTTCACCTTGACGGATACATCGAGTAGGAATCCAACGAGGGTGATACCTCAGATTCCCCTGATGTTATGGACACACGGATACTTGGAATTTACAACTGCTACTTGGAAAGTCGGGTCGACCCTGAGGGGTACCTGAGCGAGCTTAAGATGCGAGTGATGTGGAGACGGGTTGACCTGGAGGGTGCCCGTGAGATAAATACGAGGCGTGGCCGGGCATTCTTAGCCCTTGCCGCAAGTCCTCGAGACGGGGCGACGGGGTCACATCGATTGTGAGTCTCTGCTCGTTACCGCACAACCCCAATACACTAACGATTTGGATATTTGATCCGAGTGGGCCTTTGGCCCGATAGCACTAACCATCACGTGGGAACAGTTATGGGCACTCTGCGTCGTATACATCAGCCGAAGCTTAATAGACGTTAGCGACTGAGCGGCACACGCTGGGTTGGACTGGGAACGCAACCGTGCTTGTATTAAGGGGTTGCTAGGTCTGCTCACCGGCGGTGTACGCAACGTGCAGGAGCGTCCGGGGCGATGGCCCAAGACCCCTGGGGGCATAGGTTAGTCCGGCGTGCTGACCTCTCTGTTAAGTTTTCGGTCGGGTTGCGGCGTATCGTTTGGCCGAGGCCGGGCATGACCCAGAAAAGTGTGTCCGGCCGGAGTTAATCGAGCGTGGTGGGTAAGTTGGTGCACCCCTACAGGGAAGAACTAATCTATGCATAGCCGGATCCTCGGTAACGGACGCTCGGAGTTGTATTCCGATCGATACAACTAGAACTGGATAGAAATGGATACTAGGGCTCTGGGATTGCTTTCTCGCAGGGAGTCGAGGAAGGATCTCTGGGCGAGGTTGATACTGATTACTGCTGCTACTTTATACTGTACTAATCCACACTCTTCTAATGCTGCAAGACCGCTGAAGATGCCAGTATTCGATAGGACTAGGCCTTCTCTCTATTCTGGCATTTCTGCAGCCCAGTCCACATATACAACCTTTCTTTGATAATGTTGCATATGTAGTGTAGATCCTTGCTTGCTGAGTACTTTGGATGAGTACTCATGGTTGCTTTGCTTCCTCTTTTTCCCCATATCCGTTTGATGCAACCAGATGGCGGAGCCCCGGAGCCAACTGCCCCCGTCGACGACTACTACTACCACCCCGAGGGTGGTTACTACTACGAGTTGGCTGACGACCAGGAGTAGGTTCGGAGGGTCCCAGGCAGGAGGCCTGCGCCTTTTCGATCGTAGTGTTTTATTTTGCCCCGCCTTGTAAAGGCCTATCTGTCTTTCTTTTATATCTGTACTCAGATATCTGATGCTTTCGCTGACGCTTGTAAGTGAGCTTATGTATTCGAGCCCTCGAGGTCCCTGGCTTGTAATATAAAGCTTGTATTATTTTAAATTGTGTCTAGAGTTGTGTTGTGATATCTTCAAGTGAGTCCTTAGGCTTGATCGTGTGCATTTGCGTGTATGATTAGTGCACGATTAAGCCGGGGCCGTCACATCGATAATCCATTGTGCCTGCTGCCTTGCAGCTCCATTTCCGCATGAATACATCTACGAATAGATCCTCACACTTACCGGGGATTCGTTCATTCCCAGTTGCTCATGTGTTTCAAAAAATACTTTGAAATACTATTCGATCTTCCGAAAATCCTCTACAGGCTATTGCTATTGACATTCTTGCCTGCTTGCATTATGGTAAATCCCATATGTCTTGTAATCTTATTGGCATCCTTTGTAACTATCATTTTGAGTCCCTTGATTCGATATGTTGCGAATGCTCGCAATCCAATCGAATCCTAGAATTCATCCTTTTGGCTCAAACATCATTTTGAACATTAGCTGGTTCTCGACCAATCAATTTGTCATCGATGGTGCCTCTAAGTCTATTCAACTTACTCATATTTGATCGGAGCATCTAATTCTGATACGCCAATTTGGAAATTGTAATTCCTTTGTATTTAAGCTTTGAATTATTCAGATGTTTCTATAATCCGATGCCTTTGCATTCTTTCTTCCTCTGATTGAGTACCAATACTCACATCAGCTCCATTATGGACCGCCAGACCCATTGCTGGGTTATTATCCAATAGTGTCCTTCACATTCAAAATTATTGTGAGTTCTTCCCCTGATGCATAATTCCTTTGATAAATTGTATCCTCTGCTTTTGTCAGCCATGCTCTATTATCAAGCTTGTGTTATTTACTCTTGAAGTTTGTGGTACATGTTCCTAAGATTCCCCGATGGGTTGAACCAATGCCTTCCCTAATCTGTGTGAACCCGAAAAATTCTATGGGTCATACTCTACTGGTGCTACGCCGGATAAATTTCAACACCACAACTTCATCAAAAGCGAGAAGTAAATGAAATGTTATGCGTTGAAGAAGTGGGAGTCGACCTTGAAATTTGTGTTCATGCCCATGGAAACGATGTAGATCGTCATAGAAGCTTCTTGCAAAATAATTATCCATTTGTATAATTCTTTCGGTATCCTTAACTTGATTCCATGCAGTTATGGTTTTGACCATGCTGACCACATATTGATAACTCCATTTCCGTGCCTCGTCTATTTTTTGACAAGGTTAAAGTATCTGCTGTCGCAAGTCGACGACTCACTCAGCTTCTATTATGTTCTACCTTTGAGTATTACCCCCTGGTATCTCGAGGATATCATGCCATTGCACTACATCTTATGAATTTTTGATTAAGTAATACCTTTCCCTGTCATAGTCACTCCACGGATTCTGGGTTGTCGCCAACCGAGAACACCGAATAGTGAATCGAATCTGCACTGCAATTTAATACCCCTAGTAATTGTTGCCGGGGAAATTTAAACTCAATCTTGTCATTCCTAGACTACCGGCTACATCCTTATCATGCTACCTTCGACCGTGCTACCTCGTCCTTCTTTGGTGCACGAATTCTTCCGACCGTTAGCAAGGCTTACATCGAGTTTTCAACATCATTTTGTTGTCTTGAAAAGCAACTCTGTTTCTGAGATTGCATCTTATCTGTGGTTCCGATAACCTTTTGCTTCACCATTCCTTTTGCTTGATGTCGTCGTTATTCGATTGCATCCTCTTGAAACCTCTCGACAAAATGTGTCGTGATCATCGTCAACATTTGACTTCTAAATAGGTGTGTTTAGCAAGGATGATTGTGACAAACTAAAAAAAACAAAGCAAAGACTCATATAATACACGACGCTCCAAGCAAAACTCATGACATGTGATGAATAAAAATATAGCTGCATGTAATATTACCGATGGTCGTTAGAAGAAAGAGGGGATGCCTTCCGGGGCATCCCCAAGCTTAGTTGCCTGGGAGTCCTTGAATATTACCTTGGGGTGCCTCGGGCATACCCAAGCGTAGGTTCTTGCCACTCCTTATTCCTTCATCCATCGTGATCTCACTCAAAACTTGAAAACTTCAATCACACAAAACTCAACAAAACCTTCGTGAGATTCGTTAGTATAATAAAATAAATCACTACTTTAGGTACTATTGCAAACCCATTCATATTTTATTTTTGTATTATACCTACTGTATTCTAACTTCTCCATGGCTTATACCCCCCGATACAATCCATAGTTTCATCAAAACAAGCAAAACAATGCATAAAAAACAGAACAGTCTGTAGCAATCTGAATATTGACTATACTTCTGTAACTACAAAAATTCTGAAAAATTAGGAAAATGTAGGAAATTTGTATATAAATCATGTGTAAAAATTTCTGAGGAAAATCACATTTCTGTGAATTTACAAAATTCCAGAACTGGGCGTAAAAGTTTCTGTTTTTTCACAGAATCAAAGCAAGTATCATCCATATTATCCTAAAGGCTTTACTTGGCACAAACACTAATTAAGACATAAAAAACACAATCATAACGGTAGCATAATTGTGTGAACACAAGAAAACATAAGAATAAACCAGAAAGTTAAGATAACTATTGAGTTGCCTCCCAACAAGCGCTATTGTTTTATGCCCCTAGCTAGGCATAATGCATAGTTTCAAGTATTGTCATCTTTGGTTTTAGTTCCATAGGTGGCCCTCATGATTGATTCATATGGTGGCTTAATTCTAATTCTACGGAAGTGTTCCATACCCTTCTTTAATGGAAACTGAAATTTTATATTCCCTTCTTTCATGTCTATAACAACACCTATGGTTCGTAAGAACGGTCTACCAAGTATTATGAGACAAGACGGATTGCAATCAATAGCAAGTACAATAAAATCAATGGGCACATAGTTCCTATTTGCAAGAATAATAACATCATTTATTCTTCCCAAAGGTCTCTTGATAGTAGAATCCGCTAAGTGCAAATTAAGAGAGCGTTCATCCATATTGGTAAAACCTAGCACATCACATAGAGATTTTGGTATTGTGGAAATGCTAGCACCTAAATAACATAAAGCATTGCACTCACAATTTTTATTTTTATTTTTAATTTTAATGGTAGGTTCCCACTCATCATATAATTTTCTAGGAATTGATATTTCTAGTTCTAGCTTTTCTTCTAAAGCTTTCATCATCGCTTCCACAACATGTTTAGTAAAAGCCTTAATTTGATCGTAAGCATTGGGTGAATTAAGCATGGATTGCAACAAAGAAATACATTCAATCAAAGAACAACTATCATAATTAAAGTCTTTGTAATCCAAGAGAGTGGGCACATCACTAGTTAAAGTTTTTACCTCTCCAAACCTACTTTTATCAATTTTTCCATCCTCCGAACTATCGGGGCACCTTCTAGCTAAAGTTGACTCTTCTTCAGTCCCCTTATCATCAATTTTAACATTACTAAACAAAGATTCAATATAAGAAAGACCAATCATTTTAACATCTTCATCATAATTACGATAAAAACCGGACATAAACGCTTTCTCTAAGAATTCTCGCTTAGCCCTCAACTTGGCGGTTCTTTCTTTAATCTCCTCCATGGAAACATATAGAGCTTTAATTGATTCATTAATATTAACTTCGGGTGGCAAAATTTTAGATTTAAGATTTTCCACATCATGAACAATTCTATCCATACTTCCAGACATATCATCAAGTTTACTCAACTTTTCCTCTATCGTAGTGTTGAAAACTTTTTCAGCATTAATAAATTCTTTGATATTGATTTCAAGGTCAGAGGGCATCCTATTATTGTTATTATTATTATTATTATTATTATTATTATTATTATAAGAATTACCATAGGAATTGCCATAATTATTAGAGGAATTTCCAGGGAACGGCCTAGGATTAAAATTACCTCTATAAGCATTACTATTGAAATTGTTTCGTGAGACAAAATTCACATCTACAGGATCATTATTTTGCTCAATAAAAGTAGATAAAGGCACATCATTAGGATCAATAGGAGCATTTTTATTAGCAACCAATTTCATAAGCATATCAACTTTATCACTCAAAGTACTAATTTCTTCAACTGAATTCACCTTTTTACTAGTAGGAGCTCTTTCAGTATGCCATTGTGAATAATTGCCATAATATTTTCATGTAATTTGGTAGCTTCCCCCAATTTAATTTCCATAAAAGTACCACCCGCAGCGGAATCCAAAAGATTTCTAGAGACAAAGTTCAACCCCGCATAATTTTTTTGTATGATCATCCATAAATTCAAGCCATGAGTGGGGCAATTTCTTATCATTAATTTCATCCTTTCCCAAGATTGGGCAACATGTTCATGCTCAAGTTGCTTGAAATTCATAATTTTATTTCTAAGGGAAATAATTTTCGCGGGAGGAAAATACTTAGTAATAAAGGCGTCTTTACACCTATCCCAAGAATCGATGCTATTTCGTGGCAAAGATGAAAACCAATTTTTTGCCTGATCCCTGAATGAGAACGGGAATAATTTTAATTTGACAATATCATTATCCACATTCTTTTTCTCTTACATTTCACACAATTCTACGAAAGTGTTAAGATGGGATGCGACATCTTCATTAGGATTACCAGAAAATTATTCTTTCATAACAAGATTCAACAAAGCGGCATTAATATCACAATTCTCCGCACTAGCCGCGGGAGGAGCAGTCGGAGTACTAATAAAATCATTATTATTAGTGTTGAAAAAATCACACAATTTTGTATTTTCTTGAGACATTGTGACTATGCAAACAAGATAACAAGCAAGCAAAGAAGCAAACAAGAAAAAGGCAAACGGAAAATATTTTTGTAATTTTTGTAAAAACTTTTTAGAAGCGGGGGAGATGAAAACGAGAGGCAAAGGCAAATAAAATAAATGCAAGGAGATGAAAGTTTATGCATAGGTAATTGATAGATGTTGATGATGTCTCCCCGGCAACGGCGACAGAAATTCTTCCTGCTACTTGTGAGTTGCGTTGGGATTTCCTCGAAGAGGAGAGGATGATGCAATACAGTAGAGATAAGTATTTCCCTCAGTTAAGAACCAAGGTTATCAATCCAGTAGGAGAACCACGCAACACCTCGTTAGCAGTACCTGCACACAAAAGAACAAATCCTTGCACCCAACATGAACAAGGGGTTGTCAATCCCTTGGCGGTGACTTGCAAGATTAAATTGTATGATAGATAGATAGATCGCACAAAAATATAAAATAAAATAAATAAAGAAAAAATGCAGCAAGATATTTTTGGATTTTAATATATGATAAAAGTAGACACGGGGGCCATAGTTTTCACAAGAGGATTCTCTCGAGAAAATAGCATACGATGGGTAGACAAATTACTGTTGGGCAATTGATAGAAAAGCAAATAATCATGACGATATCCAAGGCAATGATCATGTATATAGGCATCACATCTGAGACAAGTAGGCCGACTCCAGCCTGCATCTAACTATTACTCCACACATCGACCTCTATCTGCTACTTGTGAACTGCGTTGGGATTTCCTCGAAGCGGAGAGGATGATGCAGTATAGTAGAGATAAATATTTCTCTCAGTTAAGAACCAAGGTTATCAATCTAGTAGGAGAACCAAGCAACACCTCGTTAACAGCACCTGCAGAGAAACAACAAATCCTTGCAACCCAACGCGAACAAGTGGTTATCAATCCCTCGACGGTTACGAGCAAGATTAAATTGTATGGTTTTTGATAGATAGATCGAACAAAAATACAAAATAAAATAAAAGAAAAATGTAGCAAGTTATTTTTTGTTTTAATATATGATAAAAGATAGACCTCGGGGCCATAGTTTTCACTATAGGCTTCTCTCTTGAAAATAGCATACGGTGGGTAAACAAATTACTGTTGGGCAATTGATAGAAAAGAAAAAAATTATGACGATATCCAAGGCAATGATCATATATAGGCATCACATCCGAGATAAGTAGACAAAATGATTCTGCATCTACTACTATTACTCCACACATCGACCGCTATCCAGCATGCATCTAGTGTATTAAGTTCATAAAAAATAGAGTAACGCCTTAAGCAAGATGACATGATGTAGACAAGATAAACTCATGTATGAATAAACCCCATCTTTTTACCCTTAATAACAATGATACATTCATGTCATGTCCCCTTCTGTCACTGGGATTGAGCACTGCAAGATCGAACCCATTACAAGGCACCTCTCCCATTGCAAGAAAAATCAATCTAGTTGGCCAAACCAAATTAATAGATCAGAGAGAAATACGAAGCTATAGTAATCACGCATAAAAGAGTTCAGAGAAAACTCAAATAATATTCATGGATAGATCTGATCATAAAATCACAATTTATCGGATCCCAACAAACACACCGCAAAAAGTCATTGCATCAAATAGATCTCCAAGAACATCAAGGAGAACATTGTATTGAAGATTAAAAAGAGAGAAGAAGCCATCTAGCTACTAACTATGGACCCGTAGGTCTGTGGTAAACTACTCACGCATCATCAGAAGGGTAGCAAGGTTGATGTAGACCCCTCTGTGATAGATTCCCCCTCCGGCGAAGTACCGGAGAAGTCCTCCAGATGGGATCTCATGGTTCTGGAACTTGCGGTGGCGAAAAAAGTATTTCAGGTGTCTCTCTGATGTCAGGGGAATATTTGAGTATTTATAGAGGTGGAATTAGTGTTGGAGGTGCCACGAGGGGCCCACAAGCTTGGGGGACGCCCCCTAGGGCTTGTCGCTCCCTCGTGGCTCTTCTGGCCTTCTCCCGAACCTTCTAGGGTCTCTTCTGGTCCAGAAAAATTAATCCAAAGTTTTTTCTTTATTTGTACTTCGTTTGATATTGATTTCCTAAAAAGCCAAAAACATGTAAAATACAGCAACTGGCACTGGGCACTAAGTTAATAGGTTAGTCCCAAAAAATGATATATAATTGTATATAGTGGCATATAAAACATCCAAAATTGATACTATAATAACATGGAAGAATCAAACATTATAGATATGTTGAAGACATATCAAGCATCCTGAGCTTAATCCCTGCTCGTCCTCGAGTAGGTAAATGATAAAAACAGAATTTTTGATGTGGAATGCTACCTATCACATTCATCATATACTATTTTTTTGCAGCATGGATATTTAGACTTGAGTTATTCAAAGCAATAGTCTATAATTTGACATGAAAACATCAATACTCAAGTATACCAACAAGCAACCATGTCTTTCAAAATATCAACACTAAAGAAAGTTATCCCTAGCCCATTATACTCAGTCATTGATCCATTCATGAAACACACTCAACATTAGTTGCATCCAATGCACAAGTATGACAATAGTGTTCCCTAGTTGGTGCTTGATAATCCCCAAGTGCAAGGGATCATCTTAGCAATTTCCAAAGATGGAAGTGATAAGTATGGAGTGTCAAATCCACAAGGAGCTAAAGGTAAGATCAATATTCTCTCAAATCCTATCTGCCACCGATACAACTCTACGTACACTGAGCATTTGCTTTCATCTAGGAAAGAGAAATAAAACTACATTGTGGGTATAAAGAGGATAGCTTTGCATGATATCAGAGAGCTAAAATATAAAAATAGGTGCTATTAACATAAAGTTAGAATATATTATAATATATTACAAATAGCGAGTGTGGAATAATGATGGAACGGTGTGCGGAATTGTCCTAGGCAATTTGTTAACAAGATCGGTAATCATTATTGCAATTTTATATGAGGGAGAGGCATAAGCTAACATACTTTCTCTACTTGGATCATATGCACTTATGATTGGACACACCCGGCACTGCATATTGTCATGTCGTACATTGTGTTGCTCATGTTTACTGTGTATTTATATTGTTTCCTCCCCCTCTTCTCTCTCGTTAGAGCCCGACGCAGTTCCCCGAGACGGACGCAGCTCCGGAGCCCGAAGACACCATTGACAACCTTGCCCTTGCCGCCGAGCAACCAGGCAAGCCCCCCTTTTGATCATCCCGATATCGCCCATTCTAATTTCTCATGCTTGCATTAGAATTGCTGCTGCTACTGCTTTACCTATTCTGATGCATAGCCTGTTTATTGTAACTTGCTGTTGATAATTACCTGCATAACCTAAACTGCTTAGTATAGGCTGGGTAAAGACCTATCAGTGACCCCACTTATCCTGACTGCCCCGCTGGATTATCAGAAGACCCGATCAACAGGATTGAAGACCAGACCCCGGCACCGCACATCACCCCCCCTTAGTTGTAACGACACTGCAGCGTTAATATCGAGTGCCGAGGGTGATACCTCATGTAGCACTTCTGATGTTAACTCTGTAGAGTAGCTATTCGGTCGTGGTCATCGAGGGTGATTCCTCCTTCACCGCTTCCGATAACGACGCCGTCGTACGACACCTCAAGTGTGAACCCAGCGAGGGTGATTCCTCCGAGTTCACCTTGACGATTACATCGAGTAGGAATCCAACGAGGGTGATACCTCGGATTCCCCTGATGTTATGGACACACGGATACTTGGACTTTACACTGTTACTTGGAAAGGCGGGTCGACCCTGAGGGGTACCCGCGTGTGATGTGAAGACGGGTTGCCTGCATGGTGCCCGAGTGATGAATACGAGGCGCGGCCGGGCATTCTTAACCCTTGCAGCAAGTCCTCGAGACGGGGCGACGGGGTCACATCTTTCGTGAGTCTCTGCTCGTTACCGCAAGCCCTAGTCCACTAACGATTTGGATATTTGATCCGAGCAGGCCTCTGGCCTGATAGCACTAACCATCACGTGGGAAGAGTTATGGGCACTCTGCATCGTATGCATCAGCCGAAAGCTTTGTCAGACGTCCAGTTCAGCCTCGTGGCCGGGCCGGGCCAGTACCATCCAGGACTGAGGTGGTGCTCGTCTCGACCCTGCACACACCGACCCGGAGTGCACAGGGCGATGGCCCAAGACCCCTGAGCGCTTAGGATATAGACCGACGGGGACCTCTCTGCTGAGCTGTAGGTAGGGTTGCGGTGTATCGTTTGGCCGAGGCCGGGCATGACCCAGGAAAGTGTGTCCGGCCGGAGTTAATCGAGCGTATTGGGTAAGTTGGTGCACCCCTACAGGGAAGAACACATCTATCGATAGCCGGTCCTACGGTAAAGGACACTCGGAGTTGTATCCCGATCGACATAACTTGACCGTGAGATGATACCTGGATATATGGCTCTGGGATTGCTTCTCGCAGGGAGTCGAGAAGGGATCTCAGGACGAGGTTGATGACTGTATGGCTCTGGGATTGCTTTCTCGCAGGGAGTCGAGAAAGGATCTCTGGGTGAGGTTGATATCATTACTGCTACATTATATTGTACTGTTCTACTCTCTTCTATTGCTGCAAGACCGCTGAAGATGCTAGTCTTCGATAGGACTAGGCCTTCTCTCTATTCTGGCATTTCTGCAGCCCAGTCCACATATACAGCCTTCCTTTGATAATGTTGCATATGTAGTGTAGATCCTTGCTTGCTGAGTACTTCTGAGTACTCACGGTTGCTTTGTTTTCCTTTTCTCCCCATATCAGTTTGTCGTGACCAAGATGACGGAGCCCCCTGAGACAGATGCCTCGTCGATCGACTACTACTACCACCCCGAGGATGGATACTACTGCGAGTTGGATGACGACCAGGAGTAGGTTCGGAGGGTCCCAGGCAGGAGGCCTGCGCCTTTCGATCGTAGTGTTTTATTTTGCCCCGCCTTTCTAAAGGCCTTTCTATTTCTGTTTCATATCTGTACTCAGATATCTGATGCTTCCGCTGACGCTTGTATGCGAGCTGATGTATTCGAGCCCTTGAGGCCCCTGGCTTGTAATATAAAGCTTGTATGATTTTATTTATGTTTTAGAGTTGTGTTGTGATATCTTCCCGTGAGTCCTTAGGCTTGATCGTGTGCATTTGCGTGTATGATTAGTGCATGATTGAGCCGAGGGCGTCACAAGTTGGTATCAGAGCCGACTGCCTGTAGGAACCCCCTTTCCAACTCCTTGGCCGAAGTTGAGTCTAGTAACCGAAAACTGTTTTACTAACTTGGCTGTGTGGCTTACGGGCCCACGTCGCCAATTGGGTGGTATTAGGATCTTTTACTCCTCGACCTTTACTCTGGGACTCTGATCTCTCTTCTATTCGGGTTAAAATTTTACTAACTCCAACATTAGGTTCTCGTGATCACATCCACCCGGTGTTCTGAAAATTTCCCCCCTTCCTTCAAGATTGCGAGTCAGGTTCTGCTTGCAGGCTCCTTTTATCGAGGGCACCCTGTGTTGTCACTTGCAGACTCCTCGCTCCCATAGTTTTCTCCGACATTGATGTAGCCTTTGCTATGTCTCGTTGTGTGCTTCCCTACCGTGTGCCTGCGCGCCGCCTAGATGTCTAGCCCTCCCCTTTCAACTATCGTAATGCCGGATTGTAACCGAGGCTATGTGTGGCTTTGAATGTCTGGTGCGAATATGCTGAAGTATCTATTGCACTTCCTTCTGTTGTGCGTGATACTTCATGAATCATTCCATACACATGCAGTTTTCTTGCTAAACTGCCCCTGTTGATTTGGCAGGATGGCTGACGATCCTCCACCTCCACCCTATATTGCCGCAATGATGCAGCAGTTTGAACTCAACCGTCAGCAGTTTGAGCTCAATCGTCAGTTTATGACCGGAGTATTGGCTCAATTCCCAACTCAGAATGCTCCAATAACTCTGCCAGAATTTGTGCGCCTCAGTCCATCCGTTTTCCACAACTCCACCAATCCTATGGATGCTGATGATTGGCTTCGTGACATCCTGTTTGAGATGGAATCAGCTAATGTTGCTCCTGACAGTTACGTCACCTTTGCGACATTCCACCTGAAGGGCCCAGCTGCTCAATGGTGGGAAAGCCACAAGGGTATGTTGCCCGCTGAAACAGTAACCACTTGGCAAGAATTTCAGTCAGCTTTTCGTGCACGGTACATTCCTCAAGGTCTGATGGACCAGAAGAGGCAGGAGTTCTGCCAACTCTCTCAGGGCAAAATGACTGTGGATGAATATCAGAGGAAATTTCTCGAACTATCCCGCTATGCTGAAGATGACGTCGACACTGACACTCGCAAGCAGGAGAAATTCCGTGAAGGACTACATACTGATATAAAACTTGCACTTGCTGTCCATGATTTCATAGATTTCGCAACGCTTGTCAGCAAATCTTTCCAAGTTGAAACAGCTCTGACTGAGTACCAGGAGTTGCTCAAGCGCACTCATGAAGCTGGCTCATCCTCGGGTCAGCCTGTTCAGAAACGTCGAGTCTGGATCCCACACAATGTTCATCATCGGCCTGCTCCAACACCAAGGCCGTCTTATGTTGCACCTCGCCTACCTCCGCCACCGAGACAGCTAGTGACTCAGGGTGGACAGTCCAATGCTGTAGCTCCTCCCCATAATGATCGGAATTGCTTCAAGTGTGGTCAACTAGGGCACCGTGCTACCAATTGCCGTCCGAACCAAAATCGAGATGCCCGAGCTCGTCAGCCCAGGAATCCCAATGCCAGACCTTCTGCTGTTATACTGGGCCATGCTAACCATGTCAATACAGAAGAGGCTCAGAAAGAACCAACCATTGTGATGGGTACCCTCCCGATTAATTCAGTTGCAGCTTCTGTCCTTTTCGACTCAGGAGCATCACATTCCTTTGTGTCTCAACAATTTGCTCAGCGGCATGAGCTACATCTAGAGCTGTTACCCACACCATTAGAGATTATCACTCCCCGTTCCAGGTGGCAAACCAAGATGGTAAGTCACAACAATCAGATCAGAATTGAAGGGTTGATGTTCTCTGCTTCCCTTATTGCTCTTGGACCTTCCGACGTAGACATTATTCTCGGTATGGACTGGTTAACAGCCCATAATGCTTTGATTGATTGCGCTACTAAGACAGTCCAGCTCACTCACCCTTCTGGTCAGGTGATCAAATACTTAGCCCGAATAGCTCAAGATGCTGAGAGCCAGATATATGTTCTGAATGCATTGAACGCTTCACCTCTTGAAGGCATCAAGAACGTTCCAGTTGTTCGTGATTTTCAAGATGTCTTTCCAGAAGAACTTCCAGGAATACCCCCTGCTAGAGCTGTCGAGTTTGTCATCGACTTGAAGCCCGGCACTACCCCTATTGCGAAGCGTCCTTATAAAATGCCTCCGCACCACCTTCTTGAACTTAAGGAGGAAATCGACACGTCACTTAAGAAGGGTTTCATCCGCCCCAGTTCCTCTGCTTGGGGAGCACCTTCACTCTTCGTTAAGAAGAAGGATGGAACTAACCGATTGGTTCAGGATTATCGGCCCATTAACCAAGCCACAATCCAGAACAAATATCCGCTTCCTCGGATCAATGATTTGTATGATCAACTTGCTGGATCATCGGTATTCTCTAAACTTGATTTGAGGTTGGGTTATCATCAGATCCGTGTTCGTGAAGAGGATATTCCCAAGACTGCATTTGTTACTCGCTATGGCTCCTACGAGTACACGGTCATGTCCTTCGGCTTAACCAATGCTCCAGCCACATTCTCCCGTCTGATGAATTATATCTTCATGGATTACCTCGACAAGTTCGTCGTGGTTTATCTAGATGATATTCTGGTTTATTCGAAGAATAAAGAAGAACATGCTGAACACCTCCGCCTAGTACTGGAAAGGCTCCGAGAACATCAGTTGTATGCCAAATACTCCAAATGTGAATTCTGGCTTTCTGAAGTAACCTACCTTGGTCATGTGATTTCCAAGGATGGAATTGCTGTTAACCCAGGACGAGTTCAGGCTATTCTTGACTGGACTCCTCCGAAGAACGTCAAGCAAGTGAGAAGTTTTCTTGGCCTTGCAAGCTATTGCCGTCGATTTATCGAGAACTTTTCTAAGATTGCTAAGCCTTTGACTGATCTGCTTCACAAGGGCGTTAAGTTTGAATGGACAGACAAATGTCAAGAAAGTTTCCAGACACTCAAAGACAAGCTGACATCTGCCCCAGTACTATCTCCTCCAGATACCCGCAAAGACTTTGTGATTTATTGTGACGCATCCCGTGAAGGATTAGGCTGTGTCCTAATGCAAGAGCGTAAAGTGATTGCTTATGGCTCTCGTCTGTTGCGCCCACATGAAGAGAATTATCTGGTACATGATCTAGAACTAGCTGCTATCATCTATTCACTGCAGTTGTGGTGACATTACCTCCTCGGTAATCGTTGCGAGATCTACACGGATCATAAAAGTCTGAAGTACTTGTTCACTCAGCCATCTCTAAACCTCCGTCAGCAAAGATGGATGGAGGCCATTGCGAACTATGATTTGGGTATTTCTTATACCCCTGGCAAGGCTAATGTGATGGCTGATGCCTTAAGCCGCAAGTCCTATTGCGACAACCTCATGGTTAGGCGAGCTCAACCTCGTCTTTTTGAAGAACTGCGCAAGCTGAATCTGCTATTGTTCCACAAGGTTCTCTTAATAACCTTGTGATACAACCAGATCTTGAGAAAGCTGTTAAGAATGTGCAAGCTAAAGATGCTGAAATTGATCTGATGAAAAAAAATCTTCACCTTGAAAAGTACAGGGATTTCTCGCTGTCTGAAGATGGAACCTTGTATTTCAGGAACCGCATTGTTGTACCTCGCTTCAAACTCATGACTGACAAAGTCATGAAGGAGGCACATGATACCCCGCTGTCTATTCATCCGGGTAGCACCAAGATGTATCGTGATCTCCATCAAAGGTACTAGTGGTCTAGAATGAAGCAGGACGTTGCTCGATATGTAGCTGAATGTGATGTGTGTCGTCGCGTTAAAGCAGAACATCAAAAGCCTGCTGGAATTCTGCAACCGTTACCTATTCCTTTATGGAAATGGGATAAAGTGCAAATGGATTTCATTACTGGCCTTCCCAGGTCACAGAAGGGTCACGATGCTAGTCTTGTCGTCGTCGACCAACTCTCTAAGGTTGCACACTTTCTGCCTGTCAAAGAGACTATCACTGCTAGTCAGTTAGCAGAGTTGTATATCTCCAGAATTTTTTCACTCCACGGTATTCCGAAGGAGATCAGTTCGGACCGTGGTGGTCTTTTCACCTCAAAGTTCTGGGAAAGCTTCCAAGAAGCTATGGGAACTCATATTACCTGGAGTTCAGCTTATCACCCCCAATCCTAAGGCCAAGTCGAGCGAGTCAATTAGGTGCTTGAAGACATGCTTCGGGCTTGTGTTATTTCTTTCGGTAAGAAGTGGGAAGAATCTCTTCCATATGCCGAATTCTCTTACAACAACAGCTATCAAGCCAGTTTGAAGATGGCTCCCTTTGAAGTACTTTATGGATGTAAGTGTCGAACCCCTCTGAATTGGTCAGAAACTGGGGAACGACCACTCGTGGGTCCGAAAATTATTCAACACGCCGAAGAACAAGTCCGTATTGTCCGGGAGAATCTCAAGGCGGCTCAGGACCGCCAGAAGAGCAACTATGATCGCAAACGATGGGGTTTGACTTATCAACCCGGTGATCAAGCTTATCTACGTGTTACCCCTATGAAGGGCACTCACCGTTTTGGAATCAAGGGCAAGCTAGCTCCGCGCTACATTGGTCCTTTCCGCATTATTGCTAGACGTGGTCAGGTGGCATATAAATTGGAATTGCCGTCGCAATTCTCTCATATCCACGACGTCTTTCATGTGTCGCAACTTCGTAAATGCTTCAAGGAATCTCCGCACCGAGCAGTGGATCACGAAATGCTCAAATTGCCAGATGATCTTTCTTAAAAGGAGCATCCGATCCGCATTCTCGATGAAGCTGAACGTCGGACCCGTCAGAAGGTTACCAAGTTCCTCAAAGTGCAGTGGTCAAATCATACTGAAGATGAAGCCACTTGGGAACGCGAGGATAATCTTCGTGCGGAATACCCCGACCTCTTTCCTTCTACCTCCTGAATTCTTGGGACGAGAATTTATTTTAGTGGAGGAGAATTGTAACACCCGGTTAATTAAGCTACAGTAATTCCCTACTAATGATGCCACGTCATCATGATTACTGTTGTTGAACTCGCGTTGATTCAAAGTCGGTTCAAATTCAATTTTAAAACAAAGTCAAAATTAAAAGTTTTCAAATGTCAAAACTAAAATGTGCAAACTGTGGCAAATAATTCATAAGTATTATTGGTGCAGAAACCAAATTTTTACAACAGGTTTGAATGTACTAAAATAATTACAACAGTGGTTTTAACAATAAATTAAATGCCTTTTATAAATTATAAAATTTGCAAACTATTTTAATTAAGTGCCAAACTTTTTGTGGCAGAGGATTAAATTACGATACTAATTTTGTGGCCATCTCCACATTTTACTAAAGTCAATTGGTGCTCCAGTTAAATGCAAAACAGTAACTATTGAAGTTATAGAAAAGAATAAAAAGGTAAGACTAAGACTTACTGCTGGACTGGGCCCCTAGTGGCTACAGTGCGGCCCAGCCCAGCCGAGCCGACCTTTCCTGTAGCTCTGGGCAGTGGAGACCGAGGCCATGGCGCCAGGCACACGCGTGCGCCGTCCACGCGCCCGATCTCCTCGTGTCGTTTATCCGTTGGTGCCCGAGACACATAAGACCCTCCTCGACGGGCTGGACGAACCCTAGCTCGCCCAATTCCCCTTCTCCAGCTCACCCTTCTCGAATTGATACAAGACCGAACCGCCGCCGCCACACCCGCTGTCGATCCCGTGACCACCGGCCGTCCCTCGTCGCCGCACCATGACCAGAAGCCGCGCATCGTCGCCTTCTTCATCGACATAGCAGGAATCGAGCGGAACCGCCTTGCAGTCGTCGCCCCGGTCGCCTCTCTATCGCCTCGGCTGGCGCCGTTCGTCGTCATTGCCGCCGCCTCTGGACCACCCCGACTCCCTCGACCTTGCCATCGAGCTCAATGTGAGCAACTGCCCCATCCCACCTCTTCCTCCCTGTTGGTTCGAGCCGTAGCCCAGATCCCATCTCCGCCGACGACCACTATGGCCGCGAGCTCGAGTTGAGCTTGGCCAGGACCTGTCCGCCTCGTCCGTGAGCTCGTCGGAACGAGGTTGCACTTGCGCGTGCCCCTACACTCCCGTACATGCTCGCATGCGCTCGGCCACCTCCGCAGCCGCCCCTCACGCCCGTCCAGCCTCACCGCGCCCCGCGCCGCACTCTGCAGCTCGCCCTCACCACAGCCTGCCTCGCCAGGGCGGGCCCTGAGCCGCTCGCGCCGCCTGCGCCCGGCCCCCTGCCTCCCCACGCTGCCTCACCCCCTCTGCGCCCCGCGGCTGCCCCAGCCCACGCGCCAGTCGCGCCCACGCCGGCGTGCCTGCAGCTGGCGTCGCTGCAGCCTTTTCTCCGCCGCCGCCCGCCCGCTTATCCCTGCATCGCGCCTGCCGCCGTGCCCTGCCTCTGTCCGCTCCGCGCCGGGCGCCGAGACGGCTGCCGCTGGCTGCTGCCACGACCAGGCTGCTCCCCGCTCCCGCCGGAGCCCCTCCCCTCGCTGGCCGGTGCTGCGCCTGGCTCGGGCCGCCGGCGCCCTGAGCCCGTGCGTGCCCGCGAGCGCAGCCAGAGGCCGGCTGGCTCCCTGCCCAGTGGGGCTGCCCTTTAAAAAAAGTATAAAAAAAATAACATATTAGATGGGTTAGTAAGAATGACATGTGGGCCCCTGGTCAGTTTGACAAGGCAACGGTTCAACTTTGACTGCTGACTTGATAGTCAACGGGGCCCACTATCAGCCTCTAATGACTTGTTGGGTGCACTGGACCGGGTGCACCTGGCCTTTTCCTGTTATTTTCGAATTTAGTTTAATTCCAGAAATTAATAAAAACTTTAGAAAATCATATCTTTTAAATCGTAACTCCGATGAAAATAATTTATATATGAAAAATGCTCAGAATTTCGAGACGGATCCGAATACGCGGTCCGTTCGTCCGTCACACGTCCCTAGCTACCCGAACATGGAACCATTCCCCTCCGGTCATCTGTCCGACATTTATCCGGAACCGGGAAAACATTCCCGGATGGATTCCTCCTTCCTCGGTGACGTGCAACCATACGTTAGGACACACCCGGCACTGCATATTGTCATGTCGTACATTGTGTTGCTCATGTTTATTGTGTATTTATACTGTTTCCTCCCCCTCTTCTCTCTTGTTAGACCCCGAAGCAGTTCCCCGAGACCAACGCAGCTCCGGAGCCCGAAGACACCATTGACAACCTTGCCCTTGCCGCCGAGCAACCAGGCAAGCCCCCCTTTTGATCATCCCGATATCGTCCATTCTAATTTCTCATGCTTGCATTAGAATTGCTGCTGCTACTGCTTTACCTATTCTGATGCATAGCCTATTTATTGTAATCTGCTGTTGATAATTACCTGCATATCCTAAACTGCTTAGTATAGGCTGGGTAGAGACCTATCAGGGACCCCACTTATCCCGACTGCCCCGCTGGATTATCAGAAGACCCGATCAACGGGATTGAAGACCAGACCCCGGCACCGCACATCACCCCCCCTTAGTTGTAACGACACTGCAGCGTTAATATCGAGTGCCGAGGGTGATACCTCGTGTAGCACATTTGATGTTAACTCTGTAGAGTAGCTATTCGGTTGTGGTCATCCAGGGTGATTCCTCCTTCACCGCTTCCGATAACGACGCCATCGTACGACACCTCAAGTGTGAACCCAGCGAGGGTGATTCCTCCGAGTTCACCTTGATGATTACATCGAGTAGGAATCCAACGAGGGTGATACCTTGGATTCCCCTGATGTTATGGACACACGGATACTTGGACTTTACACTGTTACTTGGAAAGGCGGGTCGACCCTGAGGGGTACCCGCGTGTGATGTGAAGACGGGTTGCCTGCATGGTGCCCGAGTGATGAATACGAGGCGCGGCCGGGCATTCTTAACCCTTGCGGCAAGTCCTCGAGACGGGGCGACGGGGTCACATCTTTCGTGAGTCTCTGCTCGTTACCGCAAGCCCTAGTCCACTAACGATTTGGATATTTGATCCGAGTAGGCCTCTGGCCTGATAGCACTAACCATCACGTGGGAAGAGTTATGGGCACTCTGCATCGTATGCATCAGCCGAAAGCTTTGTCAGACGTCCAGTTCAGCCTCGTGGCCGGGCCGGGCCAGTACCATCCAGGACTGAGGTGGTGCTCGTCCCGACCCTGCACACACCGACCCGGAGTGCACAGGGCGATGGCCCAAGACCCCTGAGCGCTTAGGATATAGACCGACGGGGACCTCTCTGCTGAGATGTAGGTAGGGTTGCGGTGTATCGTTTGGCCGAGACCGGGCATGACCCAGGAAAGTGTGTCTGGCCGGAGTTAATCGAGCGTGTTGGGTAAGTTGGTGCACCCCTGCAGGGAAGAACACATCTATCGATAGCCGGTCCTACGGTAAAGGACACTCGGAGTTGTATCCCGATCGACATAACTTGACCGTGAGATGATACCTGGATATATGGCTCTGGGATTGCTTCTCGCAGGGAGTCGAGAAGGGATCTCAGGACGAGGTTGTTGACTGTATGGCTCTGGGATTACTTTCTCGCAGGGAGTCGAGAAAGGATATCTGGGTGAGGTTGATATCATTACTGCTACATTATATTGTACTGTTCTACTCTCTTCTATTGCTGCAAGACCGCTGAAGATGCTAGTCTTTGATAGGACTAGGCCTTCTCTCTATTCTGGCATTTCTGCAGCCCAGTCCACATATACAGCCTTCCTTTGATAATATTGCATATGTAGTGTAGATCCTTGCTTGCTGAGTACTTCTGAGTACTCACGGTTGCTTTGTTTTCCTTTTCTCCCCATATCAGTTTGTCGTGACCAAGATGACGGAGCCCCCTGAGACAGATGCCCCGTCGATCGACTACTACTACCACCCCGAGGATGGATACTACTGCGAGTTGGATGACGACCAGGAGTAGGTTCGAACGGTCCCGGGCAGGAGGCCTGCGCCTTTCGATCGTAGTGTTTTATTTTGCCCCGCCTTTCTAAAGGCCTTTCTGTTTTTGTTTCATATCTGTACTCAGATATCTGATGCTTCCGCTGACGCTTGTATGCGAGCTGATGTATTCGAGCCCTTGAGGCCCCTGGCTTGTAATATAAAGCTTGTATGATTTTATTTATGTTTTAGAGTTGTGTTGTGATATCTTCCCGTGAGTCCTTAGGCTTGATCGTGTGCATTTGCGTGTATGATTAGTGCACGATTGAGCCGGGGGCGTCACACTATCTGCCACCAATACAACTCTACGTACAACGAGCGTTTGCTTTCATCTAGAAAAGAGAAATAAAACTACGTTGTGGGTATAAAGAGGATAGCTTTGCATGATATGGGAGAGCTAAAATATAAAAATAGGTACTATTAACATAAAGTTAGAATATATTATAATATATTACAAATAGTGAGTGTGGAATAATGATGGAACGGTGTGCGGAATTGTCCTAGGCAATTTGTTAACAAGATCAGTAATCATTATTGCAATTTTATATGAGGGAGAGGCATAATCTAACATACTTTCTCTACTTGGATCATATGCACTTATGATTGGAACTCTAGCAAGCATCCGCAACTACTAAAGATCATTAAGGTAAAACCCAACCATAGCATTAAAGTATCAAGTCCTCTTTACTCCCATACGCAAACAACCCCCTTACTCGGGGTTAAGCTTCTGTCACTCTAGCAACCCAGTATAAGCGAATCATGAACATATTGCAAACCCTACAACGGGAATCCCTCACGTGTGCGCGACACAGAGGGCACCATAGGATAGCACCAAAATAAAACATACAACTCAAACCAATCTAGATCATCAATCAACCCGAAAGACAAAAGAAATCTACTCAAAACATCATAGGATGGCAACACATCATTGGATCATAATATGTGGCATAAAGCACCATGTTCAAGTAGGGGATTACAGCGGGGTGCGGGAGAGTGGACCGCTTAAAAGTGATGAGGAAGGTGATGCTGATGAAGACGATCACCGCGGCGATGGTTCCCCCGGCGGCACTCTGGCGCCACCGAAAGAGAGGGGGAGAGAGTCTCCCCCTTGTGCTTCCTCCTCCATGGTCTCCCCCCTAGATGGGGAGAGGTTCTCCCTCTGGTCCTTGTCCTCCATGGTGATGATGGACCCCTTCGGCATCCTCCTCCATGGCCTCCGGTGATGATGGCCCCCTCCGGCAGGGAGCCGGAGAGGGCCTAGATTGATTTTTCGTGGCTACAGAGGCTTGCGGCGGTGGAACTTCCGATCTAGGTTTCTTTTCGGAGGTTTGGGTATTTATAAGAATTTTTTACGTCGGTCTCACATCAAGGAGGTGCCCAAGGGGCCCACAAGCCGTCGTCCACTTCCTGGCCCAGCTCCGGTGCTTTGGGGGTCTCTTTTGGTCCATAAAAAATCACCATAAATTTTCAGCCCATTCCGAGAACTTTTATTTCTGCACAAAAAAAATCGACACCACAGTAGTTCTGCTGAAAACAGCGTCAGTCCGGGTTAGTTCTAATCAAATCGTACCAAAACCATATAAAATTGTTGTAAACATGGCATGAATACTTCATAAATTATAGATACGTTGGAGACGTATCAATGCTTTATAAGAGGAGATGGAGACTCAATTTTTTTTGCATAAAAGTAAATAGATAGGCCCTTCGCAAAGGGAAGCAGAGATTTGCAGAGGTGTGAGAGCTCAAAGTTTAAAATAGAGATAAAATTGTTTTTTAGAGATAGGCATGCTTCCTGTCAACAAAAATGACCGAGAATTCCCAATATCTTCCATGCTAGACACATCATAGGCGGTTCCCAAACAGAAAATAAAGTTTATTTTCTTTCCAGCATTCTTTCACAATCCATGGCTAGCCGTATCCACGGGTGCCTTTCATACCAACACTTTCCAAGGAATTTATTATTATTATTATTATTATTATTATTTTCATTTCAGGACTGGGTATCCCTATTATGTACCACACTCTCATGCAATGACAAATGAATAAACACTCATCGTGAGAATAACATACCTAGCATGGAAAACATTGGCCACCTCCTGCCGCTTCATGAGCGGTACAGGCACACAAAATAGATTTTTTTTGAACGATTAGAGTTGGCACATGCAAATTTACTTGGAATGGCGTGTAAATACCGCATATAGGTAGGTACGGTGGACTCATTTGGGACAACTTTTAGGTTTGAGGAATTGGATGCACAAACAGTATTTATGCTTAGTACAAGTGGAGGCTAGCAAATAGATTGAGAAGTGACCAACCAAAAAATGAAAACGGTCATAAACATGGATTGAACATAACTAACACTGAATAATGCACCATAAGTAGGATGTAACTTCATTGCATAACTATTGACTTTACGTGCATGCGTAGGGAATCACAAACCTTAACACCAATATTCTTACTAAAGCACAATTACTCACTAGCATAGCTCACATATTATCATCTCCATATCACAAAACTATTGCAAGGAATCAAGCTTATCACATCCAATGATCTTTATGAAAGTTTTTATTATATCCCTCTTGGATATTCATCATATTGGGACCAAATTAATATCTTGTGCAAATTACCATCACTATTATCAATCTCTCAAAAAGATATAAGTGAAGCATGAGAGTGCAAATATTTCTTCAAAATATAATCACCGCCGTGCTCAAAATGATATAAGTGAAGCACTAGAGCAACTGCCTAGCTCAAAAAATTTAAGTGAAGCACATAGAGTATTCTAACAAATTATGATAAATGTGTGGCTCTCTCAAATAAGTGTGTTCAGCAAGGATGATTGTTACTAACTAAAAAGCAAACAAAGCAAAGACTCATATAATACACGACACTCCAAGCAAAACTCATGATATGTGTCGAATAAAAATATAGCTCCAAGTAAAATTACCGATGGTCGTTAGAGGAAAGAGGGGATGCCTTTCAGGGCATCCCCAAGCTTAGTTGCTTGGGAGTCCTTGAATATTACCTTGGGGTGCCTTGGGTATCCCCAAGCTTAGGCTCTTGCCACTCCTTATTCCTTCATCCATCATGATCTCACCCAAAACTTGAAAACTTCAATCACACAAATCTTAATGAAACCTTCGTGAGATCCGTTAGTATAATAAAGCAAATCACTACTTTAAGTACTGTTGAAAACCCATTCATATTTTATTTTTGCATTATAGCTACTGTATTCTAACTTCTCCATGGGTTATACCCCCCGATAAAATCCATAGTTCCATCAAAACAAGCAAAACAACGCATCAAAAATAGAATCTGTCAAAAACAGAACTGTCTGTAGGAATCTGAACATTGAACATACTTCTGTAACTCCAAATACTCTAAAAAATTATGACAATGTGCGAAATTTGTATATAGATTATGTGTAAAAAATTCAGAGGAAAAGCATGTTTCTGTGAATTTACAAAATTCCAGAACTGGGCGCAAAAGTTTCTGTTTTTTCACAGAATCAAGTCAACTATCATCCAAACCATCCTAAAGGCTTTACTTGGCACAAACACTAACTAAAACACAAAAAACACAATCGAAATAGTATCATAATTGTGTGCTTATTTAAAAAGAGAAAAGAAACAAAAAATAAAGGATACTATTGGGTTGCGTCCCAACTAGCGCTATTGTTTTACGCCCCTAGCTAGGCGCAATGCATAGTTTCAAGTATTGTCATCTTTGATTTTAGTTCCATAAGTGCCCCTCATGATTGATTCATATGGTGGCTTAATTTTATTTCTAGGTAAGTGTTCCATACCCTTTTTTAATGGAAATTGAAATTTTATATTTCCTTCTTTCATGTCAATAACAGCACCTATAGTTCGTAAGAACGATCTACCAAGTATTATGGGGCAAGACGGATTGCTTTCAATATCAAGCACAATAAAATCAACGGGCACATAGTTCCTATTTGCAAGAATAAGAACATCATTAATTCTACCCAAAGGCTTTTTAATAGTAGAATCCGCCAAGTGCAAATTAAGAGAACATTCATCCATATTGGTAAAACCTAGCACATCATATAGAGATTTCGGAATTGTGGAAACGCTAGCACCCAAATCACATAAAGCATTGCACTCATAAGTTTTAATCTTGACTTTAATGGTGGGTTCCCATTCATCATATAATTTTCTAGGAATTGAAATCTCTAATTCTTGCTTTTCTTCTAAAGCTTTCATCATCGCTTCTACAATATGTTTAGTAAAAGCCTTATTTTGCTCATAATCATTGGGTGAATTTACTATGGATTGCAACAAAGAAATACAATCAATCAAAGAACAACTATCATAATTAAAGTCTTTGTAATCCAAGAGAGTGGGCACATCACTATTTAAAGTTTTTACCTCTCCAAACCCACTTTTATTAATTTTTTCATTAAGATTTTCACCCTCCGAATTATGGGGACGCCTTCTAGCTAAAGTTGACTATTATTCATTCCTATTTTCATCAAGTTTCACATTACTAAACAAAGATTCAATGGAAGAAACACCAATAATTTTAATATCTTCATCGTTACTACGAAAGAAACCAGGCGGAAACGCTTTTTCTAAGAATTATCGCTTAGCCCTCAACGTAGCGGTTCTTTCTTTACTTTCATCCATAGAGACATAAAGAGCTTTAATTGATTCACTAATATAAATCTTAGGTCGCAAAGTTTTAGCTTTAAGATTTTCTACATCATGAACGATTCTATCCATACTTCTAGACATATCATCAATTTTACTCAATTTTTCTTCTATCGTAGTATTGAAAACTTTTTGAGCATTAATAAATTCTTTGATATTAACTTCAAGATCAGAGGGCATCCTATTATTATTATTATTATTATTATTATTAATATTATTATTATAAGAATTACAATAGGAATTGCCATAACTATTAGAGGAATTTCCACGGAACATCCTAGGATTAAAATTAGCTCTATAAGCATTACTATTAAAGTTGTTTCGTGAGACAAAATTCACATCTACGGGATCATTATTTTTCTCAGTCAACGTGGACATAGGCACATCATTAGGATTAATAGAAGCATTTTTACTAGCAACCAATTGCATAAGTGCATCAAATTTATCACTCAAAGTACTAATTTCTTCAACATAATTCACTTTTTTACTAGTAGGAGCTCTTTCAGTATGCCATTGTGAATAATTTGCCATAATATTGTCCAGTAATTTAGTAGCTTCACCCAATGTAATCTCCATAAAAGTACCACCCGCGGCGGAATCTAAAATGTTTCTAGAAACAAAATTCAATCCTACATATTTTTTTGGATAATCGTCCACAAACTTAAACCATGAGTAGGGCAATTTCTTATCATTAATTTCATCCTTTCCCAAGATTTAGCAACTTGTTCATGCTCAAGTTGCTTGAAATTCATAATTTGATTTCTAATGGAAATAATTTTCACGGGAGGAAAATACTTGGCAATAAAAGCATCTTTACACTTATCCCAAGAATCAATACTATTTCGTGGCAAAGGTGAAAACCAACTTGTAGCATGATCTCGTAGTGAGAATGGAAATAATTTTAATTTCACAATATCATTGTCCACATCTTTTTTATTTTGCATGTCACACAATTCAATGAAAGTGTTTAGATGAGACGCGACATCCTCATTAGGACTACCAGAAAATTGTTCTTTCATCACAAGATTAAACAAAGCAGCAGTAATATCACAAGACTCCGCACTAGTGGCGGGAGGAGCAATCAGAGTACTAATAAAATCATTATTATTAGTACTAGAAAAATCACAATTTTTTGTATTTTCTTGAGACATCATGGCTACACAAACAAGATAACAAGCAAGCAAAGAAGCAAACAAGAAAACTCGCAAAAAGGCAAACGAAAAAATATTTTTGTCTTTTTGCAAAAAAATAGAAGTGGGGGAGATGAAAACGAGAGGTAAATGGCAAATAATGTAAATGCAAGGAGATGAAAGTTTATGCGAAGGTACTTGATAGATGTTGATGATGTCTCCCCGACAACGGCGCCAAAAATTCTTGCTGCTACTTGTGAACTGCGTTGGTATTTCCTCGAAGAGGAGAGTATGATGCAGTATAGTAGAGATAAGTATTTACCTCAGTTAAGAACCAAGGTTATAAATCCAGTAGGAGAACCAAGCAACACCTCGTTAACAACACCTGCACACAAACAACAAATCCTTGCAACCCAATGCGAACAAGAGGTTGTCAATCCCTCGACGGTTACGTTAAATTGTATGGTTTTTGATATATAGATCGAACAAAAGTACAAAATAAAATAAATAAAAGAAAAATGCAGCAAGGTATTTTGTTTTAATATATGATAAAAGATAGACCCCGGGGCCATAGTTTTCACTAGAGGCTTCTCTCTTGAAAATAGCATACTGTGGGTAAACAAATTACTATTGGGCAATTGATAGAAAAGCAAATAATTATGACGATATCCAAGGAAATGACCATATATAGGCATCACGTCCGACACAAGTAGACCGAAATGATTCTGCACCTACTACTATTACTCCACACATCGACCGCTATCCAGTATGCATCTAGTGTATTAAGTTCATAAAAAATGGAGTAATGCCTTAAGCAAGATGACATGATGTAGACAAGATAAACTCACGTATGAATAAACCCCATATTTTTACCCTTAATAGCGACGATACATACATGTCATGTCCCCTTCTGTCACTAGGATTGAGCACCGCAAGATCGAACCCAATACAAAGCACCTCTCCCATTGCAAGAAAAATCAATCTAGTTGGCCAAACCAAATCAATAGATCGGAGAGAAATACGCGGCTATAGTAATCATGCATAAAAGAGTTCAAAGAAAACTCAAATAATATTCATGGATAGATCTGATCATAAACTCACAATTCATCGGATCCCAACAAACACACCGCAAAAAGTCATTACATCAAATAGATCTCCAAGAACATCAAGGAGAACATTGAATTGAAGATCAAAAAGAGAGAAGAAGCCATCTAGCTACTAACTATGGACTAGTAGGTCTGTGGTAAACTACTCACGCATCATCGAAAGGGCAACAAGGTTGATGTAGAGCCCCTTCGTGATCGGTTCCCCCTCTGGCGGAGTACCGGAGAAGGCCACCAGATGGGATCTCATGGTTCTGGAACTTGCGGCGGAGGAAAAGGTATTTTGGGTGTCTCTCTGATGTCAGGGGAATATTTGAGTATTTATAGAGGTGGAATTAGGGTTGGAGGTGCCACGAGGGGCCCACAAGCCTGGGGGGCGCCCCCTAGGGCTTGTCGCTCCCTCGTGGCTCTTCTGGCCTTCTCCCGAACCTTCTAAGGCCTCTTCTGTTGGAGATATGCCCTAGATGCAATCATGTATGATGATATTTCGTATGTGTTTATGAATAAAGATAGTCCTTGGACATTATCAATGATGTGTATCAGCAAGTACGTGAATTGTTTGTGGGTCTATGCATTGTATGATGACTGTCCTAAATGGTCCCTAGTTGAAAGGGCTGTGTGGACGCATAGCCGACTAGACTAGCATACGAAACGGTCGATGGCTTGGTCTCACTAGCGATGGAGCATTGGATGCTAACCGGATAATATGGACTCGGAAGGATCTGGTCGGATTCAATGTAGTCTGATCCGAGTCGAGATAAGGTCCGAGTCGGACAGACCCAACTATGAGATGCAGCGATATGTCATATGTGAGTCTCTAGTACAACATATGTTCTATGTCCTAAGACCTGAGCGGGCGCTTGTACTCGAGATGGTGACAGACCTGCTTTGGGCCGACCAAACGCTACTCCATGACTGGGTAGTTACAAAGGTAGGTTTCGGGCTTGTCCGGACCCATGCTGCGAGACATGATCGAGCAAGATGGGATTTGCCCCTCCTATCAGGAGAGATATACTCTGGGCCCCTCGTGTGATCCGACCAAGATAAGCATGGCCATGCAACATGAATTATGAGATAATCCAGTTTGTGGTCGGCATCACTGGAACGAGAAACAGGCCGGGCTAGCACAAGGTTGACAGACTCGCCTTGAACCTGACAACATATATCGTGTGGCAAAGGGAACAGAAGTGTGATGTACAGGTTCGCCTAACCAGCTTCATTGGACACTTGGAGTCGGCATCCTTAGCTAGAGGCTGCTACCGACTAGCCGAGTCAGATGTGATCTGACTCACGACCAAGTGAACGAGAACCTAAGGGGTCACGCGCTTAAGGGAAGGAACCTGTGAGGTCGGATCCGACTCCATGAGCCAGGTGTGATCCTACTCGGACTCGGATCCAGGCCGAACATATTTTGGGCTTTAGGGTCCGTGCAAGGCCCAAGTGTTGAGCCCGCGACGGTTGCCTATATAAAGTGGAGGTACGACACACTCATTCGGTTGATCGCTTCGGTGCCATCACTAGGGATTTGCATGTGTTGTGAATAGCCACCTCCACTAGCCGCCGGTTGTGTGATCGGACCTAGCAGTCCGCTGCACGACATTCCTCCTACACGCGCGGATACCGTTAGAGGTGGTGCACCTGCACCATTCTGGTGAACCTGTTCGCGGGATCCAATCGGCTACGTGGGAGATCGACAAGTAGGAGACGACTCCGGAGACGCGCTGCCCCAACTCTACTTCGGCTGCACGACACTGCGTCTAGTGGTAAAGATCTATGATCCATGTCTCGTAGCATGTTCCTGGATGTTCTGCGGGTAGGAATTTTTTAATTTGCAGTCGACGCACCATACCGTAGAACCCAACATCTTCTGGTCCATAAAAAATTAATCCAAAGTTTTTTCTTCATTTGGACTTCGTTTGATATTGATTTCCTGAAAAGCCAAAAACATGCAAAAAACAACAACTGGCACTAGGCACTAAGTTAATAGGTTAGTCCCAAAAAATGATATATAATTGTATATAGTGGCATATAAAACATCCAAAATTGATACTATAATAGCATGGAACAATAAAAAATTATAGATACGTTGGAGACGTATCACTATCCAGCATGCATCTAGAGTATTAAGTCCATAAGGAATGGAGTAACGCCTAAGCAAGATGACATGATGTAGACAAAGTAAAATCAAGCATGAATAAACCCCATATTGTTTCCCTTAATAGCAACGATACATACATGTCATGTCACCTTCTGTCACTGGGATTGAGCACCGCAAGATCGAACCCATCACAATGCACCTCTCCCATTGCAAGATAAATCAATCTAGTTGGCCGAACCAAATCAATACATCAGAGAGAAATATGAAGCTATAACAATTATGCATAAAAGAGTTCAGAGAAAACTCAAATAATATTCATGGATAATCTGATCATAAACTCACAATTCATCAGATCCCAACAAACACACCGCAAAAAGTGATTACATCGAATATAACTCCAAGAACATCAAGGAGAACATTGTATTGAAGAACATCGAGAGAGAAGAAGCCATCTAGCTACTAACTATGGACCCGTAGGTCTATGGTAAAATACTCACGCATCATCAAAAGGGCAGCAAGGTTGATGTAGCGCCCCTCCGTGATCGATTCCCCCTCCGGCGGAGTGCCGACGGAGCCCTCCAAATGGGATCTCACGAGAACAGAAACTTGCGATGGAGGAAAAAATATTTCGGGTGGCTCTCTAATCCGAGGGGAATATGTGAGAATTTATAGGGGTGAAATTAGGTCAAGACGTGCCATGAGGGGCCCACAAGCCTATGGGGCGCACCTCACAGGCTTGTCGCTCCCTCGTGAGCCTTCTGGTCATCTCCCGAACCTTCTAGGGTCTCTTCTGGTCTAGAAAAAATTAATCCAAAGTTTTTTCTCAATTTGGACTCTATTTGATATTGATTTCCTGAACAGTCAAAAACAGGCAAAAAAAACTGCAACTGGCACTGGGCACTAAGTTAATAGGTTAGTCCCAAAAAAATGATATAAAGTTGCTTGTAAATGAATATAAAACATCCAAGATTGATACTATAATAGCATGGAACAATAAAAAATTATAGATACGTTGGAGACGTATCATGGCACCAATGAATCATCGGTGAGCCCATTCCCGTGCATAGCCACGCAAGCTTCCCACCCGACTCAGCGAAATCCCCCAAAATCCCAATGCTTACCGGCTTGCTATATAAACCCTCACGGCCGGCGAGTCCTGTGTCGCATTTTCCCCTCCCTTCCCGTAGCTTATCTCGTCTGCTTCTCCCACAATCACCAATGGCACCGGCCCATCATCATCGCTCAGCCACTTCACCGTCAACAGAGGACAGCTCCAGCTGGGAGGCTACACCATGGCGGCGGCGCAGTCCTCGGCGTCGTGTAGTGCGTGTGGCGTCCCTGTAGGGTGTGCGCATAACACCCACCACATGCTTGAGCAACCCATCATCTAATAACTAACCCACAATGCATTCCCTTAGGCCCAAATAGGGTGAAGTGTCATGTAGTCGACGTTCACATGACACCACTAAGGGAATCACAACATACATATCATCAAAATATCGAACACATATCAAGTTCACATGATTACTTGCAACATGACTTCTCCCGTGACCTCAAGAACAAAAGTAACTACTCATAAATGATAATCATGCTCAAGATCAGAGGGGTATTAAATAGCATAATGGATCTGCACATATAATTTTCCACCAAATAAACCATATAGTAATCAACTACAAGATGTAATCAACACTACTAGTCACCCACAAGTACCAATCTAAGGTTCCGGTACAAAGATTGAACACGTGATGAACTAGGGTTTGAGAGGAGATGGTGCTGCTAAAGATGTTGATGGAGATTGCCCTCCCCAAGATGGGAGAGTTGTTGGTGATGACGATGACGATGATTTCCCCCTCCGGGAGGGAAGTTCCCCCGGCGGAATCGCTCCATCGGAGGGCAAAAGTGCTCCTGACCAAGTTCCACCTCGAGACTGCGACGCTTCATCCCGAAAGTCCTCCTATGATTTTTTCTAGGTCAAAATGACCTTTATACCAGAAGATGGGCACCGGAGGTGGGCCGAGGAGGGCACAACCCACCAGGGCGCGCCTGGGGGGCCTGGCGCGCCCAGGTGGGTTGTGCCCACCTGGTGGGCCTCCTCCAGTAGTTATTTGCTCCATTATTTTTTATATATTGCAAAATAATTCTCCATAAATTTTTAGCTCATTTGGAGATGTGCAGAATAGGTAATTCTGACGTAGCTTTTTCAGGTCCAGAATTCCAGCTGCCGGCATTCTCCCTCTTTGTGTAAACCTTGCATGTTATGAGAGAAAAGGCATTAGAATTACTCCAAAAAGCATTATTATGCATTAAAAAATCATAAATAATTGTAGGAAAACATGATGCAAAATGGACATATCAACTCCCCCAAGCTTAGACCTCGCTTGTCCTCAAGCGAAAAACCGAAATCGAAAAACATGTCCACATGCTTAGAGAGAGGTGTGTCGATAAAAACAAAATACGGACATAGAAGCATCATGCTTACTATTATAACAGCAAAGAACTTTAAACATAAGACTTTATCATGCAACTTTTGTCATATAACTTCTCATGAACAAGTAACAATTCATCACAACATTGAAGTATAAAGCATAAATCTTATTGGAAACCAACAAACTATTGTCTCAGTCAACTTTGCAACTACAATTCATCATATTTTCAGGAAGGGTCTCATGTCAAAGCCTTTAGGCAAGTCCACATACTCAACCATCATATAATCTTCTATGATTGCTAACACTCACAACATACCCATGAACAAAAAGTTTCAACCGGACACATAGAAAGATAGGGGCTTATAGTTTCGCCTCCCAACGTATTCACCTCAAGGGTGATGTCAACAATAATAACTCATGCCTACTCATATCCAACTGGATATATGTGCCTAGATCTTTCCTCACAACATGATGCTTGCAAAAAGAGAAAATAAAAAGGAATAGGGAAGAATACTTTGACTCTTGCATAAAAGTAAATACATAAAAGTATAAGATAGGCCCTTCGTAGAGGGAAGCAGAGGTTGCCATGTGCTTATTTGTTTGTATGCCAAATCCCTTAATGCAAAAGAACATCATGTTATATTGCCCCTTATGATAGCAACCTTTATTATGCAGTCTGTCGCCTTTATTACTCTGCCATCACAAGTTCGTACAACACTCAATTTTCTCTTACACTAAATGATCCAACACATTTAGAAGCAATTTTTATTGCCTTATTGCACCGATGACAACTTACTTGAAGGATCTTACTCAATCCATAGGTAGGTATGGTGGACTCTCAAGGCATGAATTTGGGTTTAAGGTTTTTGGATGCACAAGTAGTATCTCTACTTAGTGCGGAATTTTTGGCTAGAAAAAATATTGAGCAAGCACCACATGTTAAGGATCTATGACAATATAACTTCTATGTGAATATGAACAAACATAAATCATTACGTTGTCTTCCTTGTCCAACGTCAACAATTTTGACACATAATATTTAATGGGGGCTCACAATCATGAAAGATGTCCAAGATAGTGTATTTGCATGTGAATCTTCTCTTCCCTTATTAATTCTTTCATGAGTTGCATCATTGACCAATGCTATGTTTGTCAATCTCCAACAAATTTTATCACTTATACTTTTCCTTATGTGATGTCATTACTTACCATAAGATTAGCATATGCTCTTTTTCATTTATTTTCCTTTCTTTTTATTGAAACATAAAAGTAAAGAAACAAAACTCAAACTACTCTTTATTATATATCTCGCACACGATTACATAGATAGGTAGATCACTAAGCAAGCACTCGAAAAGAAAGGATCGAACTAAACTTTTATTGAACTAAACCAAAAGATAACTAAAGATTGAACTAAAATAGATAAAGGCAAAGATAGTGGTGGTGATACAATACCGGGGCACCTCCCCCAAGCTTGGCACATGGCAAGGGGAGTGCCCATACCATGAACTCAAGTCTCCTTTGGTGGTGAAGATGATGATGGTGGTGGTGAAGTAGTAGCAAGCTTCAACAGGTACTCCAATCTATGAATGACACTCTGGAGGGCGATGATGTGCTCTTGTAGCAAAATATTTTCACGAGTGAGGTACTTATTCTAAACACGAACCGTTTCAATGACCCTAAAAGCTTCAACTTTAGTAGGGGTAAGATAATCATAGTAAGGTTGAAGGATGTCTTCTTCCTCTGCTGCTGGGACGGCCTGCCCTACTATCGGAACTTGATCTCCCACGACTTTCTCGACCTTGTCACCCTTGTCAGAGGAGGGAGAAGACATGATGCCTGGGCTGACAGATCTAACAGAAAATAGCAAGAAAGAAGGATAGAAGATTTCTCTGCGATACTGTGGTCAATAGATTCGGGGGGTATATAAAGATTTTTTTTATCTTTGGAAACAAGAAACGAGAGGAAAACAGAGTCGGGAAGGTTCCCGAGGTGGGCACAACCCACCTGGGCGCGCCAGGGGGCGCAGGCGCGCCCTAGTGTCTTGTGCCCTCCTCGGTTGCCTTCCTGGTTGTTTCTTATTTTCCTAATTTTTGTAATATTCCAAAACTGACAGAAAATATTTTTGCGGATTTTTCGGAGTCCGTTTATTTACCGTATCACGTACCTCCTCTTTTTTAGTGTTCTGGAGTGCTCCGGAAGGTTTCTTTTATGTGTTTCTCCGGTGTCATGATTTGGATAATATTGCTTTCAACATTAATAGGCGTACCTGAGATATAGTGTTTAATTCTTTGACCATTGACAACCTTCGGGTTAGTGCCTTCGGCATTATTGGTCTTGATAGCTCCAGAGCGATAAACCTCCTCGATGATATATGGTCCTTCCCACTTAGAGAGAAGTTTTCCTACAAAGAATCTGAAACGAGAGTTGTACAAAAGAACATATTCTCCCACTTTGAATTCCCGCTTTTGGATTCTTTTGTCATGCCATCTTTTAACTTTTTCTTTAAATAGTTTGGCATTTTCATAAGCTTGGGTTCTCCATTCATCTAGTGAGCTAATATCAAATAACCTCTTTTCACCGGCAAGTTTGAAATCATAGTTGAGTTCTTTAATTGCCCAATATGCTTTATGTTCTAACTCAAGAGGTAAATGACAAGCTTTTCCATAAACCATTTTGTAGGGAGACATACCCATAGGATTTTTATAAGCTGTTTTGTAGGCCCAAAGTGCATCATCCAATTTCTTAGACCAATTCTTTCGGGACCTATTAACAGTTTTTTGTAATATTAGTTTATTTCTCTATTGCTAAGTTCAACTTGACCACTAGATTGAGGGTGATAGGGTGATGCAATTCTATGGTTAACATCATATTTAGCAAGCATTTTACGAAAAGCACCATGAATGAAGTGTGAACGGTGCAGTCATTAAATATCTAGGGACTCCAAACCTCGGGAAAATAACTTCTTTAAGCATTTTAATGGAAGTGTTATGATCAGCACTACTAGTTGGAATAGCTTCTACCCACTTAGTAACATAATCAATAGCAACCAAAATATGTGTATACCCATTATAGGAAGGAAAAGGTCCCATATAATCAAAACCCCAAACATCAAATGGTTCAACAGCAAGTGAATAATTCATAGGCATTTCTTGACGCTTACCGATATTAACAATTCTTTGACATTCATCACGAGGTAAAACAAACTTATGGGCATCCTTGAAGAGAGTAGGCCAATAAAAACCAGATTGCAATACCTTGTGAGCCGTTCTATCTCCCGCATGATGCCCTCCATAAGCTTCGGAGTGACATTTCTGTAGGATTTTTTCCTGTTCATGCTCAGGTACACAACGTCTAATAATACCATCTACTCCTTCTTTATAAAGATGTGGGTCATCCCAAAAGTAATGTCTTAAATCATAGAAGAATTTTTTTTCTTTTGTTGGTATGTGAAACTAGGTGGTATGTATTTAGCAACAATATAGTTAGCATAGTCAGCATACCAAGGAGTATTATGAGAAACATTTATTGTAGCTAGTTGTTCATCAGGAAAGCTATCATCAATAGGTAGTGGGTCATCAAGAATATTTTCTAACCTAGACAAGTTATCAGCTACGGGGTTCTCAGCTCCTTTTCTATCAGTGATATGTAAATCAAATTCTTGGAGCAAAAGAACCCACCTAATGAGTCTAGGTTTAGCATCTTTCTTTTCCATAAGATATTTTATAGCAGCATGATCAGTGGGAACAATTACTTTGGAATCAGCAATGTAAGATCTGAATTTATCACAAGCAAACACAACTGCTAAGAATTCTTTTTCCGTGGTAGCATAATTTCTTTGAGCATTGTCTAGAGTTTTGCTAGCATAATGAATAACATTCAATTTCTTATCAACTCTTTGTCCTAGAACAACACCAACAACATAATCACTAGCATCACACATAATTTCAAAAGGCAAGTTCCAATCATGCGGTTGAACAATAGGTGCAGAAGTTAAGGCTTTCTTAAGTGTTTCAAAGGCTTCTACACAATCATCATCAAAAACAAATGGAACATCCTTTTGTAAAAGATTTGTAAGAGGCCTAGAAATTTTAGAGAAGTCTTTAATAAATCTCCTATAGAAACCGGCATGACCAAGGAAACTACGAATACCTTTAATATCTCTAGGACATGGCATTTTTTCAATTGCATCAACTTTGGCTTTATCCACCTCAATACCTCATTCAGAAATTTTATGCCCCAAGACAATACCTTCATTAACCATAAAGTGGCACTTCTCCCAATTCAAGACAAGATTAGTTTGCTCACATCTCTGCAAAACTCGATCAAGGTTGCTTAAGCAATCATCAAAAGAAGATCCATAAACAGAAAAATCATCCATGAAAACCTCCACAATCTTTTCACAAAAATCAGAGAATATAGCAGTCCTACATCTTTGAAAGGTAGCAGGTGCATTGCATAAACCAAAAGGCATACGTCTATAAGCATAAGTTCCAAAAGAACAAGTAAAGGTGGTTTTCTCTTGATCAGGTTGTGAAACAGGTATTTGAGAGAAACCAGAATATCCATCGAGAAAGCAAAAGTGTGTGTGCTTAGATAATCTTTCTAGCATTTCATCAATAAAAGGCAAAGGGTAATGATCTTTTCTGGTTGCTTTATTTAATTTTCTAAAATCAATTACCATTCTATAGCCAGTAACAATTCTTTGCGGAATAAGTTCATTTTTATCATTAGGAACAACAGTAATACCTCCTTTCTTAGGGACACAATGAATGGGACTTACCCATCTACTATTGGCTATGGGATAGATTATACCTGCTTCCAGAAGTTTTAGTATTTCAGTTCTTACCACTTCTTTCATCTTAGGATTCAATCGTCGTTGATGATCAACAATAGGTTTAGCATCAGGTTCCATATTAATCTTGTGCTGACAGAGAGTGGGACTAATGCCCTTAAGATCATCAAGAGTATATCCAATAGCAGCACGGTGCTTCTTCAGAATTTTCAATAATCTTTCTTCTTCATGTTCTGAAAGGTTAGCACTAATAATAACATGATATATCTTTTTCTCATCAAGATAAGAATATTTCAAAGTGTCGGGCAATTGTTTTAATTCAAACACAGGATCACCTTTAGGTGGAAGAGAACCTCCTAGAGTTTCAATAGGCGAATTATGTTTGAGTAGAGGTCGTTGTTCAAAGAAATTTTTATCTATTTCATTTCTTTCATGCATATGCATATCATTTTCATGGTCTAGCAAATATTGTTCTAGCGGATCAGTAGGAGGCACGGCAATAGAAGCAAGACCAATTATTTCATCCTTACTAGGTAATTCTTTCTTATGAGGTTGTCTATTAAACTTGGAGAAATTAAATTCATGAGACTCATCACCAAAGCTAACACTGACAGTTTGTTTATGACAATCTATAGTAGCATTGACAGTGTTCAAGAAAGGTCTACCAAAGATAATGGGACAAAAGTCATCTTGTGGGGATCCAAGAACTAGAAAATCAGTAGGGTATTTTATTTTCCCACACAAGACTTCAACATCTCTAACAATCCCAAGTGGTGTGATGGTGTCTCTATTAGCAAGTTTAATAGTAACATCTATGTCTTCTATTTCAGCGGGTGCTATGTCATCCATAATTTCTTGGTATAAGGTAAAAGGAATAGCACTCACGCTAGCACCTAAGTCACATAAGCCATGATAACAATGATCTCCTATTTTGACTGAGACAACGGGCATGCCAACTATGGGTCTATGTTTATCTTTTTCATCAGGTTTGGCAATTATAGCAGCTTCATCACAGAAGTAAATAACATGCCCATCAATATTTTCTACTAGGAGATCTTTAACCATAGCAACACTAGGTTCTACTTTAATTTTCTCAGAAGGTTTAGGTGCTTTAATATTACTTTTGTGAACCACAATTGAAACCTTAGCATGTTCTTTTATCCTAACAGGGAAAGGTGGTTTTTTAATATAAGCAGTAGGAACAACTGGGTCAACATTGTAGCTAATAGTTTCACCTTTAGCTATGGCCGGTTCTTTAGTTTCCTCTTTAATAGGTGGGTGATATTTAAACCACTTCTCCTTAGGGAGATCAACATGAGTAGCAAATGATTCGCAGAAAGAGGCTACTATCTCATAGTCAAGTCCATATTTAGTGCTAAACTTCTGAAAAGCATCGGTGTTCATAAAAGATTTAACACAATCAAACTTAAGCTTAATACCTGACTCTTTACCTTCGCCGAGTTCCCAATCTTCAGAGTTACATTTAATTCTTTCCAAAAGATCCCACTTGAATTCAATAGTCTTCTTCATAAAAGAACCAGTACAAGAAGTATCGAGCATGGATTGATCATCACGAGAAAGCCGAGCATAAAAATTCTGAATAATAATTTCTCTTGAGAGCTCATGATTGGGGCATGAATATAACATTGACTTAAGCCTCCCCCAAGCTAGAGCGATACTTTCTCCTTCACGAGGCCAAAAATTATATATATAATTCTGATCACGATGAACTAGATGCATAGGATAAAACTTTTGGTGAAATTCCCTCATTCCGATCACGAGTTCCTGTTGGAGGAGAAGGAGTGCCTGGTCGAGCATGCAAAGAGTCTTACCGCCGCTGTGGCCGCAGCACATGCCGCCGCAGAGGCGCGGAATGAGGAGATCTACGAGGAGTTCCGCCGCTTTGAGAGGTTTTGTCTGGAGCGGCAGAGGGCGTTCGAGGTGAGCGTCGCTAAAGGTGCAGCAGCGGCAGGCACCAGATTCTAGGTCTCCAGCTCGTCGGTAGGCTCCTCCTCCTCTACCTCTTACTAAGCGCGCTCGGGAGAGGAGAGGCTACTGGAAGTAGTACAAAGCCCCTCTGTAGTAGTATTATTTAGGGGCTATTTTTGTTCAGTTCATATGACTATAGATATGGTTGAACTGTACTACGTACTAAAAATTAGCTAGTATATAATTAAACTAGCTATTTCAGTACGTGGTTGGCAACAATTGGGGACAAGTTTGTTCGGTTCAGCTGTCGAGTTGAACTGTTTGTATAAAGAATGACTGCTTAATCAATGAATGAAATCTATGCTTACTGAATTTTAGTTGCAAATTAGATAGTGCTAGTGATTTTTAGATGCAAATTTTGACAAATGGCAGTGTTACAAGGTTGACAAAGGGCAATGTTACTAGATCGATAAATGCCAATGTTTCCAGTTTGACAAATGGCAATATACCCAATATGCCAGATGCAAATCTATACGTGGTTGCACATGGGTCATCATAATAAATCGTTTGCGATGAAGGGATGTACAAATCCTGCGCGCCATATTTTCTCTTGGCTTAGTGGCGAAGGAACCATAGCTCTCACTTTGCATAACGTATTCAATCTGAACTGTTTGCGATGAAGAGATGCACAAATCCTGCATGGGAAATTTTCCCTTAGCTTACTGGGGAAGGACCATAGCTCTCGCTTTGCATACGGCTGTTCTATCTAAAATGTTTGCGATGAAGAGATGCACAAATCCTGCGCGGCAAATTTTCCCTTGGCTTACTAGGGAAGCTCTTGGTTTGCATATGGGTGTTCTATATAAAATGTTTGCGATGAGTGTTTTAAATTTTAAAAACATTTATGTTTTTCCAAAAAAATCATTTGATAAATCTGTACATTCTGAGAGGAAAACACAAGTTTGTTCAAACCATAGGTTTCATTCAGTCACACTGTGACTTTATATTCATAAGATCGAGATATGGTATTAAACCCAAAAAAACTATTTGTGGCGGCACCGTGCTGCGCTGGCGTTCTCATTGTCGTCCTGCGGGACGCTGTTGTTGAAGTCCTCACTACAAAAAAAACACTTCTGTGATGATACGTGTTTATCACAGTAGGTCACGTTTTCTGTCATGCATGTACATCCATGATGATTTTATGACAAAATCAAGATAGTCATACCTGTGTTGTCGTAGAAGTGTTCCATGACAATACTCAAATTATCATCATGGAAGTGTCCACTTCCATGATGAAAAATGACGCGTCATGGAAGTGCTTTCATCAAGGGTAACCGACATGTGACATCCACCGTAACAGGTCGCCGTTAAGCTCTCGGGTCCGGTTTTGGATCTGATAACCCGTTAACAGCCACGACCAATGGTGATTTTCCACATGTGAAATTCTCATTGGCCGAAGGAACCACGTGTCAGCTCCGCGTTGGGACAGATGTCAACTGTCCAATGGACATGAGGCGCCTATGATACGTCGACATGTGGCATGGCCCAATAGTGGCCCATTTAGGTTAAAAAGGCCGACCCATTTGACTTAGTCAAAAGTTAACGAGCTAGCCAATCGAAAGCCTGTTAATGCCCTGTTCGCGTATAGCCCATTTACGGCCCGTTAACTCACGGCCTGTTATGGCCTTACCGAATTCGGCCCAGCAGCGACATGTGGGCCGTCCAATATAATTTCAGCCCGTTGTAACTTCAGGTCCATGTATGGCCCATAAAGTCTTTCGGCCCATATGGGGCCCTTTGTAACTTTGGGCCCTTTAGCGGCCAGTGGTGAAACTGGCCCATATTGAATAGTAAATCACTTTATACCCATTAACGGCCCATTATTCAGTTGGGCCATTTCCAGCCTACATTACCTTTCGTCCTTCTAAGGGCCCATTTATTGTTGGGCTCATTTCCAGCCCTGGACTACTTATGGTCCGTTACTGGCCTGTTAAGCTAATGGGCCATATTCAGTCCATGGTTTCAGTTGGCCCGTTTGTGGCCCGTTAATCCATTGGGCCATTTTCGTACCGTCATGTATTTTGGCCCTTTAACGACCCATTTCGCCTGTAGATAGAATTAAGCCTGTAATACATACCGGCCTATTAACGACCCGTTACGGTCGGGCCATAAACGGACGATTCCAATTTTGGCCCGTTTACGGCCCATATTGTTGTCCGTTATTGATCCATGAATAGAGCGGCCCATGTTTGGCCAATAGATCATAGGGCCCATAGAAGGCCCATAGATCCTACGACCCGTAGAAAGCCCATGGATCCTACGGCTCATAGAAGGCCCATGGATCCTACGGCCCATGGAAGGCCCACGGATCGTATGGCCCGTAGAAGGCGCATGGATCGTATGGCCCGTAGGGGGCCAATGGTCACTACAGCAGGTAGCAGGACCGCGGAAAAAGGTTTTTGTGGCCACTAGCAAACCACGGAAAAAGAACTGCAGTGACTACAAGCAAACAACTAAACAAGACAATAAGGAAATAAATAAGCAAACAACTAACACTAGGCTATTATGGCTATTACACATATTACATCCACTGGGCATCAAAGTTCACCACCAGTGCAAATATATCGAACAAAGCAGCATATTGCATACACTTGGCGTCTAAATTGGCCACCAATGCAAATAAAATGTGGCAACAAAACAAGTCCATCACTGGAACAACTTCAGAAGAGCTCAAGAAACATTATCCTGGGTATCCACCATGTTGGCAATAAGCTTAGCAAGCTTATTAGCTTTCTCTTGTTTGGCACTAAAATCCTCCAATGCTTGCTCTTGCACCAGAAAGTATGCATATGAATTCTGCAGGGACTTCCGCAGTCCTTCGGCCTCTTGTCGCAGCATAGCTGATCGATGTCTTTCAGCTTGTAGTTGAGACTCAAGAAACCGAACTGATTCAGACAGCGAGTTCGAAGAGCTTGTGCCAGTGGTAGTGGCCAGTAACTCAAACACTACATCAAGACAGGACTTTGAGGTTGTCTCACTGTCTTCAAGATAGTTTTATTTATATGTTTTATCAGCTTTGTTGGAGACCAAAAAGGTTGTCTCGCTATCCTGAACCTTATCTGCATTACTTCCTTTACCATTGCTTAATGGGGCACTCTTATCCAATATTCTGTTAGCATTCTAAAAGAAGAAACAAGCAGACACATAACAGGTTTAACATGTAGTATATGAAGCTCATTTTGGTGAACCAGTTCATTAGTAAGGTGGACATGATTAAACTAACAAGTCTTCTATTGCAAAGTACTACATAATAAAAGCATCAAACAAACATATGCCTATGTGCTATGGTCACTGCATGTCTTGCCAAATCAAAATAGAGACACATTTCAAATCATATCAATTCAAGACAAAGCAGCATTGAAAGAATATGTGTGGGAAACTACACGGCACAACAAGATTTCAGATGGGTACCATGGGTATATATATACAACAACACTATTGGCTCTGTTTTGAGGCTAGTAATGTGCATGATATGAGAAGACAACTATCAACACAATTGAAATTGAAATCAACATAGAGCAATTTAGAAGAGCAAACCAGTTAAAGAAACATGCTTGAACATACCGTTTGTGCCATTGGAGTTTCAACCGGATCCTTCAATTTAAAAATTAGTTTGTATGAATATAGTGATACAAGAGCAAAGCAGTGTGCACCATAGCTATGGAATCTTACCTGAGAAGGTTTAAGCACTTGTTCTACAAGAACAGAGTACAGTAAGACACACGCATATAATACTTCAAAATTAAATATGATCTCATAGACCCTACTAGATTCTTGGTTCTGGATCAGTACAGAACAAGGTGTTCCCAGTCATCCTCCTGTAAATGTGTCTCAAGAGAAAGTAAAGGAATTTGATGAGTTTCCTTGCCAGTGAAGTACATTTTCTTCAGGAAATTCTGATACTGCCACAAAACATTCTTGAAGATAGCACATGTTGCCTCATCCTGAGTTTCCAAGTCGATCCTTCTCTATAGAGAAAAATGGGAACATTTGCTGTGTTATAACCAGCAGGGAGGTAGAAAGTACGGGACAAAGCAAAGTAATTGCCATGAATAACATTACTTACACATAACTCCTCGAGGAATACCTGCTACTGGATTTTTTCCTTCATCTTCGGTATAATATTTCCATGATGGGAAGATACACACATAGGATTTAACAACATCAAATGTGATAGACGCTAAACTATGAATGACTGGTTGTGCTTCGTCCACAGGAATAGGTGTACTAACTGGTGGAGTTGGGGTTCGCCGTGGTAGTCCTGGCGCTTTGGGCACTGGAGCTGCCTTAACAATTGCTCTTGTTTGGGAGCTCTATGGTCGAGATGGCGTTGTGTCAACTGGAACTAGGTTACTATGTGCTATGGTTGGGGTTAGATTGGGTGAAGCTGGTTCTCTGTCCATCAGAGTAGGGGTGCAATCTGGGAGAGTCTGGGTTATGTGTGGTAGGGTTAGTTCTTGTGCATGTATAGCCAGGGTGCTATGTCCATCAACAGGTAGCACTGTTTTATTTGAATATCGTGTTTTTACTCCGCTAGATACTGCCATCACCCCCTCCAGTTCAAATGGCTGATAAACAAGAAAAGTAGTTGAATGTACATGCCTTGTATGAGAGACAGATGCAATAGATAGTCAGGAAAAAAGAGGGCATGAAATAGTTCACATATATATTATTTAGTTAAACAGGATAGGATGCCATAATTTTACATATATGATTTTAATCTAAACAGGATAACATGACATAATTCAAAGATATGATGACTAACTAAACAGGATGGCATGAAATAATTATATGATGTCTTTAGTAAACAAGTTCGAATGACATAATTCACATACATGTTATCTAAGTAAAGAGGATGGCATGATAGTATTGACATATGTGATTATATACTAAGCAGATGGCATTCACATATATGATGTCTGAACTAAGTACATGGTGTTGAATATTGTGTATATGATGTCTAAACTATGCAATGCAAGACACCATATGCATGATATGAGCAGTATAATGCTGCCAAGTTAGAGCATACGCCTCGGGGGGGGGGGGGGATAGGACTGGTCATCCATCTCTGCATCCATCTCTGAGGAGCTATCTGGACCCAACAAGAGATCTGCTTCGATAGGTAGCACTGTCTGCTCTGAAGACCTTGTCGTCACTCTAGATTTTTCCATCACCCACTCAAATGGCTGATTCACATGAAGAGTAGTGGAATGTACAAACATTGTCGACAAATGGAAATGTAATGAAAGAAAGGAATGGCAAGATATAATTCAAATATATGCTGCCTGGCTAAACAGGATGGCATGGCATATTTCACATATATTATGGCTGACTAAAAAAGATGAGATTGCATAATTCACATATATGATATATAAACTAAACATGTGGCATTACAGAACATGTCTAAACTAAGCAGATGACATATATGATGTCGAAAGTAAGCAATGCAAGACAACATATGCATTATATGACCAACATCATCATGCCAAGTTAGAGCAAACACCTCGGGGGTAAATAGGAGTGGTCAGCTCTCTCTGAATCAACCTTTGAACATCTATCTTCCTCTAGATTACAATCTGCAGGAGGGGGGAGGGTTTGCCATTGCACCCACCATGGAGCGATGTCTTCCTAACATTGTATTGCTGCACAAAACTCTTCTCTTTTTCTCTACATGTTCAGCATGACTGACATGTAGATGAAGGTTGCAAAAACTAGAGTGATGGTAACAACAAGTGGATAGAGTGATGGTAACAACAAGTGGATAGATCCAAAAATAATGATAGTAGGCTGATGATAGCTTTAATTTAATAAAAAGATAGATGAAGGTTGCTTTACTGTTTGTTTCCCACCCAAGATGAACCACATAGACATACCCTAGGTGAACCAGATAATAGACAGAGATACTATTCATTGCTTCCTCAATATGTGCCACACAAGCATTTTAAAACTCAAGATTGAACATTAATTTGGACATGACTTGGAGTTTAAGAGATGAACAGGATGATAAAGTAGCAGGTAACATTAAGCAATGCATAACGTAAGCAGAAACAAAAGAGTGCGACCTCTCTTGTGGAGCCGTGTACTCCTCAGGTTCATCTGCTGAGTCGATGATGGTGATGCAGTTGCGGTGGCTGTCGGCAACGGGGAAGGAGATATGAGGTGGTGAATGATAGTCAGGAGTCGTGATGTCTGGTATGGTGGACGCTTTTGTCGATGGAGCAGCCCAGGTGAGGTGGACGACGGCGCGGCAGGAGCAGGACAAACCACACAAAGTTTTCTTCGACACATATTTGTAACTGAAGTAATTCTGTAAGGGCTCCTTTGGCTTAACAGATTCTAAAAACGCAGGGATAAGAAAAACACCGGAAGAGGATAGGAATGCATGTGGAAAACAGAGCATTTGTAAACACAGGATTTATGTCAACATGAATCGGAAGAGCATAGGAATGCAAAGAAACATGGCCAAATTAAAGTTAAACCACATGAAAACGTGTATTGTTAGAATGTTATTATGCCACAAATGCACTTAGTCTTGTTTTGAACCATAGGATTTTCAAAAGTAAGTCAGGTGTATGTTAAAATTTCTATGTTTTTCCTTTGAAACAAACATGAAAGGAAAAAAATACTTCAATTTTGTTTTGCTCCATTCCTTTCAACCAAATGCATGAATAATTGAATAGTAGAGTACCATAGGAAAATTTCCTATTGTTATATTTTCCTTCACTTTTTCCTTTGAATCAAAACAGCCCTAAGGGAATGACATGAATGTAGAGTAATAAGTGATGTGACAAGTGTACAACCTCTTTGGCGTAGTCGTGTCGACCTAAGCATCATTGGGTTGTCTGCTGAAGATGCTGCGGTGGAGGTGGCTATCAGAGGTGTGGAAGAAGATCTGAGGCGTTTGTAGATGGCTTCAAGGGTACTGCTCTGTCTGTGATGGATGGTTCGGTCGTTGGAGTAGCTCTGGCGAGGTGTATGACATCGAGGCTGAAGCAGTACAAGACAGACATCGTTAATCTAAAGAGGGATTCTAATAGCATCTCCAATAGATGATGTAACATTTACATCACAAAAAAGACCTAACTCCAAAAGATGATGTAAAAGCTATTGACTCTGAACTTAACTGTCGAAACTGAATTTTACTATCGAAATTGAATGTTACTGTCGAAACTAAGCGCACTAGTAGCAGAGAAGAACTTCACAAGTAGTTTAGGCCGCTCGAACACTAGTAGCAGAGAAGCAGTGATCTAAATCAGCAGCTGCTCGACAGGGACCGCACTAGCAGATAGCATCCGGAGTAGCCGGAGCAGCGGCGCCTAGAGCAGCAGCGCGAATGAGAGACAGAGCGGCAACTCGTGTAGCTGCAGCAGCCATTGTAGCAGCATCAGCAGCGCGAGCGAGAGCAAGAGCAGAGCAGTAGCTCGAGCGAGAGGAAGAGCAGAGCAGCAGCGCCAGTGAGAGCAGCAATAGCTCTGGTCTGTATGGGCGCCGGCGCCGAGGGAGCCGATGCAGAGCAGCAGCACGAGCAAGAGGAAGAGCAAAGTAGCAGTGCGAGCGAGAGCCGGAGTAGCAACAGTAGCTCCAGCCGGTATGGACGCCGACGCCGAGGAAGCCTCGCACTGGGGGATAACAGCCATGGAGGATGTCGTTGGCGGCACCGGCGTCGAGGGAGCCGCGCCATGGCGGAGCGGGATCGAACACAGGCGGCACCGTGAGGTCGAGTTATGGATAAGATGTGATGCGATAAGTGTACAACCTCTTTGGTGGCGCCGAGTAGGCCTCGGCTTCACCTGAGGAGTCGGTGAGGATGCTATGGTTCCCGTGGGGCAGGCTAAGGCGACGCTGTGGGGATGGAGCATCCACGATAAACAAGGCGATCGTCGGAGCAGCTCCCTGGAGGTGGAGGACGGGGCGGCTGAACTGGCGGGACAACAAGATCGACGATGGATCCTCATCTGGGCGGTGGATGAGGGATGTCGAGTTGTTGCGGTGGATGCCATTGTTGGGGAAGAGGCTCCAGCTGGGCAGTGGTGGGGTGGCGGATGGAGGAGGGTGGGGTTTCGGGGCTGGAGTGGAGAGGTTATGGCGGCCTGGGTTTTCGAATGGCGAAAAGGAGGTGATGGGAGCGGGGAACCATGAATTAGGGACGCACTTCTCCGAAATGTACGGTGTGTTACAAAAGTACCCCCAGCGATTTGAACTAGCGGCCCTTTAGGCTCAGGGTTAGAATGGGGATTTCGCGTGTCGAGATTTGACAGCACGAGGGAGTTTTCGCGCGCGTTGTAATTTTGGGGTAGCAAGGCACGGGTTGAGAAGGAGCGAGTTTTCAGAGCACAAAGAGATAAAGCGATATCTGAATTTTTGGGATAACAAGGCGCGGGTTGAAATTTCGGGACATGCCTAACGTGTAATATACCAAATCAATTCGCACTTCCCTCGACAAAAAAATCAAAAAAAATCTATTCGCACGACACAAGAGAGTCTTGTCCCGTTTTGTCGGGGCCGGGACACGAAATCCCAGAAATTAACCCCTCGTGTCATCACCAGCCCAGGATTACTGTTACTGGTTCACATGTCCTTGTTACAGATTACCAAGCTATTACAAGAGTTGAATACAAGACCATAAAGGTCCAATGATACAACAATGATGTCTGGTGGTGGATGACAGAATTAACTCGTGGTTCTCCAACGTCGATGGGGCTCCATTCCCACAGGAACAACTGACCCGGATAATTCCTATCCCGCATGGCTGCTATCCTAGGCTCCGCACGGTCGTCGCTGTGGTACTCCTCGTAGAAATCCAGACCTGGCCAAGTAAATAGCCAGGGACAAGCCTGTGAGTACGTTGGAATGTACTCGCAAACATTATGAACAAAAGATATACCGAAAGCAGCAGTTAAAATATAAGATCATGATGAACCAAACTTTATGCATATGCTCATGCTGGACTATATAAAATGCATGCTGACAGGAATTAATTCGTGGCATGATAAAATATTAGCATGTGAAAATATATAAAAATTGTTAGTGATAAACAAGGAAATTCAAAGGAAAACAAATTAAAAGAAATGCCGGTCGGATGTCAAGTGACACCACGGTAGGTCTTGAAGAGAAATGCCAAACGGGTGTCTAAAAGAGAAATCGGACGAGACAGGACCATCCGAGAACTCAGGCGACGCCACGAGAGGTCTTGAAAAGAAATGCCAGTCAGGTGTCAAGTGACGCCACGGTCGGACTTGAAGAGAAATGCCAATCGGGTGTCCACAAGAGTAGTGGCGTGATAAACCGCCTGTTAACTCGAGGGACGCCACGAGAGGTCTTGAAAAGAAAATTGAGTGCCCGGGGTAGTCTAGCCAGCCCCTGAGACACCCAGGAAAAAAAATCAAAATAAGAGGTACGGGTTAGTCCTCAATATTATGCGTAACCATAATAATATTTAACAAGCATAAAAAATATTCATGGTAGCAAGAGGGTGACAATAATTATTCCGCAAACTAATTTAGGCTCAATTTAATTATTTTTCTCCGAAGACCGACACTTGACCAACCCAGACTGTAGCCCTTAACCACGGACACGGCTATTCGAACAGGTTTAAACCCTGCAGAGGGTGTGCTCTTTACCCACAAGTAAAGGATTTCTTTAGTCAGTACCGTGACACCGACTAATTCCCATTACGGTCTTTGGGTTGAAAACACACCTGACCAGCACTCACCAGATTAACTCTCCGGATGCCAGGAATCACCCAAAGCATCGTTCAAGAAAACTCTGAGACGGAGAGACCAACGTCCTGCATGGGATCACTATTAATACGCGCGGAATCCAAGTGGTGCCCCCCTCTCAGTCACAACTAGAAACACCCATGCCCCCTGACCCGATGACAGGATTTAGTCTCGGATCCCTGGGAAACCCTCATCGTGGCCCTCTGTACGGTGTGTGTGCATGGAAAGGGGTTATCAACTTACTGAACCATACCCTACCTGTGGCAGGAACCTGTGGCAGCACGAAACAAGTATGGGGGTTACCGGAACAAGACTCGATCTATGGTCGACTCAGGAGGCATTAAGTTTCCTGCAACAGTTAGCACAACAAGGTATTCCTTCAACAGCAATTCCCAACAGGGCCACAACCCTTGCATGCTCCAACATGCACAACAAACAAGGCATGATCACGCTCCAACGTGATCATCCTCCTGCCGGTAACGGTATTTTTCTTATGCCTGCTCCTGCAAGTTAGTCATGGCAACACACGATGCACGGTACAATGAAACATGCCAACACTACATGCATGCAAATTTTTACTCGGATTCAAACCATGCAAGAACTACTAGCAATATGCAATTTAGTTTGAATTTAACATAGTCATGTTTAAATTATTCTAGCAAATAAACTACCATGCATTCACCATATCAAGTGTTCAAGATGCTTGCCTTGAGCATGCAGAAGTGTGGGGTGCACTCCAAAAGTTTGAAAACTTTATCTTCCCTCCATTTCCTATTTTTCAAAAACATTTGAATTACCACATAATTCAAAAACAGTGCCAAAAAATTGTTTCAAATATTTTTGAAATAAATACTATAATAAACTAGACGAAAAATTAGAAATACCAGAAAAAGAATTAAATTATTTGGAGTCCAAATGAATTACTTATGGAATTACCAAGATGGAATAAATGATTGAAAGTACTGTTTAATTGATACAGTGGAGATACAGCTTAGGTAAAATGTTCACCTAAGATGGGATAATAGAGCATGAATTTAGAAGCATTTAGAAATTTGAAACACTGGATTTGGATTCGAAATGGTCACTTAGGAATTATTTGAATATTGCTGGAAAAAGATAAAGAAAAGACTGAGGAACGCCCTGTGCGCATTTTAGCTGTACGACATCGCTGGGCCGAGCCCTGTTGCTTCGGCTGCGCGAAAAGCTGCCGACGTCGATGGCATAGTGCTAGAGTTCCACCTTCCACGCGCGAAGATGGATTTAGCGAAAACCGTCTCCACTTATCCACGCTGGCATGGACCTCCAGTCACCGACGAGCGGGTCCCGCCTATCGGATTTGACCCCGGTCAACTGGCCTTCTCCCTCCTCTTCCTTGCGAACAGAGAAGGCACGCCGCTGACGATTGTCGGCGATAGGAGGCACCTCTCGGGGATCTGAGGCCATCCACGTACTCAGGGGATCACGGAGAAGCTGTGGAGGTAGGGAACGATCGAGGGGAGTACGAGGTCGCCGGCGACGAGGTCTTCCTGAGGACTCCGGCGAAGGCATTTTGGGCATTTCGTCTATGGGCAACCTCCTGCGAAATTGGCAGCGGGGATGGATTCATGGGGTCAAGAGGAATCTGTTGGTGGTGGCAGCGGAGAGGGTGAGGCCCTGGTTGGCTCAGAACCATCGAGACAGTGGCGGAGATCGTGGTCACCGGAGGGGAAGAAGATGGCTTCCCCTGGTCGTCTGGTTGCTTGGGGAGCTCACAGGGGAAAGGAGGAGAAGTGGTTGATAACGTAGCGAGCTCGGGGTGGCCAATTTATAGGGAGGGTGAGGCGGTTCCGCGAGCTCTGAGGATAACCACGATGGCGGTGGCCATTATTGCGCCGTTGAGGTTGGTGAGGAGTTAATGGTGGTCGGCAAGGTAGTTGGCGGGGTCGGCACATTGTGGATAAGCTCAGGTGGTGCCAGGCAGTTTGCGGGTGAGCCACGCGTCCTGGCGGAGACGTGACAGAGAAGGCAGCTTCGGGCGACGATGAATGACGGTGGTGGCGGCACTAGCGGACGAGAGGGGGTGTCGGCGGGGTTCAGGGTGGACTGGGTGATCCAATGGGAGACTTGAGAGAGCAGAAGAAGCAGCAGAGCAATGGCGCGAGGGCAAGACCGAACCTGTCATACGAGCGCTCTGCTCGTGCGCTGCGCATGCACTGGTCATGCGCATAACATGCTCGATAGAATGCCTGGAAGCTTTAGAAGAATTTGTTACAAGTGGGACTTAGCAGGGTGGGGCTCCTCGAGATGGCAAGGCTGGTGGACATGTTGGTTTGGTCAAAAGAGCAAGTCTGCAATGTAGTCAAGAAAGAGGCCAAAATTCTACCATGCCCACAATGTGTTTGACAGAATGCCAGAGCCATCTAGATGATTTTGTTGGAAGTGAAAATTACCAGAATGGTGTCTCCTTAGTGGGTAGAGCTTATAGTGTAGTTGGTTTGGCAATGAGAGGAACTTGCTAGTGCAAGTTTTATCAGAATACATTCTTGGACAGAAACTACAGGAGGTTATTTGGTGGTTTTGGAAAATTCATATAGGGCTGATCTTCTGGAGTTAAGGGTTTTGTTGGAAGGACTAGGGTGTGGAAAAATTTCAGAATTTTTGGAGCAAGGAAAATAGAGGTTGTAGTAGAAACTCAAATTCAGGACAGAATTGAAAAGAGGTTGTTTCACTCAAAATTTTCAAAAGACCAAGTTGGGTTTTTGCATAAAAGTGATCTGTAGGCATCACATGACCTCCCACAATTTTTGTGGAATTTAAAAACAATTATTTAAAATAGTTGTAGTGCAACAGAGGCATTTAAAATATTGAAAAAGCTATTAAAAGAATTGTTTTGGGCAAATTTTTATTTTGAAAATAATTCTTACTGTTATTAAAATGTAATTGAAATGTTTTAAGAAAACTACCAGAGCTCACAATATTATTTCCAAAAATAGCTATATGGAGGGAAGAATTTTGAAAAACAGAAACAGGAAATGGTTCTGAAATTAATAAAAGACATAGTAAGATTTCAAAATTTTAATTCTGGCCAAATTTTTATTTAGTAAAAACATGATTAAATTTTTGGGGTGTTACAAACTCTACCCCCCTTAAGAAAATCTCGTCCTCGAGATTTGTTAAGGACGAAAGAATTAGATTTCAATCACAACAGACAAGCAATCATGCACAAGACAATAACACACATGCACATCATTCAATCAAACACTACATACTGCTAGAAATATACACATATTCGTCTACGACATGACGATGGAATTTACAGGGCAACAGGGTTACTAAGGACATGGCAACTGCTCTGGTAGACTCAGTCCACTTCGTCGACATCCAGACGGGCGTGTCTTGCGGACATCGAGGCTTCTCCGGGGGCTTCACCGTCGGAGTTGGCTGGAGTGTTATGAGGAGCTGCAGGGTTGGGGTAGCGATGATGACCCACGCGGGGTGTAGTGACTACAGTCCCGTTGGAGAAAATCCCCAAGAGACGACGGAGTTCATCCAGGGAAACGAATGCATTGCCCGGGTGGATGACAGGGGCAGACCTTGGGGGCTCAACTGGCCTCCCAAGCAGTACTATCGGGGTGTCGTTGTCGGGTGCAGCTTCACTCCTGGCCGGGGTCAGGAGAGCGAGCGTCCTGCGGGTCTCAATCAGGTCAAAAGTGACCTGATCGAACAGTGCCTCTTGCGCTCTCAGTTAGCGCACCAGATGCACTAGGGCAGGATCCGTCTCATGGTCTCCATTGGCGACTTGGGTCGGTCTACCATAGCCTTCACGACTAGGGTAGTAGTAGAAAGAGCGGCAGTTAACCCTCAGCGACCGATGCCGGAGTTGAACTACATCTTCTCGGGCTGCAAGTTGGATAGCTTGGGGCTCGTCGGTGGTCGTCTTCCCGGTGAACCGGTAAGGGCGCTCTGCGGTGATGCCCCTCCCATAGATGTGCACCGTGGCCCAGTAGTGGTGGATGGCATCACTCGCGTGCTCTTGGTACACGACATATTCTGGCGGCTCTTCGATGCCGAGAGCACGACGGGTGAGATTGGCAAGGATGACTACAAAGCCTTCAAGCTCGGCCGCGGTGGTCTCGTTGTGCACGATGGGGCCTGGCATCTTGGTGGTTGGATATTGAACTAAGAGTGAGGCTGTGATGTGCTGGGTTGGGGCAAGACTTCTCTTATAAGCCAGCGGAGTCTTCCATCGCACGCTTGCGGATGGGACAACGCAGGTGTCGGCCACAGGCACACAACCTATGGGCTAGGTTGATAGGTTGGGCACCGACTGTCAAAAGGTGTCGGCTGGCCACTGTGCGGTTATCGGATAGGATGGGCTTGACTGTGGACAGGAAGGGATGTGGATGGTGTGGAAACCTAGAGATAGCGACCAGGCGAAGATAGGATTACCCAATGGTCAGCCTGGCTCTGATACCAAGGCTGTCGGGGCCGGGACACGAAATCCCAGAAATTAACCCCTCGTGTCATCACCAGCCCAGGATTACTGTTACTGGTGGACACGTCCTTGTTACAGATTACCAAGCTATTACAAGAGTTGAATACAAGACCATAAAGGTCCAATGATACAACAATGATGTCTGGTGGTGGATGACAGAATTAACTCGTGGTTCTCCAACGTCGATGGGGCTCCATTCCCACAGGAACAGCTGACCCGGATAATTCCTATACCGCATGGCTGCTATCCTAGGCTCCGCACGGTCGTCGCTGTGGTACTCCTCGTAGAAATCCAGACCTGGCCAAGTAAATAGCCAGGGACAAGCCTGTGAGTACGTTGGAATGTACTCGCAAACATTATGAACAAAAGATATACCGAAAGCAGCAGTTAAAATATAAGATCATGATGAACCAAACTTTATGCGTATGCTCATGCTGGACTATATAAAATGCATGCTGACAGGAATTAATTCGTGGCATGATAAAATATTAGCATGTGAAAATATATAAACAATGTTAGTGATAAACAAGGAAATTCAAAGGAAAACAAATTAAAAGAAATGCCGGTCGGATGTCAAGTGACACCACGGTAGGTCTTGAAGAGAAATGCCAAACGGGTGTCTAAAAGAGAAATCGGACGAGACAGGACCATCCGAGAACTCAGGCGACACCACGAGAGGTCTTGAAAAGAAATGCCAGTCAGGTGTCAAGTGACGCCATGGTCGGACTTGAAGAGAAATGCCAATCGGGTGTCCACAAGAGTAGTGGCGTGATAAACCGCCTGTTAACTCGAGGGACGCCACGAGAGGTCTTGAAAAGAAAATTGAGTGCCCGGGGTAGTCTAGCCAGCCCCTGAGACACTCAGGAAAAAAATCAAAATAAGAGGTACGGGTTAGTCCTCAATATTATGCATAACCATAATAATATTTAACAAGCATAAAAAATATTCATGGTAGCAACAAGGTGACAATAATTATTCCGCAAAATAATTGAGGCTCAATTTAATTATTTTCCTCCGAAGACCGACACTTGACCAACCTAGACTGTAGCCCTTAACCGCGGACACGGCTATTCGAACAGGTTTAAACCCTGCAGAGGGTGTGCTCTTTACCCACAAGTAAAGGATTTCTTTAGTCAGTACCGTGACACCGACTAATTCCCATTACGGTCTTTGGGTTGAAAACTCACCTGACCAGCACACACCAGATTAACTCTCCGGATGCCAGGAATCACCCAAAGCATCGTTCAAGAAAACTCTGAGACGGAGAGACCAACGCCCTGCATGGGATCACTATTAATACGCGCGGATTCCAAGGGGTGCCCCCCTCTCAGTCACAACTGGAAACACCCATGCCCCCTGACCCGATGACAGGATTTAGTCCCGGATCCCTGGGAAACACTCATCGTGGCCCTCTATACGGTGTGTGCATGGAAAGGGGTTATCAACTTACTGAACCATACCCTACCTGTGGCAGGAACCTGTGGTAGCACGAAACAAGTATGGGGGTTACCGGAACAAGACTCAATCTATGGTCGACTCAGGACGCATTAAGTTTCCTGCAACGGTTAGCACAACAAGGTATTCCTTCAACAGCAATTCCCAACAGTGCCACAACCCTTGCATGCTCCAACATGCACAACAAACAAGGCATGATCACGCTCCAACGTGATCATCCTCCTGCCGGTAACGGTATTTTTCTTATGCCTGCTCTTGCAAGTTAGTCATGCCAACACACGATGTACGGTACAATGAAACATGCCAACACTACATGCATGCAAATTTTTACTCGGATTCAAACCATGCAAGCACTACTAGCAATATGCAATTTAGTTTGAATTTAACATAGTCATGTTTAAATTATTCTAGCAAATAAACTACCATGCATTCACCATATCAAGTGTTCAAGATGCTTGCCTTGAGCATGCAGAAGTGTGGGGTGCACTCCAAAAGTTTGAAAACTTTATCTTCCCTCCATTTCCTATTTTTCAAAAATATTTGAATTACACATAATTCAAAAACAGTGCCAAAAAATTGTTTCAAATATTTTTGAAATAAATACTATAATAAACTAGACGAAAAATTAGAAATACCAGAAAAAGAATTAAATTATTTGGAGTCCAAATGAATTACTTATGGAATTACCAAGATGGAATAAATGATTAAAAGTACTGTTTAATTGATACAGTGGAGATACAGCTTAGGTAAAATGTTCACCTAAGATGGGATAATAGAGCATGAATTTAGAAGCATTTAGAAATTTGAAACACTGGATTTGGATTCGAAATGGTCACTTAGGAATTATTTGAATATTGCTGGAAAAAGATAAAGAAAAGACTGAGGAATGCCCTGTGCGCATTTTAGCTGTACGGCATCGCTGGGCCGAGCCCAGTTTCTTCGGCTACGCGAAAAGCTGCCGACGTCGATGGCATAGTGCTGGAGTTCCACCTTCCGCGCGCGAAGACAGATTTAGCGAAAACCGTCTCCACTTATCCACGCTGGCGTGGACCTCTAGTCACCGACGAGCGGGTCCCGCCTGTCGGATTTGACCCCGGTCAACTGGCCTTCTCCCTCCTCTTCCTTGCGAACAGAGAAGGCACGCCGGTGATGATTGCCGGCGATAGGAGGCACCCCTCAGGGATCTGAGGCCATCCACGTACTCAGGGGATCACGGCGAATCTGTGGAGGTAGGGAACGATCGAGGGGAGTACGAGGTCGCCGGTGACGAGGTCTTCCCGAGGACTCCGGCGGAGGTATTTTGGGCTTTTCGTCTATGGGCAACCTCCGGCAAAATTGGCAGCGGGGATGGATCCGTGGGGTCAAGAGGAATCTGTTGGTGGTGGTAGTGGAGAGGGTGAGGCCCTGGTTGGCTCGGAACCATCGAGACAGTGGCGGAGACCGTGGTCACCGGAGGGGAATAAGATGGCTTCCCCTGGTCGTCTGGTTGCTTGGGGAGCTCACAGGGGAAAGGAGGAGAAGTGGTGGATAACGTAGCGAGTTCGGGGTGGCCAATTTATAGGGAGGGTGAGGCGGTTCCGCGAGCTCTGAGGATAACCACGACGGCGGTGGCCATTATTGCGCCGTTGAGGCTGGTGAGGAGTTGATGGTGGTCGGCAAGGTAGTTGGCGGGGTCGGCGTGTTGCGGATAAGCTCAGTTGGTGCCAGGCAGTTTGCGGGTGAGCCACGCGTCCCGGCGGAGACGTGACAGAGAAGGCAGCTTCGGGCGGCGATGAATGACGGCGGTGGCGGCACTAGCGGACGAGAGGGGGTGTCGGCGGGGTTCAGGGTGGACTGGGTGATCCAATGGGAGACTTGAGAGAGCGGCAGAAGCAGCAGAGCAACGGCGCGAGGGCAAGACCGAACCTGTCATACGAGCGCTCTGCTCGTGCGCTGCGCACGCACTGGTCATGCGCATAACATGCTCGATAGAATGCCTGGAAGCTTTAGAAGAATTTGTTACAAGTGAGACTTAGCAGGGTGGGGCTCCTCGAGATGGCAAGGCTGGTGGACATGTTGGTTTGGTCAAAAGAGCAAGTCTGCAATGTAGTCAAGAAAGAGGCCAAAATTATGCCATGCCCACAATGTGTTTGACAGAATGCCAGAGCCATCTAGATGATTTTGTTGGAAGTGAAAATTAACAGAATGGTGTCTCCTTAGTGGGTAGAGCTTATAGTGTAGTTGGTTTGGCAATGAGAGGAACTTGCTAGTGCAAGTTTTATCAGAATACATTCCTGGACAGAAAGTGCAGGAGGTTATTTGGTGGTTTTTGAAAATTCATATAGGGCTGATCTTCTGGAGTTAAGGGTTTTGTTGGAAGGACTAGGGTGTGGAAAAATTTCAGAATTTTTGGAGCAAGGAAAATAGAGGTTGTAGTAGAAACTCAAATTCAGGACAGAATTGAAAAGAGGTTGTTTCACTCAAAATTTTCAAAAGACCAAGTTGGGTTTTTGCATAAAAGTGATCTGTAGGCATCACATGACCTCCCACAATTTTTGTGGAATTTAAAAACAATTATTTAAAATAGTTGTAGTGCAACAGAGGCATTTAAAATATTGAAAAAGCTATTAAAAGAATTGTTTTGGGCAAAAATTTTATTCTGAAAATAATTCTTACTGTTATTAAAATTTAATTGAAATGTTTTAAGAAAACTACCAGAGCCCACAATATTATTTCCAAAATAGCTATATGGAGGGAAGAATTTTGAAAAACAGAAACAGGAAATGGTTCTGAAATTAATAAAAGACCTAGTAAGAATTCAAAATTTTAATTCTGGCCAAATTTTTATTTAGTAAAAACATGATTAAATTTTTGGGGTGTTACATGTTTTACTGTATAGATTATTACAAATGCTATTCAAAACTTGGAATCCATGTTATGTCCAATTAATTTTTTGCTAGGTGTATAATGCATGTAACCTACTCAGATGAACATTTTAGTGCATTCCAAATGTATATACTACCACTGCAATTCAAACTAAATTTGAATTCGTGTCCCTATTTGAATAAGTATCTACAATCATGATTGTTGCCGAGTTAAACCATCATATGTATACTATCTTAACAACCCACCACATGATTATTATAGAGTTAGATATGAACTATGTGTACTATATGAACTCGAATTCAAAATTTTGAATCCACTTGATGTTGATTCCAAATAATAGTACATTTGAAGTGTTAGCTAGATCTTCATAATCTAAGCCATGTTTCATATGTATACCGTGTTTATCACACAATGTATAGTGCCCCGCCCCCTACATTATGACAAGTATTTAGACGTGAGCTGCAAAAGCCACACATTATCACAAATTAAAAAAATGTTATATATATTATATATAGTATAACATGTTCATAACCACACTAGACGTATCACCATCATATTCATGCTTGTGTGGGTTTAAAACACTATGATCTCTTATTCAAATATCTGAATCCACTTTTATAATGAATTATGATCTTCGTTAGTCTTTTACACCCACAAAATCCTCTTCTCTTTGAAGATAGCATTAACTTTCTCTCGTGCATGCACACGCCCTCCTCGCCCTCACCCTCCCTCATCATTCTCTCCATCGCGCATATTCGTTATTTTTCTTTCTATCCATCTCTCTGGGCCATATTTGCCTCTAACACATGCATGTATACCGATCGATCTCCCTACATATAGCTAGGTCGACTATAACTCTTTTTCCCCACACACCGATCGATGTACCTCACTAGTTATGTCTCTCCCTTTCTCCGACACTCAACGATTGATCTACCTATCTAGTTAGGTCTACTTACCATGGACATATCGTCCCCCCTCATCATCCGTGCATGCCTCCCGACCCGTCTCTCACACGCACGTGCACACAGAGACACGCATCCCCTCTCTTATTGATATTGCAGTCGTACCCTCCATTTGTCTAGTAAGCCTCTCCCACCATCTATGAGAAGCAACTCTAGCACCAACCCTCTGACACTCTAGCTCTTTCTCTCTCCCAACCTTATTCCTCTCCTACACCTATGCATGGATGCGGACCGATCTCCCTCAATACATAGCTAGGTCTCTGTCCTTCTCCACACATATACTAGCCGATCTACCTCTCTATAGTTAGGTCTCTGTCCCCCCCCCCCCCCACACCGATAGTCAAACGTTATAGGTAGGTATCCATGCCACAAAGACAAACTACACCTCTCTCCTCTCACGTTCCAGTAGGCCAGCCACCCTATATCTTTGACATGGGCACACACAAATTCGATGGCATTCTTTATTGATCGTGCACCCATACACTTCATCCCTCCCTTCGATTCTATTGATATCTCACATCGATGATCCCTCCACTCTCTTCTCGTGGATCGCCTCTCTATATATGATATATCTAGGCCTCTGTTTCACACACATTGCATATGTTACATTTTTTGTTTGAGATATCATCGACACATATTCCCTGTCTATCTCTCATGCACCCCCCAAAAAACACTCACAAACGCACACGCCATCTCTCTCACACACACCCACGTACATGGGGCACGTGCATGTAGAGAAGAGGTGCACGCATGACACACGTACTCACATCTCGTTCCCGGCCACACCCGCGCGGGTACACGGTGGAGCTCACTTCTATACGAAAAGGCAGCCCATGTGATAATTTGAGGCGTGTGGCGGTTGTTTACTTGAAGGAGGGTTGTGTACCACGTGTACACGAAACAAAGTTCAACTTGATGCATTATTTTTAAATAAAGTTATATTCCTCAATGGCATAGAATATAAAATGATTGTTATCGAGAAAAAAGAAATCCGCTCCACTATATAGAATGGAGCCTGCCTGCTGGGGTTTGTCTCTCTTCACACTCTCTCACACAAGGCGGCGGTGGCCTCTCGCTCTCTCTCTCACCGTTGGTCATTGATCTGGCCGCATCCTGTCCACCGATGGAAAGGGAGGATGTGCATCATTGCTCCGTTCGTCGGCGTCGAGGCAGCACGTCCCGATGTGCAGTACCCGCCATTCTCTCTGACCAAGCTCTGGGGCGATAGGGCCTTTGACACTTGCTCGCTGCTGCAGTATGGGCAGATCCTGCCCGTCGGCGCCCTCCTAGTTACATCCCGATGACCCTCAGGTACAACTTCCTCCAGCCTTGCTCCACTACCCATCTTCCTACCTTGCTGCATGTGGAAAATCCTGCATGTGGATCTTCTTTAGTTCTTTGCCTAAAACATATCTCGGTCGGTGTACTTTCCATCTTGCAATCTCGTCCTCACACCGTTTTAGATAAACCATCATGCTGCTATCTATCCCTTAGGACAAGGAGCATGCTTCTTTTTTGTCGGTGTATGTGCCATCAACTGTTATTGGCCAGTAATTGTTTCTTTCTACCTCTATTTGCAAATAGGGCTATCCATTTCACCTCGTTGCTATTGCGACCTTTTGGTGAACTGCACAAAGCACTTTTTTCTTAAGAGTATTTTGTGCAGTTTTGCTGAAATGTCACATGGGCAACGTTTCTACATTTCAGTGGGACTGCACAAAGGGAGATTGGTTTTACTATCCTCCTCATCCAACTCTGAGCTTAATCTTCTCCAACTAGTTAGTCTTAACAGAGACTGCAAAGGTGACCGGCTTCTATTTGTGTGTTTATTGTTTCATCAATAGTCCCCTATTATTGTAATCACACTTACTCAATATCTTTGGAACAGGGACGCTCACCTCTATTTTAGTGGAACTACATAAAATGATCGGAATGTTCCATGCTCCTGACAGCTACTTTTTTTGCCAACATGCCTTGTTGATTTTGACAGAGCTGTGGGAAAGTTGCTGCCAATGAAAGCATCGATCAATTTTAATTTTTTCTTCATAACACCTTCTCACAACTTTGCCTCAGTTGTGGTGTAAATATTGGCTCTGATCTGCTAATCATTGAGATGCATTAGCAAGGAAGTTATTTTTTTTGTGAAAGAGCATGGATGTTAGTTTCCTTTCTATTTGATTGAATGTTGTCAGGAGACAACCTTCCAGCTGGTAAGACACATGAAACAAAAGCTGAAAGCTTCAGAGCGAGTATAATAGTGGGCTATAAGCCCGCTTACATGGCACTTTTGCCTATGTGGAGGAGAGAGACAAGGAAAAAGTGGAGGAGTGGGCTTTCATGCAAGAGCCAGCCTCTATGCATGCTACTAGGTAAAAGCATTTAATGATAGGAAAGAGATAGAGAGAAAGTGAGAAAATGTGTAACCTTATAGCCAACTCTACTGTATAAGTAGTTAATAATGCTAACTCTTGATGACATGGCATGTTCATATAGCCAACAACCGGCTATACTATTAACCATGCTCTAAGAGCATTGTACAATTTCATGTCACTGGAAAATTATGTGTACTCCCTCCGTCCAGGGGCATAAGTCATCTTAGGTTGTGCACCGCGACCAAGGCGGATGGGAAAATGAGAGAACTTAATGTTTAATTGCTAATTAATAGCATTGCATGCAATGAACTAACCATTGTATATCATGTTTGGCAGTCTCAAGTCATTCAAAGTATGCACACCGCACATCTCTTATTGGTTGATATGTCAAGGAACAAGAAACGAGATGGGAGTTAATGCATCGCGCCTAAATGTTTTGGAATTATTTGGTTTTCATAAGATGATTTTTATACACCTAGATGGAGGGAGTACATCAATTATGTAAACAAATGCTGGAAGCTTGATAGCATTGCCAGAAGCCATTCAGCATCTGGGTCCATGTGCCATGCACCAAATTTGAGTGCACAACCGCACGGGAGACTCAGCCTGGTCGTTGCGCTGCAGTGAAAATGACTAATGAGCAGTCAAATCATATGCCCCACCTTTCCCACAGTAAGTTGCTCGGACGAAGCAACAACCATCAATACACTCTTCTTTGAATCCGCTCCTACTAGTATGAAGGTGCAAAACCAAGTGCGCGTATGGCCTATCGATCAACGTGCTTCCTCTTGGCATATCACTGACATGTGGGACCGGAGTGTGAGCAAACCAATCTCAATTGATGCAAAATGGCCAACCTGCCGCTCGAAGCGAGAACACGGACAGGCTCTTGAGAGAGATGAGGAGCGAGAGCACAGATGGGCTAGGTGTCGCATGGAGGCCAAGAAATATTAGAGCATGGTTGATCGATGTAAATCTACTATACATGTTCGATGTTTTTGAGGAGTACTACTTCATTGGGCTGCCGTTTTCCGCAACTGCTCATGAATAAATGTGTACTTATCACAGATTAAAATAAAAGAAGAGTGCAGACACTCCACCATGCGATTCCTAGTACCTGTATACTCGTACTACTAGTACTAAACCTTGCGCTTGGCTCTTCGCCTCTTCGGGAAGTCGAACAATGACGGTAGTACAGTGTATGCTTCTGGCAATCTGAAACCGAATGAACTGTTGCACGTCTGCTGCTTGGGCGAGGGAGAGGTTGCATTAGTAAAAAGCTTCTCCTCGTCCTGCGAGCCACCGCGTGTGTGGTAGATGGAGAGGGCGTAGTATAAGCAAGCTTCACCTCATCCTGCAAGCTTCTCCTCGTTCTTTGAGTTGACGGGACACAACAAAGTAGTGCTAGTCCGTACTGCCTCCTTTCCGGTTAATATGGCTTAATTTGGAATGAGATAAATACACTGGCGGTCACTGTATATTTGTAAAAATACGGTCAGTGGACTTCATAATATGCTCATTGCGGTTAATATATACATTTTTCGGTGTTTATACGGTCACTAGCTCACCCTGGCTGTGTATGTGTGTGCATGCACGTGTAGGTTGAGCACTTGAGCGTTTATATTCAACTAGTCTTCATAGTGAAGTGACAATACATGCCTTACTCTGTAATGCCATCATGTCTGCCAGTTGAGCACACTTCCGCAATAACGCATACGCACCTCTCTCTTCCATTAACTGACACATGGGCCGGTATAGACGGATAACCAGCTAGATCCACTACCATCCATTTGATGTAGTATGCTTAAGAATCCTCTAGCACGCAACATGCATTAGTGCATTCTAAGTGGGTTTTAAATCACAATGCTTCCACATGAACATGCGTAAGAAAGCACCGCACCACAACATGCAACATACTCCCTCTATTCCGTTTACTCATGCGTACATCATTGACCTTGAAATGGAGATCACAATATAACCAATTCACTCTCTCATTCGGAAACAAGTGATAGATCAGTGACCTTCTCTTTTCAATGACCTGGTATTAGCATGGAAATACGAGCATGGTAAAACATACTCCCTCTGTTCTGTTTATAGCGCACATTAGCTAATGTACTGCATGGACGCAGTTTTAGATGGCATTACCCCTTGCTGAAATAATGGATGTTAGAGTAGGTAGGGCACATAGGAGTGAGACAAACCTGCACGCAAGTGTATTTTGGTCGAGAACACAACAAACAGCTCATGCATCGTAAGATCCGTTTGCATGGAAATACTACTTCTCGGTCGTTGGAACTCCTTCTTCTTCCTTTTGCCAACACGTGGGACATCCAGCATCTGGGTCCATGTGTCATGCAAGAAAATAGAGATAAGTACAGGTGAGACTCAAGAACGGTCACACGTAGGGGGAGTACGTGCAGGGGCTGCAGTAATATGACTAATGAGTAGTCGAATCACACAGTAACTTGGTCGGATGAAGCAATCATCATTTCACTCTTCAATGATACGTATGCAATATAAAAAGGGTGATATGGAGAGAAAAAGAAAACCGCTCCACTATATATACACCAGTACACATAATACTAGCCAGGAGCCTAAGCTACAAGCCTGCTCGCAGGGGTTGCTCTCTTCACACTCTCTCGCATAGAACTACGGTGGCCACACCGCTTGTCACATATCCGGCCAGATGCCGCTGATATCGCTTGAACTATGTCGGTATTTCCCCAAAGAGGAAGGGATGTTGCAGCACAGCTACGGTAGGTATTTCCCTCAGTTATGAAACCAAGGTATAAATCTAGTAGGAGAACCAAGCAACACTATGTAAATGGTACCTGCACACAAAGAACAAATACTTGCAACCCGACACGTAAGAGGGGTTGCCAATCCCTCCACGGTAAAAAGATAGATGAATTTGTGGTAGATTGGATAAATAGCTCTCGATAAAACGTGAAATAAAATAAATAGCAAAAAAGTGCAGCAAGGTATTTTTGGGTTTTTGGAATAATAGATCTGAAAATAAAAGTGAATAAAAATAGATCTCAAAGCAAATATGATGGAGAATAGACCCAGGGGCCGTAGATTTCACTAGTGGCTTCTCTTGAGAAAATAGCATACGATGGGTAAACAAATTACTGTTGGGCAATTGATAGAAGATAGAATAATTATGATGATATCCAAGGCAATGATCATTATATAGGCATCACGTCCAAGATTAGTAGACCGACTCCTGCCTGCATCTACTACTATTACTCCACACATCGACCGCTATCCAGCATGCATCTAGTGTATTAAGTTCATGGAGAAATGGAGTAATGCAATAAGAACGATGTCATGATGTAGACGAGATCTATTCATGTAGGAATAGCCCCCATATTTTTATCCTTAATAGCAACGATACATGCATGTCTTGCTACCCCTTCTATCACTGGGAAAGAACACCGCACGATCGAACCCATCACAAAGCACCTCTTCCCATGGCAAGAAAAATCGATCTAGTTGGCCTAACTAAACCAAAGATTCGAAGAAGAAATACGAGGCTATAAGTAATCATGCATATAAGAGATCAAAGAAGACTCAAATAATATTCATGGATATAGATCTGATCATAAACTCAAAGTTCATCGGATCCCAACAAACACACCGCAAAAAGAGTTACATCAAATAGATGTCCAAGAGACCATTGTATTGAGAATCAAAAAGAGAGAGGAAGCCATCTAGCTATTGCCTACGGACCCGTAGGTCTATGATGAACTACTCACGTATCATCGGAGAGGCACCAATGAGGATGATGAACCCCTCCGTGATGGTGTCTAGATTGGATCTGGTGGTTCTGGAACTTGCGGTGGCTGGAATTGTGTTTCGTCGACTCCCCTAGGGTTTTTGGAATATTGGGGTATTTATAGGGCGAAGAGGTGGTGCGGTAGGCCACCAAGGTGGGCACAACCCATCTAGGCGCGCCTGGGCCCCCAGGCGCGCCCTGCTGGGTTGTGCCCCCCCTCGAGAGCTCCCCTTTGGTACTTCTTTTTCCCAAGTTGTGTCTTCTGGTCCATAAAAATTCTTTAAAAAATTTCACTGCATTTGGACTCCATTTGGTACTGATATTCTGCGAAGTAAAAAACAAGCAAAAAACAGCAACTGGCACCGGGCACTATGTCAATAGGTTAGTCACAAAAAATGATATAAAGTTGCTATAAAATGATTGTAAAACATCCAAGCATGATAATATAACAGCATGGAATAATAAAAAATTATAGATACGTTGGAGACGTATCAGCATCCCCAATCTTAATTCATGCTCGTCCTCGAGTAGGTAAATGATAAAAACATAATTTTTGATGTGGAATGCTGCCTAACATGTTCATCACATATTCTTTTATTTTGTAGCATGGACATTTGGACTTTTATATGGTTCAAAGCAATAGTCTAGTTTTGACATGAAGATTTAAATACTCAAGCATATCAACAAGCAACCATGTCTTTCAAAATATCAACACTAAAGAAAGTTATCCCTAGCCCATCATGCTCAATCATTGATCCATTCATGAAACACACTCGCATATTAGCTACATCCAATGCTCAAGTACGATCATAGTGCCCCTTAGTTGGTGCTTTATAAGAGAAGATGGAGACTCAAATAAAATAAAAATTGCATAAAGTAAATAGATAGGCCCTTCACAGAGGGAAGTAGGGATTTGTAGAGGTGCCAGAGCTCAAAGCTTAAATTGAGAGAATTTTTTTTGAGAGGTATACTTTTCCCGTCAACGAAAACGACCGAGTAATTCCCAACACTTTCCATGCTAGATATATCATAGGCGGTTCCCAAACAGAAAATAAAGTTTATTCCTTTTCCCACCATTCTTTCACAATCCATGGCTAGCCGTATCCACGGGTGCCTTCCATACCAACACTTTCCAAGGAATTTGTTATTTGACAACATGAAGTAAAATTCTTTTTCATTTCGGGATTGGGCATCCCTATTACCGCCGTACTCTCATGCAATGACAAGTGAATAAACACTCATCTTGAGAATAACACATCTAGCATGGAAAATATTGGCCACCCCCTGCCGCTTCATGAGCAGTACGTGCACACAAAAAGAAAGTTTATTGTGAAAATTAGAGATGGCACATACAAATTTGCCTAGAACGGCACGGAAATACCACATATAGGTAGGTATGGTGGACTCATAAGGCAAAACTGGATTTAAGGATTTTGGATGCACAAGTAGTATTTCTACTTAGTACAAGTGGAGGCTAGCAAAAGATTGAGAAGCAACCAACCAAGAAACAAAAAATCACATAAGCGAGCATTAAGCATAACTATCACCGAATAATGCACCACAAGTAGGATGTAATTTCATTGCATAACTATTGACTTTTGTGCTTGCATAGGGAATCACAAACCTTAACACCAATATTCTTATTAAAGCATAATTACTCACCAACATGACTCACATATCACTATCATCATATCTCAAAACTATTACAAGGAATCAAGTTTATTTTGTCCAATGATCTTCATGAAAGTTTTTATTATATCCCTCTTGAATATCTATCACTTTGGGGACTAGTTTCATATATTGCCATTGCTTTTGACAAGCCCAAACAAATCTAAGTGAAGAACATGAGCATAAAGATTTTCATCTCTCAAAATAATATAAGTGAAGCATGAGAGAACGTATTCAAAATTACTAACTCTCAAATAAATCTAAATGAATCATGAGAGCATTTCTTCAAAAATAACAAAGCACACCGTGCTCAAAAAGATATAAGTGAAGCACTAGTGCAATTCCATAGCTCAAAAAAATTTAAGTGAAGCATAAAGAGCAATTATAACAAATCATAGCATAATTTGGGCTCCCTCAAATAGGTGTGTTCAGCAAGGATACTTGTGACAAACTAAAAAGCAAAACAAGCAAATACTCATATAATACAAGACGCTCCAAGCAAAACTCATGATATGTGACGAATAAAAATATAGCTCCAAGTAAAATTCCGATGGTCGTTTGAAGAAAGAGGGGATGCCACTCGGTGCATCCCCAAGCTTAGTTGCTTGTTTCTCCTTGAATATTAACTTGGGGTGCCATGGGGCATCCCCAAGCTTAGTCTCTTCTTACACCATATTCCTTCATCCATCGTGATCTCACCCAAAACTTGAAAACTTCAATCACACAAAACTTAACAAAACCTTCGTGAGATCCGTTAGTATAAGAAAACCAATCTTCACTTTAAGTACTGTTTCAAACCCATTCATATTTTATTATTGCATTATAACTACTGTATTCTAACTTTAGCATGGCTTATACCCCCTGATACAATCCATAGATTCATCAAAATAAGCACACAATGCAATGAAAAAAGAATCTGCCAAAAACAGAACAGTCTGTAAAGACGCGAATTGATCTTATACTTATGTACCTCCAAAAATCTGAAAAATTAGGAAAATGTAGGCAATTTGTATATAAATCTTGTGTAAAAATTCAGAGTTTTTCGTTGCTTCTGTGAATTTCTAAAACTATTTTACTGGATGCAAAAGTTTCTGTTTTCCAACAAGATCAAATCAACTATCACCAAACATGATCCCAAAGGCTTTACTTGGCACAAAAACTAATTAAAACATAAAAAACACAATCATAACAGAGGAATAATTGTGCAAACACTCAAGAATAGAAAGAAAAAGGCAAAAATAAATTTTATTCATTGGGTTGCCTCCCAACAAGCGCTATCGTTTTATGCCCCTAGCTAGGCATAATGCATAGATTCAAGTATTGTCATCTTTAGTTTTTTATCCATAGGTTGCCCTCATGATTGATTCATATGGTGGCCTAATTATTGTTTTAGGGAAGTGTTCCATACCCTTTCTTTGTGGAAATTGAAATTTAATATTGCCTTCTTTCATATCAATCACGGCACCTATAGTACGTAAAAACGGTCTACCAAGTATAATTGGACAAGACGGATTGCAATCGATATCAAGAACAATAAAATCTATGGTCACATAATTCCTATTTGCAAGAATAAGAACATCATTAATCCTTCCCAAACGCTTTTTAATAGTAGAATCCGCCAAGTGCAAATTTAAAGAACACTCTTCAATATCGGTAAGACCAAGCACATCACATAAAGATTTCGGAATAGTGGAAACACTAGCACCCAAATCACATAAAGCAAAACAATCATAATTTTTAATCTTGACTTTGATGGTAGGTTCCCATTCATCATGCAATTTTCTAGGAATTGAAACCTCTAATTCCAACTTTTCTTCAAAAGCTTTCATCATAGCATCAACAATATGTTTAGTAAAAGCTTTATTTTGTTCATAAGCATGGGGTGAATTTATCATGGATTGCAACAAAGAAATACATTCAATCAAAGAGCAATTATCATAATTATAGTCTTTGTAATCCAAAAGAGTGGGCACATCACTAGCTAAAGTTTTGACCTCTCCAAACCCACTTTTATCAATTATTTCATCAAGATTTTCACCCTCCAAATTATCGGGACGCCTTCTAGCTAAAGTCGACTCTTCTTCAGTACCTTTATCATCAATTTTAACTTTGCTAAACAAGGAATCAACAGAGGAAACACCAATTACTTTAAGGTCTTCATCATTTTTATGAAAGCAATCACTAGAAAACGCTCTTTCTAAAAAATCTCTTTTAGCTCTAAGCATAGCGGTTCTTTTCTTACTTTCATCCATAGAAACATATAAAGCTTTCATTGATTCATCAACCTTGGGTACAAAAGCTTTCAACTTGAGGTTTTCTACATCGTGAGAAATTCTATTAATGTTTCTAGACATATCATCAATCTTATTCAACTTTTCTTCTATCGTAGAGTTGAAAACTTTTTGCACATTGATAAATTCTTTAATATTATTCTCAAGATCAGAGGGGTTCCTATTATTATTGTAAGAAGAATTACCATAGGAATTACCATAATTATTAGAGGAATTTCCAGGAAAAGGCCTAGGATTAATATTACCTCTATAAGCATAAAAGTACCACCCGCTGCGGAATCTAAAAGATTTCTAGAAACAAAGTTCAATCCCGCGTAAAAATTTTGTATGATCATCCAAAGATTTAAACCATGAGTAGGACAATTTCTTAGCATCAATTTCATTCTTTCCCAAGATTATGCAACATGTTCATGCTCAAGTTGCTTAAAATTCATGATTTGAGTTCTAAGGGAAATAATTTTTGCGGCCGAAAAATACTTAGTAATAAAATCATCTTTGCACTTGTCCCAAGAATTGATACTATTGCGAGGCAAAGAAGAAAACCAAATTTTTGCTCGATCCCTCAAAGAGAAAGGAAATAATTTCAACTTCACAATATCATTGTCCACATCTTTTTCTTTTGCATAACACGCAGTTCTACGAATGTGCTTAGATGGGACGCAGCCTCCTCATTAGGAGTACCGGAAAATTGATCTTTCATAACAAGATTCAACAAAGCAGCATTAATATCATAGGATTCCGCACTAGTGGCGGGAGGAGCAATCGGAGTGCTAATAAAATTATTATTATTGGTATTGGAAAAATCACACAACTTGGTGTTTTTTTGAGTCATCGTGACTACGCAAACAAGATTGCACAGAAAAACAGATCTGACGAGAAAAAGGCGAACGGAAAAAGAGGGCGAATAAAACGGCAAATTTTTGTGAAGTGGGGGGGGGGATGAAAATGAGAGGCAAATGGAAAATAATGTAAATTGCAAGGAGATGAGATTTGTGATTAGGAGCCTGATAGATGTTGATGATGTCTCCCCGGCAACGGCGCCAGAAATTCCTTTTGATGTCGCTTGAACTACGACGGTATTTCCCCAAAGAGGAAGGGATGATGCAGCACAACTACGGTAGGTATTTCCCTTAGTTATGAAACCAAGGTATCAATCCAGTAGGAGAACCAAGAAACACTATGTAAATGGTACCTACACACAAAGAACAAATACTTGCAACCCGACGCGTAAGAGGGGTTGTCAATCCCTCCACGGTAAAAAGATTCATAAATTTGTGGTAGATTGGATAAATAGCTCTCGATAAAACACGAAATAAAATAAATAGCAAAAAAGTGCAGCAAGGTATTTTTGGGTTTTTGGAATAATAGATCTGAAAATAAAAGCGAATAAAAATAGATCTCAAAGCTAATATGATGGAGAATAGACCCGACGGCCGTAGATTTCACTAGTGGATTCTCTCGAGAAAATAACATACGGTGGGTAAACAAATTACTTTTGGGCAATTGATAGAAGATCGAATAATTATGACGATATCCAAGGCAATGATCATTATATAGGCATCACATCCAAGATTAGTAGATTGACTCCTGCCTACATCTACTACTATTACTCCACACATCGACCGCTATCCAGCATGCATCTAGTGTATTAAGTTCATGGAGAAACGGAGTAATGCAATAAGAATGATGACATGATGTAGATGAGATCTATTCATGTAGGAATGGCCCCCACCTTTTTATCCTTAATAGCAATGATACATGCGTGTCTTGCTGCCCCTTCTGTCACTGGGAAAGAACACCGCACGATCGAACCCATCACAAAGCACCTCTTCCCATGGCAAGAAAAATAGATCTAGTTGGCCTAACTAAACCAAAGATTCGAAGAAGAAATACGAGGCTATAAATAATCATGCATATAAGAGATCAAAGAAGACTCAAATAATATTCATGGATATAGATCTGATCATAAACTCAAAGTTCATCGGATCCCAATAAACACACCGCAAAAAGAGTTACATCAAATAGATCTCCAAGAGACCATTGTATTGAGAATCAAAAAGAGAGAAGAAGCCATCTAGCTACTGCATATGGACCCGTAGGTCTATGATGAACTACTCACGCATGATCGGAGAGGCACCAATGAGGATGATGAACCCCTCCGTGATGGTGTCTAGATTGGATCTGGTGGTTCTGGAACTTGCGGCGGCTGGAATTGTGTTTCATCGAGTCCCCTAGGGTTTTCAGAATATTGGTGGTATTTATAGGGCGATGAGGCGGTGCGGGAGGCCACTGAGGTGGGCACAACCCATCTGGGCGCGCCTGGGCGCCTAGGCATGCCCTGGTGGGTTGTGCCCCCCTTGAGGCTCCCCTCTGGTACTTCTTTGGCCCAAGTTGTATCTTCTGGTCCATAAAAATTCTCCAAAAAGTTTCGCTGCGTTTGGACTCCATTTGGTACTGATATTCTGTGAAGTAAAAAACATGCAAAAAACAGCAATTGGCACTGGGCACTATGTCAATAGGTTAGTCCCAAAAAATGATATAAAGTTGCTATAAAATGATTGTAAAACATCCAAGAATGATAATATAACAGCATGGAACAATAAAAAATTATAGATACGTTGGAGACGTATCAGCCGCCGCTGGGACGAAGGGGAGGATGTTTTGCGTAGACGCGGTCGGTAGCGGCATGGGAGAAAACCCAGTATCAGTGCGTCCCGATCTGGGATCCCCGTGGTATGGGCTGATGCCGCCTCCCACCTCCCTCCTAGCTACATCCAGACATCTGTTAGGTACAACTTCCTTTTGGAGCCGGCTTGCTCCACTTCCGCAGCTCCCCACGTAGCTCCATCTCCATGTGGATCTTTCGCTACTTCTTTCGGCTTCTATTTGTGATGAGTTTATGTCTCATCAACTAGTGCCACTACTATTATTCTAATCACACTTCTTCAATATCTTTGCCAACAGGGATGCTCAGCTCGATTTTAGTGGAACTGCACAAAATCATCGGATGGTCCACGCGTTCCAGGATTCTTTCCTTCGACAGGTTCTACCTCGCTAGGAAATTAAAGCCAGTTTAGGGTTTAGGGTTTAAGTCCTAGGAACAACATCAATCTTTTTTTTCTTTTTTTGTACACACTTTCACAACTTTTGTCTTTAGTTGTCAAGTAAATATTGGCTATGATCTGTGAATCATTGAGATGCATCAACATGCGTGTTAGTTTTCCTTTGTATTTGATGGAATGTTGCAATGGGGCAACCTTGGAGTCAAGATACATACATGAAACAAAAGCTGAAAGCTTCATATGTAGCATTGTACTAGTCCCTCCGGTCCTTTTTTGTATGCGTATAAGAAAATCTCATATTTCCCGCAATGGTCTATGCCTTAGCATCTTTGTGCTCTACTCTTTCCAATAGTACCGCACACGCAGCCACAATAATTCCCATCTCTCTCTCCCATATTCCTCGTCCCTTCCCAAGGTATGCTTGCACACACACACACACACACACACACACACACACACACACACACACAGAGTCGCATGCATGCAAAACCGGAGAGAGAGAGTTGCATGCAGATAGATGAATAGGAGGGAGAGAGCCTATTGATACGTCTCCAACGTATCTATAATTTATGAAGTATCCATGCCATGTTTACAACAATTCTATATGGTTTTGGTATGATTTGAATGGAACTAACCTGAACTGACGCTGTTTTCAGCTGAACTACCGTGGTGTTGTTTTTCGTGCAGAAATAAAAGTTCTCGGAATGGGCTGAAACTATTTAAAGGTTTTTTTTGGAACAAAAGAGACCCCCGAAGCTTCATGAGAAAGCCAGAAGAGCCACGAGGGCCCCACAAGCCACCAGGGTGCGCCCAGGGGGGTGGTGGTGCCGTGGTGGCTTGTGGGCCCATCTTATCCCATCTTCACGTGAGACTGATGCCAAATAATCCTATAAATAGAGAAACCACCAGAAATAACCCTAGAACTTGGACTCCGCCGCCGCACGCCTCTGTATCCAAGAAATACCATCTGGAGCCCTGTTCCGGTACCTTGCCAGAGGAGGAAATCATCACCAGAGGCCATCTTCATCGTCCCGGCGGTCTCCATGACGAGGAGGGAGTAGTTCACCCTCGAGGCTAGGGGTATGTACACGTAGCTATGTGTTTGATCTCTCTCTTGTGTTCTTGATTTGGCATGATCTTGATGTATCACGAGCTTTGTTAGTATAGTTGGATCATATGGTGTTTTCCCCTCTCTATCTTGTTGTGATGAATTGAGTTTTTACCTTTGAGGTTTCACTATTGTCGGATTGAATACTTGTTGGATTTGAGAACACTTGATGTATGTCTTGCATATGAATACCCATGGTGACAATGGGGTATTATATTGATTCACTTGATGTATGTTTTGGCACTCAACTCGCGGATTCCCGAGGTGACATTGGGGTAATCTATGCATAGGGGTTGATGCATGTTTTCCTCCTACTTTCTCCGCTAGAAATCTTAGGGCACTCTTTGAAGTTCTTTGTGTTGGATTGAATATTATGAATCTGAAGTTGTTTGATGCATATCGAATAATCAACTCACGGATACTTATGGTGACATTGGAGTATCTAGGTGGCATTAGAGTTGGTTGATGTGTATCATATGGTGTTATTTTAGTACAAACTCTAGGGATGTTTGTGACACTTATAGGAATAGCTCAATAGATTGATCGGAAAGGATAACTTTGAGGTGGTTTCGTACCCTACAAACAATTTCATCTTATGTTCTTCACTAGATAAGAACTTTGGAGTGATTCTTTGTCGCACAAAGAGGGATTGTTATATATATGATTCAATTAGGTTAGCAGTACTGAGAGATTGCACTAGTGAAAGTATGAACCCTAGGCCTTGTTTTCAAGCATTGCAATACCATTTGTGCTCCGTTTTACCACTTGCTACCTTGCTATTTTTTTAGATTATAAAAACCTATATCTACTATCCATACTACACTTGTCTCACCATCTCTTCGCCAAACTAGTGCACTTATACAAATTACCATTGTATCAGGTGTGTTGGGGACAAAAGAGATTTCTTGTATTTGATTGCAGGGTTGTTTGAGAGAGACCATCTTCATGCTATGCCTCCCATGAATTGATAAACCTTAGGTCATCCACTTGAGGGAAATTTGTTGCTGTCCTACAAAAGTCTGCACTTGAAGGCCCAACATGAGTCTACACGAATAAATTTGCGTAGTAGATATCAAGCTCTTTTCTGGCGCCGTTACCGGGGAGGTGAGTGCTTGAAGGTATATCTTTAGATCTTGTAATTGAATCTTTAATCTCTTGTATCACTAGTTTGGTTTATAAAAGAAAACTACAAAAAAATGGAAGTGAGGTTGCCTCATATTATTCATCTCTATAATGTCTTTCTTTCTTGAAAATGATGGATCGGAAAATTGTGCTCAATTGATAGAAGAAGAATTCAATAAAATGTTTGGCATAAAATCTTTGAATGACGAGCATGATTGCAATGTTGCTAGTATGAATTCTTTGAATATCCATGATGCTAATGATATGCAAAGCCATAAGCTTGGGGATGCTATGTTTGATAAGATGATATTTTTAGTCCCCCAAGTTTTGATCAGAATATTTACAATGATGAAAGCATGCCTCCTATTTATGATGATTATATTGATGAAAGTGGATTTGGAGAGGTCATGACTTTATTTAATGATGATTCCACTATCTTGGAAGAGGTTTCAATTGACTATGATAAAAAACTTGCTATCTATGATGATTATTGCGATGAAACTTATGATATAAAGAATAATGATAACCATAAAACTTGTCATCATAATTTTAATGTTCAAGTTGATTATGTCAATCAAGTATCACATGATAGCTATTTTGTTGAGTTTGCTCCCACTACTATTCATGAGAATAAATTTGCTTATGAGGAGAGTAATAAATTTTCTATGCTTGTGGATCATGAAAGGAATGCTTTATGTGATAGTTATATTGTTGAATTCATCCACGATACTACGGAAAATTATTATGAGAGAGGAATATATGCTTTTACATATGTCAATAGTATCAAGTTTCCTCTCTATGTGTTAATTTTTTAGAAGTTATGCTTGTTTTGCCTTCCTATGCTAGTTGATTTTTGCTCCCATAAGTTGTTTTCTCACAAAACCCCTATTCATAGGAAGTGGGTTAGGCTTAAATGTGCTAGTCATATGCTTCATGATGCTCTCTTTGTGTTTCAATCTTTATCTTTTATGTGAGCATCATTGAAATCATCATGCCTAGCTAAAAAGGCATTAAAGAAAAGTGCTTTTTGGGAGACAACCCAACACTTATACCTACTATTTTTGTGTGTTCACATGATTAAGCTACTTTATTAATATTGTTTTATATCTTTTGTTTCAATAAAGTGCCAAGTAAAGCCTTTGGGATAGTGCGGATGATAGTTGACTTGATTCTGTGCAAAAACAGAAACTTTTCCCTCAGTCCAGGAATTTGTAAAATTCACTAGAATGTTCTCTTGATCTGAACGTTTTACACATGATTGATATAGAAATTTCCTACATTTTCCTATTTTTTCAGAATTTTTGGATTTACAGAAGTATAGTCATTATTCAGATCTTTACAGACTGTTCTGATTTTGACAGATTCTGCTTTCAATGCATAGTTTGCTTGTTTTCTAGTTTCTGTGGTTTATATTGCTCAATATAAATTGTGGAAATGATAGAGTGCAGTAGAAATTGTATGGAAACAATTATGAATCTTGTCTTGACAGTACCCAAGTGAATGATTTGTTTTACTATACTAACTATCTCACAAAGTTCCGTTAAGTTTTGTGTGATTGAAGTTTTCAAGTTTTGGGTGAGATATCGATATGAGAAGAATGAAGAGTGTCATGAACCTAAGCTTGGGTATTCCCAAGGCACCCCAAGGTAATATTCAAGGAATACCCAAGCAACTAAGCTTGGGAATGACCTGGAAGGCATCCCCTCTTTTGTCTTCAACATTATCGGTAACCTTACTTGGAGCTATATTTTTATTCGTCACATGATATGTGTTTTGCTTTGAGAATCATTTTACTTTATTTGTATTTGCTTGAGGTTATTTAGAATAATTTTTTGTATCTTTTATTTCAATAAAAGTGTCAAGGATATCCTTCACCATGCTTAGTTTGCAAGTATATGAGTTGCTGTTTCGAAATAGAAAAGTTACACGCTATTGCATGAATTCTCTAGAACATTAAGAATGTGATAAAATGTTGAAATTTTGACACAATAAGCAATGATAAATTTTCTACAGTGTGGTAAATTTTCAGATTTTTTTGAGTTAAATAAGTATGGATCCTTCTTCATCCTTTGCAGACTGTCCTGTTTAAATAGATTGCTATTATGATTGCATTGTTTGCATATGTTTGCTTGTTTAATGATTCTATTTGAGGATAGGAGTATTAAATATGAAGAGGCATTTAGTGTGTAATGATTAATTATAATTTTAGTGATTTTCTACAGTAGATAATGATAAGGTTTTGCATTGATTTATACTAACTTATCTCACGAGTTCTTGTTGAGTTTTGTGTGGATGAAGTTCTTAAGATTTTAGAGAAACCGTGATATGAGAGGAATTAAGGAGACACAATAGCTCAAGCTTGGGGATTCCCAAGGCATCCCAAGTTAATATTTCAAGAAGTCTCAAGCATCTAAGCTTGGGGATGCCCGGTAGGCATCCCACCTTTCTTCATCAACAATTATCGGTTAGTCTCGGTTGAGCCTAAGTTTTTGCTTCTTCACACGATGTGTGCTATCCTTGGTGTGTCCTTTTATTTTTGTTTTGCTTGTTGTTTTAATAAAATACTTAGATCTGAAAGTTTTGAAATGAGAGAGAGTCCTCACATAGCTACCTATTTACTTAACTACTCATTTGATCTTCACTTATATCTTTTTGGAGTAGTTTGTCATTTACTCTCGTTCTTCCCTTATATCCTAAGAGTAAATTGTTGAAGGAAGTGAATATCATAAAGTTGAAATTATATGTGCTTCATATGCTTGTATCATACCTATTAGTAGCTTCACATTGGGTTTAGAAAGCAAAATCTATTGAAGTTTGACAGTCACAATATTAGTCATACAAACAATTCATGAATGATTAGTATAAGGAAGAGAACTTTCACATATAAATATATTATCTTGGACATCTTTTATGATAGTGAATACCCATTAATTATTTTCAAACTTGAGCAAATTAGTTGAAGTTGGACAAGGAAGACAACGTAATGACTCATGTCTCGGTATATTTGCATAGAAGTTATATTGTTATGGATCCTCCAACATGTGGTGCTTGCTTAGGATCTTTTACTAGCCAAAAATTTGTACTAAGTAGAGATACTACTTGTGCATCCAAAGACCCTTAAAACTAGTTTCTTGCCATGAGTGTCCACCATATCTACCTATGGATTGAATAAGATCCTTCTAGTAAGTTGTCATCGGTGCAAAAAGCTATAAAAATTGATCCTAAAATATGTATGATCTTTTATTGCAAGGGAAAATAAGCATTGTATGAACTTCTGATGGTAAAGAAAAAAAAGCGATGGACTGCATAATAAAGGTTGCTATCACAAGGGGTAATATAACGTGATGTTCCTTTGCATTAAGAGCTTGCATGTGACGCCCCCGGCTCGATCGTGCACTAATTATACACGCAAATGCACACGATCAAGCCTAAGGACTCACGGGAAGATATCACAACACAACTCTAAAATACAAATAAATTCATACAAGCTTTATATTACAAGCCAGGGGCCTCGAGGGCTCGAATACATAAGCTTGCGTACAAGCTTCAGCGGAAGCATCAGATATCTGAGTACAGATATGAAACAAAAACAGAAATGCCTTTAGATAGGCGAGGGCCTCTTGCCTGGGACCCTCCGAACCTACTCCTGGTCGTCGACAAGCTCGTAGTAGTATCCACCCTCGGGGTAGTAGTAGTAGCGATCGTCGGCGGGGGCAGCTGTCTCAGGGGCTCCGTCATCTGGTTGCATCAAAAGGATATGGGGAAAAAAGAAAGCAAAGCAACCGTGAGTACTCATCCGAAGTACTCAGCAAGCAAGGATCTACACTACATATGCAACATTATCAAAGGGAGGCTGTATGTGGACTGGGCTGCAGAAATGCCAGAAATAGAGAGAAGTCCTAGTCCTATCAAAGACTAGCATCTTTAGCGGTCTTGCAGCATTAGAAGAGTGTAGATTAGTATAGTATAAAGTAGTAGTATCATTAAGTCTCAACCTCACCCAGAGATCCTTTCTCGACTCCTTGCAAGAAAGCAATCCCAGAGCCATACAGTCATCAACCTCGTCCTGAGATCCCTTCTCGATTCCCTGCGAGAAGCAATCCCAGAGCCATAGTATCCAAATCTAGTTGTATCGATCGGGATACAACTCCGTGTGTCCGTTACCGAGGATCCGGCTATGCATAGATTAGTTCTCCCCTGCAGGGGTGCACCAACTTACCCACCACGCTCGATTAACTCCGGCCGGACACACTTTTCCGGGTCATGCCCGGCCTCGGCCAAACGACACACTGCAACCCTACCTACAGCTCCGCAGAGATGTCCCCGCCGGTCTACATCCTAAGCACTCAGGGGTCTTGGGCCATCGCCCTATGCACTCCGGGTCGTTACGAGCAGGGTGAAGCCAGGCACCAGGAGGGCGTCGGTCCATCCCGGCCATAATGCTGAACTGGACGTCTGACAGAGCTTTCGGCTGATGCATATGATGCAGAGTACCCATAGTTATTCCCGCGTGATTGTTAGTGCTATCGGGCCAGAGGCCCACTCGAATCAAATATCCAAATCGTTAGTACCTTGGGGGTGCGGTAATGAGCAGAGACTCACGATCGATGTGACCCCGTCGCCCCATCTCGAGGACTTGCTGCAAGGGCTAAGAATGCCCGACCGCGCCTCGTATTCATCACTCGGGCACCATCCAGGCAACCCGTCATCACATCACACGCAGGTACCCCTCAGGGTCAACCCGCCTTTCCAAGTAACAATAGTACAGTCCAAGTATCTGTGTGTCCATAACATCAGGGGAATCCGAGGTATCACCCTCGTTGGATTCCTACTCAATGTATCCGTCAAGGTGAACTCGGAGGAATCACCCTCGATGGGTTCACACTTGAGGTGTTGTACGACGGTGTCGTTACCGGAAGTGGTGAAGGAGGAATCACCCTTGATGACCATGACCGAATAGCTACTCTACAGAGTTAACATCAAGAGTGCTATACGAGGTATCACCCTCGGCACTCGATAGTAACGCTGCAGTGTCGTTACAACTAAGGGGGTGAAGTGCGGTGCCGGGACCTGTCTTCGATCCTGTCGATCGGGTCTTCTGATAATCCAGCGGGGCAGTCGGGACAAGTGGGGTCACTGATAGGTCTCTACCCAGCCTATACTAGACAGTTTAGGATAAGCAGGAAGGTTTCAATAGCAGGTTACAATAAACAGGCTATGCATCAGAATAGGTAAAGCAGTAGCAGCAGCAATTCTAATGCAAGCATGAGAGAGAAAGAATAGGCGATATCGGTATGCTCAAAGGGGGGTGCTTGCCTGGTTGCTCGGCGGCAAAGGCAAGGTCGTCAATGGTGGCGTCGGGCTCCGGAGCTGCGTCGGTACCGGGAACTGCGTCGGGGTCTAACGAGAAAGAAGAGGGGGAGGAAACAGTATAAATACACAGCAAACATGAGCAACACAATGTACGACATGACAATATGCAGTGCCGGGTGTGTCCTAACGTATGGTTGCACGTCACCGAGGAAGGGGGAATCCATCCGGGAATGTTTTCCCGGTTCCGGACATTTGTCAGATAGATGACCGGAGGGGAACGGTTCCATGTTCAGATAGTTAGGGATGTGTGACGGATGAACGGACCACGAATTCGGATTCGTCTCAAAATTCTGAGCAACTTTCATGTACAAAGTTTTTTGATCTGAGCTACGGATTATTTTATATGATTTTCTAAAGATTTTAGCATTTTCTGGAATTATTCCAATTATTTTAATCCAACATTATCCAGAACAGTACGGGGGTGACGTCGGCATGACGTAGAGGTGACGTCACCGGTTAATAGAGGCTGACCAGGTCAAACCTGACGTGTGGGACCCACATGTCAGCCTCTGTTAGCTTATTAGGATTAATTGAACTAATTACTAATTAATTAGGGGTGCAGGGTCCACTGGTCAGTGAATGATTTAACTAATTAAGCTAATTAATGATTTAATTAACAGTTTATCTATTTATAAAATCATTTAACGGGGTGGGACCCGCATGTCAGTGGGCCATCGTGCCCAGTCAGCGCGCTGACTGGTCAACGGACCCCACTGGGGCCCAGTGGCAGTGGCTATGGGGGTGGGGCCCGCGTCCACGTCGGCGGGTGGCACCGGAGGCACGCCGGCGAACGCCGGACGGGGCAGAGAACTCCGGCGAGCCCGGAAATCCCCTGTGATCCACCGTTTCGAGCGCGGTCTGGTCCTCTGGAACAGGCAAACGATGCCGCATCCGGTGGTGGGGTGCACGGCGGCGGGGGTGCCCGGAGCTAAGCATTGCGACGGCGATGGCGGACGGCGGTTTCGGGTGGCGATCGGGGATGGCGTTGCAGTGTGCAAACGAGCGAGGTGATGAACTGGGGATGTTCTGCGCGGCATGGCGAGCAGGATGGACACGGCCGCGTGACCAAATGGTCACCGGGAGCTCATCGGCAGCGAGTCCCGCGGCGTTCAGTACGTCCATGGTCATAGCGGCAGCAACAACTAAGGAGAGCGAGCGGGGAGAGGAGGGATCGACGCGCAAGCTTACAGCGGTCCTGTAGGTGAGCACAGCGAGCTCGGGGAGGGGTCGACGACGGCGAATTGACGCGGCGATCACCGGAGCCCGTACGAGGAGGAAGAGCTCGGGAAGGCGGCTACGATGGCTCCGAGCTCCAATGGAGAGGCGCAGGAGATGCAGTCGAGGACGGGGAACGCTTCGGGCATGGTGGAGCGGCAATCGGGGCACGATGGACGCGAGGTTTAAGGCGACGGCGCCATGGATGCGCACTGGGGAGAGAGAAGAGGTGGTGGCGAGGGGAGAGTGAGGCGAGGGAGGGCTCAGAGGTGTCCGCGGGGGTGTTCTTATCCGCGCAGCGTAGGCGAGGCCGCTGTCGACCGTGGGAAGGGGGGCCAGGGGGTGCGGCGAACGCGCGCGCACCAGGTGCTCGACAGCGAGCCCTGGCATGAGCAGTAGAAAGGGGACGGGGTGGCAAGGTGGGCTGGGCCGGCTGGCTGACTTAGGCCCAGCCGTGTAGGCCTTTTTATTTTTCTTTATTTCTTTTCTGTTTTCCATTTCTTTCCTGTCTTTGCAAATTGTGTGGCCCCAAACTTAATTTTGTAAAATGGTGACTTGGTCCAATAAATATAGTGCAAAATTTAACACTGATAGAAAATGGTTTGGAGCATAAATGATTTCATTTGTATTTTATTTTATTGCAAAAGGCTTTAATTAGTGCTGTTTGGTCCTGTTTTTGGTTGATAGAGCCACTTAAGTATTTCAATTAATGTTTCCATTTTTTTATAAATGCTTTGGGAATATTGGCACCATGATGAACAATTTTGTTTTCAAATTTGAACAACTTTTATTTTCAGTTTAGTTTGAATTTCCAATTTGAATTTGAATTTGAAAAGGGATATGTTACTAATGATGACTAAGCACTGTTGATCATGATGACTTGGCATAATCAAAAGGGTGATCACTGTAGCTTAATACATGGGGTGTTACATTGCACATCCAAAAATAAAAAGCGCATGGCAACCTCTGCTTCCCACTGCGAAGGACCTATCTTTTACTTTTATGTATTTACTTTCATGCAAGAGTCAATAGTATTACTTCTCATTTCAACCTCAATTATTCTCTAGTTGGCAAGTATCATGTGGTGGTGAAAGATCCAGGCACATATGGCCTGTCAAATATATTTGATCATGAATAATTATTGTTGACAATTATCTCTATGATAAATGAGTTGGGAGGCGAAACATTAAGCCCCTATCTTTCTCTGTGTTTGATGGATGCCATTTATTCTAAAAATATGCGTTGAGTACTAGCAATCATAGAAGACTATATGATGATTGAGTATGTGGAGCTCTTACTTAGACTTTTTTGAAGATAAGTTGAATGGCAATTGTTTGGTGACGAAGAACATAGGTTGTTAAGTTTCAAGAGAATGCATTGTTTGAACCATAACATGTGAATTGATTGCTACTTTATCATGATGAGTTTTATGAGAAAAAGTTGTTGTTATGATGCTAGGAAAAGTGATTGAAATTGATCAAACCTATGCACTATGCTAGCATTCACACTTCATAAATTATTTCTTTTATCATTTACCTACTCGAGGGTGAGCAGGAATTAAGCTTGGGGATGCTGATACGTATCCAATGTATCTATAATTTATGAAGTATTCATGCCATGTTTACAACAATTCTATATGGTTTTGGTATGATTTGAATGGAACTAACCCGAACTGACGTTGTTTTCAGCAGAACTACCGTGGTGTTGTTTTTTGTGCAGAAATAAAAGTTTTCGGAATGGGCTAAAACTTTTTGATGATTTTTTTGGAACAAAAGAGATCCCCCGAAGCTTCGTGGGAAGGCCAGAAGAGCCACGAGGGCCCCACAAGCCACCAGGGCGCGCCTAGGGGTGGTGGAGGGGCCGTGGTTGCTTGTGGGCCCATCTTCGCTTGAGACCGACGCCAAAAAATCCTATAAATAGAGAACCACCACAAATAACCCTAGAACTTGGACTCTGCCACTGCACGCCTCTATGGCCAAGAAATATCATGTGGAGCCCTGTTCCGGCACCTTGCCGGAGGGGGAAATCATCATTGAAGGCCATCTTCATCATCCCGGCGGTCTGCATGACGAGGAGGGAGTATTTCACCCTCGAGGCTAGGGGTATGCACAATTAGCTATGGGTTTGATCTCTCTCTCTCTCTCTCGTGTTCTTGATTTGGCACGATCTTGATGCACTGCGAGCTTTGTTAATACAGTTGGATCATATGGTGTTTACCCCTCTCTATCTTGTTGTGATGAATTGCGTTTTTACCTTTGAGGTTTCATTATTGTCGAATTGAATACTTGTTGGATTTGAGAACACTTGATGTATGTCTTGCATATGAATACCCGTGGTGACAATGGGGTATTATATTGATTCACTTGATGTATGTTTTGGCACTCAAATCATGGATTCCCGAGGTGACATTGGCGTAATCTATGCATAGGGGTTGATGCACGTTTTTGTCCTACTTTCCCCGGTAGAAATCTTGGGGCACTCTTTGAAGTTCTTGGTGTTGGATTGAATATTATGAAGCTGAAGTTGTTTGATGCATATCGAATAATCAAATCATGGATACTTGTGGTGACATCGGAGTATCTAGGTGACATTAGAGTTGGTTGATGTGTATCATATGGTGTTATTTTAGTACGAACTCTAGGGCTGTTTGTGACACTTATAGGAATAGCTCAATAGATTGATCGGAAAGGTTAACTTTGAGGTGGTTTCGTACCCTACAAACATTTCCATCTTATGTTCTCCGCTAGATAAGAACTTTGGAGTGATTCCTTGTCGCACATTGAGGGATTATTATATGATTCAATTATGTTAGCACTGTTAAGAGATTGCACTAGTGAAAGTATGAACCCTAGGCTTTGTTTTCAAGCATTGCAATACCGTTTGTGCTCCATTTTATCACTTCCTACCTTGCTGCCTTTTATTTTCAGATTACAAAAACCTATATCTACTATCCATACTACACTTGTGTCACCATCTCTTCGCCAAACTAGTGCACCTATACAATTTAGCATTGTATTGGGTGTGTTGGGGACACAAGAGATTTCTTGTATTTGATTGCAGGGTTGTTTGAGAGAGACCATCTTCATCCTACACCTCCCACGGATTGATAAACCTTAGGTCATCCAATTGAGGCAAATTTGCTGCTGTCCTGCAAAACTCTGCGCTTGGAGGCCCAACACGAGTCTACAAGAACAAAGTTGCATAGTAGACATCACCTGCATCCAGAAAGATGGAGAGAGGAGTAATTGTTCATGAGAATTGAGGTCCGCTGGCTGAGCCAATACTTTTCATGTGCGCAACTACCCAGCATTTCCTCCAGAGCAAATCCCAAGACAAAATATTCTACTACTCCAGTGTAGTAATTTTTTCTGAGCGCTTGTCTCCTTAGCATGCGGTCTAGTACTACGTAGGTGTTAAATGCAAAGAAAAAAGGATAGGAGGTGTCGCACGATGTCCAAGGAATATGGTGATAGTGTGAAGCAGGCCATGTACTCACTGGGCTACCGTGTTTCGCATTCCTCTGGTGTAAGAGTGGAGAAAATTAGTTTTATCACAGAATAAAAAAATAAGAGTGCAAATGGTCTATGATGCTCTACCGCCGCAGTAATAATGACCAATCACTACTAGGAGAAAGCCTACTAGCAGCGCTGGAAATACCTATAGCAGTAGCGCTGGGGGCAGCGCTACTGAAAACGCGCTACAACTAAGTTGTAGCAGTAGCGCTGCTTGGACCAGCGCTACTGGTAAGTATTGTTAGCAGTAGCGCTGCTCTAGCCAGTGCTACTGCTACTTATCGGTAGCGCTGCAAGGAAGCAAACGCTGCTGCTAAACCAGCGCTGCAGCTAGACGCCTACCAGCGCTACTGCTAAAATTGCCGCTTTCATATTTTTATTTCCCCTCTACGTATTTGTGATGTATTTGTGCATGCTCTATATAGTAGTTTCATCATATCATAACAAACATACATTATTCTCATCATATCATACACATACAGTAGTCTCATCATACCATCATCATCATCCAACACAAATATCATCACATCTCGAAAATAGCGATACACAAGTCATGTCATGTCTCGAATAAATGCAACTGCATGGTCATGCCACACACACAAGTTTCATCATCTCTATCTAAACCATGATGTAGAAGAGAAGAGCGAACAGCATGAGCAAGAGCGCGATTATGTAGTACTTCTTGGGGCACCGGTTTCGCTCCCTCTCTTGCCGAAGCGTCCACCTCAAGTAACTATTTTCCGCTTCGGCTCTGTTGTCGAACCCTCTATGGCTAGCGCCCGGGTACCTGTCCACCTGGGCCTAAGTGTCTGGCTAGTGGTTGTACACTCCTGGAACCCTCCCAACGAATACGGGGTAGCAGTCCTTTGCCATCTTTGATCTATGTACCTGCATCGTCAGTTGATGAATTCAACGATAATATGCAACATAAGGTACTTAAGAAACACAAAGAGGCGTAATTAGCAAAATACAAGCAACCTATAGTAAAATATAAATAATGAAGTTCCTCATACCCAAACTAATTAACTAGAGCGATCTACACTAGTTCAGGAGGACGGTTTAATTACATCACAGAGTTTCGCCGTGCATAAATTCAAAGTTTTGCCATAGAAAGACAGTAGTGACACATTGTCATCGACAATCAGTACTCCATGTCAGCGGTCCAATCTTCATAGTCAGGGAGGAAGTACCCGAGCTTGTACTGATTCGCGGGCCATCTCTCGACGTACAACTTCCCGCTCGGCACCTGAGCCGCGTAAAGCGGGTATCCTGGTTTTTCCGAGATGAGAAGGCTTTTCTCTCTAGCCAGCACATCTTCATGAAGTCTCCTTAGATCATTGTCCAGTATGTGCTCTAGTGTTTTTTGAGGTAGGATCGGGTGGCCGGCGACATGGAAACGCACCGCACCTTCGACATGTATTCTGTCTACCTCCCGGGGCTTCAGAGGCGGCTGGCTGCTTGAAGCAGCTCTGGCGCCTTTAGGGCCTTTCTTGTCCGGTCTCCTCCTTTCCTTCTTGGCGGGTGGCGGTAGTGAGCCCACCATACCTTCCCTAACCACCACCCCCAGTGTTGTCGGGCTAATCAATGGACGGCCCTCGGGTTGTTGATGGGTATTGGCGGCATCTGGAGGCGTCTCCTGTGAGGATTGCATGAAGAGAGACTTTTTGCATTCTACCTTAGGACGTTCCGGCTCTGGCAAATCAGGCAACATCAAGTCATCATCTCCATGCTCATAGCCTGAGTCATTGTCCCGAGCCATCAATCCTCTATCATCATAGGAGGTATTGATATACTTGAGAGGGTCATCATCATCCTCCTCCATGAAATCATCAGCATTTGCTTCTTCGACGGGGGCAACATCATCTTTCACTAATGGAGGCTCTCCCTCGCATCGTCCGCTCTCACCTGCCACAACAGGTGCAGGTAATTTGGTAGGTGGGGTGGTGTTCATACCTTCTGGAGAAGCTGTCGTTGGTGTGATACCGGGTGCCTCGACACAAAGAAGAGTCTTAGGCCAAGGCAAGAACCAGCTCTTGCATGCGCCAATCTGTTTAGGGGTCTCCTCGTCATCGACTGGTACCGGAGGAGGCAAATCCTCGAAGCCCGCTGTCGGTGTCAAAACCGGCATACCTCGGGGTAGGGGGTCCCGAGCTGTGGATTCTCGGATCAATGGTAACAGGAACGAGGGACACGATGTTTTACCCAGGTTCGGGCCCTCTTGATGGAGGTAAAACCCTATGTCCTGCTCTTGTTTATATTGATGGAGTATCAAGTACAGAGTTGATCTACCTCGAGATCATATGTTGTGGTCTAAACCCTAGGGGTATGATCATGAATGTTATAATGATCTAGCATATGAGATGTCATAATCATCTATCGACTAGCCTGACCTCGGCTTATATAATGTACCGGAGGCCTCGGTTAACAAGAGTCCTAGTCAAATACGTCGGTGGAGAGGAGTCCATGTCTTGATCACCAAGTCTTGTGGAATATTCCTTGTATGCGGCATGGGCTGCCCGGATTGGCACATGAGAGAACCGCCATGGGGGTCCTTGGCCCAATCCAGCTGGTCGAGAGACGACGTGGTGAGTACCCCCTAGTCCAGGACACCGTCAGTAGCCCCCTGAACCAGTCTTCAAGTTAGGGACGCTCCTCGATTCTTCCGAACTGTTCTTCATCTTCGGTTGTCGGTCTTGAAAACTGGTTCAATAAATCTTCTCATCTTCGATCTTGAGGATCGCCAAAGTGAATCCGAAGAGTTTACACGTCGGGTATCCGAGGAGCCCCTTTAAGTTCTCGGCCTTTATCAATGCCTTGTTATTTTTACGCCACACCTCGGGCTCGAAGTTTTTCCCATGCGGCGGTGTCCTCTTGCATCCGAGCTCCAACACCGGACTACATCCGAGGTGTCTTTTCACAGCCGAGCTCCAACGTCGGACTGCATCCATGCTCCAAGGCCGGACTGTATCCAAGCTCCAACGCCGGACTGTATCCGAGCTCCAACGCCGGACTGTATCCGAGGTGTCATAGATCACCTTGGCTCAAAAAAGTTGAAGGAGTTCAGCCGAGCTTAATGCCACAACTGCCCTCTATGGAGCCAGCCACTTGTATCCGACCTTTATGCCGGACTACATCCGAGGTGGTGCACTACCTCGGGCATGGGCTCATTTTTTGTGGATATATTTTTCTTGATTGGTGCAATTTATTCTCTGCCGAGATATATAACCAGTAACCCTCAAGGTGTGTGTCGGCCTAAAATCCGGGATGCACCTGAAGGTTAGCATGAAACCTCTGATCCCAGTAGCCCTGGAGACTCAGGTTGATTCGAGAAATTGACCTGAGGATCAACTCCTAGCTCGGCAGCATACGTAGGAATTAAAACACGGTGTAATATTTTAGAGAAGATAGTGATCGGCGGACGGGCCCTTGAGAGAGGGTCTCGAGAAGTCACCGTAATATATTAGCTTGATGCCGGATAAGTTCTAGATGGCACCTATTGTTGTCCTAAGACGCGTTTTCCCATAGCTCGGTCAAGCCGAACACTGGGCACTTTGAATTTTTTGCATTGAATTGGTAATGCAGTAGCCCCCGAGCCACTGGTCGGGTGGCAACACTAGATCTTGGGATCGATGTACCCCGTTAATGGCTTTTAAGTGAGAAGCGCGAAGCCAGCAGCCCCCGAGCCATAATTTGGGCAAGGGTGGCCGAATTAAGGATCAATATCTGGAGTAAATTGGTTTTAATCATAATTTATGTGTAATGATTCTATGTATCCAAGTACTTTACATCATTAATGCTCGGATTCGCATTGTACAAAACTTTGTTGACCGACCATCGGCTTCAACCTCCTCGGCCAATAGCCGAGGAGTGTTTTATCCTACTTTATAAAGCCTTTATATGGGCAAAGATTTACAAAAAACAAGGCAATCCGGCTGTACGGTTTCATAAACATAGGTACACAGAGAGATATGTTATATTACTATTAACGTAAGAAACATCTTCCAAAGAAAATAGTCCCGCTATCGGTTCCTTTCTTTGGGTTGTAATGCTGACCATGATCATGATACCTCACCTCCGGTCAATGTGGGAGGAAAATATTGAGGATTTAGTTTAGGGAAAGTTCCTGAACTCTATGGTCTAATGAACCGAAATTTTCACTTCCGTCATTGTCGACCAATTATATCCTTTAAGATGGCTAGCTTTTGGCTTCACCCAGTCTGAGGTACTAACCCAGATGACCTGGTAGTAACAATCACAGAGGGGCTCCCTTTACCGCCTAGCTAAACAATCGGGAACGTAGGGGTAAGCATAGGAGTCAGGCAACCCAGCTTGGCCAAAATCTTGAGTCAAATTGATGCATATTTATGGCTTTATAAAAATAATTACAGAAGGCAGCGCTCGTATATTGAATACAAACGCTGATGATATATATTTTTATTTTGACTCCGTTGCGACCGTTTATAATCTGAAAGTGGCCCATCATCGGCTTCTACCCCTTTGTAGATACTATGCAGTGTGTTTCCATACTAACAAGACAACCCTTAGCCGACGTCTCGGTGCCTAGAGGCAGTTGTGTTAGCAGAAACAAGGCAATCAGATATCTAGGCTTTATAACTTTCACTTAGTCATAGGAGCTTAAAGTTGGGAGGCCAGTTACTAGCCCTCGGTTAGTGTTCGGCACTGACGGAAGTCTAGCCATTAACATTTTGTCCAATGTTATGAAAGGCCCATCGTCTAACATGGGGTAATCGCTATCGATCTATAGTTTGACATCGTCATCGGATCGCTGACCAGTTTGCACCCAGTGTGACAGTCAGTTTTCGGCTTTCTCCACTGAGGCGCTTAACCATTCGAGCTAGAAGCATAATCGCAGTGGTTCTCCCTTTGCACACCTAGCCGAACAAAGCGGAACGTAGGAGGCAAGCACGGGAGCTGGGCAACCTAACTATTGACCGAAGACACAATTCAAAACTGATGCATATAATGCAATATCCGAGAATGCTTTGCCGAGGAGTCCATGGAGTACCTTGGCTTTTGGTGGGTTCGGCTCTAGTCGTAATCCGCGTTGATATTGCCGAAGTTTTAAAGGTGTCCGGCATTGTACAGTGAGACTTATGCTGGAAACACACAAATAGGTTAAAAGTGCCATAAGCTTGGAAATCCAAAAAGCTTTAGTAAAAACTTTACGTCCGAACTAAAACAATTTTTTTGTGACAATCCGAAATTGGTCTTAAAATATATTTTTTGTGCTTCTATCGTGCTTTAACATGACACATTCGATCTCTAAACTTCAAGTAGGTCAGCCTTCGGCTTCAACCTCCTTATCCCGAAGGCGGAGTGCTTCTCCAAGGCCAGTTTAGCGAACTAAACTCAAGCGGCTTTAGAGAGAAGCCAGACTATCCGGCTATTGACCACACACTCGAGTCAAAAAAGGAGTGGTAGAAAAAGATTTTGCAACGACTGATAAGAAAAACATTCATTATAAAATGGCTCGTATAAATTTAAGAGCCCCCAGTTAACCTATGACAGGAAGTGTTTTTAACAAACAACGCATGTGAGCATGGTCGAACCGAACACAAATTAAAAATGTAAAAACTTTGAGCATGAAAGCGACTTAGCTGGTTAATGTGTTCGGCGTTGATGATGTGGGCCGAGCTTGCGGCGGGTCGAGGTCCCAGCCCCCAAGCCGGTCCCGAGGTCCCCGAGCGAAGAGCTTGGCTCGATGAAGTGGCGATGCCGCACGATCGATGTGGCGAGCCGAAGCCCTTGGTCCAGCCAAGGTGATGAAAACCCTCATGACTGAGGTGACGAAGAGCTCGGCGGAAAAAAGAAGTGTTTAACAATCAACGTTTGAACGAACAACTTTTTTGTTTAACACAAATATAATGTTTGGTTGAACTGAACAAGAATTAAAACTTTTAAAGAAAAAAACTGAGCATGGAGGCGACTTAGCTGGTTTAATGTGCTCGGTGTTGTTGACGAGGTTCGAGCTCGTGGCGGGACGAAGACGTAGTCCTCAGCCTAGCCAAGGTCCCAGCCCCCAAGCCGGTCCCGAGGTGCCCGAGCGAAGAGTTTGGCTTGATGAAGTGGTGACGCAACATGGTCGACATGGCGAGGCAAAGCCCCTGGTCCAGCTAATGTGACGAAGCTGGTCGGCTGGTGACGCCGAAGTCCCTGGAGTAGGTTGATGAAGAGATGGCGAAGCCCCCGGTCTAGCCAAGGTGACGGGGCAGGTTGGTAGTGTGACGTTGCAGCCCGATGCCAGCCGAGGTGTCGAAGCAGGTCAGCGTGGTGGACATCGGCTTGGTCAGACGGATTAGTATCTGGGATTTCTTCGGAATCGTCCTCCGGTACTATGGTGCGAGGGGCGAGTCTGGCCAGGGTTGACTCCTGGTGTTCGGACGCCGAAGGCGCTTCCAGGATTGAAGCTGGATTCGGGATAAGAGAGGCGAGTCCGGCCGGAATTGACTCACGATTTTCGGACGCACAGGTTGCATCCAGGCTTGAAGAAGCAATAGTGCGGCGATGTCGATGCGGGTCGAATCTTGTGACACGGTCGATGCCGGCCTGATGAAGTGACCGTGCGGCGATGCCGGTGTGCCTGCTCTGTGTAATACGTGTGGCGACGATGTTGGTGATGATTTAGCCTTCACGATGTCGAACTCTTGTTCGGCTTGCTGAGATGATGATCTGATAAGGTTGGGCTCGGCTAGATGAAGGGACGACCAGTCTGGCGCAGGTCGGCAGCCGTGCAGCAACATTGTCGGGCTGGTTTGACACCGACACGACGGTGATGATTATATTGGAAAAGGCTTTAAAATAAGTGGGATGTGTTTGAGAATAAAACACAATACCCCATACAAAACTTCCTTCAAAAAGGATGCCCAAAATCCCGTTCATAAAAAAGATAAACTCGGGTCGGATTCGTTCTCGCGTAGAAAACAGATCTGAAAATCGATGCGCTCATTGGAGGTTTCCCAGAGTTTGAACGGTCGGATCGAGGTGAAATTTTGAGGGGTGGTAGATACATGAATTCCAAAGCTGATCAATGGTTGGATCTTGCAAAGGACATCCGAGCTAGATGCTGGACACCACGCTCCAAACTCATCCCGATTCCCGTCCAGATTCGACAGGGCTCCGGTATATCGGAGATTGCTCCATCGAAACGCAACAAAATTTTACAGGGTTGTTGTAGACTCAATTCCGCACAATTCCATAGAAGGAATAGTCAAAGCGATGCTTGAGGAGGCGGTGGCAGTGGACACAAGTTCGCTGTCCAGAAAAACAGCACGGTCGCTCCAGGGCAATATTGACGTTGAGCCCCCGAACTCCATGGATGATTCCTCCATGATCATGATAGAAATTGGAGTTGATGTTGATGAAGGACCTTGTCTGAACATGACGATCGGAGGCAGGGCACAGTCCTTGGTTGAGCCAAGGTGACCAGTCGAGCCAGCGGCGAAGATGCCGACGTCGCAGTTGATCTGCAGGCGAGCCATTGATCCTTTGCCGATCACACAACGGAACTCTCAATGAAAGCACCATTGTCGGTGTCAAAACCGGCAGACCTCAGGGTAGGGGGTCCCGAGCTGTGGATTCTCGGATCAATGATAACAGGAATGAGGGACACGATGTTTTACCCAGGTTCGGGCCCTCTTGATGGAGGTAAAACCCTACGTCCTGCTCTTGTTTATTGATGGAGTATCAAGTACAGAGTTGATCTACCTTTGGATCATATGTTGTGGTCTAAACCCTAGGGGTATGATGATGAATGTTATAATGATCTAGCATATGAGATGTCATAATCATCTATCGACTAGCCTGGCGTTGGCTTATATAATGTACCGGAGGCCTAGGTTAACAAGAATCCTAGTCAAATACGTCGGTGGAGAGGAGTCCTTGTCTTGATCACCAAGTCTTGTGGAATATTCCTTGTATGCAGCATGGGCTGCCTGGATTGGCCCATGAGAGAACCGCCATGGGGGTCCTCGGCCCAATCCAGCTGGTCGAGAGACGACGTGGTGAGTACCCCCTAGTCCAGGACACCGTCACCCGCTTTGACACTGGCCACGTTAACCTTGAAGACGCCATGGGGTATCTCTCGGTTGTGGAACATGCGGTCCTTTGGCTTCACGATCGTTGCCTTTCCCACGGCCACCTTCTGGCCATTGATGTCATACAATAGGGTGCATGGGGTATCGTCGGCCTACGAAGACATGTCTATGACATCAAACATCCAAAAGGCAACTGAAACAAAAGACTATAGACATGCTGGTGAAAAGGGGTATGACGTGTAATTACCGTGAGGGCGCCGAGGACAGCCATAGACGAAGCCCCGCCGAGCATGCCAGCGATGGAGGTCGTGCTGCTATGAACAGGAGCGGGACCTTTTGCGGTTGCTTGAGCAGGTGCTGGTGGTGTGATGTTCACCGAATTGCTCCCGACGTAGCTGGGAAGGGGAAAGTCCGCTGGCCCTTTATCTGGATTGCTCTTCGACCAATCGATAATTGCCGGAATCAAGCTGGTAATAATTGAAGATTGGAAGTGAGCCGTGACGCCAGCCACCGCTTCATTGACTGCTGCATTGACTACCCCAAGCAACTCTTCTTTGGTCTCAGCTTTGGTCTTATTGACCGCAATCTCGACCTTCTCGTCGATGGTCTGTTGAGTAAGCAACTGTCTCTTCCTTCTTTCCTCTGGCTGCTCGTGGTAGCACGTCTTCCATGAGGTGCCATCTCCGACGCCGTGCACACGTCCACAGGACAGCGGTTTGTCCTCCTGGACCTTTTTCACTATGTTCAGGGCCCGGTTGAAAGGGGTGTCCCACTTGGGCCTCGTCGACAACTGTGATGACTCGTCGCTTTCGGCTGCCTTTTGGTGCTGCTCTTTCTGCAAAAGGAATGTGGATGGTTTACTAATGTGACAAAACTTGTAGTCGAATTGATTGGAAGCAAATATAATAAGGTGGTAATATAACAATTACCAGAAGTCTCATGAACTCCCTCGTGTTCGGGTCCGTGTAAAAGATCTTATTGACGCGGTCCCACTTGTACCGGGCCTTGATCCAGTCACGCTCCAGCGGGTTGGTAAACTCCGCCAAGGGGTCTGGGATTCCGTGACTTTCACGGTCGGCGTCCTCCTTGGCCCATACATGCCTCTTCCCCTCGTAACCACGGCTTCCGAGGTGGTGGGGAGGCGTGTTCCTGGTGTGGAGTGCCTTCATTTTCTCTGACCTTTGCTTGACTTCTTCTTTAACACAAGTCTCCTTGAATTTTTCAAAGTCCTCTTCCTTTAGTGACGGATTGTCAGCATGAATCTTGGACCACGGTTCATTCTTCGCAATCACTTTTTTCACCCTAACTTTCCAGGCGGACAAGTCATTGGTGAACGTCACCATCGCCTTGCTGTTTATCTTTGTCATGGCATCGTCGTCCCACAGATGTTTGCTTTCATCCCGGCCGGGGAACAGGAACCTATTGTGCAACTTCTTTAGGAGCATGTGCTCCATATGTGGTATCTTCTTTAACTTCTCGTCGTTGATGTTGGCGGTTTCCCTGAGGATGCATTCTAGTTGATTGCCCCAGCATGAGCGTGCTTCCTCTGGCGCCGTTGGCTCTAATTTCTTGGGGTGCATCTCCGTGACCACAATTTGTCCGATGCCGAGCTCGGTTGGTCTTCGTGTCCTCATCTGCTTTGGTGCATTACCGGCTATGACAGCATCATTGCCAGTCTCGGGTGTGGTGTCGGTGCCGGTGCCAGTGCCGGTGCTGGTGTCGGCATCGGTGTCGGGGTTGGTGCCACTGTCGCCACCCTGCACCCGTAACTGGTGTTCGTCCAGGTAATCGAAATAATGATTTGCTGCCTCTAGGGGGTCTTCTTCAAGGCAACCAGAACCCCCGGCTTCGGCGTGGCTAGACATGTTTCCTAATCAATAATTGTAAAACAAAGATATAATGAAGAGAAAAAAGCGGCCTATATTTGGTCGGAATGTTGATTCATTCCCCTTCCGGCAAAAACCCGAGCACTCCATATGTTCTAGTTTCTAGCACAAATCACGGAAATTTTCGGCATGACCTTTGCTAAAAAGTGGACATATGGAGCGCCTGAAATTTGCCAGAACGGAAATGAATCAACATTCCGGCAAAACATAGGCCACTCGGATATTCTTCAACATTCAACCAACATTGCAAAATCATATAACATCAATGACATATATCATATAACATCAATGACATATGAGCATCACAGGAGCACATATATAAAGCAAGTACATATAGTGAAATGACCTCACTAAACATTGCAAAATAGTGGTCTTTTCAAAAACCAAAAACCTTTGCAAAATGACCTCACTAAACATTTACTACTGTTTCTTGTTTATAGCTAATTTGTAGCTAAATGCTACTATTTTTATAGCTAAATGCTACTGTTTGCTAAAAATGCCCTAGCTAAATGCTACTATTTTTTATAGCTAAATGCCCTAGCTAAAAATTTTGCTAAAAATGCCCTAGCTAAATTTGCTAAAAATGCCCTAGCTAAATGCCATAACTAATTTACCCTAGCTAACTACTCTGTGTTAACTCAAAATTTTACTAATTTTGTTTAAAGCAGCAACAACATCACCTAATTTTGTTTAAAGCAGCAACAACATCACCTAATTTTCCCTAGCTAAGAAATTTCTATAACTTTTCTGACATATGAACCCTAGAACCCTAGAATTTTTTTTGCTAATAAATATTTTGTCCTAATAAAAATTCCAAAATTGAACCCTAAAATTGATTCTTACTGCCTACCTAATTGAACCCTAAATTGAAAACCTAGTTTCATTTCTAAAAAAAAGAAAACCTAATTGACAGAGAGAGGGGGAGGTGGGGGGGTCGGCCAGTACCTGAAGGGAGGCAGAAGGGGACGCTGGCTACCGGGGGTGAGGTCGACAGCGGCGGCACAGACGAGGAGACCGGAGCGGCGGCGGCGCGGACAAGGAGGAGGTTGGAGCAGCGGGCAGGGGCTCGGGCCGGCGTCGAGGCCGAGGATGGGCAGGGGCTCGGGCCGGCGTCGAGGTCGAGGGGCGGGCAGGGGCGACGGCGGTGCGCGACAGCAGAGAGGAGGGGAGAGGTGGGAGAGTGGGGGGGGGGGAATGGGACTTGGCACAATTTTGAGCCCGCGCGGTGGTTAACTCAAAATAGCAGTAGCGCTGGGTTAGGATCTAGCGCTATAGCTAACTTAGCTATAGTGCTGGTCTGTAATCCAGCGCTACTGATAACTGTTCCATTTTTTAGTTTTTTAATTCTAAAATACACATAGCAGTAGCGTTGGATTAGGATCCAGCGCTATAGCTAACTTAGCTATAGCGCTGGTTCATAATCCAGCGCTACTGATATCTCAACTTTTCTTTTTATTATTTTCCTTTTCTAGTTTTTAGTTTTCTTTTCTTTTATTATTTTCCTTTTCTTTTCTTTTTCTTCTGTATTGCTTTCTCCCTTTTGTTTTTGTTTTGTGTTTTTCTCCCGACGGCCTCGCACGTAGTCGACGAGAACGTCTCTCCCTCCCACACTGCGCGAATATCACCAGAACCCCCACAATTGAAGGGGATACGATGTATACATCATTTGACCGATAACAGTTACTTAAGTGCGTACACAATATATATATATATATATATATATATATATATATATATATATATATATATATATATATATATATATATATATATATATATATATGTGATGGTTTCTGAGCTGCGTCGACGACGTTTCACATTGAGCTTCTTCCCTTTCTTGTTCGTTGTCGAATAATTGAGCCCCTCCTTGTGACTTTTCCGGCACCATGGAGTACGATCTTTCTTAGGTAATGTAGTATTGATTCTTCTTTTCACGTATGCTTCATCGTCATCGTCATCTTCCCTCATCGGGTTGCCGTATTGGTCGTAGTCTTCCTCGTTGGCGACTCCATCCATTCCGACGATGCTCCTTTTGCCTCTCCTCACGACAACACGGCTGGGATTTGTCGGGTCGGTTATGAAGAAGCATTGTGTCACATGCTATGCGTGTACCCATGGTTCAGTTTTGGCGATGACATTAACATCCATGGTAGTGCTCTTCGCGTCGGGTATAGACATGGTAGTGAAATACTTTTTTTCTCTTACGACGTCCTTAGCCCATCTGACACGGAACATCGTCGCATCGTGCATTCTAGCGTAGTCAAGCTCCCAGATCTCTTCGACCCTTCCGTAGAATCTTTCAGTTGTGCCGTTGGCGTCGGTCACGCATTCAATCGTCACCCCTGAGTTCTGGTAATCACTGTCCATGTCTTTGGCCTTCGTGTAGAATGTGTACCCGTTGATATCGTATGCCTGATAGGTCGCGAGTTTGGGCGCGGGGCCATGTGCTAAGGCATGTATGAGCAATCCGTCTAAACTGCCCTCTTTCGGGGGATTAGCAAGAACTTGCTCTTTAAACCAATGCAAGAAAGTGGCGTTGTGCTCTATAGTAACTTCGTCATCCGTCTTGCGCATCCCCTTATCACGGTACTTCTTTGCGATGGTTTCTTTGTGCTGTGTTACATAATCATCTACCACATCTAGGTGTTGTAGCACTACTAAGTTAGCCCTGTCAAAGTCGTTCCGTCGATCCGAGTAGTCCACATGCAATTCCCTCCAGCCGTTGTTGTGACCTTCTCCTCCGAGCCTCCCATCGTGCTTTTTGACAGGCAAACCAACAACAGGGTCTCCGACGCCTATATAATTCTCGCAAAAGGAGATGCACTCATGCGTTAGATACCCCTGGACGATGCTCCCATCGGGACGGGACATGTTACGAATGAATCCTTTGATGACCCCATTCATCCTCTTGAACGGCATCATGATGTGAAGGAATGTCGGCCCGAGGTCGATGATGTCGTCCACGATGTGGACACACAGATGCACCATGACGTCAAAGAACGCGGGCGGGAAGTACATCTCAAGCTCACATAGTATGACAATGATCTCTTCCTGTAGCCTTCGGAGCTTCTTCACACCGATGGACTTTCGAGAGATAATGTCGAAGAAGTTGCAGAGACCAGTAAGCGTGTCACGGACGTGCTTGTCCATTATCCCTCTAATGGCAATCGGGAGTATCTGCGTCATCATCACGTGACAGTCATGAGACTTCATCCCGCTGAACCTTTTCTTCTTGGTGTCTAGAAATCTGCTTATCTTCCCACAGTAACCGGAACTGACTTTGATTCCCGTAAGGCACTTGATGAATTGATCGATCTCCTTCGCACTTAAGGTGAAGCAAGAAGGGGGGCAATAATTCTCCTCCTTCTTGTTGACTTTTCTGCCCCTTTCCCCCTCCTCCGTCGACTTTTTACGGGGCGGCATGTGGAGATCTTTCCTGATCTTCAAATCTTCCAAGTCTTTCCTTGCCTTCGGCCCATCCTTGGTCTTCTCCGGCATGTTCATCAGTGTGCTAAGCAAGCTCTCAAGGACATTCTTCGTGATATGCATTTGATCAAGGCAATGAGGTGTGTCGTGATTGGGCCAGTACTCCAAGTCCCCGAAAACATACCTCATTTTCCATACTTTCAGCAGCAGCTCCGGTGCCTTTTTCATCTTTCCCGGCGCAGGGCACTATTCCCAGTTTTTCAGCAGCTCCTTGATTTCGGCGCCGCTCCTCTTACATGGAGGTCCTCGATGCTCAGCCAACCCATTGAATAGATCTCCACATTTTCTCCACGGGTCATCCTTGTCGAGCCATCTACAATGCCCCATGTACACGATTTTTCTAGACCCGCCATCTTTCGTTGACGTAAGCTGCTGAGATGTTGTATCATCCATGCACCTCATGCATCCGCAGTATCCGTCACACACCTGGCCTGAGGTGTACCCGTAACCGAGATAGTCGTGCACCGTCGTCATTAGCGCGGCTCTCATATAGAAATACTCTCCTTTGCTGGCGTCCCATGTCCATGCCGGTGTTTTCCATAACGTGTCTAGCTCCTCTTTCAGAAGCCCCATATACAGGTTAATATTATTTCCCGGTTGTTTCGGCCCTTGAATCAGCATGCTCATGTGTATGTACTTTGTCTTCATGCACTTCCATGGGGGGAGGTTGTACATCCATACAAAGACGGGCCATGTGCTGTGGTTGGTGTTCTGGTTTCCAAACGGATTCATGCCATCGGTACTCGCACCAAGCACGATGTTCCTTGGATCTTCTGCAGCAAATCCATATAAGGAGTTGAATGCTCTCCACTGGCTAGCATCTGCATGGTGTCTCAACTTCGAATCATCTCCATCGTTGGGCTTCTTCCTCTCCGCGTGCCAGCGCATGAGCTTTGCTTCCTTAGGATCTACGAAATACCGCTGCAGACGGGGAGTGATCGGAAAGTACCATACAACTTTCTAAGGAGCTTTCTTTCCTGCCTTCTTGTATCGAGAAGCATTGCACACTGGACAGCTGGTTTTTTCTGCGTGCTCCCCCTGATAAATGATTCAATCATTGATGCATGCGTGGTATCTAATGTGTGGCAAATCAAAAGGGCAAATGATTTTCTTGGCCTCCTCGACACTAGTAGGACACAGGTTCCCCGTGGGAAGAACTTTATTATGTAGATACTTCAAATGCTCATCGAGGCTTTTGTCTATCCATTTGTTTTTGGCCTTCGTCTTTAGAAGTTCGAGCGTGAAACTCAAGCGGGTCACCTCGGGATCGCAACCGTCATACAATGGAGTCTTCGAGTCTACTTCAAGTTGTGCCAGCTTGGCCTCCTCTCTAGAAGCAGCTCTCTCGCTAGTCGTACTCTTGCGAAGGATGTCTCGAACATGAGGGTCCTGCATGACTGCACTTAGTAGCGTCAAAGACTGCGGCGTGACTGCCGCCTCTTCTCCGCCATGTCTGGACTCTTCTTCACCATGTCCGGAATCTTCTTCGCCATGTTCGGACTCTTCTCCACCGCCGCCATGTCCGGACTCTTCCCCGCCGCCATGTCCGGCACCATCGTCTTCGTGTTGATCGGTCATCTCTTCGTCTAGCCCCATGTCGTTATTCCCTGCCATGTGGACGTCCTCATCATCATCTTCACTTATCCACAGAGTATAGCCATCCATGAAACCATTCATCAGCAGGTGCGCCTTCAAACTGCTACGATCAAAAGGGTCCAAAAGGACTCCTTCTTTGCATCTTCTACACGAACATCTAATCCTAGTCCGATTATTTGCATACATGTCCATCACCGCGGATTGCAAGTATCGCTCCACCTTCCATCCACTCACCTTCATGACCGACTGCACGGTATAACAAGCAAAAGGGTTGTAAAAAAATGCACGCATGAATCAAAGTCATATAAAAATTTGGCATGACCTTGCCTAAAAATAGGACATATCGAGTTTGCTCGAAATTCACCGAAACAGAAATAAATCGACTTTTCGGCAAAACATAAGCAACTCGGGGGCTTGTCACTTGCAAAAATCTCTCCATATCTCAAACACACATATTCCCATTCTTGAAATGCACAAATTTTTACTCACCTATCTCCCGAGAGAGATCGAGCACAGTTAGATGAGGCCGGCCTTCGCTACCTAGGGATGATCAAAAGTGTGTGGATGGCTAAATAGCTAGCTGATCTAATTGTTGGGAGGAGAGATGACTCTAGCTAACTAATGGAGAGGGAGAGAGATGAGCTAGCTAGATCTATATGTATGGAATGGAGGGAGAGCCAAATAAATGAGGTAGCTAGATAGAGAGAAGGCCATTTATGGAGGAGAATTATGGTGGAGGGGGGCATTAATGGGGAGAGAAGAGAGATAGGAGGAAGAGAGAAGAAGGGCAATAATGGTGGAGAACTAACTTAGAGATGGGAGAGGGGAAAGGAGGGGGAGAGAGGGCAAAGGGGGGGAGGAGGGGGAGAGGGGGTGAAAAGGTGGCACCGGCCACGCCTAGCAGTACCGCTGTTTTCTAGAAAGCGCTGCTGCTATGGAACTTAGTAGTAGCGCTTGCCAGGAAAAGCGCTACTATTAAGTGGGGCCCGTTAGCAGTAGCGGTGCTGTCAAATAAAGCGCTACTACTAAAATCTTAGTAGTAGCGCTGTATTCTGGACAGCGCTGCTACTACAGCTAACGTCGGTGGGCTCGTTGGGTGCCACTTAGTAGTAGCGCATTTTCCTTTTCCAGCGCTACTGCTAAAGCATTACTTGTAGCGCTTCTCCGAACGAGCGCTACTGCTAATTAGCAGCAGCGCCTGTTATTTTCCAGCACTACTACTGATGTCCTACCTATAAGCATTTCCCTAGTAGTGAATGAGCCGTCAAATCACATAGACCCTGCAGTAAGTTGGACGGACGAAGCAACCATCACTCTTCGTTGAATCTGCTTCTCCCTCATGCAGCACACTATACTACAGTATTCTTTTGGAAACCAATGTTTGGCCTGTTTGGATTGTGACTATATTTGCCACATATTGCCACACTATTTTGCCACACTTGCCTTACTTGAGTTGCTCAAATAGTTACCCACACTTTGGCTTGCCTTAGAGAATCTTGCCACACTTTTTGTATCTATGACATGTGGGCCTTAGTGCTAATAAAAAAATCTAGCATTAGTTGTGGCAAGAACCAAACACACACCTAACTTGTTAGACTTGCCTAAGTTGGGTTGTGGCAAGTTGTGGCTTGGAACCAAACAACCCTTTCGTTTGGGTGGATCGTGCCATGGAGCAAAACCAACGTTTACATCACGTTTGTCCCGTTTGCGTCTCCCCCCACACAGTCGCTCGGCATGCCACTCACCGCAAACCGACTATACGCAAATTTTCCCGCCCGCTTGTCGATGGATCACACCATGGAGTACTAGTAGTATACTACTAGAAGAGATAGACGAGGAGGGGGAGGACAGCTAGCTGTAGCATGGACTCCCAAGAACTTTTTTGCATGCATGTTCTGGCCGGTTGTGGTGTCGTTTGAATGCGGAGCAGTCGCGTGCACCGGGAAGCGGCGCGGGCAGCGCTCTCTCGGCTGGCGCGCCGCTTCAATACCGGCACTAGTGAGAGGTCGCGTCCGCCCTGGCTGGGCATGAATGCGGCACTAACCATTTTGGGTGGGAAGCGCGCGGGTGATGGAGAGGGTTTGGGTTGGCCAGGGCGGTCAGGAGCGGGCATGGCATCGGTCCGGACGCCCGCAAACGAGAGATGTCGGACGTACGTAAATATTGCTATATAATTAACGTAAATAATGTGTCAGTTGGACAAATATGATTGGAGATAGAGATGAAAGTAAGAATTTTACGTAAACACGGATATGTATGTCTATGTGTGTGTGCGCGCGCGCACACACACACATAGTGACGACTCTCACGACTACTCGTACACATCATCAATCTCTCATTCTCCCAACACACACACACAAACTTAGTACGGCCTCATTTTGTTCCTAGGATAGGAATATTATAGGAGTGGGAACCAATAGGAAGTGAGATAAATGGAGTACTATGTACAAGAAGAAATGTACACGTAGTACGCACGCACTCTGCCTCCGACACACCCGCGAGTACACGATGGAGCGTATTTGTACATGAAGAGGCAGCTTACGTAATAAATTGACCCTTTAATTTGTTCACTTAATAATGGAGGGTCGGGGACCACACGTGAGCGATACAAAGTGCGACCTGGAAGCGAGTGTGTGTTATTGATTGAGTTTTCTTTCCTTGTATGTTAAAAAAAAAGATTCGTCCGCCAGTTTTCGTTTCTTTTTTCCGGGAAAGTGTGTATTCTATTTAAAACCATTGCTATGGAGAGATTTCTTTTACTCCATTGTATATGTAGCCTCTTGTTTGATAAGGTTTCTCGCATCTCGCTCTCTCACCCTCTCCATATCTAAACATGACGACAATGTCCACTCTATCTCTCTCCTCACCGGTTGTCACAGATGTGGCCGGATCCCGTCCGCTGAGGGAGGTGAGGAGGTGCAGCGTTGACGTTGTCGCCATCGGCAATGGAGGAAGCCGATGCGCACCATCCTCTCTGAGCCTGCGCCGGCGCGAACGAAGGTCCTCCGTGCCCTTGTTCGCTGCCGTCATGTGGGCAGATCCCGCCCGCCCGCCTAAGCCACATCTCGCCCACCTTAGGTATAACTTCTTTTGGATTTCATGCTTCATTGTACTGGTCCAGCTCCCCAGGTCACTGCATGCGGGTATTCTTCTATTCCACTACTCCCCATCTCCCCATGTATAGTAGCTAGGGTTCGTCGGTTGGTCCAACATCACCTACTTTTTACTATTAGAGGAAAGGCCACTCCAAAAGTTGTCCTGGTTTACGCCTCAGTGGAGGTATTATATGGTGTTGTTTTGACAACAGTACATGGTGGTTGTGTGGTCATTGCCCATATGCTCCTATTGCTACTGCTAATCTAGATGCGTCGATAAATGCTTCTGTCCTGCTTTAGTTTTTTTTCCGTGTATCCTGCTTTAGTTCCCATCAAGATAATCACGATGCTTCTATTTGTTGGTGTACATTTGACAATTAAGATGCTGCTGTTAATCTTGTTCCACAGCCAAAACAAAGTAACGACACTACTTAAATATTCCTTTTTTATATTTTTGCAAACAGCGATGCGTATCTCCATACCCGGGCATGTCTTCCTCAATTTTGGTGGAACTGCACAAAATTGGATGGCCACTGTTGCTCCGCCTCACTGTCCTCTGCCATGTGGTTCTTCCTTTGTCGAGTTTGATTACTGAGAAGAAAATGACCACAGTGAGGATTATCAAACTTCAGTGGTGCCTCACCCAAACTTGATGCCAAAATCGATGATGCATCACCACGATGACCTATCGATGCTCATGGTTGCGTCTCATGCAACGGCTGGTAAAGCTGGTCAATGTTCAATGAAGAAGGAGCTGTCTTCCATCAGTGCTCTTTGCTTGTTACCCACAAAGACAAAGATATCCTTCATCAGTGTACCTTGGTTGCGTTGGAGACGCAGTCGTCTTTCACGTTGGTGCAATTTTTCTTTGGCTATGAACCAAATATTTCCTCGAAGAAGCATCGATGTTGGTATTAAGAGCAAAAGTTTTGTATTGATTTCTAAGCCTTCTCACAACTTTGTCTTCAGCTCCCCTGTAATTTTATTTGTTCAGCTATTAACTAAATGTTGGCTATGATCTATCAATCATTGAGTTGTATAAACATTATATTTATGAGTTGGTTCTAAATTTTTGCAACTATTGAATTATGTTGCCACACTTTGATAAACAATATTACTCATATAACTAACTAAAAAATATGAAGCCAATAATATTTTTTTTGTTGGCATATATTAGTCGTTTGCTAGTTAAATATGTGGCCATACTTTGATTAAATATATGGTCTGGAGTAAAAGCCCGGATGGAGGTCGTAGGAGTACGGTTGAGGGAGTCCTGGACTAGGGGGTCCTCGGGTGGCCGGCCTATCTCTCATGGGCCGGACTGTTGGGCCGCATTGTGTCCGGTCCGAAGACCTTTCTGCATTGGTGTGTGCTCCAAGTCAAGATGGAAGATCTGGTGGTCCCCTCCATGTAATCGACTATATGTAAACCCTAGTACCCTTGGTGTCTATATAAACCAGAGGGTTTAACCTGTAGAGGCTAGAAGAACCATTGTAATCCTACTAGTTAGTGTTTAGTTCGTCTGGTCTCGTGGTAGATCTACTCTGTAACCCCCTGATACACAAGCAATATAATCAAGCAGGATGTAGGGTTTTACCCCTTAGAGAGGGCCCGGACCTGGGTAAATATCATGTCCCACGTCTATTGTTCACCATCGATCCAAGGTCCACAGTTCGGGACCCCCTACTCGAGATCCGCCGGTTTTGACACCGACATTAGTGCTTTCATTGAGAGTTCTGCTGTTGGATCGACGAATGGATCGATGGCCACCTACGCCGAGGACGTTTCATCCTCTGGCCGGGCTCTTACGCTCGGCGGTGTCAGGCCGCATACTGATCCATCCACTCCCTAGGCTAGGATGGGAGCTTCACCCCCGGTCAGAAAATTAGGTTTGGGAGCCTAGGGAGTTCACCGCCGATTCCCGGGGAGGTCTTACCCTTACTAAATCACCGATTCCCCTCAGGGAATCCGCCGATCCCTGTGTTTTGACTTCAGAGACGAAGGCCGACGATGTGCGAGACCGGGCCTTAGACTCGGACTCTGTCAATTCGTCGACTGAGCGCCATCTGGGCGCTATCACGAACGAACCCGGAGTGGCCACACTCCAAATCAGGTCCCAACCCTTAGGCAGTGTGGACCCGGCAGACCTCTCGTCCGCAAATGATCTGCTAGATTGGATCCGGGCCATGGGACCCTCCGGTGGTCAGTCCTCGGTCTACGACCGGATTGGGTCCAAACCCGACAACAGGGAAATTCACACCCCGCCTATCATGCACCTCGTCGCCACCATTGAAGAATTGGCTGAGTATTCGTTATCACCAAAGCTTAAAACAATCTACGTCCGGATCAATGACCGTGCTTCGAGCCCGAAACCCACTGATCGCTCCGAAGAAGGTCCGGAGCCAAAGTCCGACCTAAAACGTGACTTTGAGCCTTCATCGCCACCCGCTGACAGTACGGATGCCGGATCCAATACGTCAAGTGCTTCAGGGGCCACGGACACCTCTGCTAGAGTCCCGGACACACAACCTGGGGCAATACAAAAATTTTACCCACCCACCCCCCATGTCGCGTACTCCCTAGACAATTCGGGCCCTCCGCACATCTGGGATTTGATGTACGTAAAGCAGCAGCCCAGCGAAAGAGTCCACCATTATTGGGCTAGATTCCTCCTGGTGAAAGAAAAAATCACAAGTGACCGTGACCAAGACAAAATCGTGACTTTTCGGTCTAACTGCCAAGATGAAGGGCTTTTGAACGCCCTCGCCCGTTGCCACGTGCAAAGCCTCACCGAGTTATCAGAACTGGTACACAAATACTGCGCCATGGAGAGCACCTAGAAAGAACAACAAATGCGCGTGGAGTCAAACCACGCCGAACAGTCAAATACAATCCCGGAAAAGCATGCACTCGCACAGCGGTCGCCCGAACACGAGCCCACTGAAAAAAGAAACAGATCCCTCGCCGGACCTAGATCGGTCCTGGATGAGCTATTGGACAAGCCGTGTCCCATACACTCGGCCCTGCTAAACACAAATTCAACTCATAGACTTCGAGTCTGTTGGGTTGTTAGACAGGTCACCAAAAGTGGCAAAGCCATACTCCGCCTTCAAATGCCCAGTAGAGGATCAGAAACACACTCGTCCAATGACAACAACGTCCTAACAATCTATGAAACCTTCTCCTCGAACAATCAGATGAAAAGAGCCCTTCGAGAGCTCAGCCAAGTCCACCAGGTCATAGCAACAAGCCCTTGGACGGACACCCCAATCACCTTCGATGTAGAGGATGAACTAAGGACACGATCCATCAGAGCATCCGCTGCACTAGTCCTCGACCCCATCATGGACGGCTTCAGATTAACCAAGGTGCTTATGGATGGAGGCAGCGGCCTAAACCTCATTTACGAGGATACCCTCGACAAGATGCAATTCGACAGATCTCGAGTCGAACAAAGCTACACTACGTTCTGGGAAATCATCCCCGGCAAGGAGGCACGCTGCTCCGGACGAATCACTCTGGACATAGTGTTCGGCACTCCAACAAGGCAACAAACTACAAGACCGAAGAACTACTCTTCCACATTGTACCCTTCCATAGCGGATACCACGCCCTATTGGGGCATGACGCATTCTCAAAGTTTCAGGCTATGCCCCATTACGGGTACATGAAACTCAAAATCCCAGGGACCAATGGTGTGATCATAATAACAGTAACCCAAACAGAGCCCTCGAGCCAAAAACAAAATGGCATCGCTGGCCCTTGAGGCACTATCCGAGGCTCTCGCAGCTGAAGAGTTGACCACACAATGTACAGTAGTGGACAGGGATGATGTCACCCTCAGTAAAAGACCCAAGTCTACATCATTCAAACCAGCTGAGGAGACCGTCAAGTTCCAAGTGCACCCGACGGACCCCAATAAAATAGCGACCATCGGAGCCCAGCTGGACCCGGAGATCGACGAGGCACTGCGCGCATTCCTGCATGAAAATTGGGACATATTTGCCTGGCACCCGTCGGACATGCCAGGTATCCCACGCAGGCTGGCAGAGCACGGTCTGAACATAATTAAGGGCTTCAAGCCAGTAAAATAGACAGTTCACCGATTTTCTGAACCCAGATGCCATGGGGGAAGAATTAGCTAAACTACTCGAAGCCGGATGCATCAGAGAAATCAAACACCCCGACTGGCTGGCAAATCTGGTCATGGTACCTAAAAAGACAAATCTTGGTGGTTGCGCGTCGACTTCAAAGACCTCAACAAGGCTTGCCCCAAGGATCCCTTTCCTCTGCCCCGAATAGACCAGATCATCGATGGCACCACCGGACACGACTCGCTATGTTTTCTTGACGCCTACTCGAGGTATCACCAAATCAACATGAAGGAGTCTGATCAGCTAGCAATCGCGTTCATTACACCCTATGGGCCATTCTGCTTCAACACAATTCCCTTCGGGTTAAAAAATGCAGGTGCAGCATATCAGTGCATGATTCAAACGTGCCTGGAAACCCAAATCGATAAAACAGTTGAAGCATATGTGGATGATGTGGTCATTAAGACTAAACATGTCGGCCAGTTGGTCGACGACCTCTGTCTCACCTTTGAAAACTTGAGAACTTATGACATACGGCTTAACCCGGATAAATGTGTTTTCGGAGTTCATGCCGAAAAACTACTCGGATTCATTGTCTCCCATAGAGTGATAAAAGCCAATCCAGCTAAAATCCGAGCTTTTTCCCAACTGGCAATACCCACAGAGCTCAAACACGTCCAGAAGCTGGCCAGTTGCGTTGCAGCCTTGAGTCGTTTCATCTCCCGCCTCGACAAAAAGGCCCTGCCGCTCTACAAATTGCTCAAAAAGACCAAAAACTTCAAATGGACGGATGAGGAAATTGCCGCACTAGAGGAGATAAAGACTCTACTCGCAAGTAACCCCATTTTGACAGCATCGCGCATAGGCGAACCCATGCTAATATACATTTCAGCCACAAACTAGGTCGTGAGCGCCGTACTCATGCTAGAACGAGAGGCAGAACGACATAAATTCCAGATACAAAAGCCTATCTATTATGTATCAGAGGTGCTCACCCCGTGCAAATCTTGATATCCGCACTATCAGAAGATCGCCTACAGGGTGTTTATGGCCTCCCGCAAGCTTTGACACTACTTTCAAAAGTGTTCGGTCACCGTGGCATCTGAAGTACCCTTGAACGATATCATGAACAATAGGGATGCCACAGGTCGCACCACCAAATGGGCCATAGAGGTCATACCTTTCGAAATTGTGTACAAGCCACGCCGAGCTATTAAGACTCAGGTACTAGCTGATTTTTTGGCAGAATGGACAGAAGCCGAGCTTCCCTAGGAATACAACACGTACTCACACCGGACAATGTATTTCGATGGCTCCAAGATGCTGGCCGGGCTGGGGGCTGGCGTAATCCTCACGTCCCCCACCGGCAACACTATTCGGTATGTACTACAGATCATGTACACAGACTCCAACAACGCAGCCAAATATGAAGCCCTACTGCATGGTCTTCAGATGGCAACATCAATGGGTGTTCAACGGCTTGAAGTGCAGGGCGACTCCAACCTTGCCATCTCCCGGGTCAATGGCGAGTTCAATGCCAAGGACCCAAAAATGGCGGCATACCGAAATGTCGTCTTAAAAATATTGGCCCGGTTCGAAGGGCTGGAATTTCATCATGTCTCTAGGGACAGTAACCAAGCTACGAATGTCCTTGCCCGTATGGGCGCTAAACATGACCCATCCCCAGAAACACCTTTTTAGAATGGCTTTTCAAGACATCCGTGGTGAGGTAAGATGGGGTCCAAGATGCAGCAGTTAATGGGCCTGAACAAATCGTCCCTCCGGCCATCGAGCCAGACGATGACATCATTGGCGGCTTGGCAATTAAAGAAACCACTTCAGCTCACGAGGTCATGGCAATAGTTGCACCATGGACTGAGCCCTGCCTTGCCTATCTCCTATGGCAAGAGCTCCCCGATGATCAGACCGAGGCACGTCGCATAATCCCGCGCTCTAAAGCCTACAAGGTCCACGAGGGCGAGCTATACAAGAAAAGCACTACCGGAGTATTATAGCAGTGCATATCGAAAGAAGAGGGGGAGCAACTTTTGGCCGAGATTCATGCTGGCATGGGCGGCCACCACACGGTAGCTCGGGCCCTGGTAAGCAAGGCCTTCCAAGCAGGATTTTCCTGGCCCATCGCCCGTACGGATGCCCGAACCCTAGTCCAACATTGTGTTGGATGCCAACTCTTCGCAAATCAAAGCCATATGCCTCCGACGGCTCTTCAGACTATACTAATTACATGGACTTTCATAGTCTGGGGCCTGGACATGGTTGGACCACTTAAAGGGGGAACCAAGAAAAAGAAATACCTACTGGTTATGGTCAATAAATTCACTAAGTGGATTGAAGCGAAGTCGGTCACCTCAGCAAAATCCGGACCAACCATTGACTTCATATCTGGTGTGGTACACCGTTACGGTGTCCGCATAGTATCATCCTGGATAATGGATCCAATTTCACGGCCCAGGAGGTAAAGGACTGGTGTGCCACTATGGGCATTAAGCTCGACTACGCCTCGGTGTACCACCCGCAAACCAACGGACAGGTGGAATGGGCCAACAGACTAATCATGAGTGGCATAAAGCCTCGCCTAGTTCGTTCCTTGAAACAATCTGATTGCCATTGGGTGGAGGAGCTCGACTCCGTACTTTGGAGACTGCGCACTACCCTCAACCGATCAACGGGATACACACCCTTTTTCATGGTGTACGGCGCAGAAGCAGTCCTACCTTGTGACATTATTCACGATGCACCTCAAGTATGCATGTATGAGGAAAAGGAAGCTGAGTTGGATTGGCAGGATGACCTAGGTGCCTTGGAAGAAGAACGAGACGTAGCTCGGGCTCGTTCTACATTTTATCAGCAGCAGGCTCGACGCTACCAGAGCAGAGAAGTTCGAGCGAAGGCATACAACGTCGGAGAACTCATCCTTCGACTCCTAGAGAAGCAAAAGAACATCTCTCGCCTTAGTGGGAGGGCCCTTTTATAATTGACAAAGTGTTAGCAGGAGGAGCGTATCGTATTCACAACCGGCCGATGACCGCCTTGAACCAAACCCTTGGAATGCAGCCCGGCTCTGGCGCTTCTATGGCTAAGGGTGCTCATGTCAGTCCACTACCCCTTTCCTCATTGTAAATCTTTTACTTTTTATTCTGGAGAATTAGCATCTCCCGGGCCCTGTTCGGATAAACCGAATTCTGTTTAGGCCCTCTTCATTACACATTGTCAAATGTAACACCCAGATTTTACCTGGGGGCTCCTTTCAAGCAGCCAATTAATATATCCCCGTGCACGCAATCATCTCTGTCATATTTGCACTTTTCCGAATACCTCTTCAGCCATTATATGCACCAATTTGACTTAAGTTTTTGCCAAGCTGGGTTACCTGGCTCCTGTGCTTACCCCCTACGTTCCCGATTGTTCGGCTAGGGGGTAAAGCGAGCACCTCTGTGATTGTTATGACCGGGTAAGCCGTGTACGTACCTCAGATGGGTGAAGCCGAAAGCTAGCGCTCTTAAGAACACAATAGGTCAGCAAAGAGGAAAACTAAAGCAATCTTGGTGTTCGTCACCTACCCTTGGGGATTTGGCCCGTATTCCAATTATCCACATACTTCGGGTATCCGAACATAAACATCTGCACTTGACATGACAAACCTGAAGAAAGGAATCCATAGAGGAACTATTTACTTTAGAAGATGTTTCTTACGTTAAACGATAATATAACATAACTCTCCGCACGCATTTTTGTCTGTTCGCACCCAAAGGCCGGATTACCTGGTCACAAGAAGTGATTTCCTGCTTACATCAGGTCACATAGTACGGAACACTCACCAATCACTGGTCGGGGAGGCAGAAGCCGATGGCCGGTTAAGACAACATTTTACAGTTCGGATCGAGACCGTTCGATGTAACGTACATAGATACATAGAATCAACTACATCATTCTTTGTCCACATTGTCTATTATGCTATCTAGAGCACAATCCCGCTGGGACAATCATGTTGTGTGTATCACTTGGTCATACAACAAATGAAGGGGTATTTCCTGCCCATCTAACCCTACTGGTCCAACACGCGAGCCATATGCTCTGGCTCTAGTTTTCTGAACCGGGTTTTCACCATGGCCCATGCTTCTCGCGCTCCCTCTCGACAGGACGATAGTTTCCACAATTCGAAGCGCCGTCGAGCTCCCTTAAAGCGATTCGCTAGTTCGGCCATATCGTCCGGTGCTGCTTCGGTCGGCCATAATGCCTTCACCATGTTCTTCATAGCCTTTCGAGCTTTCTCATGAACTACAGACAGTTCCTTCAACACATTCCCGCTAAATGACTGGACCTCCTCTTCGGGCCGACCAGTCAGGAGACCGAGCATCAAAGCATGGCATATCTTTAACATTCAAGCACGGTACAAGTCTATACTTATTAAATGCTTATAGACAAACTTACTAAACATGCCGCTTTTCAAATCCTGGTTCTCTCCGCGAACCTGCGCCAGTTGAGTTTTTAGACTCTCTAGTTCTTTGGCCTGCTGCCGGTTCTTCGCCTTCAGTTTGTTGGTCTCCTCTTGACTTTGTTTTAAAACCTGAAGATCGGCCTGATGCTGTGATTCTGCATACCGTTGAGTTTCTTTGGCGGCGTCCAGGTCCTTTTGTAGTTAACCTATGGATTCAACTACTACAAAGATAACCGGTGTTAAACAAAGCTCGATGGCTTAGTTAATGCACATTTAAAAAGCTTTCCCTCACCATGGGCCTCGCTGGTGAATTTCTTCACAGCCTCCAATTCGGCTTCCACATCAGCCAACCGTGTTCGGCTCAGCTCAAGGTCCTTGGACAATTTTTTGTTTCGGTCCTTTAAGGCCTGTCGCAAACGACAAATGTTTTTTAGACCCTTAACTTGGTCGTCCCGCCCGAATCAAGGCTCGGGGGCTAATGGGTTAGCATTAATATTCAGTTGTTATAACTCATCCCTTACCCGCATATCGGCTGACAGAAGGTTGGCAATTCCCTTGAGACCTGTTCGGGCCACTCCGAGGTACGCGTCGACCGAATTGAAGGCATTAAACTCTTGGTCGGTAAAGCCGGCCTGGCGCAGGGATTCCTTCCGTCGCCGGTGATTCATCACACTTTCAACTTCAGAATTGGTAACTGAAACATCCTCCGGATCTTCCATAGGATGGTGTGTTGAGGGATCACAAGCATTAACCTTCGCCCGCATTGAAGATCTTCGACCACTCCCGGACACTCCCTTGACGTCTTCGGACGGTTGGGATGGTGCCTTCTTCCTAATGGATTGAATTTCACTGGAACCCTGCATAGACGAGGCCTATAATGAACTAATGGCAATTTTAAAGCGTCCTACCTTTTTTTTCGAAGACGTGATTGGTGTGGTCACTTTTCGTTTGGAGGCTCCTGTGCTGGCTGGAATTAACACCGCCTCCGTCGGTGTTCGGCGCGAGGTACGTCGGCCCTTGGGAGTAGAAGTTAGCATAGCCGGAGCAATGCAAGGCGAACACCCTGTTTGAAAGGATGCTTTCTTGCTACTTACAGCGGAGGAGGGGAGAAGCCTAGGGTGATCGGCTGTGATAGCCACCTTAGAACCGTCAAGGCTTTCCTGAAAGAAAACCCCGTCCTCAAAATCAATTGATATCTCTGGGTCCTCGTGAAAGCCCGGGTCGTCGTCACGGGAATGATCCTCCGGTTTTGGAGCGGGACAGCTGGTGCATTCCACTTGGCGTCTCCAGCTCTGTTTGAAAAAATGGTTGAACCGATCGGTATTCGGGTGTGATATCCGAGCTATGTACACCAATTTAAACTTACCCATTCAATGGGATTGTAGCCCGAGTAGCCTTTCAAGTTTCTCGGGCGGGCGAACTCTTCTTCCTCGACTTTGAATAGATCTGCCAATATGGCGGCCATTGATGCTTGATTGTCCGGCCCCTGTTGCTTGTAGCTGGACGTGTCATTTCTCCCGTTATAGCTCCACAAGGGGTGCGTCCTTTGTTGGAGGGGTTGCACGCATCGTTCGATCACCGCGGCCATTATGTCGACCATGGTCAATCCACCATGGGCCAACACCCTTACCTTTGCGACTAGCTAGGCACTGCACCTCGTCGGACTCTTCCTGGGAAGGGCCCTTGGGCTGCCAGTTGAGTCGCTTCTTCAGTGGGGCGTCCGAATAAACGGGCAGAACCCTCCGAACTGGTTCAAACAGGGGAACATCTTCAATGTAAAACCACTCTAAAGACCATTCTTCAGAATCTTTCTTTGGAGTCCCAATAGGATATCCAGTGCCAGCTATATGGAACACTTCGGCTCCACCTACTTCGAAAATTGACCCCCCGTGGGTGCGAGGGACGAGACAGAAATATTTCCTCCATAGCTCGAAATGGGCTTCACAGCCTAGGAACATCTCGCAGAGAGCGACAAAGCCAGAAATATGCAGAATTGATCCTGGGGTGAGGTGGTGGAGTTGGATCCCATAAAACTCTAGCAGACCCCTGAAGAAGGGGTGAATGGGGAATCCTAGGCCTCTTAGAAGGAAGGATGCAAAGCATACCCTCTCATCCTTATTTGGATTGGGAAAGTTCTCTGCGAAGGCCTTGCCGTCGGCCGAGGTTAGCCTCGTGCGAACGGGCACGAGATGTACGGCTGGAAGATACCCTTGTCGCTGGAGGTCGCATAGCTAGAGCCACGAAATGGAGCAACTGGGCCAGTCGCCCGGGAGTTGGCCGTGAGGGCACAAGGATGATCCAGGGGCGTCGGCCATGTGCCTTGGGGATTTCTTCTGGACAGGGTTGATTTCTTGTTCGGAGATGATTGACCTCTTGATGCGCCTCTGGCCTATTTAACGGGTATGTTCCTGGCCCTCGGTGTGTGTTTTTGTAAAAGAAACACGGGACTGCTCGCCTTCTGGCAGACGCACGGAAATCGGGGGTCGCTTTAGGCAAAGTTAATGGTGAGGGCCCACCTCAATTTGATTTGGAAGCTATTAGTGACCAAACTATTGAAGTCAAGCGGACAAGCAAGAGATGGGGAACTCGCCTCGCAAGCCGAAGACTTTGAGGAATCACATGGCGATCAACGGTGGTGAGCTCCGACATTGAAGGCTAGTTCGGGGTCTACCGAGCGAGTCCTGGACTAGGGGGTCCTCAGGTGGCCGGCCTATCTCTCATGGGCCGGATTGTTGGGCCGCATTGTGTCTGGTCCGAAGACCTTTCTGCCTTGGTGTGTGCTCCTAGTCAATATGGAAGATCCGGTGGTCCCCTTTATGTAATCGACTATATGTAAACCCTAGTACCCCTGGTGTCTATATAAACCAGAGGGTTTAGTCCATAGAGGATAGAAGAACCATTGTAATCCTACTAGTTAGGGTTTAGTTCATCTGATCTCGTGGTAGATCTACTCTGTAACCCCCTTATACACAAGCAATATAATCAAGCAGGACTTAGGGTTTTACCTCTTAGAGAGGGACCGAACCTGGGTAAATATCGTGTCCCACATCTACTGTTCCCCATCGATCCAAGGTCCACAGTTCGGGACCCCTACCCGAGATCCGCCGGTTTTGACACCGACAACAGTGGCACACTGATTTAGGCCGAACACAACAACCCATAATTAGTGGGAGAGGGCAAATTGTACATACAAAATAATTGAAATTAAATTTCTTTATTTGTACACACTCTCACACCTTTCCGATAATTTGGCACGTGTGTGGTTGTTCACTTAACGGAGGGTAGTGTAGCGCACGTGAACGACATAAAGTGCGACCAGGATGCGTGGATCGTTAGTTGATCGTACTTTTCTTCACTGGTATGTTAAATAAAGAGTTTTGTTTCGTACACAATTTAAAATGATTGTTATGGAGAGAAAAAGAAAACACTCCACTATATTAGTACTATATACGAGTACTATATAAGTTGGAGCCTCATCGCTTGTTCGGTAGGGTTTGCACTCTTCACACTCTCGCTGCACTATATATATACACGCCGGAGGCTCAGCACTAGTTTGCTAGGGTTTTCTCTGTTACCAATATCTCACCCTCTTCATCGGATCTAAACAAGATTGTGTTGTCCTCTCCCTCTCTCCCCCTCACAGCTGGTCAAGGAGCCGTCCGGATCCTGTCGGACCGGGAAGGGGAGGAGGTGTAGCGTTCACTCTGTCGCCGTCAGCGAGGGAGGGAATCCACTACCGCCTGCGCTGTTCTCTTTCACCCAGTGCTTCTGCGGGAGGTCCTCCGACCCCTTCTTCCTCGCTGCCGTACATAGTGTGGGCAGATCCAACGTCACTGCTGCACACCTAGCCACATCCTGATAACCATAAGGTATAACTTTCTTTGAATCTGTCATTGCTCTAGCTGCATGCTGATCTTTTTCGATTCTGTAGTCGAATCTAGGTCTTGATTCAAAGTGCCTCCTTATTATGCAAAAAAATGATTTCTCGCCATGATAGGTTTGACCCACCAGCTACATCTTCGCATGCAAGGAAGTGCCTCCTTATTACGCGGAAAAAGTTTATGTCCTTGGCAGCTGGGACCCACCAGCTACATCTTCGCACGCAAGGCAGTGCCTCCTTTTTACGTGCAAAAAAATGATTCCTCCCCCTGCTAGCTGGGACCCACTAGATTTGGAGGCTGACTTGTGGGCCTACTAAGTTGACGCGTACGCAGGGATTTGTCAACTTAGTCAATAAACGATTCTAGCTGCAGTGACCATTGGATGTTAATCCAACAGCCTTGCTACATCTTCAACCTCTAGTCATCTTGCTCCAGCTGCCCAAACCAGCGCCTGTCGTACTACCTGCTCCAGCCTCCCGTGGACGGTTGTCCTACCGCGCAGGCCTCACCGCCCTACCCTACTACCACTGGTGGTCAGGCCTTCCCTCTACTCACCCACACCCCCTGTTATTCTCCAGTGACGACAGCCTGACACCGCAGCCGAACCAGTGAATGCTCGTACTCCCCTCCATGTGGGCATGCACCTGCCTCGTCTTCCCTGGCTCCGTGTCGTTCCCTTCCTAGGCCTCGCCGTCATCCACCGCCTTGATGCTCTCGGTGTGGCGTGGTCAACGAGGTCAAAGAACGACATCCATCGGAAGAGGACTTTAGGTGGTGAGGCTGACAGCTGGACCCACCAGCTACAACTTCGAATGCAAGGAAGTGCCTCCTTATTACTCACAAAATCAAAATGATTCCTCCCCTGACAGCTGGGACCTAGCAGCTATAACTTCGCACGCAAGGAAGTGTGTCCTTATTCTCCCTGACAGCTGGGACCCACCCGGTCGAAGTGTACATAGTGTTGTCTGTCTGGTCGCGAATGTGTACGTACATACTGGTCGATTAGTCTCTCTGCAATGATGAACCGTGGCCGAGTAAGTAGCAGCACGTGTCATAGTAGAGCCCCCAACGTAGCAGTTCAGGCAGTCCCGTCTAAACCGTGTACACATATGTACAACCACATGCCAAAAAATATGGCCACGTACATACATACGGGCGGGGTCTCGAACGTGTACTTGCGCATACGTACGGCCAGGGCTCATGTACATGGAGAGGCAACGGACAGCAGCAACGATGTCCTGTTCATCGGTAGCCAACCGGCTGGGTCGGAATGGAGAAACAGTGTCATGTTCATCGGGAGGCAACCAAATGCGTCATGTTCATCGGGAACCAACTGGCTTGAATGGAACAGCCGAAACGGGGTCTGGCGTACCGCAAAATGGAGGAAACGACCTTCTATTCGATCACGTATGGTCGACACGGGGTCCTGCTCATCTGTATGGCATACCGCAAAACAGAGGAAACAGACTTCTGTTCAAGCGCCTACGGTCGAAACAGGGTCATGTTGATTGGGAGGGGTCTAGCGTACAACAAAACGGAGGAAACGGACTTCTGTTCGAGCGCCTACGGTCGAAACGGTGCCCTGTTCATTGGGAGGGGTGTGGCGTACCGCAAAATGGGACTCCACGGGCTACTGTTCATCCACCATCTACTGACTTGCTCCATCCTCCGCGGGCTACTGCTCATCCACCGTTGACTTCCTCCAGCCTCTATCGGCTATTAATCATCCAGCCTCCACGGGGTCCTGTTCATCCACCCCCAACCGACTGGGGTGTGGTGGCCTCCTCGGGGTCCTGTTCATCAAGCGGCAACCGCCTACACACGGCCTAGGTCCTGTTCATCCAACCCCCACCGGGAACTGTTCATCCACAGCCAACCAACCGGCTGGACTCAACACACGTCTTGACTCGTTCTACTTATCGTGCGCGCGGCAGCAATGGTAACTGTTCATCGAGAGGCAACCCCACACCGGCTGGCTTCGTCTCGCATGGGGGCTCGATTGTCTTCACTAAGCAGCAACAGCGATCGATTGCTCGGGTTCAGTTAGCAGCACCAGCGAAGGAATCGATCGGGTTCAGTTAGCAGTGAAGGAATCGATCGGGTTCAGTTAGCAGCGAAGGGATTGATCGCTCGGCTTCAATACATAGCACTGCGATTGCTCGGGTTTTGTAAGCGAACGCCTCACTCGGGTTTAGTTAGCGAGAGCCTCGCACACGCGCGTACGGGAGAAAAACGCGAAAACATTACTTCATCTCTCAGCCCCGACCACCCACCATAACCGGGTACTCCTTGAAATTTTCCTCCCCCTCACTTCTACCATGATTTTTTACATCATGGACGGCCCAAAGAATGTCATGAAGGTGCGTCTCCGGCCCGCCCAAGACGAAAAGCCCATTTTCTGTCATAGTTTTTGTCATGGAAGTAGGAGCCCACCACATCTAAGATGATATGTGTTTTTGTCACACTTATCATCATAGAAGTGTCATAACCATGACCGAAAAAGTTTTCGTTTTGGCCATAATGTCACGGATGTGTCTTTTTTTGTAGTGCTTCAAGCCAACCCGGAATGATCTTGACTAGGAAATCAATGACCCTGTCATCGCGCGATCGACGTGCGGTACGTGGGAGGATGGCAACTCACGGCGCTGCGAGGTAGCGGTCGACGATAGCATCCCATGACACTGAGAGGGGTGCACGCACAGGCACAGGCGCGACGGGTGCAGGCAAACGCACGGGGACCGACGCCGCAGTGGGTGCAGGGGCGCGCATGGGCACAGGCAGGGGCGCTGGCGCTGGCATGTGCACGAGCTCGTGCATGTCCACGGGGACCTCGCTGACGCTCGCGGCTTCGAGCGCTGCGATAGTGCTCAGCGACCAGCCCGTCAATTCTACGGGGATGGTCGTTGGCGCGAGCGCGGGGATGGGAGCTAGGACGAGCGCGGGGGCAGCATCCGCTGTGGCCAGCTCGTTCAGGGCCATGTCCATGAGGCCCCATTCCTCATTATTTTCTATCTCCTCCGGCTCGGAGTCGACTTCACCAAACTGGAAGACTTGTGGCACATGATCCTTCTGCGCCATGGCATTGGTGGAGGTCTGCGGGAGGTGAAGGGGAGGCGAAGAGTAAGGACACCCATATTAAACAGCAGCTCAGGCACCATTATTGGAGAGGTTGGGAGCAAGGCGGGCGTCCATGGAAGTCAAAGGGCTCGCTTCCCAGTGAGCCAACACAGCGTACAGCTCGCACACTTCCAGGTGAGCCTGCGCAGCGAAGGATTGCTTGCACACCTCCCAGTCAGCCTACGCAGTGGACTGCGCTCGCACGCCTCCCGTCTACTTAAGCATCTGTCCGCACGTCACCTCCTAGCCATTAAAAGTGTGATGTGTGGCGTCACGTCAATGGTTAGCAAAACGCCTACGATTTAAATTATACAGACGTTTGAGATGATAACGTGGCAGCTATTTGTTTCAAAATGCTTTTGTTGGCTGTTATTTCGTGCGCCTTCTCTCAAATTGGATACTAAAATACCACAACATGTTGGTGCCATTCCATGATAGCATGCCAAGTTTCATGAATTTCAGACGAGTTTTGGATTTACTAGAATTTTAAAACCAAGTATCTCAATGTGTGCGGCCGAGCGACGGTGCCAAGGTGCTTGAAAATCATTCCCATTTTTTGCATGGGACCTAAGAATGCACCCAAGGACACACATACGATTTTTCAACCCAATTTGCTACACTGGAGCATCTTCCTTTAGTTCAAATTTGAATTATGCACATAAAACACCTAGAAAACTTAGTTAATGTATAAAAATGTCCAAATTGAACCCCGAATAATTCCAAATTTTAACACGACACTCTTGTTGGTCTATGTTGTATCTAGAAAAAAATTCAAGGCAAGAAGAGGCAACGAATGTCGTTTCGTCCAAAAGGTGACACACGTTCCCCACCGGAACAACGAGGCATCTCGTGAGAAGATCTAGTTTGTGAGGAGCGTATACCAAAACCTGCCCCAAATGGGACAATTTTTTTTACCACAACATGTTTGTGCCATTCCATGATAGTATGCCAAGTTTCATGAATTTCATACGAGTTTTGGATTTACTAGAATTTAAAAACCATGTATCTCAATGTTTGCGGCCGAACGACGGTGCCGAAGTGCTTGAAAATCATTCCCATTTCTTGCATGGGACCTAAGCATACACCCAAGGACACACATACGATTTTTCAACCCAATTTACTACTGTGGAGCATCTTCCTTTAGTTCAAATTTGAATTATGCACATAAAACGCCTAGCAACCTTGGTTAATGTATAAAAATGTCCAAATTGAACCCCGAATAATTCCAAATTTTAACACGACACTCTTGTTGGTCTATGTTGTATCTAGAAAAAAAAAATCAAGGTGAGAAGAGGCAACAAATGTCGTTTCGTCCAAAAGGTGACACACGTTCCCCACCGGAACCACGAGGCATCTCGTGAGAAGACCTGGTTTGTGAGGAGCATATACCAAAACCTGCCCCAAATTGGACATTTTTTTTACCACAACATGTTTGTGCCATTCCATGATAGTATGCCAAGTTTCATGAATTTCATACGAGTTTTGGATTTACTAGAATTTAAAAACCATGTATCTCAATATTTGCGGCCGAGCGACGGTACCGAGGTGCTTGAAAATCATTCCCATTTCTTGCAAGGGACCTAAGCATGCACCCAAGGACACACATTTGATTTTTCAACCCATTTTTCTGCACTGGAGCATGTGCCTGTAGTTCAAATTTGAATTATGCACATAAAATGCCTAAAAAACTTAGTTAATGTATCAAAATGTCCAAACGAACCCCAAAAAATTCCAATTTTTAACACGACACTCCTGTTGGTCTATGTTACCACTAGAAAAAAAATTGAAAGCAAGAAGAGGCAATGAATATCGTTTTCGTCCATAAAGGTGACACGTTCCTTACCAGAACCGTGAGGCTTCTTGCGAGAGGCTATGGTTTGTGAGAAACTTATACCAAAACCTGCCCTAAATGAGACAATTTTTTACCACAACATGTTGGTGTCATTCCATGATAGCATGCCAAGTTTCATGAATTTCAGACGAGTTTTGGATTTACTAGAATCTCAAAACCAAGTATCTCAATGTTTGCGGCCGAGCGACGGTGCCAAGGTTTTTTAAATTCATTCCCATTTCTTGCATGGGACCTAAGCATCCACCCAAGGACACATATATGAGTTTACAATCCATTTTGTTGCACTGGAGCATGTGCATGTAGTTTAATTTTGAATTATGCACCTTAAATGCCTAGAAAACATAGTTAATGTATAAAAATGTCCAAATGAACCCTGAAAAATTCCAAATTTTAACACGACACTCATGTTGCTCTATGTATCCACTAGAAAAAAATTGAAAGCAAGAAGAGGCAACGAATATCGTTTCGTCCACAAAGGTGACATGTTCCGAACCGGAACCATGAGGCTTCTTGCGAGAAGCTCTGGTTTGTGAGAAGCTTATACCAAAAACTGCCCCAAATGAGACAAAAATTTTACCACAACATGTTGGTGCCATTCCATGATAGCATGCCAAGTTTCATGAATTCCAGACGAGTTTTGGATTTGCTAGAATTTCAGAACCAAGTATCTCAATGTTTGTCAGCGAGCCACGGTGCCGAGGTGTTTGAAATTCATTCTCATTTCTTGCATGGGACCTAAGCATCCACCCATGGACACATATATGATTTTACAACCCATTTTGGTGCACTGGAGCATGTGCATGTAGTTTAATTTTGAATTATGCACCTTAAATGCCTAGAAAACTCAGTTAATGTATAAAAAAGTCCAAACGAACCTGAATAATTCCAAAAAAATTGACGACACTCCTATAGTTGCATGTTCACTGCAGATAAAAGTTCTAGCAATTCAAACACCCTCATTTGCCGTTGTGACCCCATTATGTATTTCAAATCAAGACGAAAAATCAAGTACATCACACATAGTTTATTATCACCAACCGTGTGAGATGCAGTACAAAATATCTTGGAGCACCGTCATAGTATATGGCTTACGCGAGAAGGTTCATCGACTACAGTCCACAGCTGGCGCATCAAGCACACTAGCTCATTCCCCAAATATCATTTCACTGTTCAATCATCGTCGGTCAAAGATGGGGACGTGGACCCGCGTCGTGAGGGCAACTTCGACGGCCCACTCTGGCGAGAGCGCGACCGCAGCCGCCATGAGCGTGCTAACAACCTGCATGAGTGCGGCTGCAATCTGCGATCGAGTGACTATGGTAGCCCAAACGGACGTTGTTGCAGCTCAGATGGCGGCAACAACATCTGCGATGGGGATAGCAACTGGCGAGAGCGGCACAACAGCCGCCGTTCCGCAGCAGCCGCCTTAGCCATGATGGAGGCCGCCCACGACCATGTCGAGGCCGCCCATGCCCAGCTCCTGGCGGTCACGCACAAATCGCATGAAGCTTCTCCGACAACGGTTGGCAACCCACGGCCGAAGAGTTGGCAATCACCGAGAGCGTTCGAGCAGCTGTCCGTTCGTTTGCAGCATAGCTTGCCACGATGGAGCCCTTCCAAGCCCAGACCACGGCCGCCCACACCCAGCTCGTGGTGGCCTTTTCTAAAGAGATGGCGGACATGGATGGCGAAATGCTTGTCGAGTATGGTGTGATGGATGCCATGGAGCCCCTTCCCCAAGAGATCGTCGGGCGTGAGCTGGACATGAAGGAGGCGGCGGAGATCGACGAGCGCCAGCCGGAGTAGTACTCTTTGTTTATAGCACCGATCTTTAATTTGTTAGAATAATGTTTAGGTCAGCCAACTCTGTTTAATTGATGAACTTGCTTGATTAAGTAGTGTGGGTGTGCTGTAGGCTCTTTTGTGTACCCAAATTATGCAATGATGTGGATGACCACTGTAACCAGGGAAATTTGGACCAAAATTTGCACGTTCAAACTCATCACACACGGGGTAAGCTATATGAATCATTTGTGATGTTCACATATCATACACAGTGCTGAATATGGGACCGTGTCTGATGACACTTTGCGCGCCACTTTTTCGCTGCAACGAGCCAAAATTTTCGGCTTCCGCGGAAATATCTACCTCCCCCTCCTCCTTATCAAAAGCCACATTTCCACTATTTCTGCCTTCCTTTCCAAGTTCAAACCTTCACTGCTTGCTTGCAGTGCCGCCTCCTTGCCAGCGCCGCTCCTTCCCGTTGCTCGGCCTCGTCGATCTAGGCAGGTAATCAACAACCAACCCCCATCCTCTTCCTCCTTCTACATCCCACATGCTCCGACCACCGGTGCAACAACTTCCACCAAAATTACCGACACATCCTCCAAATAAGCTCCACCCTAAGCCATGGTGCGCACAGTATAGCCAGGAGCTCAAGGAGCATTTGGCAGCGTAGAAGCAAATCGCGGCCGCACGCACGGATGAGGTCGCGATGGCTGCCATTCGTGCCGACCCCCAGATCTTGGAGGAGCACCTTGATGGAAATATGCCCTAGAGGCAATAATAAAATGGTTATTATTATATTTCCTTAATCATGATAAAGGTTTATTATTCATGCTAGAATTCTATTGACCGGAAACTTAAATACATGTGTGGATACATAAACAAATACTGTGTCCCTAGTGAGCCTCTACTAGACTAGCTCGTTGATCAATAGATGGTTAAGGTTTCCTAACCGTAGACATGTGTTATCATTTGATAATGGGATCACATCATTAGGAGAATGATGTGATGGACAAGACCCAACCGTTAGCTTAGCATATTGATCGTTCAGTTTATTGCTATTGCTTTCTTCATGTCAAATACATATTCCTTCGACTATGAGATTATGCAACTCCCGAATACCGGAGGAATACCTTGTGTGCTATCAAGTGTCACAACGTAACTGGGTGATCATAAATATGCTCTATAGATATCTCCGAAGGTGTTTGTTGAGTTGGCATAGATCGAGATTAGGATTTGTCACTCCGAGTATCGGAGAGGTATCTCTGGGCCCTCTCGGTAATACACATCATAAGCTTGCAAGCAAATGACTAAGGAGTTTGTTACAAGGTGATGTATTACGGAACGAGTAAAGAGACTTGCCGGTAACGAGATTGAACTAGGTATAGAGATACCAACGGTCGAATCTCGGGCAAGTAACATGCTGATGGACAAAGGGAATTACGTATGTTGTCATAACGATTGGACCGATAAAGATCTTCATAGAATATGTAGGAGCCAATATGGGCATCCAGGTTCCACTATTGGTTATTGACCGGAGAGGTGTCTCGATCATGTCTACATAGTTCTCGAACCCGTAGGGTCCGCATGCTTAAAGTTCATTGACGATATAATGTTATATGAGTTATATGATTTGGTGACCGAATGTTGTTCGGAGTCCCGGATGAGATCACGGACATGACGAGGAGTCTTTAAATGGTCGAGAGGTAAAGATTGATATATAGGACGATGGTATTCGGACACCGGAAGTGTTTCAGAGTGCATCGGGTAGTCATCGGGTCACCGGAAGGGGTTCGAGACACACCCGACAAGTGTATGGGTTTTATGGGCCAAAGGAGGCGACAGACCAGCCACTAGGGGGCAGGTGCGCCCCTCTGCTTGGCTGGCCGGCCCTAGGGGAAGGAAAGGGGAGTGGTGGCCCCTCCTGCCTTTCCCTCCTCAAGAGAGAAAGGAAATGGGGGGGGGGCGCCACCTCCTCCTTCCTTCCTCCCGCACTCCAATAAGGAAAGGGGGGCGCCACTTGGGGAGGACCCCAAGTAGGATTCGACCTACTTGGGGCACCCTCCTAGCTGCTCCCTCCTCCCCCCACCTATATATATGTGGGAGGGGGGCGCCTAGCACAACCACGACAATTGTTTAGCCCTGTGCGGTGCCCCCTCCACCGTTTACACCCTCGGTCATATTTTCTTAGTGCTTTGGTGAAGCCCTGCAGAGATAGCATCACCATCACCATCCCCACGCCATCGTGCTGCCGGAACTCATCCACTACCTCGCTGTCTTGCTGGATCTGGAAGGCGCAGACGTCACTGAGCTGAACGTGTGCTGAACATGGAGGTGCCGTACGTTCGGTACTCGATCGGTTGGATTGCGAAGAAGTTCGACTACATCAACCGCGTTGTCAAATGCTTCTGCTTACGGTCTATGAGGGTACATAGATACACTCTCCCCCTCGTTGCTATGCATCTCCATGGATAGATCTTGCGTGTGCGTAGAAATTTTTTGTTTTCCATGCAATGTTTCTCAATAGTGGTATCAGAGCCAGGTCTATGCGTAGATGATATGCACGAGTAGAACACAAAGAGTTGTGGGCAGTGACAGTCATATGGCTTACCACCAACGTCTTATTTTGATTCGGTGGTATTGTAAGATGAAGCGGCCCGGACCAACCTTACATGTCCACGTACATGAGACCGGTTCCACCGACAGACATGCAACTAGTTTTGCATAAAGGTGGCTGGCGGGTGTCTATTTCTCCTACTTTAGTTGAATCGAATTTGACTGCGGCTAGTCCTTGAAGAAGGTTAAAACAGCAAACTTGATAAATCACCGTTGTGGTTTTTGCCGTAGGTAAGAATGGTTCTTACTAGAAGCCCGTAGTAGCCACGCAAAACTTGCAACAACAAAGTAGAGGACGTCTAACTTGTTTTTGCAGGGCATGTTGTGATATGATATGGTCAAGACATGATGTGGTATACATTATTGTATGAGATGATCACGTTTTGTAATTTATCGGTAACCAGCAGGAGCCTTATGGTTGTCTCTTTATTGTATGAAATGCAAACGCCATGTAATTGCTTTACTTTATCGCTATGCATTAGCAATAGTTGTAGAAGCAATAGTTGGCAAGACGACCCCGACACAACGATGGAGATCAAGGTGTCGAGTCGGTGACGATGGAGATCATGACAATGCTTTGGAGATGGAGATCAAAAGCATAAGATGATGATGGCCATATCATGTCACATATTTTGATTGCATGTGATGTTTATCCTTTATGCATCTTATTTTGCTTAGAATGGCAGTAGCATTATAAGATGATCCCTTCACTTAATTTCAAGATAAAAGTGTTCTCCCTGAGTATGCACCATTGCCAAAGTTCATCATTTTGAAGCACCACGTGATGATCGGGTGTGATAGACTCTACGTTCACATACAACGGGTGTAAGCCAGTTTTGCACACGCAGAATACTTAAGTTAAACTTGACGAGCCTAGCATGTACAGACATGGTCTCGGAACACTCGAGACTGAAAGGTCGAACATGAGTCATATAGTAGTTATGATCAACATAGAGATGTTCACCATTAATGACTACCCCATCTCACGTGATGATCGGACATGGGTTAGTTGATTTGGATCATGTATCACTTAGATAACTTGAGGGATGTTAATTTAAGTGGGAGTTCATTAGTAATTTGATTAATTGAACTTAATTTATCATGAACTTAGTCCTGATAGTATTTGAATATCTATGTTGTAGATCAATAGATCGCAATATAGCTCCCCTATGTTTTTGATATGTTCCTAGAGAAAACTAAGTTGAAAGATGATAGTAGCAATGATGCGGACTGGGTCCGTGATCTGAGGATTATCCTCATTGCAGCACAGAAGAATTATGTCCTTGATGCATCGCTAGGTGACAGACCTATTGCTGGAGCAGATGCAGACGTTATGAATGTTTGGCAAGCTCGTATGATGACTACTTGATAGTTTAGTGCGCTATGCTTTACGACTTAGAACCGGGACTTCAAAAACATTTTGAACGCCATGGAGCATATGAGATGTTTCAAGAGCTGAAATTGGTATTTCAGACTCATGCCCGTGTTGAGAGATATGAGACCTCTGACAAGTACTTTGCCTACAAGATGGAGGAGAATAGCTCAGCCAGTGAGCATGTGCTCAGAATGTCTGAGTACTACAATCGCTTGAATCAAATGGGAGTTAATCTTCCAGATAAGATAGTGATTGACAGAGTTCTCTAGTCACTATCACCAAGCTACTAGAACTTCATGATGAACTATAATATGCAAGGGATGACGAAAATGATTCCCGAGCTCTTCGCGATACTGAAATCGGCAAAGGTAGAAATCAAGAAAGAGCATCAAGTGTTGATGGTTAACAAGACTACTAGTTTCAAGAAAAAGGGCAAGAGAAAGAAATGGAACTTCAAGAAGAATGGCAAGCAAGTTGCCGCTCCCATGAAGAAGCCCAAAGCTGGACCCAAGCCAGAAACTGAGTGCCTCTACTACAAAGGAAATGGTCACTAGAAGCGGAACTGCCCCAAATACTTGGCGGATAAGAAGGATGGCAAAGTGAACAAAGGTATATTTGATATACATGTTATTGATGTGTACCTTACTAGTGTTCGTAGTAGCCCCTGGGTATTTGATACTGGTTCAGTTGCTAAGATTAGTAACTTAAAACAGGAGTTGCAGAATAAATAGAGACTAGTTAAGGGCGAGGTGACGATGTGTATTGGAAGTGATTCCAAGGTTGATACGATCACCATCGCACACTCCCTCTACCTTCGGGATTAGTGTTGAACCTAAATAAATGTTATTTGGTGTTTGTGTTGAGCATGAAAATGATTAGATCATGTTTATTGCAATACGGTTATTCATTTAAGTCAGAGAATAATTGTTGTTCTGTTTACATGAATAAAACCTTCTATGGTCATACACCCGATGTGAATGGTTTATTGAATCTCGATCATAGTGATATACATATTCATAATATTGATGCCAAAAGATGCAAAGTTGATAATGATAGTGCAACATACTTGTGGCACTGCCGTTTAGGTCATATTGGTGTAAAGCGCATGAAGAAACTCCATGCGGATGGACTTTTGGAATCACTTGATTATGAATCATTTGATACTTGCGAATTGATACGTCTCCATCGTATCTAATTTTCCAAACTCTTTTGCCCTTGTTTTGGACTCTAATTTGCATGATTTGAATGGAACTAACCCGGACTGACGCTGTTTTCAGCAGAATTGCCATGGTGTTATTTTTGTGCAGAAATAAAAGTTCTAGGAATGACTTGAAACTTCACGGAGAATATTTTTGGAATAAATAAAAAATATTGGCGAAAGAATCAACCAAGGGGGACCCACCGCCTGTCCACAAGGGTGGGGGGCGCGCCCCCTAGCTTGTGGGTCCCACGAAGCTCCACCGACCTCAACTCCAACTCCATATATTCACGTTCGGGGAGAAAAAATCAGAGAGAAGGATTCATCGCGTTTTATGATACGGAGCCGCCGCCACCTCCTGTTCTTCCTCGGGAGGGCAGATCTGGAGTCCGTTCGGGGCTCCGGAGAGGGGAAATCATCGCCATCATCATCATCAACCATCCTCCATCACCAATTTCATGATGCTCACCACCGTGCGTGAGTAATTCCATCATAGGCTTACTGGACAGTGATGGGTTGGATGAGATTTATCATGTAATCGAGTTAGTTTTGTTAGGGTTTGTTCCCTAGTATCCACTATGTTCTGAGATTGATGTTGCTATGCTTAATGCTTGTCACTAGAGCCCGAGTGCCATGATTTCAGATCTGAACCTATTATGTTTTCATGAATATATATGTGTTCTTGATCCTATCTTGCAAGTTATAGTCACCTACTACGTGTTATGAACCGGCAACCCTGGAGTGACAATAGTCGGGACACTTCCCGGTGATGACCGTAGTTTGAGGAGTTCATGTATTCACTAAGTGCTAATGCTTTGGTCCGGTTCTCTATTAAAAGGAGGCCTTAATATCCCTTAGTTTCCATTAGGACCCCGCTGCCACGGGAGGGTAGGACAAAAGATGCCATGCAAGTTCTTTTCCATAAGCACGTATGACTATATTCGGAATACATGCCTACATTATATTGATGAATTGGAGCTAGTTCTATGTCACCCTAGGTTATAACTGTTGCATGATGAATGCCATCCGACATAATTATCCATCATTGATCCATTGCCTACGAGCTTTTCACATATTGATCTTTGCTACGTTACTTTTTCGTTGCCACTGTTACAATTGCTACAAAACTGTTACTATTACTTTTGCCACTGTTACCGTTACTTCCATACTACTTTGCTACTAAATACTTTGCTGCAGATATTAAGTCTTTCAGGTGTGGTTGAATTGACAACTCAGCTGCTAATACTTGAGAATATTCTTTGGCTCCCCTTGTGTTGAATCAATAAATTTGGGTTGAATACTCTACCCTCGAAAACTGTTGCGATCCCCCATACTTGTGGGTTATCAAGACCTTTTTCTGGCGCCGTTGCCGGGGAGCATAGCTCTATTCTCTGAGTCACTTGGGATTTATATCTGTTGATCACTATGAGGAATTTCAAAGATACTAGAACCAAGATTTTTCCCTCTACTACGAGGGGAGGTAAGGAACTGCCATCTAGCTCTACACTTGATTCACCTTCTGTTTTGAGTAAGCTTGCGACACCTACACCTGCTAGTAATTCTGATATGTCACAAGTAATTGATGATGCCACTTCTGCTATGCATGATGCTTATGATGATACTACTGCTTTGCTTGATAGTATTGTGCCACTAGGTGAATTTCTTGATGAACAACTTGCTAGGGTTAGAGAAAATGAAATTACTGAAACTAATGATATTATTGAAACTGAAGATTATGATTCTCCCCCTAGATATGAATTGCCTGTTGTACCTGAGGGTTATATTATGGATGAAGAAACTGCTAGAAACTTTCTTGCTTGCAATGATAGAGAGGATCTTAAGAAACTGTTAGCTAAGCTGAAGGAAAAGTCTTTGAATGCTAGAATGTAATATGGTCCTAAGTTTGCTACTTCACCTATCTTTGTTACTGATAAGGACTATGAATTCTCTATCGATCTTGAGTTAATTACTTTGGTTGAATCTGATCCTTTCTATGGTTATGAATCTGAAACTGTTGTGGCACATCTTACTAAATTGAATGATATAGCCACCCTATTCGCTCATGAGGATAAAATCCGCTATTACTATATTCTTAAATTGTTTCCTTTCTCGTTAAAGGGTGATGCTAAGTTATGGTTTAATTCTCTTGCTCCTGGTTGTGTGCGTAGTCCCCAGGATATGATATATTACTTCTCTGAAAAATATTTCCCTGCTCATAAGAAACAAGCTGCCTTACAGGAAATATTTAACTTTGTGCAAATTGAAGAAGAGAGTCTCCCACAAGCTTGGGGGAGGCTTCTCCAATTACTTAATGCTTTGCCTGATCATCCTCTCAAGAAAAATGGAATACTTGATATCTTTTATAAAGGACTAACCGATGCTTCTAGGGACCACCTAGATAGTTGTGCTGGTTATGTTTTCAGGGAACGAACTATTGAGCAAGCTGAATTGCTATTGAATAATATATTGAGTAATGATAATGATTGGACACTTCCTGAACCAACTCCTAAGCCAACTCTGAAGAAAAGAGGTATTCTATTTCTCAGTCCTGAAGATATGCAAGAGGCAAAGAAATCTATGAAAGAAAAGGGTATTAAAGCTGAAGATGTTAAGAATCTACCGCCTATTGAAGAGATACATGGTCTTGATAACTCGACACAGGTAGTAGAGGTAAATTCTCTTTATAGATTTGATGAAGGTGATATTCCTCATAATAAGTCTGCTAGTCAATGCTTGGATGAGTTTGATAATTTTATTGTTAAACAAGAAAACTTCAATGCTTATGTTAGTAGACAATTGAAACGTAATGCTTACATGCTTGATTACTTAGGTGATTATATGAGTAGAACTGTTAATGATCTTAAGCTTATTAGTAAACATGCTTCTATGGTAACAACTCAAGTAGAACAAGTACTAAAGGCACAGGATGATTTGCTTAATGAGTTGAATAGTAAGAATAATGATAATGCTGTTAGAGTTATGACTAGAGGTGGTAAGATGACTCAGGAACCTTTGTATCCTGAGGGCCATCCTAAGAGAGTTGAGCAAGATCCTCAGAAAATTAATACTATTGCACCTAGTCCTAATAAAAAGAAAAAGAAAACTGATAGGATTTTGCATGCTTCTAGTGAACCTGTTATAGATACACCTGAGAATCCCAATGATATTTCTATTTCTGATGCTGACACACAATCTGGTGATGAACATGAACCTAGTGATAATGTTAATGATGATGTTCATGCTGATGCTCAACCTAGTAATGATAATGATGTAGAGATTGAACATGCTGTTGATCTTGATAACCCACAATCAAAGAATCAACGTTATGATAAGAGATACTTTGTTGCTAGAAAACATGGTAGAGAAAGAGAACCATGGGTTCAGAAACCCATGCCCTTTCCTCCTAAGCCATCCAAGAAAAAGGATGATGAGGATTTTGAGTGCTTTGCTGAAATGATTAGACCTATCTTTTTGCGTATGCGTTTAACTGATATGCTTAAAATGCCTCCTTATGCTAAGTATATGAAAGATATTGTTACAAATAAAATAAAGATACCGGAAGCTGAAATTTCCACCATGCTTGCTAATTACACTTTTAAGGGTGGAATACCAAAGAAACTTGGAGATCCAGGAGTACCAACTATACCATGCTCCATTAAAAGAAACTATGTTAAAACTGCTTTATGTGATCTTGGAGCTGGTGTTAGTGTTATGCCTTTCTCTTTATATCATAGATTTGAATTGAATAACTTGACACCTACTGAAATCTCTTTGCAAATGGCTGATAAATCAACTGATATACCCATCGGTATTTGTGAGGATGTGCCTGTTGTGTTTGCAAACGTTACTATCTTAACGGACTTTGTTATTCTTGATATTCCCGAGGACGACAATATGTCGATCATTCTTGGTATACCCTTTTTGAATACTGCAGGGGCTGTTATTGATTGCAATAAAGGCAATGTCACTTTTCATGTTAATGGTAATGAGCATACGGTACACTTTCCGAAGAAACAACCCCAAGTTCATAGTATCAATTCTATTGGAAAAATTTCAACTATTACTATTGGAGGTTTTGAATACCCTCTTCCTACTGTCAAAAAGAAATATGATATTCTTATTGTTGGGGACATGCATATCCCCATTGAGGTAACCTAGTGTTATTCGAAAGTTCTCCGGTTTCATGTCATTCAGAAGAAGTTTGTTAATAAGACTTGATCAACCTTGTTAATGGATTCCTTTTGATGGGCATGAGATGGATGAATTTAGAAGGCACAACCTTCTATACCCACTTTTTACTTTCTGTTAATTAGATTAAATAAAGCAAAAATAGTATTATCTGTCTGTTTTCTGAATTATCCGTGCAATAAAAAAAATGTCCCGAAAATAAAATTTCTCCAAATGCCCTGAAAATTTAGTATGATTTTTTATAGAATATTTGAGAATTTCTGGCACTGAGCATGCACCAGAGGGATGCACCAGTGGGCCACAAGGGTGGAGGGGGCGCCATACCCCCTGGGCGCGCCCCCCTGCCTTGTGGGTCCCACGTGGGTCCCCTCCACTTATTCCAGTACCCATCCACTTCATCTTCCTCCAGAAAAAATCATCCCGTAGCTCAAACCCGTGTTCTTGCTCATTTTGCTGCCATTTTCGATCTCCTTGTGTAAAGCTCCATTTGCAAAACTGTTTTGGGGGAGTATGTATTTCTCACCGACATTACATTCATGTTCACACATTCATTCCAGTTGTCGGTGTTCATACTTTTTCATTGTATCATCCATGTTAGTTTAATTTATTTTTCCCGCTTTCTTCTTGTGTGTTTGAAAAAACTTTGAGAAAAACAAAACAAAAAAATATTAGTTGTAGCTTATTTCCTTGCCATGTTTAGTAGTAGTATTAAAGAAAACCCAAAAAGATTTCTCGTTCTTCTTTTGCTTGTTGGGAGCTTTCCCATGTAAATAGTTTTTCTCGTTCTAGTTTTATCTTCTTCAGAAAAACAAAAACTCCAAAAACATTTCAGTGTGTTTCTTTGAAATTCTTTTCTTTTCTTTGGGGTTCGAGAGGAGAAGACCAAAATGAAAATATTGAATGGCTGTCATATGCATTATTGTTCATCTAACGAAGAGCCCATATTATCTTGTCTTCTCCTTTGAATAAATATTTGCAGATTCCAGCTTAGTCCAATGCACGTGCACTATTATTATTATTCACATCGTTTGGTCGTGCAAGTGAAAGGCAATAATGACGATATATGATGAAATGATTGGGATGAGGAAAAGCTGGTATGAACTCGACCTATCTTGTTTTTGTAAATATGATTAGTTCATCGTTCCTGATTCAGCCTATTATGAATGAAACATGTTTGCAATGACAATTAGAGATTATAGTTACTCATGCCATGCTTAATTCGCTAGGAGTTTATAATGGTTTACCTTGCGTGCCAACATGCTTTTAAAATGGTTGTGATGTAGTATGATAGGATGGTATCCTCCTTTGAATGATTCGAGTGGCTTGACCTGGCACATGTTCACACATGTAGTTGAAACAAAATCAACATAGCCTCCACGATATTTATGTTCATGGTGATTTATATCCTACTCATGCTTGCACTCAATGTTGGTTACTCTCAATGCATGATTATGACTATTGTCGCTCTCTAGTTGGTCACTTCCCAGTCTTTTGCTAGCCTTCACTTGTACTAAGCGGGAATACTACTTGTGCATCCACTTCCATCAACCCAAAGTTATTCCACATGAGTCCACCATACCTTCCTATATGCGGCATTTACCTGCCGTTCCAAATAAATTTGCATGTGCCAAACTCTAAACCTTCAAATGATAATCTTTTTTATGCCTGAATCGCTCATGTAGTGACTGGGGGCTGTCAGTATCTTCCATGCTAGGTGGGTTATTCTCACGATGAGTGGACTCCGCTCATCATTCACGAGAAAATGGCTGGTAATCGGGATGCCCAGTCCCATGCTCAAATCAAATCAAAATAAATTAAAACAAAACTCCCCCAGGATTGTTGCTTGTATGGACGGTACCCGTTGTTTCGGACCAGCCGTGGAGTGTGCTTGTTGGTTGAGGGGGAGTAAAAAAACTTTACCATTTTGTTTGGGAACCGCCTATAATGTATGTAGCATGGAAGATATCGAGATCTCTCGGTCGTTATGTTGACAATGAAAGCATACTGCTCAAAATTATATTCATCTCTGTTTCAAAAAGCTCGAGCTCTGGCACCTCTGCAAATCCCTGCTTCCCTCTGCGAAGGGCCTATCTATTTACTTTTATTGTTGAGTCATCATTCTCTTATAAAAAGCACCAGTTAGAGAGCACCACTGTCATTTGTATGCTTTGCTATTAATTGATATTGAGTATGACTGTGACTGGATCTCTTTTACCATGAATTATAATGTCTAGTCAGTCCTTGATCTTCAGGTGTGCTCTGCATTTATGTTTTGCGGTCTCAGAAAGGGCTAGCGAGATACCATCTTGTTATACCATATCACGATTGTTTTGGAAAAGTGTTGTCATCCGAGATTTATTATTATTACTCGCTAGCTGATTATGCTATTGATATGAGTAAACGTGAGACCTAAATGTTATTGTGAATATGGTTAGTTCATAATCTTTGCTGAAAACCTGAATGCTGGCTATACATATTTGCAACAACAAGATCAAACAGAGTTTGTAAAAGTTTTTCTTTATCACTTTCAATTTGTCAACTGAATTGCTTGAGGACAAGCAATGGGTTAAGCTTGGGGGAGTTGATACGTCTCCATTGTATCTACTTTTCCAAACTCTTTTGCCCTTGTTTTGGACTCTAATTTGCATGATTTGAATGGAACTAACCCGGACTGATGTTGTTTTCCGCAGAATTCCCATGGTGTTATTTTTGTGCAGAAATAAAAGTTCTCGGAATGACCTGAAACTTCACGGAGAATATTTTTGGAATAAATAAAAAATATTGGCCAAAGAATCAACCGAGGGGGACCCACCGCCTGTCCACAAGGGTGGGGGCGCGCCCCTGGCTTGTGGGTCCCACGAAGCTCCACCGACCTCAACTCCAACTCCATATATTCATGTTCGGGGAGAAAAAAATCAGAGAGAAGGATTCATCACGTTTTACGATACGAAGCCACCGCCACCTCTTGTTCTTCCTCGGGAGGGCAGATCTGGAGTCCGTTCGGGGCTCCGGAGAGGGGAAATCGTCGCCATCATCATCATCAACCATCCTCCATCACCAATTTCATGATGCTCACCGCTGTGCGTGAGTAATTCCATCGTAGGCTTGCTGGACGGTGATGGGTTGGATGAGATTTATCATGTAATCGAGTTAGTTTTGTTAAGGTTTGATCCCTAGTATCCACTATGTTCTGAGATTGATGTTGCTATGACTTTGCTATGCTTAATGCTTGTCACTAGGGCCCGAGTGAAATGATTTCAGATCTGAACCTATTATGTTTTCATGAATATATATGTGTTCTTGATCCTATCTTGCAAGTTATAGTCACCTACTACGTGTTATGAACCGGCAACCCCGGAGTGACAATAGTCGGGACACTTCCCGGTGATGACCGTAGTTTGAGGAGTTCATGTATTCACTAAGTGCTAATGCTTTGGTTTGGTTCTCTATTAAAAGGAGGCCTTAATATCCCTTAGTTTCCATTAGGACCCCGCTGCCGCGGGAGGGTAGGACAAAAGATGTCATGCAAGTTCTTTTCCATAAGCACGTATGACTATATTCGGAATACATGCCTACATTATATTGATGAATTGGAGCTAGTTATGTGTCACCCTAGGTTATAACTGTTGCATGATGAATGCCATCCGATATAATTATCCATCATTGATCCATTGCCTACGAGCTTTTCACATATTGATCTTTGCTACGTTACTTTTTCGTTGCCACTGTTACAATTGCTACAAAACTGTTACTATTACTTTTGCCACCGTTACCGTTACTTCCATACTACTTTGCTACTAAATACTTTGCTGCAGATATTAAGTCTTTCGGGTGTGGTTGAATTGACAACTCAGCTGCTAATACTTGAGAATATTCTTTGGCTCCCCTTGTGTCGAATCAATAAATTTGGGTTGAATACTCTACCCTCGAAAACTGTTGCGATCCCCTATACTTGTTGGTTATCACAAACCATGCCTCATGGGCAAGATGACTAAAACTCCGTTCTCCGTAACAATGGAGCGAGCTGATGACTTATTGGAAATAATACATACCGATGTATGCGGTCCGAAGAGGGTTGAAGCACGCGGCGGGTATCGTTATTTTCTGACCTTCACAGATGATTTGAGTAGGTATGGGTATATCTACTTAATGAAACACAAGTCTTAAACATTTGAAAAGTTCAAAGAATTTCAGAGTGAAGTGGAGAATCATCGTAACAAGAAAATAAAGTTTCTACGATCTGATCATGGAGGTGAATATTTGAGTTACGAGTTTGGACTTCATTTAAAACAATGTGGAATTGTTTCACAACTCACGCCACCTGGAACACCACAGCGTAATGGTGTGTCCTAACGTCTTAACCGTACTTTATTAGATATGGTGCGTTCTATGATGTCTCTTACCGATTTACCACTATCATTTTGGGATTATGCATTAGAGACAGCCGCATTCACGTTAAATAGGGCATCGTCTAAATCCGTTGAGACGACACCGTATTGTCGGATTCAGGGCTTCGCTGACCCAAGAAAGGTTTGAACTCTGGGGTGTGTGCGAAGAACTCGACCTCTCCAGCCAACCGATTCATCGCTCTCACGGCCTAGCTTGATGAACAGGAAAGGAAAGAGACACGGCAGTTTACCCAGGTTCGGTCCACCTTGCGGTGTAAGACCCTACTCCTGCTTTGGGGTGGATTAGCCTCACGAGGGACTGAGGATGAACTAGTACAGAGGAAGAACAACCTCACGAGGTCTGTTCTTGTGTGGGTTTGAGCTGAGGATTCGATCTCTTCCTACGGTGGTGGCTAACCTATATATAGTGGCCTTGGTCCTCTTCCTCCAAAATGATGGCAGGAAGGGATCCCACAACGGCCAATTTTGAAGGGGGACAAGTAGTACATCTTATCCTGACGAAAGGTGGTCTTCGCCTGCAAAGCTTCTGGTCATGACATCGTGGTGGGCTTGGCGATGACATCCGTCTTGCCGTCCTGACGGTCTTGGTCTCGTTGCACGGGAATGGAAACCTTTGGGTGATTCCTTGGGACTCCGCACCTGCGCTTGCCTCCTTAGCACCAAAGAGGAAACCTGCTGCACTGCGCCTGCTGGCGCCCGCCTAGCCTTGGTCGTCATGGCTTGCATCACCTGAACCTCATGAGATGGGTGCTTGCATTGGAATCTCTGCTCCTCAGGAGCCAGCCTAGGGAGGCCCCTCCCTCCGGAGGTCTTGGCGTCGTCCGCCTCGCGAGGGTCTTGTCTTGCCAATGTTGAAGATGGGCCGTACCAGGCCATTGATGGAGCCACGCTGTGGGCCGCAGGCAGGCAAGTCTGGGTACCCTGGTTCCCAGAACGCCGACAGTAGCCCCGGGCCCAAGGCGCGCTCGGACTTGGCTTCGGGGCAAAGCCGAAGGGCAAGGGCGAAGCGCCGCGGGCCCCAATCGCCTGCGGACCGAGTTGACGCGTGGCGCCTGACGGGACGTGGGCGTGTCCGCTTCCCCACACTGCCTCGGCAACCATCCGACTTGACAACTGCCTGTTGCATGCAGAAAAGTCATCATTACTCGAGATCGTGGGAGGCCGGCGGTTGGCCTTCCTTCGGCTATAAATGGGAGAGTGGGCGGAGCCCCCTGCTCATCTCCGTCTTCTCGCTGCTTGCTCCTCCTTCTTCCTTTCCATCCCATCGACTTGCCAGTGAGTCCATGGTGCCAACAAAGAAGTTTTCCGCCGCGGAGAAGGGGAAGGCCCCCAAGGAGGGGCCAGGCTCGCCGCCGCCCAAGAGAGGCCGTGGACGCCCCCGCAAGTACGCCGCGACTCCAGCGGTGGGCCCTCGGGGGCGCGGGCGCATCCCTTCAAGGGCCAGCTTCACCTCAGACAGCCGCAGTGGTGCTTCCTCCCACGGTGGGAGCTGCCGTGGATGGGGCGGCCTCAGCGATGGGAGGAGGCCCGCGGAGATCGCCCGGCCACCGCGGCCGCACTCCCACTCGGCCGACATGTCCCCGAAGTTCGTCGGGTGGTCGGAGAGGCCCGCGGGCATCTGGTTCTAGCTTCGCGTTTCTTCACGGGCGTGCTGCCGGCCGGGGGCCCTAGCGGCCTTTGGCTGCAGGCCGATGGCTGCTGCAGCAAGGCCTCATGGGTGGAGGTCGAAGTCACCACCACTGGCAACGTGTTCCTGAATCGCGGGTTGCAGCCATTCGCCCGCGCACGGGGCTTGCACGGGAGGTGCACCCTCCACTTCTGGTACGACGGCGTCGTGACCCTCTATGTTAGGGTGTTCGGGGAAGACGGCCAGCGCTCGGGGTGCTGCCCGAAAAGCGACACCGACGACGACGATGGTAACGATGACGATGACTGGAGGGGTGGCGCCATCGCTGGCGGTGAGCTTGCCCTTGGCGACGGTCACGCCGCCTCCAGCAGCGGCGGCTCCTTCGGGGAGAGCACCAGCGACGGCGACTACGACGAGCCGCCGTGTCGCCGGGCTCGAACTGAGGAGGGTGAAGAGCCACGTCGCCATCGCGCCCCTGTGAAGAAGGAGGAGGACTTCGACTGAGCTCGAGTGCTGCTGGAGCCGGGCCTCAAGAGCCGCTGTAGTCGCGTGGCTTGCTTTTGTTTCTTTCTTCCCCCTGCATTAAAAAAGGTAGAGGGCCCTGTCGGGGCATGTAATGAACTATGGCGCTTGCGCCGTTATGTTACCGTTTTCGTGTTGCATTGTGGTACCCGCGTTACCGCTGATTGTGGTTGGGGCGACTTAGCTTGATATTCTTGTGGTGCACTCCCCTGCCGCAAGAGCGTGCCTTGCCGCGAGGAGACTCAAAAGTCGATGAGCCTCAGGAGGCACCCTGCAGCTGTAGGATTAGGAAAACTCCGGAGGCGTCATGCCCGTGAGCTCGTTTGAGAGCGTCGCGCGAAGACGAAGATGCCAAGAGGCCAGGGTACTGAGGCTTTGGCGAGATGTGTTCGCGGGCGGGCCCGAGCGCACACACCTGCCTAGCCCCCGCGCGCGGGACGTGCGAGGAGGAGCCACGGGCAACTGCCACTCCTCCTGAGGCAAGAGCTGGAAGAGCGAACGGTGCAAGGAGAAGAAATTTCTCAGCCGTCAAATGAAATGCAAAAAATCTCAAATTCCATTCAAGAAGTTGCAAACCAACTACAGAAAGCAAGCAATAGAACAGCCGCGTCCGGCACCTATACTAGTCTTCTTGTCTTCCCACCATCATGGAGCATGGGGCCTCCACTAGGACGTGGGTGGGAGCCCCCGTGAGGCCCAGGGGTGGCGCTCAGGAGACTCCGGGGCGTGTACAGCCCCAACTCATTATTACGTGAGAGTGTCACGAGCGGAGATCTTCACGGGCGCATGGCCTTGGTCATGGCGAGTTGAGGAATACTCCCCACCCCTGGGTAGGAACCCCGCTCCGCGCATCCCCCGGCCACCGTTGGGGCGTCCAAAAACCAGGACAGGACCAAGGGGCAAGGGGCCACGCGAGCGATGGCGAGGGGGCTGTGGGCCTCCTCCGGGGGAGAGGGCTCGCCGGTGCCTTCCCCAGGAGAAGACCCGCTTCTGGCTTGCACACACCGGGGTGGGCGTGGTGCCGCTCGCCGCACAGCGTGGGGGAATCCTTCGCGCCGAGCTCATGCCACGCGCGGGGCACGCCCCTCGTTCGACCTCCGGGCGTGTCCTGCTGGCCTGAGGTGAGGCCAACCCCCGGAGGTGCACCGTCTTGGCACGATCTACCTGCAATCCAAGGTTAGCACGGCATATCCCAATGGTGTTGATAGTAACTGACTGTTGTTGCCGCGGGAGGCGTCCTCGGGGCGCCGGCCGGCTCGTAAAGGACCCCGGTCACGGGCGACCTTGGCGACTCCGTCGTCCGAGCCGATGAGGGGAGTGCGCATGGGCTTCCCCTGTGCACGTACAACGAACCCATTGGCGGCGGTATGGGGGCGCCGGGGGCCGCCGTCCTGAGGCCAGCCCCCAGCCCCCCAGCTCTGCCGCCCATCATCCTTAGCGCCTGGTCATGTCGATCAGGGCGCGGCCCTTCGGCGTGGCTCCAGGAGGGGTCGCCTACCCCGGCCGTGCCCCGTGGAAATGCACCTTGGGTCGGGACAGCGGCGCCTCGCACCAGATCCCTGCCGCGAGGTCCTCCGTGCTCTCCTCAAAAGGGCGAGCGGACGGCGCAGGGGCGGGCGCAAGCTCTCGACGGTGTCCGTGATGTGGGCATGATGCAGAAACCTGTTGCGCCCTCGCAGGCGGCGTCGAGCAGCTCGGCAACTCGGCCGAGCAAAGCGTCATCCCTGCTTTCCACCAACCTGCATCGCAGTAACTCGTGCGCCACGAGGAGCACTACGCGCGTGTTCGCCTAATCATGGCTAGTGTGCAGGGACGATGCCATGGCGTAACTAGAAGACCGCACGGTGACGCGAGTCCGGCGCCGCACAGGGGGTGGTGGAAGTAGCTCGTGCCGCCGACGGTCGATCGCTCCAGCGGTCGCGATGGTCGCGAGGAGCATGGGGCGCCGAGCTCCATGGCCGGCAGGCGCCGCCTGAGCGGCTCTGGCAGCCCAATGTTTGGCGTAAGCTCGGGGACCTTCCTCCATGAAGGCGGCGGGGGCGGAAACGGGGCAAAGGTCGGAGAAGAGCCTCGACACGCCCCTACCTGGCGTGCCAAATGTCGGATTCAGGGCTCCGCTGACCCAAGAAAGGTTCGAAATCTGGGGCGTGTGCGAAGAACTCGACCTCTGCAGCCAACCGATTCGTCGCTCTCACGGCCTAGCTTGATGAACAGGAAAGGAAAGAGACACAGTAGTTTACCCAGGTTCGGGCCACCTTGCGGTGTAAGACCCTACTCCTGCTTTGGGGTGGATTATCCTCGCGAGGGGCTGAGGATGAACTAGTAAAGAGGAAGAACAACCTCACGAGGTTTGTTCTTGTGTGGGTTTGAGCTGAGGATTCGATCTCTTCCTACGGTGGTGGCTAACCTATATATAGTGGCCTTGGTCATCTTCCTCCAAAAATGAAGGCGGGAAGGGATCCCACAACGGCCAATTTTGAAGGGGGACAAGTAGTACATCTTATCCTGATGAAAGGTGGTCTTTGCCTGCAAAGCTTCTAGTCGTGACGTCGTGGTGGACTCGGCGATGACATCTGTCCTGCCGTCCTGGCGGTCTTGGTCTCGTAGCACAGGAATGGAAACCTTTGGGTGATTCCTCGGGACTCCGTGCCTGCGCTTGCCTCCTTAGCACCAAAGAGGAAACCTGCTGCACTGCGCCCACTGGGGCCCGCCTGGCCTTGGTCGTCATGGCTTGCGTCACCCGAACCTCATGAGATGGGTGCTTGCATAGGAATCTCCGCTCCTCAGGAGCCAGCCTAGGGAGGCCGCTCCCTCCGGAGGTCTTGGCATCGTCCGCCTCGCTAGGCTTAGCCCCTAGCGAGGGTCTTGTCTCACCGATGTTGAAGATGGGCCGTACCAGGCCGTCGATGGAGCCACGCCATGGCCCACAGGCAGGCATGTCTGGGTACCCTGGTTCCCAAAACGCCGACACGTATGAACTGTGGTTTGGCAAGAAACCTAAGCTATCATTTCTTAAAGTTTGGGGATGCGACGCTTATGTCAAAAGGCTTTAGCCTGATAAGTTCGAACCCAAATTGGAGAAGTGCGTCTTCATAGGATACCCTAAAGAAACTATTGGGTACACCTTCTACCACAGATCTGAAGGCAAGATCTTTGTTGCTAAGAATGGGTCCTTTCTAGAGAAGGAGTTTCTCTCGAAAGAAGTGAGTGGGACGAAAGTAAAACTTAATGAGGTAATTGTACCTTCTCTCGAATTGGAAAGTAGCACATCACAGAAAACCGTTCCCATGATGCCTACACCAACTAAAGAGGAAGCTAATGATGATGATCATGAAACTTTGGATCAAGTTACTACTGAACCTCGTAGGTCGAAGAGAGCACGTTCCGCAACAGATTGGTATGGTAATCCTGTCCTGGAAGTCATGTTATTAGACCATGGCGATCCTACGAACTATGAAGAAGCTATGGTGAGCCCAGATTCCAATAAATGGCTTGAGGCCAAGAAATCTGAGATAGGATCCATGTATGAGAACAAAGTGTGGACTTTGGTGGACTTGCCCGATGATCGGCAAGCCATAGAACATAAATGGATCTTCAAGAAGAAGACTAATGTTGATGGTAATGTTACTATCTACAAAGCTCGACTTGCTACGAAAGGTTTACGACAAGTTCAAGGGGTTGACTACGATGAGACTTTCTCACCCATAGCGATGCTTCAGTCTGTCCGAATCATGTTAGCAATTGCCGCATTTTATGAAATCTGGCAAATGGACGTCAAAACTGCATTCCTTAATGGATTTCTTAAAGAAGAGTTGTATATGATGCAACCAGAAGATTTTGTCGATCCTAAAGGTGCTGACAAAGTGTGCAAGCTCCAGCGATCCATCTATGGACTGGTGCAAACATCTCGAAGTAGGAATATACGCTTTGATGAGGTGATCAAAGCATATGGTTTTATACAGACTTATGGTAAAGCCTGTATTTACAAGAAAGTGAGTGGGAGCTTTGTAGCATTTCTGATATTATATGTGGATGACATATTGTTGATTGGAAATGATATAGAATTTCTGGATATCATAAAAGGATATTTGAATAAGAATTTCTCAATGAAAGACCTCGGTGAAGCTACTTATGTATTGAGCATCAAGATCTATAGGGATAGATCGAGCCGTTTAATAGGACTTTCACAAAGCACATACCTTGACAAAGTTTTGAAGAAGTTCAAAATAGATTAGTCAAAGAAAGGGTTCTTGCCTGTGTTACAAGCTATGAAGTTGAGTAAGACTCAAAACCCGACCACGGCAGAAGATAGAGAGAGAATGAAAGTCATTCCCTATGCCTCAGCCATAGGTTCTATAAAGTATGCCATGTTGTGAACCATACCTGTTGTGTACCTTGCCATGAGTTTGGCAAGGGGGTACTATAGTGATCCAGGAGTAGATCACTGGACATCGGTCAAAATTATCCTTAGGTACCTTAAAGAGGACCAAGGAAATGTTTCTCGGTTATGGAGGTGATAAAGAGTTCGTCGTAAAGGGTTACATCGATGCAAGCTTTGACACCGATTCGGATGACTCTGAGTCTCAATCTGGATACGTATTGAAAGTGGGAGCAATTAACTAGAGTAGCTCCATGCAGAGCATTATAGACATAGAAATTTGCAAAATACATACGGATCTGAATGTGGCAGACCCGTTGACTAAACTTCTCTCACAAGAAAAACATGATCACACCTTAGTACTCTTTGGATATTAATCAAATGGCGATGTGAACTAGATTATTGACTCTAGTAAACTCTTTGGGTGTTAGTCACATGGCGATGTGAACTATGGGTGTTAATCACATGGCGATGTGAACTAGATTATTGACTCTAGTGCAAGTGGGAGACTGATGGAAACATGCCCTAGAGGCAATAATAAAATGGTTATTATTATATTTCCTTAATCATCATAAAGGTTTATTATTCATGCTAGAATTCTATTGACCGGAAACTTAAATACATGTGTGGATACATAAACAAATACCGTGTCCCTAGTGAGCCTCTACTAGACTAGCTCGTTGATCAAAAGATGGTTAAGGTTTCCTAACCATAGACATGTGTTGTCATTTGATAATGGGATCACATCATTAGGAGAATGATGTGATGGACAAGACCCATCCGTTAGCTTAGCATATTGATCGTTCAGTTTATTGCTATTGCTTTCTTCATGTCAAATATATATTCCTTCGACTATGAGATTATGCAACTCCCGAATACCGGAGGAATACCTTGTGTGCTATCAAACGTCACAACATAACTGGGTAATCATAAAGATGCTCTATATGTATCTCCGAAGGTGTTTGTTGAGTTGGCATAGATCGAGATTAGGATTTGTCACTCCGAGTATCGGAGAGGTATCTCTGGGCCCTCTCGGTAATACGCATCATAAGCTTGCAAGCAATTGACTAAGGAGTTAGTTATGAGGTGATGCATTACGGAATGAGTAAAGAGACTTGCCAGTAACGAGATTGAACTAGGTATAAAGATACCGACGATCGAATCTTGGGCAAGTAACATACTGATGGACAAAGGGAACTACACATGTTGTCATAACGGTTCGACCGATAAAGATCTTCATAGAATTTGTAGGAGCCAATATGGGCATCCAGGTTCCGCTATTGGTTATTGACCGGAGAGGTGTCTCGGTCATGTCTACATAGTTCTCGAACCCGTAGGGTCCGCACGCTTAACGTTCGTTGACGATATAGTGTTATATGAGTTATATGATTTGGTGACTGAATGTTGTTCGGAGTGCCGGATGAGATCACAGACATGACGAGGAGTCTTGAAATGGTAAAGAGGTAAATATTGATATATAGGACGATGGTATTCAGATATCGGAAGTGTTTCGGAGTGCACCGGATAGTCATCGGGTCACCGGAAGGGGTTCCGGACACCCCCGGCAAGTGTATAGGCCTTATGGGCCAAAGGAGGGGACAGACCAGCCCACTAGGGGGCTGGCGCGCCCCTCTCCTTGGCTGGCCGGCCCTAGGGGAAGGAAAGGGGAGGGGTGGCCCCTCCTGCCTTTCCCTCCTCAGGAGAGAAAGAAAAGGGGGGGCACCTCCTCCTTCCTTCCTCCCGCACTCCAATAAGGAAAGGGGGGCACCACTTGGGGAGGACCCCAAGTAGGATTCGGCCTACTTGGGGTGCCCTCCTGGCTGCTCCCTCCTCCCCCCCACCTATATATATGTGGGAGGGGGGCGCCTAGCACAACCACGACAATTGTTTAGCCGTGTGCGGCGCCCCCCTCCACCGTTTACACCCTCGGTCATATTTTCATAGTGCTTAGGCGAAGCCCTGCGGAGATAGCATCACCATCACCATCACCATGCCATCCTGCTGCCGGAACTCATCCACTACCTCGCCGTCTTGCTGGATCAAGAAGGCGCGGACGTCACCGAGCTGAACGTGTGCCGAACGCGGAGGTGTCGTACGTTCGGTACTCGATCGGTTGGATCGCAAAGAAGTTCGACTCCATCAACCGCATTGTCAAATGCTTCCACTTACGGTCTACGAGGGTACGTAGACACACTGTCCCCCTGGTTGCTATGCATCTCCATGGATAGATCTTGCGTGTGCGTAGAAATTTTTTGTTTTCCATGCAACGTTTCCCAACACACCTCGCCATCGAGGCCATCATCGATGCCTCGCGCGCCAACACCGCCACGCGGTTGGCTGCTTTAAATGACAATTCATGGCATTTTCTTGAGGCCACCATCGGTGCCTTCGACGAAGTCTACGAGGTGTTTTCTCAGCGTGCCCGTGCTTACCTCAACTTGAGAGCCAGCAGGTTGGTGCCCAGAGCGGCTCAGGCCACCCACCACTATGAGGAGGATAACCACGATGTGGAGGCCTTGCCCTCTTCCAAGTCCAAGGATCCAATCGTCATCAATATCTTCGACGATGAGGAGTAGCTTTTCTTATTAGCTCACTGTAAGGACCTATGTTTAGCTAGCTAGCTACTCCGGTTAAGCATGTTCGGTTTACCGGTTGCATGTGCTGCTCCTTCCTTTCCTTAACAAATTCTAGTGATTTGTCCTATGTACTGTTACCATGCAATCTGATCCTCTAGTATATATGTTCTATTTGTCGTGCAATGTGGTGCTCACTTATTAACTGCTTGGTTAATTTATTGTCGTGTTCAGTTATCTGTTTGGGTCAATTCTATAATGTGATGTTCAATTCTTGTGGGTGCAATTTTGTAGTGTCTTGCATGTGAGAAATAAATTGAATTTGACTCTACAAAATACATGAGAAACAAATACAATTGCTATATTTCCAAGTTGTCAAGCATGCTTGGTTTGGTTAACTGTCTGATCTTCTAGTATGTTATATATTGTGCAATGTGGTGCTCACTTAATGTTTGGTTCATTTGTTGTGGTGTTTAGTTAACTGTTTGGTTCAATTCTGCAATGCGATGTTCAATTGTTGTGGGTGCATTTTTGTATTCTCTTCCATATGAGAAATAAATCAAATTTGGTTGTACTAAATACATGAGAAACAAATACAATTGCTATATTTCCAAGTTGTTAAGCATGCTTGGTTTGGTTAACTGGCTCATCTTCTATTAGGAGCATGTTATATTGTGCAATGTGGTGCTCAATTAATGTTTTGTTCATTTGTTGTGGTGTTTAGTTGACTGTTTGGTTCAATTCTGCAATGCGATGTTCAATTATTGTGGGTACAATTTTGTATTGTTATGCATGTGAGGAATAAATCGACTTTGGCTGTAAATACATGAGAAACATATACAATTGCTATATTTCCTACTTATTAATCACGCTTGGTTTGGATAAATGGATATTCCATGTGGCTCGAATTAATCTGCTGAATCTGCAATGTGTTTATTTTTCATCAACATATTTTACTGATAGTATGCCAACCCACACTTAACCTGATCAATAACTACCTTATATGTGTTGCAGGGAAACAATGGGAAGCACTGGGGTTTACAATCGAGGTTCGCACATGCATTGTCCTTTATCTAATAGCACATTATTGTGCAATTGCAGAAACTATTCTAATATTTAGGTTTTTAACAATTTGATCTTGCACATGTAGGTCCTGCTGTCAGAGGTTTTGACCCACTGTTCGACCCATTTTGCATATGGGGAAATGAGTTGTCCATGAATATCGGTCAAGTCAAGAAACTCAGAAAGATTGTTAGGATAAAGAAAATAGCTACGAAAAATAACAAGATCTTTGTCTGCACAATGAAGAAGACATCAGTGAACTACATGATGGTACTAACTATTATACCTTGTCTTTTTTATTCCTTTGTGCCATTTCCAAATTTAGAGAAGACATTTATGCATATCTTTGTTTTCAGCCCTTTCGAAAGCAGTTCACTGATGATTACCTCTCAAACCATCTGTATGGTCAGGAGCGAGGAAGGTATTCAAACAACACCCACGGTACAATATTGAAGTCTTCCTCAAGAGGACGAAGGATGGACGGTCAATCATCCACAGGCACTAGCCTAAAGTTGCAAGGATCTTCAACACCAATGAAGGCTCAATATTCGCCTTCCGCTTTAGCAGATTTCCAAATGAGATTCATCTGTATATCTACCGTCTAAGATGCTATTTTCCAAAGGTTATAGATGTTGCATGTGAAACTTGGTGCTGGTGCAGTTGTGTAAAGGGGTAGCTAGCTATATGCCTATATGGTGTAACTGAGTGCTGAACCTATATGATGTTCTACTATGATGTATTTCAATTATGAAATCCTGGTTCCATAATACAAAAATGAAATATACTGTGTGCTTAATATGAAATGTCAATTTGATTAATAAATGGATTATTAATAATAGGCTAATTAGCCTGCTCATTGGGTTTTTCAGATTGCAAATGGTTATTGAGACAATGATACGTCTCCAACGTATCTATAATTTTTTATTGTCCATACTGTTATATTATCAATCTTGGATGTTTTATATTCATTTTATAACAACTTTATATCATTTTCTGGGACTAACCTATTGACATAGTGCCTAGTGCCAGTTGTTGTTTTTTGCATGACTATATTATCAATCCTGGAGATAATTCTTTTGCATAATTGCCCAAACGTAGTCCAAATGCCACCAAACTTTTTGGAGAATTTTTTCTGCCTAGAAGACACCCACGAGGCCCAAGAGGTGCACCAGAGGGGCCCTATGGGGCCCACTAGGCACCAGGGCGCGCCAGAGGCCCCTAGCGCGCCCTGGTGGGTAGTGGGGCCCACAGGCACTCCCTCCACCGCCTCTCAACTTTATAAATACTATAATATTCAAAAAACTCTATGGGAGTCGAGAGAAAACAGTTTCCGCCGCCGCAAGTTCCAGAACCACGAGAACCAATCTAGAGGCCTTCTCCGGCACTCTGCCGGAGGGGTCAACGATCACATAGGGGTTTTTCATCATCACCCTTGCCCCTCCGATGATGCGTGAGTATTTTACCACAGACCTACGGGTCCGTAGGCAGTAGCTAGATGGCTTCTTCTCTCTTTTTGATCTTCAATACAATGTTCTCCTCGATGTTCTTGGAGATCTATTTGATGTAACTCTTTTTTGCGGTGTGTTTGTTGGGATCCGATGAATTGTGAGTTTATGAACAGATCTATCTATGCATATTATTTGAGTCTTTGTTGAACTCTTATATGCATGATTGTTATAGCCTCGTATTTCTTCTCTAAAACTTTGGTTTGGTTTGGCCAACTAGATTGATTTTTCATGCCATGGGAAGAGGTGCTTTGTGATGGGTTCGATCTTGCGGTGCTCAATCGCAGTGACAGAAAGAGACATGACACACATGTACCATTGCCATTAAGGATAAAAAGATGCGGTCTATTCCTACATGAATAGATCTTGTCTACATCATGTCATCGTTCTTATTGCATTACTCCATTTTTTCATGAACTTAATACACTAGATGCATGCTGGATAGCGGTCGATGTGTGGAGTAATAGTAGTAGATGCAGGCAGGAGTCAGTCTACTAACCTTGGACGTGATGCCTATATACATGATCATTGCCTTGGATATCGTTCTAATTATTTTCTTTTCTATCAATTGCTCAACAGTAATTTGTTTACCCACCATATGCTTTTTTCTCGAGAGAAGCCTCTAGTGAAATCTACGGCCCCCGGGTCAATTTTCTATCATATTAGTTTCAGATATATTAATCCAAAAATCCAAAAATACCTTTCTGCAATTTTTCTTTATTTATTTTATTTTGTGTTTTTTTAGATCTATCTATCCAATCTCATACAATTTGATCTATCTCATTACCGAGGAGGGATTGACAACCCCTCTTACGCGTTGGGTTGCAAATTTTTGTTATTTGTGTGAAGGTACTGCTTACATAGTTTGGTGGATGGATTGATACCTTGGTTTCATAACTGAGGGAAATACTTACCGTTGTTGTGCTGCATCATCCTCTCCTCTTCGGGGAAATACCAACGCAGATACAGGCAATCAGGAAGAATTTCTGGCGCCGTTGCCGAGGAGGATCAAGTCCAGATCTATCAGGTACCCAATCACAAATCTCATCTCCTTGCAATTTACTTTATTCCATTTTCCTCTCGTTTTCATCTCCCCCACTTCTAAAACTTTTTCAGAAAAACACAAAAATATTTGTCTTTTTTTTGCCTTCTTTTTTGTTTGTCTTTTTTTCGTTTGATCCCTTGTTTGCTTGCAATCTTGTTTGTGTAGTCACGATGTCTCAAGAAAATACCAAATTGTGTGATTTTTCCAATACTAATAATAATGATTTTATCAGTACTCCAATTGCTTCTCCCGCCGCTAGTGCGGAATCTTATGATATTAATGCCGCTTTGTTGAATCTTGTTATGAAAGAGCAATTTTTCGGTAGTCCTGATGAGGATGCCGCGTCCTATCTAAACACTTTCATAGAATTCTGTGATATGCAAAAGAAAAAAGATGTGGACAATGATATTGTGAAGTTGAAATTATTTCCTTTCTCTTTGAGGGATCGTGCAAAAATTTGGTTTTCATCTTTGCCTCGCAATAGTATTGATTCTTGGGATAAGTGCAAAGATGCTTTTATTACTAAGTATCTTCCGCCCGTGAAAATTATTTCCCTTAGAAATCAAATCATGAATTTCAAGCAACTTGAGCATGAACATGTTGCACAATCTTGGGAAAGAATGAAATTAATGCTAAGAAATTGTCCTACTCATGGTTTAAATTTATGGATGATTATACAAAAAATATGCGGGATTGAATTTTGTTTCTAGAAATCTTTTAGGTTCCGCCGCGGGTGGTTCTTTTATGGAAATTACTTTGGGTGAAGCTACTAAATTGATTGATAATATTGTGGCAAATTAGTCACAATGGTATACCAAAAGAACACCTACTAGTAAAAAAGTTAACTCGGTTGAAGAAATTAGTACTTTGAGTGAAAAAGTTGATGCACTTATGAAATTAGTTGCTAGTAAAAGTGCTCCTATTGATCTTAATGATGTTCCTTTGTCTACTTTGATTGAGCAAAATAGTGATTCCGTAGATGTGAATTTTGTCTCGTGAAACAATTTTAATAACAATGCTTATACAGGCAATTTTAATCCTAGACCTTTTCCTGGAAATTCCTCTAATAATTAGGGAAATTCCTATGGTAATTCTTCTTATTATAATAATAGGATGCCCTCTGATCTTGAGAGCAATATTAAAGAATTTATCAATGCGCAAAAAAAATTCAACACTACGATAGAAGAAAAGTTGAATAAGATTGATGATATGTCTAGGAGCATTGGTAGAATTTCACATGATGTAGAAAATTTCAAGATTAAAAAATTTCCACCTAAGGTTGATGCCAATGAATCAATTAAAGCTTTATATGTTTCCATGGATGAAAGTAAGAAAAGAACTACTATGCTTAGAGCTGAAAGAGAATTTTTAGAAAGGGTGTTTTCTACCAATTGCTTTCTTAGTAATGATGAAAATGGTAAAATGATTGGTGTTTCTTCTATTGATTCCTGGTTTAGTAATATTAAACTTGATGATAAGGGGATTGAAGAAGACTCAACTTTAGCTAGAAGGCGTCCCCATAATTCGGAGGGTGGAAATCTTGTTGAAAAATTTGATAAAAGTGTGTTTGGAGAGGTCAAAACTTTAACTAGTGATGTGCCCACTCTTTTGGATTACAAAGAATTTAATTATGATAGTTGTTCTTTGATTGATTGTATATCTTTGTTGCAATCCATCATAAATTCACCCAATGCCTATGAACAAAATAAAGCTTTTACTAAACATATTGTGGATGCCATGCTAAAAGCCTTAGAAGAAAACTTGGAGTTAGAGATTTCAATTCCTAGAAAATTATATGATGAATGAGAACCTACCATTAAAGTCAAGATTAAAAATTATGAGTGTAATTCTTTATGTGATTTAGGTGCTAGTGTTTCCACAATTCTGAAATCTCTATGTGATGTGCTTGGTTTTACCAATATTGAAGAATGTTCTCTTAATTTGCACTTGGCGGATTCTACTTTTTAAAAGCCTTTGGGAAGAATTAATGATGTTCTTATTCTTGCAAATATGAATTATGTGCCCATAGACTTTATTGTGCTTGATATTAATTGCAATCCAACTTGTCCTATAATACTTGGTAGACCGTTTTTTCAAACTATTGGTGTCGTGATTGATATGAAAGAAGGGAATATTAAATTTCGGTTTCCTCTAAAGAAGGGTATGGAACACTTCGCTAGAACTAAAATTAAGCCACCATATGAGTCAATCATGAGGGCAACCTATGGAGCAAAAACCAAAGATGACAATACTTGAATCTATGCATTATGCCTAGCTAGGGGCATAAAACAATAGCGTTTGTTGGGAGGCAACCCAATGAATAAAATTTGTTTTCTCTTTTTCCTTCTGTTCTTGTGTGTTTACACAATTATGCTACTGTTATGATTGTGTTTTTATGTTTAAATTAGTGTTTGTGCCAAGTAAAGCCTTTAGGATCATGTTGGTTGATAGTTGATTTGATCTTGTTGGAAAGCAGAAACTTTTGCGCCCAGTAGCAGAATTGTTAAAAATCACAAAAACGTGTTGTTGCTCAAAATATTTTACACAAGATGGATATACAATATGCCTACATTGTCCTAATTTTTCAGAATTTTTGGAGTTACAGAAGTATGGTTAAAGTATAGATTATTATAGACAGTTCTGTTTTTGACAGATTCTATTTTCCTTGCATTGTGTGCTTATTTTGATGAATCTATGGACTATATTGGGGGGTATAAGCCATGGTAAAGTTAGAATATAGTACGTATAATGCAATAATAAAATATGAATGGGTTTGCAACAGTACTTAAAGTGGTGATTTTCTTTATTATACTAACGGATCTCATGAAGGTTTTGTTAAGTTTTGTGTGATTGAAGTTTTCAAGTTTTGGGTGAGATCACGATGGATGAAGGAATAAGGAGTGAAAAGAGCCTAATCTTGGGGATGCCCATGGCACCCCAAGGTAATATTCAAGGAGAACCAAGCAACTAAGCTTGGGGATGCCCCGGAAGGCATCCCCTCTTTCTTCTAACGACCATCGGTAATTTTACTTGGAGCTATATTTTTATTCGTCACATATCATGAGTTTTGCTTGGAGCGTCTTGTATTATATGAGTCTTTGCTTGTTTTGATTTTTAGTTTGTCATAATCATCCTTGCTGGACACACCTATTTGAGAAACCCATAATGATGCTATGATTTGTTAGAATTGCTCTATGTGTCACTTAAATTTTTTGAGCTATGGAATTGCTCTAGTGCTTCACTTATATCTTTTTAAGCATGGTGGTGTATTAATTTTGAAGAAATATGATCTCATGCTTCACTTAGATTATTTTGAGAGTTAGTAAAATTTTAAAGAAATATCCTCTCATGCTTCACTTATATTATTTTGAGAGATGAAAATTATTTTGAAGAAATATGTGCTCTCGTTCTTCACTTAGATTTGTGTGAGAGCTTTGTTAGTAGCAATGGTAATATATGAAATTAGTCCCAAAGTGATAGATATTCAAGAGGGATATAACAAAAACTTTCATGATGATCATTGGATCTTAAAAACTTGATTCCTTGTAATAGTTTTGAGATATGATGATAGTAATATATGAGTCATGTTGGTGAGTAATTATGCTTTAGTAAGAATATTGGTGTTAAGGTTTGTGATTCCCCATGCAAGCACGGAAGTCAATAGTTATGCAATGAAGTTACATCCTACTTGTGGTGCATTATTCGGTGTTAGTTATGTTTAATGCTATTTTATGACCGTTTTTGTTTCTTGGTTGGTCTCTTCTCAATCTATTTGCTAGCCTCCATTTGTACTAGGAATACTACTTGTGCATCCAAACTCCTTAAACCAAGTTGTCCCAAATGAGTCCACCATACCTACCTATATGCCGTATTTCCATCTCGTTCCAAGTAATTATGCTCCAACGTATCTATGATTTTTTATTGTTCCATGTTGTTATATTATCAATCTTGGATGTTTTATATTTATTTTATAGCAACTTTATATCAATTTTTGGGACTAACCTATTGACATAGTGCCCAGTGCTAGTTGCTGTTTTTTGCTTGTTTTTACTTTGCAGAATATCAATACCAAACGTAGTCCAAATGCCACGAAAATTTTTGGAGAATTTTCCTGCCGAGAAGACACCCAGGAGGCCCAAGAGGTGCACCAGAGGGGCCCTGTGGGGCCCACTAGGCACCAGGGCGCGCCAGAGGCCCCTGGCGAGCCCTGTGTTGGGAAATGTTGCATGGAAAATAAAAAAAATTCTACGCACATGCAAGATCTATCCATGGAGATGCATAGCAACGAGAGGGGAGAGTATGTCTACGTACCCTTGTAGACCGTAAAGCGGAAACGTTTATTAACGCAGTTGATGTAGTCGAACTTCTTCGCGATCCAACCGATCAAGTACCAAATGTACGGCACCTCCACGTTCAGCACATGTTCAGCTCGATGACGTCCTTGCCTTCTTGATCCAGCAAGATGAGCAAAGTAGTAGATGAGTTCCGGCAGCACGACGGCGTGTTGATGGTGATGGTGAACTCGTTCCCGCAGGGCTTCGCCGAGCACTTAAGGAACTGGATGGAGGACTAAACTGTGGAGAGGGGCGCCGCACATGGCTAAGAGATTGTCGTGGTCTTGTGTGGCGCCCCTCCCTCATATATATATAGTGGGGGGAGGGGAGCCAGCCAGGAGGCACCCCAAGGGTGGCCGGCCAGCCCCCTTGGGCTCCTGCCCTCTAGCGCCCCCCCCCCCCCTCCTTGTATGCCTGCGGGGGGAAGGCAAGAGGAGGTGGCGCACCCCCCCCCCCTTTCCTTCCTCCTAGGTGGAGGGAAGGAAAGAGGGGCTAGCCCTACCCCCTTTCCATACCTAGGGCCGGCGGCCAAGGGAAGGGGCGCGCGAGCCCCTTGTGGGCTAGTGTGTTCCCCCTTCTTGGCCCATAAGGCCCATATACCTCCCGGGGCTTCCCGGAACCCCTTCCGGTGATCCGATGACTACCCGATACGCTCCGAAACCTTTCCGGTGTCCAAATAGCATCGTCCTATATATCGATCTTTACCTCCGAACCATTCTGGAGCTCCTCGTCATGTCCGTGATCTCATCCAGGACTCCGAACAACATTCGGTCACCAAATCACATAACTCATATAATATACTATCATCAACAAACGTTAAGCGTGCGGACCCTACGGGTTCCAGAACTATGTAGACATGACCGAGACACCTCTCCGGTCAATAACCAATAGCGGAACCTGGATGCCCATATTGGTTCCTACATATTCTATGAAGATCTTTATCGGTTGAACCTTATGACAACATACGTAATTCCCTTTGTCTGTCGGTATGTTACTTTCCCGAGATTTGATCATCGGTATCTCCATACCTAGTTCAATCTCGTTACTGGCAAGTCTCTTTACTCATTTCGTAATACATCATCTTGGATCTAACTCCTTAGTCACTTTGCTTGCAAGCTTCTTATGATGTGTATTACCGAGAGGGCCCAGAGATACCTCTCCGATACACGGAGTGACAAATCCCAATCTTGATCCATGCCAACTCAATAGACACCTTCAGAGATACCTGTAGAGCATCTTTATAACCACCTAGTTATGTTGTGACGTTTGATAGTACACAAGGCATTCCGCCGGTATCCGGGAGTTGCATGATCTCATGGTCTAAGGAACATGTATTTGACATTAAGAAAGCAGTAGCGATAAACTGAACAATCATATGCTAAGCTAATGGATGGGTCTTGTCCATCACATCATTCTCCTAATGATGTGATCCCGTTATCAAATGACAACTCATGTCTATGGTTAGGAAACCTTAACCATATTTTGATCAACGAGCTAGTCTAGTAGAGGCTCACTAGGGACATGGTATTTTTTTATGTATCCACACATGTATCTAAGTTTCAGGTCAATACAATTCTAGCATGAATAACATACCTTTATCATGAATAAGGAAATATAATAATACCAACTTTATTATTGCCTCTAGGGCATATTTCAATCAGTCTCCCACTTGCACTAGAGTCAATAATCTATATTACATAGTAATGAATCTAACACCCATGGACTCTTGGTGCTGATCATGTTTTGCTCGCGGAAGAGGTTTAGTCAACGGGTCTGCTACATTCAGATCCATATGGCACTATATGTTGTATATGGCACACTATTTATACATGTCATTTGTGTTAGGTATTACAACTTCACACACGATTTCCGCATCAAACCGTGTGAGAAGACAACGTAGGTGAGACACGGTTGCCGTTACATAACCGTATGTGATGTACTACCCTGTACATATAATTGAGTTACAGTGATACCGTGTAAACAGCCGCTCTGTGGATATCCGTCAAAAAATAAAACAGCCGCTCTACAGATAGAGATGGCGACGGCGGCTACCGGAGAAGAGGTTAATCCTCGGTCGGTGGGCGGTGGCGACATCATAGGAGGTCAATCCTCAGTCTACGGTGGGAGATAGGAGGAGCTCAACCATCGAGGTCGGCAGCGGCGTGATTGGAGCACATCCATCGCGGTCGATGGCGGGATAGTGGAGGTCAAACTTCAGGCGGCAGCCGCACTAAGCTTTGCTCCTCGATCCTGCTGTCTCGGCGTGCCGCCGCATCGCGCTTCTCTGTCTGCTGGGTGGAGGTCGCCGCGCGGCTAATTAATTAAGTTATTCTTTTCGTGAGTGGCTTAATTAAAGTATTCAATTCCTAAGGGTAGTGTTGTAGTACTCTGCGTGTAAATTGACTGGCCATTAATTTTTGTCATTGCACATCTGGATAACAATATGGAGCGCCCTCAGTAATTATGGAAATAAAACCTTATGATTTATGCATGCATCTTTGGGCATCAGTTAATCCGTGCAATAATGTTGTTGTTTTGTTTTTAATTACCATTCGTGTGGTGCAGATGGAACGATCTCAATGGATGAAGAATCGGAGAACCACATATTTTATCAATGGCGTGACAGAGTTCATGAATTTGGCTGAAAGTACAAAGAGGAGAATTGGTGATGCGGATTACATCCTGTGTCCATGTACTCATTGTGCCAATACAGAGTCACGTGAAGTTGGAGATGTCAAGTGGCACTTACTCTCTCGGGGATTCATGGATGGATATACACGTTGGACCAGATACGGTGAAGAGCAGGTCATGGATGAATATACCCAGGGCTACGACATGCCAAACCCCGATCAGTGTCACATGGATGTTGAACCTAACATCGGGGCAGAGGCGTCAAGCTACCAATGGAACACTGGAAAGCCGAAACGCCCACTGGAAAACCAAGACATTGACGCAGATGACGACGATCTTGATATGCCAGATTTTGCTACCATGATTGCAAATTTCAAGGGCCCAAAAAAGGATATGATTGGGTACAAGGATCTGCCAACCATTGATGCGGACTCCAAGAAAGAATTGTATCCAGGTTGCAAAAAGAAATATTCCAAGTTGAGTGCCACCCTGGCGCTTCTCAGATGTAAAGCAGCAAACAGTCTATCAAACAAGGGCTTCACAGAGATGTTAGGTCTTTTCAAAGAAATTCTTCCGGAAGATAATGTGCTCCCCAGAAGCATGAACGAAGCGAAGAAAACTGTTTGCCCATTGGAACTTGAAGTACATAAGATACACGCTTGTGTGAATGATTGTATATTGTACCGTGGTGAGTACAAAGATTTGCGTGCATGTCCCATATGCAAGCATGCATGATACAAGCGCAGGAGAGCAAAGGACAAGTACAAATTGGATGACAAGATCAAGACAGGAATCCCGTTCAAGGTTGTTTGGTACTTGGCTTTAATTCCAAGGTTGAGGCGTTTGTTTGCAAACCCTACAGAGGCAAAGAGGTTGCGGTGGCATCATGATGAGCGAACTGCGGATAAATATATGAGGCACCCGAAAGATGGGGCTCAGTGGGAATTAATCGACAACAAGTTTCAAGACTTTGCCATGGATCCTAGAAGTATAAGGCTCGGGGAGTGTACTGACGGGATGAATCCTTTTGGCGATATGAGCACCAATCACAGCACATGGCCAGTGCTTCTGTGCATATATAACCTAGCTCCTTGGTTGTGTATGAAGAAAAAATACATTATGATGTCAATGATTATCCAAGGCCCGAAGCAACCTGGAAATGACATCGACATTTACTTTCAGCTACTGGTAGAAGAACTGCTGACAGTGTGGATAGATACGCCTGCTGTAAAATGTTATGATGCTTACAAAAAGGAGATTTTTGATCTACATGCGATGCTGGTGCACACCATTCAAGATATGCCGGCATTAGGCAACATATCGGGGCAGAAAACAAAGGGAGATGTAGGGTGTGTCACATGCATGGATAGGACAGCTAGCAGATTTCTTCCCAACTCGCGCAAAACCGTGTATTTGCGTCATCGTAGGTTCTTACGGAGAAATCACCCATACCGAAAGTTGAAAGCTGAATTTGATGGTACGGCAGAGGTAGATGTGGGCCCAAGACCCTATGATGGGGAGGTGGTCCACAACATGGCTAAACAAATTAATGTTGTGCTTGGCAAGAAGCACGCTTTGACGGTGAAACAAACACCCAAGGGTCAAGTGTTTAAGAAGAAATCGGTGTTCTGGAAATTACCTTACTGGGAGATTCTACGTGTATGTCACTGCGTCGATGTCATGCACATAGAGAAGAACGTATGTGAAAGCATCCTTGGTACTCTGCTCAAGATTAAAGGTAAAACAAAGGATGGTGACGGTGCAAGGCTCAATATGCTTGCTGATCAACCAAAACGCAAGAGTGAAGCAGAAGATGATGACAAATTCATCAAAGCTCGCCAAAGTTACAATTTCAGTACAAAAGAAGCAACACAGTTCTTCACCTATTTGTTGTCAGTTAAGACACCCTCTTCCTACTCCGCAAACATCAGAAGTCTCGTGGATGTGAGCTCAGGTAAAATGAAGTTGGGACACATGAAGTCGCATGATTGCCACGTAATGTTGACACAAATCCTGCTGGTCGCCATCAGGAATCTGATGGACAAAGATATAAGAAACACACACATTGAGCTCTGTGATTTCTTCAACCAACTATGGCAAAAAGTTGTAGATCCTGAAGAGTTGGATCATATGCAAGATAATATTGCAAGAATATTGTCCAACCTAGAGATGTTTTTCCCACCGTCATTCTTTGATGTCATGGTCCATCTCACTATGCACCTTGTCGACGAGATAAAGTATTGTGGTCCTGTGTTTCTTTGCAACATGTATCCCTTCTAGCGGTTCATGGGAATACTGAAGTGCTATTATTGGAACCAAAACCATCCAGAGGCAAGCATCCTACAAGGTTATACCGCGGAGGAGGTGGTTTAGTTTTGCACCGAATAGATGAAACAAAGACCTATAGGTTTGCCCCTCTCTCACCACGAGGGAAGGCTGAAAGGTAAGCCGGTCCTTGCTGGCACGCAATTGGCTGCACCCGGAGAATTGGCAGAGAAAGCCCATTTGACGGTACTGCTTAACATCCCAGTTCTCAGCGCTTATGCCGAAGAACACTTGGCGGAGATACGCCAAAGCTTCTTACCAATGGTGCCTTCATCAGATGTGGAGATGAAGGAGCACACTAAGAACTACGCCGAATGGCTGAAGAATCGTTTGGCACAAGGATCCATCGATGACATTGCTACGTGGTTGGCACAAAAGCCATCACCTACGGTATTGACGTACCAAGCATATGACATAAATGGATACACGTTCTACACTGAGGAACGTGATGAGAAGACCTCATATCAGAACAGCTCTGTTTGAATAGAATGCATGACTGTAGATGAAGTTGATAAAAGGGTATACTATGGAACCATCAAAGAGATTTGGGAGCTTGACTATGTGAAAGTTAAGGTGGCATTATTCAGGTGCGCATGGATCCCTCTTGGTCATGTAAAGGTTGATGATTACAGGAAGACCTGTGTTAACAGGACAACGATGGCATATCACGCGGACCCGTTCATTCTTGCCAGTGATGCTACCCAGATTTTCTATGCGAAAGACCCCTTGCATAAGAACTGCCATGTAGTGATGCATGGGAAGAGGAGGGTATTGGGTGTCGAGGATGTTGCCGATGAGGACGAGCATGATGAATTTGCTGAGTTGCCAGCCAAGGGATCACGCACCCATGTAACAGAGAAGAGTAAAATCATCAAAAAACCAAGTTCATTTGGGGTCAACGTAATGATCCCAGTTCCCCCATGTACATGGGAATTAAGCTGTAAGACTAGTCTTTATGCCTACCCTGCAACTTAATTCGTTCAATTTAGAACAATCGCGTGTACTGAATTTGTGAGTTATGCCCGGTTTTCTGTTGATGCAAGAACCGTTAATATGTTGACCTTGATATGCTGTCAGCTCAGGCAATGAATATGAACTGTTTATTATTATTATTATTATTATTACTACTACTATATCATAGAGGTAGCACACTCAATTGATCTCACTCCAGTATGTGTGAACAAAAGATATGCAATCTGGTTTGCGAATAGCACACGGTTCGTTCATGAAAGCCGTGTGCCGACCAAACCCCGCGCGTGATCTGAGTCATGCTTTCTGATTGGCCAGAACCCAAACCCCACGGATCGTACGTCTTGTTGGAAATATGCCCTACAGGCAATAATAAAATGGTTATTATTATATTTCCTTGTTCATGATAATTGTCTATTGTTCATGCTACAATTGTATTAACCGGAAACCGTAATACATGTGTGAATACATAGATCACAGCATGTCCCTAGTAAGCCTCTAGTTGGCTAGCTCGTTGATCAATAGATGGTTATGGTTTCCTGACCATGGACATTAGATGTCGTTGATAACGGGATCACATCATTAGGAGAAAGATGTGATGGACAAGACCCAATCCTAAGCATAGCACAAGATCGTATAGTTCGTTCGCTAGAGCTTTCTAATGTCAAGTATCATTTCCTTAGACCATGAGATTGTGCAACTCCCAGATACCGTAGGAATGCTTTGGGTGTATCAAACGTCACAACGTAACTGGGTGACTATAAAGGTGCACTACAGGTATCTCCGAAAGTGTCTGTTGGGTTGGCACGAATCGAGACTGGGATTTGTCACTCCGTATGACGGAGAGGTATCTCTGGGCCCACTCGGTAATGCATCATCATAATGAGCTCAATGTGACTAAGGAGTTAGCCACGGGATCATGCGTTATGGAACGAGTAAAGAGACTTGCCGGTAACGAGATTGAACGAGGTATGGGGATACCGACGATCGAATCTCGGGCAAGTAACATACCGGTGGACAAAGGGAAGTGTATACGGGATTGATTGAATCCTCGACATCGTGGTTCATCCGATGAGATCATCGTGGAACATGTGGGAGCCAATATGGGTATCCAGATCCCGCTATTGGTTATTGACCGAAGAGGTGTCTCGGTCATGTCTGCATGGTTCCCAAACCCGTAGGGTCTACACACTTAAGGTTCGGTGACGCTAGAGTTGTTATGGGAAATTGTATGTGGTTACCGAAGGTTGTTTGGAGTCCCGGATGAGATCCCGGACGTCACGAGGAGTTCCGGAATGGTCCGGAGGTGAAGAATTATATATGGGAAGTCCAGTTTCAGTCACCAGAATGGTTTCGGGGGTTATCGGTATTGTACCGGGACCACCGGAAGGTGTCCGGGGGTCCACCGGGTGGGGCCACCTGCCCCGGTGGGCCAAGTGGGCTAAGCGAGGGAGGGAACCAGCCCCTGGTGGGCTGGTGCGCCCCCCCCCCAAGGGGCCCAAGGCGCCTAGGGTTGGAAACCCTAGGGGGTGGGGGCGCCTCCCACCTTGCTTGGGGGGTAAGTTTCCCCCCCCCCCCCTGGCCACCGCCCCTCCCCTTAGATGGGATCTAAGGGGGCCGCCCCCTCTCCCCTTCTCCCTATAAATAGAGGGGGGGTGGGAGGGCAGCAGCACCCCTTCCCTGGCACAGCCCTCCCCCTCTCCAACACCTCCTCCTCCTCCGTAGTGCTTGGTGAAGCCCTGTCGGAGAACCACGAGCTCCTCCACCACCACGCCGTCGTGCTGCCGGAGCTCTTCCTCAACTTCTCCTCTTCCCTTGCTGGATCAAGAAGGAGGAGACGTCCCCGGCTATACGTGTGTTGAATGCAGAGGCGCCGTCCGTTCGGCGCTAGATCGGATCTTCCGCGATTTGAATCGCCGCGAGTACGACTCCATCATCCGCGTTCCTTGTAACGCTTCCGCTTAGCGATCTTCAAGGGTATGAAGATGCACTCCCTCTCTCTCATTGCTAGCATCTCCTAGATTGATCTTGGTGATACGTAGGAAATTTTTTGATTTACTACTACGTTCCCCAACACGTCTGCACCGTTGGATGCTCCCAGATCGAACGGCAATCCTCATCCCTTTCGACAGCAAATGCAGTTCCAGTTGTAATTTTATTTTTATGCACAAAATGCACGTTAAACTCAAAAAATGTCTTAAATATAGCTAACGATACCTGAAAAGCGCCAGAAAATCAAACCCGTGGTATAATGGTGATTGCGTATCGTGGAAATTTTTATGAGGCCAAACGATGAAGTCACCGGCCACAGGAGTTTGAATTGACATGTCTCCTTTTGGAAACCATGATCCTTCATGTGAGATGCTCCGGTTTGGAAGGAGCGATCATCAAAACTTGTGCCAAACTTTAGCAAATTTTTTCCACGGGGTCGTGAGAGCACGCCACGGGCACACATCGATTTTGATGATGTCCGGACTCCATCTGAATTTCTTATAATTAAAATACCAACTAGGCATACGCCAGTGGCCGTACCTCGTGGCCAAAATGTTTGAAACTTCTCCCCGCTTCTCGGACAAACGGATGAAAACTCACAAAGCGACGCACAAATGATTTGTACACCTTCTTTGCTAAGGCTGGCCATAGTGGGGGTATCATAGTCGGTATCATGCACTCGGGAATAGCAAATATGATGATGTGGCAAGGAATTAAAGAAGGGAGAGTGGGTTAGAGTAACATAGGTAGATACCGTAACATAATAAATGCTATACTACTTCGTGTCATGCATGGCCATAAATACGGTCATCTATGATACTACTCTACGATACTATGCACTATGAAGGTACATAGTATCATACACTAGTATCATATGCATGATACTAGTATATGATACTCCCCACTATAAGGCTGGCCATAGTGGTGGTATCATAGCCGGTATCATGCACTCGGAAATAGCAAGTATGCTGATGTGGCAAAGAAATAAAGAAGATAGAGAGGGTTAGAGTAACATATAGGTAGATACCGTATCATGTTAAATGCGATGCTAATTTGTGTCATGCATGGAAATAAATATGATCATCTATGATACTACTCTATTATACTATGCACTATAATTAAAGGTAGTATCATACACTAGTATCATATGCATGATACTAGTATATGAAACTCTCCACTATGAGTAGCCTAAGTATAGCCTAACTAAAACACCCACATGTAGTTGTAGTAGGGTTTTGACTTTATATGCACTAAATGCAAGGTAAGTGCAAAAAATGACTTAAACATAGCAGACAAGACCTGAAATGGGCCAGAAAATCAAACCAAGGGTATATCTGTGATTGTTTACCATGATTTTTTTTTAGGCGGAATGATGTAGTCACTGACGATTTGGAGTCCGAAGTGCCGCGTCTCCTTTTGGAAACTATATATGATCCTTCTTGTGAGATGCTCCAGTATGTAAGGTGCGAGCACCAAAACTTGTGCCAAACTTTACCAATTTTTTCCATGCGATCGTGAGAGCACGCCATAGTGACACAATGATTTTCGTTATTTTTGGACTCTATATGCATTTCCTGTTCTTAAAAAACCAACAAGGCCTACGCCTGTGGCCGCACCCTGCGGCCGAACTGTTTGAATTTTTTTCCTGTTTCTCGGACAATGAATGAAAACTCGCAAAGCGACACACAAATGATCTTGCTAACACCCACGTGTAGTTGCGAGATCTCAAATGACTCAAATATAGCAAACGAGATCTCAAATGCACCAGAAAATCAAACCATAGGGTACAATCGTGATTTCTTACCGTGGAAAAAAATTGGAGGCGAAACGATGAACTCATGTTTTCATTCAAACGAAAATATGTTGTTAGTTCATGTAAATGTTTTAAAATAGCACACGGTTCACTCACGAAAGCCGTGTGCCTTCTAAACCGTGGCCGATGCCCCCCTGCCACGTGCGTGATCTGAGTCATGCATTCTGATTGGCCAGAACCCAAACCCCACGGATCGTACGTCTGCACCGTTGGATACTCCTTGATCGAACGGCAATCCTCATCCCTTTCGACACCACATGCAATTCTGATTGTTATTTTATTTATATCCACAAATTGCATGTTAAATTCAAAAAAATGTCTTAAATATAGCAAACGATACCTGAAATGCGTTAGAAAATCAAACCCGTGGTATAATGGTGATTGCGTACCGTGGAAATTTTTATGAGGCCAAACGATGAAGTCACCGGCCACTGGAGTTTGAATTGACACGTCTCCTTTTGGAAACCATGGTCCTTCATGTGAGATGCTTTAGTTTGGAAGGAGCGATCATCAAAACTTGTGCCAAACTTTACCAATTTTTTTCCCCGGGGTCGTGAGAACATGCCACGGGCACACACCGATTTTGATGATGTCTGGACTCCATCTGAATTCCCTGTAATTAAAATACCAACTAGACCTACGCCGGTGGCCGCACCTCACGGCCGAAATGTTTGAAACTTCTCCCCGTTTCTCAGACAATGGATGAAAACTCGCAAAGCGACACACAAATGATTTGTACACCTTCTTTGCTAACTAACAACCAGATGTAGTTGTAGAACAGTTTTGAATTTATATGCACTAAATGCAAGGTAAGTGCAAAAAATGACTTAAATATAGCAGACGAGACCTGAAATGTGCCAGAAAATCAAACCTAGGGTATATACGTGATTGTTTACCGTGAAAAAAAATTGAGGCGGAACGATGTAGTCACTGACGATTGGAGTCCGAAGTGCCGCGTCTCCTTTTGGAAACTATGATCCTTCTTTTGAGATGCTCCGATATGGAAGGTGTGAGCATCAAAACTTGTGCCAAACTTTACCAATTTTTTTCCATGGGATCCTGAGAGCACGCCACGGTGACACACCGATTTTCGTTATTTTCGGACTCTATATGCATTTCCTGTAATTAGAATACCAACAAGGCCTACGCCTCTGGCCGCACCCTGCGGCCGAACTGTTTGAATTTTTTTCCCGTTTCTCGAACAATGAATGAAAACTCCCAAAGCGACACACAAATGATCTTGCTAGCTAGCACCCACATGTAGTTGCGACTATAGCAAATGACTCAAATATAGCAAACGATACCTCAAATGCACCAGAAAATCGAACCATAGGGTATAATGGTGATTTCTTACAGTGGAAAACAATTTGGAGGCGAAACGATGAACTCTTGTTTTCATTCAAATGAAAATATGCTATTAGTTCATGTAAATATTTTCAAATAGCACACAGTTCACTCACGAAAGCCGTGTGCCTACCAAACCATGGCCGATGCCCCCCCCCCCCCTTGCTGCGGGCGCGATCTGAGTCGTGCGTTCTGATTGGCCAGAACCCAAACCCCACGGATCGTACGTCTGCACCGTTGGATGCTCCCAGATCGAACGGCAATCCTCATCCCTTCCAACAGCAAATGTAGTCCGGCTAGGATTTGATTTATATGCCAAAATGCACGGTAAATGCCAAAAAATGTCTTAAATATAGCACATGAGACCTGAAATGCGCCAGCAAATCAAACCCGTGGTATAATGGTGATTGCTTAACGTGGGAAAAATTTAGAGGCGAAGCGATGAACTCACGTCTTCATTTCAAAATTAGTACGTCTTCATTTCAAACGAAATTATTCTCTTTGTGCACACGAGCACTTAGAGGCAACCGTTTACATAGGCCTTTCCGCGCAGCGACCGGGGATAGTTTTTCACCCTTTTAACCTAGGCCGCCAACACCCCCCCCCCACAGCCCGCCGCCTTATAATCTTTACTCAACTAGTCCACCCAATCTCCATCGCCAGCTCCCCCCTCCCCCAGATCCACAGCAGAACCCTCTCCGGCACCGGCGTGCTCACCCCGGCCGTGTGCCCGCCCTTCGGCGTCAACCCTACCTCCACTGCCGTTCCCAACACGCGGCTGCCTGTGCCTCGCCGTCTTCGTTTGCTCGCTAGCCACCCTCTAGCATATCGATCATGTAACCCTCGCCTCTCCTGTGGTCCTGCCGAGTTTGCATTAAGAAACCTGTTAGTTACTGCTCTCCATCGCGGTGAGGGGTATAGGTGTTAATGTCCCGCACAAGAGGGCTTTCACACTCAGCAAAGAAGAGAGGCTCAGCATGAAAAAGCGAGGAGTGAAATGAAGCAGAATGAATTGTATGAAAGGTTGAGGAAGGACATGTATCCGGCTGTTCGAAAGGATATTGAGGAGTTAATGATGATGCAGAAGACTCTAACACTGACAGATAGCCAGCAGATGGGAGGGGAGGCGGGCATGGAGAATGCTGGTTATTGCGCGACAACACCGCACAAGAGTAGCTGTGCATCAGCTGACCCCAGCGACACTGAGACTGCAGCTACTCATGATGATGCTATATCTGATCTATCTGGAATGAAAGACAGACTGAAGGGCGTGCTTACACATTATGAAGGTACATTAAAATGTGCAACAGCCTGGGTTTGCCCACCCTTCTTGGAAGAGGGCCTCTTGTTGGACAATGTGCCATTGAAGCCGGGCTGTGTGAAGTGCTACGTGACTAAAGTAAAGCCTGGATTCAATGAATTTGCCCTGAAGAATGTCCTAGGAGACTTTGATGAGCAAAGGACCTTGGGAGAAACACTGGTACATCACATCCAGTGGCCACGAAAGGAAATAGAGTTCATGGATGAGATCCCTGAAGCCCCGCCAAGAGCAACCAATGTCGCCCCTGAACCGGTGACGCTCTCCTTGCCACAATAGCTCTCGCGTGATTCCTCCAAAGAACCTAATACTCGTAATCCGACGACTGATGCATCAACCTGTGATCAGCAGGCCCGACTTTGTGCCGTACAGGCCATGTCATCGTCCGCCCCAGAGCAGCCAGTGGCAAGGCCTACAACTGCTGAAGACGCACCACCGGTTCAGATGTCGGCCGCTGAAGCAGCGGGGGGAGACCCAGCTGCAGCACATGCTTAGCAGACCAACCTGGTGGAACGGACTGCTAAGCAGTCTGATGCATCGGAACCACCTACTAAGCAGTCTGTAGGTCCAGAACCGACTGCTCATCAGTCCGTTGGTCCGCAACCGCGTGATCAGCATACCAATGCATCAGCACTTCCTGCTCAGCAAACCAACGCGTTGGCACGGCCTCCTCAGCACACCGATAAGTTGGCACCACCTGCGCAGAAACCCAACATAGCTTCAACGCATGGTCAATAGTCCGATGCCTCTGCTCCTACAGCCCAGCAGTCCGTCACAGCAGCACCGCCAGCTCAGTGGTCCGGCATAGCTAAACCGTCTGCTAGGGAGTCCATCGAAGCTTCACCATCTGCTCGGCAGTCTACCTTTCAGCCAACCAGACGTTCTACCAGAAGTGCTTCAAGTACCAAGAAGGAAGCGGCCAAAAAGGCTGCACCCGCGAGGAAGCGCGCCGGGAGAGCGAAGAGGAAAGAGAACGATTGCCTCTTACTTAAAGCACTCATTGCCCAGAACCAAATTAATAGCAAGTTGTTCCAATCGGGGAGTATTATTATTTCTGACGGCATGGATGATGAAGAAATAGCTTTGCAGCTTGCTAAAAATAAAGCAGACGTACTTGAAGCACGCAATTATGTCCATGGCCAGCCATTTCTTGTTGGTGAATACTTTGATGAGTGTAGCTCCAGTTGCCGTGAGTTACATAAATATTGCATGGATCAAATGTCAGCAGGTCATCATGTTCTGCTAGTCCACTACAACAGAGATCATTTCCGACACGATATTGGTTCCATTAGTGTGGGTTTCGAGGACTTACATCTCTTCTTCAACTTCAACGAGCTCGATGCCACTCTTGTTAGATGCCTGATTTTGTAAGTACTTAACAAACTCTGATCAACCTCTCCATACAAGGTTGTAAATGATAAACAGCTAACTGCATTTTATTCCTCTCAGGAACGCACAAAGAAGAAAAAGGGAGAGTGTGTACTTCATAGATCCTGCATTAGCAAATGGCACAACATTACATGGTAAGGATGAACGGGAGTGGGCCATTAACACGGTCGCCCGTATCTTCGGAAACACGTCCCATGCAGAATCATTTCTCTGGCCATATAATGAATGGTAAGTCAAATATACAACCACCCATACACTGATTGTCTTTTAGATTTCGACATAATTCGTAAGTTCATGGCTTTCTTAATATGTAGCAATCACTGGATATTGGTATTCATTGTTCCAACCAAGAACACAGTTTACTACATGGATTCTCTCAGAGAGTCAACAAACGCTCAGGATCTGACGCATCTTCAGCAATTCATGGATAGGTATTGAATTCTATGATGTTGAAATTAATTTGCATTCATATCTGGTTCAATAATTGATGTTGTCAAAATTCATCTTCATTTGCAGTGTGCTCGCATTGTGGAAAACTAAACCAGGGAACTTGTTCAAGAGGGAACTACCTCTGCAGCACGAGATCGTTTCTCTGGTAACACACCGAAATCCATTTTTTCAGAAAATTTATCTAATAGTCTGCAAATACCTTTTCTTACGCTAGTCAAATGTTCAAGCTTCTAAATAAACCTCTTTATATTTCTGTCCAAAGAAAAAAAATACATCTAACACCGGTTAGGTTGTTCCTAACAGGACAAATACATGACTAATTATGTACAAAAAATTTCAGTGTCCTCAGCAACAAGCAGGGACCAACCTTTGTGGATACTATGTTTGCAGACACATGATCTCCATCTGCAAATCTGCTGATAGTTGTGAAGATGCTCGCGAATTAGTACCAGTAAGTCTATCTTAATTAATATCTTCTACTCCACTCATATGGCACATTCTGATCTTAAAAATACTGCAGCTCATCTTAGAACCGAGGACCCCTGAACCGCTCCCCGCTGGTGAATTGCTGATGGTTCGGAGATTTATCAGCGACTTCTTCCTGAATCACTACATCAATCCCACTGGTGATAATGAAGATTTCAGCATGCGTTCTCCTGAAACATTGAGTAAGAGTTAGCCGCTAAACATATATGCATGGATCCATTGTTTTCCATCTGATGAGGTCTTCGTATTTCGTACACTATGATTAATTATGTAATGCATATATGTGTCATTGGAATTTAGCTACCATATGTTCAATTGCAATTGTTGCGAAATCTGATGAATGTTCTTCCTGTGGACACTATTTGTTCAATTGAATATTGTGGCGAATTTGCTTTTTGCATGCTGATTCAAATGGGATATTTTTGTTTTAACCTGGCAATTGCTCCGCACACGGTTCAACTAAATGAGTGTTTGCGATCCACATCGGAAAGCATACGTCAATCATAGCGGAACCGTCGGTGATACACAGCAGATTGCAAACGATTTGCAGCACTACTACGTGTGCGTAGGGGCTCCGGAACTGTTTGTGATATCACGTTATCACACACGAGAACTCGGAGTAAACCGTGCCCAATGTAAAATACAATCCCAGTCATAAATTTTTCAGGAAACATGTGGGATCCCAAACGAAAAGCACACGTCACTCTTGCCGCAACCATCGGTGATACACAACAAATCACAAATGGTCTGCAGCACTTGTATGTGTGCGAAGGTTCCCCTGAACCATTTGTGATAGAACATTATCGCACACGGCAATTGTTGGGAAAAGTGTGCGATGGAGTCTTGCATGGCAGACGGGTTCTGCAGAAAACTCGTGTGCGATGGGGCACATATCGCACACAGTTCATATGTTGGCCCGTGTGCCTTACATACTGTTTCCCAAACGGTTCATTACGACACACCGTTTGGTTTCACTGCGTCATTAGAAATGTTTAATCACCGATCCCACACGTGCGAACGAATTTAGTGTGTGCTACATCACATACGATTACATTTTGCAAGGCCTCGGATGATGGCTCCATATCCCCGACAGTTTCTGGGTCGTGTGGGAAGGACCCCCCCTATCACAGTCACTCACTTGGCGATGGTTCAAAATGCCGTCGCGGAAAGGGGTTAAAAACCGTGTGTATAGCACCTCGCTGTACCAGTGTTGTTGAGGCCTGGGATGTTGACGCAGACGCGCAGCTCACCGCCCAGGTTAGGGGGCGGGGCTGCACCCGGTGGTGCGGAGCGACGCTCGCCACGCATGGCTCGCGCCTCCTGAAGCTCTTCGATTGCCTTGGTGATGAACTCTTGCCCGCCTGGCACCTCGCGCCTTGCACCTTGCTCATGGAAGCGCGCGTTGAAGCACGCCCCCACGTGGTGCCCGAATGCCTCCCTCATCACGCTGGTCAGGTCAGAGGCACTCTAGATGAGAGCCCCTGAGCCTGTCCTAAGGGGGGCGCCGGGCACGCCTTCCTATGCGAAAGGGAAGGGTGCCCCATCAGCGGGCGCGGGGCCTGAGGCACCATCGGCAGGCGCCCCAGCCTCTTGATGGCTCCTGAGGAGGAGCTGCTTCTTCTTCTTGGGGATGGCCTCAGGAGGCAGGATGGCGCCTTCGTCGTCAGAGTTCTCGACTGCCGCAGCCTGGTAGGCACACTCGAGGGAGCACACCGCATCCTTTTCATCGCACGCGACCGTGATGATGCCGCCGCATCCCGGCACCTTGAGGACGTTGTAACCATGGTGAGTTGCTACCATGAACTTGGCGAGGGCTGGATACCCAAGGATGGCATTGTACAGGAGGCCGATGCGGGCGATGTCGAAGTCGATGAGCTCGGTGTGGTAGTTGTTGCGGTTGCCAAAGGTGACAGGGAGGCGCACCAGCCCCAGGGGAACGGTGGAGCCATCGGTCACTCCTGAGAAAGGCTTGGTGGGTAAGAGCTGGTCATAGGGCACTTGGAGCGTCTCAAACGTCTTGACGGAGAGAACGTTGAGCCCCGCGCCACCATCGATGAGGGTTTTGGTGACGAGGACATTGCTAATGGTTGGCGTGCAGAGCATCGGGAGCGCGCCAGCGGCGGCTGAGCACTTGAGTTGGTCCATGGAGTCAAAGGTGATGGCGTGCTTGGACCACCTGAGGGGTCACGTCGCCTCAAGCTTGGGGAGGGCCGCGTTCACCTCGCGAGAGAACTGCTTGAAGATGCGGTGGGAGGCGGGAGCCTAAGCACCGCCCAGGATGCAGGGGATCGCGCGAGGCTCCTGGAAGCCCCCAGCCCCATCGTCCTGCCAATTTTCGTCGTTTCTCCTTGGCGACGGTGGCAGCGGAGGGAGGCCGGCGTTGCCCTGAGGACGGTCCTCACGAGGCTGTCCCACCAGGGGCCGTCACGAGGCTGGCCTTGCCAGTGGTCCTCGCAGGGTTGGTGGCGCCAGTCCTGGCGGGGGTCGCGGTTGTCCCAGCGGCCTCCGCAACGGCCTCCTCCACGGCCGTAGCCGCGGTCACCACGCTCGGGGCGGCGGCCGAGGCGCCCGTCACGAAGCACCCTGAGCTCCTGGCAGTCATTGGTGTTGTTGTTGTGGACATTGTGGAAGATGCAGAATGGGCGGTTGCCCCTCGGGGGCTCATCATGGTCACGGCCGTGCTTCACCAGTCGTCGTAGAGGTCGTTGGCCGGGCGGTGGCGCAGGAGCTCACGTGCCATGAGCAGTGCAGCCTGCACGTTTGCCGGCCCACAACGAGCATGAGAGGATGACGCCGTGGCCAGAGTCGGCGACGGAGTGGCGGTGCGGCCATCACGCTGCACGGAAGGCGGCAGCGATGAGTCCTGCTACTCGCGAGGAGCGGGGTCAGTGGCAGCGTTGGCCACCGGGGAGGCAGAGCGGCGAGGAGCACCGTTGCCCACGGGTGCCGTCTGGCCGACACAGGCGGCCCGGCGCTCGGCACGGACACGGCGAGCGTCAGCCATGGGAGCGACGGGACGGAGGCGAAACGAACGGTGGAAGAAGGACTTCGACACGCCTCTACCTGGAGCGCCAAATGTCGGATTCAGGGCTCCGCAGACCCAAGAAGGTTCAAACTCTGGGGCGTGTGCGAAGAACTCAACCTCTCAAACCTGCCAACTCATCGCCCCACAGCCTAGCCTAGCCGGACTCGTGCGAACAAGGACGAAGATGAACACGGTAGTTTACCCAGGTTCGGGTCACCTTGTGGTGTAATACCCTACTCCTGCTTTGTGGTGGATTTGCCTCACGAGGGGCTGAGGATGAACAAGTACAGAGGATGAACAACCTCGCGAGGGCTCAGGGGTGAGAATCAATCGACCCCTTCTACTGTGGTGGCTAACCTATATTTATAGTGGCCTCGGTCCTCTTCCCCAGAAACGTAGGCCAGAAGGGATCCCACAACGGCCAATTTGAAAGGGGACAAGTAGTACATCTTATCCTGACGAAAGGTGGTCTTCGCCTGCAAAGCTTCTGGTCGTGACGCAGCAGTGGGCTCGGCGATGACATCCACATTGCCGCGCCCGTGGTCTTGGTCTTGTTGCACGGGAATGGAAACCTTTGGCAGTCCCCTCGGGAACCCGCGCATGTCCTTGCTTCCTTAGCTCCAAAGAGGAAACTGCCTCCTCTGCGCCCGCTGGCGCCCGCCTGGCCTTGGTCGTCATGGCTTGTGTCATCGTAGCCTCATGAGGCTAGGTACCTGCATAGAAATCTCCACTCCTTGGGAGGTAACCTGAGGAGGCCACTCCTCTGGAGGTCTTGGTGTCGTCCGCCTCGCGAGGCCAGGGGGCCCTTGTGAGGGTCTTGCCTTGGCGGTCTTGCTGATGGGCCATACCAGGCCATTGAAGGAGCCACAGTGTGGGCCGCAGGCAGGCAAGTCTGGGTACCCTGGTTCCCAGAACGCCGACATTAACATCCCTCAAATATCTAAGTGATACGTGATCCAAATCAACTAACCCATGTCCGATCATCACGTGAGATGGGGTAGTCATCAATGGTGAACATCTCTATGTTGATCATATCTACTATATGACTCACGTTCGACCTTTCGGTCTCTAGTGTTCCGAGATAATGTCTGTACATGCTAGGCTCGTCAAGTTTAACCCAAGTATTCCACGTGTGTAAATCTGGCTTACACCTGTTGTATGTGAACGTAGAGTCTATCACACCTGATCATCACGAGGTGCTTTGAAACGATGAACTTTAGCAATGGTGCATACTCGGGGAGAACACTTTTTATCTTGAAATTTAGTGAAGGGATCATCTTATAATGCTACCGTCGTTCTAAGCAAAATAAGATGCATAAAGGATAAACATCACATGCAATCAAAATATGTGACATGATATGGCCATCATCATCTTGTGCTTCTGATCTCTATCTCCAAAGCATCGTCATGATCTCCATCATCACCGGATCGACACCTTGATCTCCATCGTTGCGTCGGGGTCGTCTCGCAAACTATTGCTAACTCATAGCGATAAAGTAAAGCAATTACATGGCGCTTGCATTTCATACAAAAATTAAGAGACAACCCTAAGGCTCCTGCCGGTTGTCGATATCAAAACACGATCATCTCATACAACAATGTATATCACATCACGTCTTGACCATATCACATCACAACATGCCCTGCAAAAACAAGTTAGACGTCCTCTACTTTGTTGTTGCAAGTTTTACGTGGCTGCTATGGGCATCTAGCAAGAACCGTTCTTACCTACGCAAAAACCACAACGGTAATTATCAAGTTTGTTGTTTTAACCTTCTTCAAGGACCGGCCATAGTCAAATTTGATTCAACTAAAGTAGGAGAAACAGACACCCATCAGCCACCTTTATGCAAAACTAGTTGCATGTCAGTCGGTGGAACCGGTCTCATGTACGTGGACATGTAAGGTTGGTCCGGGCCGCTTCATCCCACAATGCCGCCAAATCAAAATAAGACGTTGGTGGTAAGCAGTATGAACATCACCGCCCACAACTCCTTTGTGTTCTACTCGTGCATATTATCTACGCATAGACCTGGCTCATGATGCCACTGTTGGGAAACAATGCATGGAAAACAAAAAAAAATTACGCACACGCAAGATCTATCCATGGAGATGCATAGCAACGAGAGGGGAGAATATGTATACGTACCCTCGTAGACCATAAAGCGGAAGCATTTATTAACGCGGTTGATGTAGTCGAACTTCTTCGCGATCCAACCGATCAAGTACCGAATGTACGGCACCTCCGTGTTCAGCACACGTTCAGCTCGATGACGTCCTCGCCTTCTTGATCCAGCAAGATGGGCGAAGTAGTAGATAAGTTCTGGCAGCACGATGGCGTGGTGACGGTGATGGTGAACTCGTTCCTGCAGGGCTTCGTCGAGCACTGAAGGAACTGGATGGAGGAGTAAACTGTGGAGAGGGGCGCTGCACACGGCTAAGAGATTGTCATGGTCTTGTGTGGCGCCCCCTCCCTCATATATATATAGTGGGGGGAGGGGAGGCAGCCAGGAAGCTCCCCAAGGGTGGCCGGCCGGCCCCCTTGGGCTCCTGCCCTCTAGCGCCCCCCCCCCCCCCTTCCTTGTATGCCTGCGGGGGGAAGGCAGGAGGAGGTGCCCCCCCCTTTCCTTCCTCCTACGTGGAGGGAAGGAAAGAGGGGCTAGCCCTCCCCCCTTACCATCCCTAGGGCCGGCGGCCAAGGGAAGGGGTGCGCCAGCCCCTTGTGGGCTGGTGTGTTCCCCCTTCTTGGCCCATAAGGCCCATATACCTCCCGGGGCTTCCTGGAACCACTTCTGATGATCCGATGACTACCCGATACGCTTCGAAACCTTTTCGGTGTCCAAATAGCATCGTCCTATATGTTGATCTTTACCTCTGGACCATTCTGGAGCTCCTCGTCATGTCCGTGATCTCATGTGGGACTCCGAACAACATTCGGTCACCAAATCACATAACTCATATAATATTATATTGTCAACGAACGTTAAGCGTGCGGACCCTACGGGTTTGAGAACTATGTAGACATGACCGAGACACCTCTCCGGTCAATAACCAATAGCGAAACCTAGATGCCCATATTGGTTCCTACATATTCTACGAAGATCTTTATCGGTCGAACCTTATGACAACATACGTAATTCCCTTTGTCTGTCGGTATGTTACTTGCCCGAGATTCGATCGTTGGTATCTCCATACCTAGTTCAATCTCATTACCGGCAAGTCTCTTTACTCGTTCCGTAATACATCATATTGCAACTAACTCCTTAGTCACTTTGCTTACAAGCTTCTTATGATGTGTATTACCGAGAGGGCCCAGAGATACCTCTCCGATACACGGAGTGACAAATCCCAATCTTGATCCATGCCAACTCAACAGACACCTTCGGAGATACGTGTAGAGCATCTTTATAATCACCCAGTTATGTTGTGACGTTTGATAGCACACAAGGCATTCCTCTGGTATCCGGGAGTTGCATGATCTCATGGTCTAAGGAACATGTATTTGACATTAAGAAAGCAGTAGCAATAAACTGAACGATCATATGCTAAGCTAACGGATGGGTCTTCTCCATCACATCATTCTCCTAATGATGTGATCCCGTTATCAAATGACAACTCATGTCTATGGTTAGGAAACCTTAACCATCTTTTGATCAACGAGCTAGTCTAGTAGAGGCTCACTAGGGACATGGTATTTGTTTATGTATCCGCACATGTATCTAAGTTTCCGGTCAATACAATTCTAGCATGAATAATAAACATTTATCATGAATAAGGAAATATAATAATAACAACTTTATTATTGCCTCTAGGGCATATTTCCATCACCCTAGTGGGTAGTGGGGCCCACAGGCACCCCCTCCACTGCCTCTCAGCTCTATAAATACTCTAATATACCAGAAACCCTATGGGAGTCGAGAGAAAACAGTTTCCACCGCCGCAAGTTCCAGAACCACGAGATCCAATCTAGAGGCCTTCTTCGGTACTCTACCGGAGGGGTCAACGATCACAGAGGGGTTCTTCATCATCACCCTTGCCCTTCTGATGATGCGTGAGTAGTTTACCACAGACCTACAGGTCCATAGGCAGTAGCTAGATGGCTTCTTCTCTCTTTTTGATCTTCAATACAATGTTCTCCTCGATGTTCTTGGAGATCTATTTGATGTAACTCTTTTTTGCGGTGTGTTTGTTGGGATCCAATGAATTGTGAGTTTATGATCAGATCTATCTATGAATATTATTTGAGTCTTTGTTGAACTCTTATATGCATGATTGTTACAGCCTCGTATTTCTTCTCCGAAACTTTGGTTTGGTTTGGCCAACTAGATTGATTTTTCTTGCCATGGGAAGAGGTGCTTTGTGATGGGTTCGATCTTGCGGTGCTCAATCTCAGTGACAGAAAGAGACATGACACGCATGTATCATTGCCATTAAGGATAAAAAGATTGGCTATATTCCTACATGAATAGATCTTGTCTACATCATGTCATCATTCTTATTGCATTACTCCGTTTTTTCATGAACTTAATACACTAGATGCCTGCTGGATAGCGGTCGATGTGTGGAGTAATAGTAGTACATGCAGGCAGGAGTCGGTCTACTAATCTTGGACGTGATGCCTATATACATGATCATTGCCTTGGATATCATCATAATTATTTGCTTTTCTATCAATTGTCCAACAGTAATTTCTTTACCCACCGTATGCTATTTTCTCGAGAGAAGCCTCTAGTGAAATCTACGGCCCCCGGGTCTATTTTGTATCATATTATTTTTAGATCTATTAATCCAAAAATCCAAAAATACCTTGCTGCACTTTTTCTTTATTTATTTTATTTTGTGTTTTTGTTAGATCTATCTATCCAATCTCATACAATTTAATCTATCTCATTACCGAGGAGGGATTGACAACCCCTCTTACGCGTTGGGTTGCAAGTTTTTGTTATTTGTGTGAATGTACTGCTTACATAGTTTGGTGGATCCTCCTACTAGATTGATACCTTGGTTTCATAACTAAGGGAAATACTTACCGTTGCTGTGCTGCATCATCCTCTCCTCTTCGGGGAAATACCAACACAGATACAAGCAATCAGACAACACTGTGGGCGATAACCTTAGACAACCCACACAGTTTCTAGGAAGAAAACATGTTGGATCAATGAACAATCACACACAACTTCCTCTTGATAACTGTTTGCGTTAGGCCACCTTGCGCAAACGTTTTCCACATAAAAAGTGTGTGTGATGGACAACCTATGCCACACAGTTTCTTCTAGGCTCCGTGTGTGATGCATTCAATAACGCAAATGATAAAATTGTTAATATCGTCTGATATGGCAACGCTATCACAGATGATTTGATGGGGAAAATTGTGTGTGATGTACGTGCGAACGAAAACGTTTGTCTGGGATTCATCGTGTGGGATGTACATACGAATAGAAACGTATTTCCTGGATTGACTTTGTGGGATGTACATACGAACAGAAACATATTCCCTGGATTGACTGTGTGGGATTTACATACGAACGAAAACGTATGGTTTGGATTCACTGTGTGAGATGTACTTACAAACGGAAATGATTGGGCCTGTATAATTGTCTGCGATGGCTCGCCTGATCGCACACGAGCTCTTTTTGCCCCGCGTGTGTGACCGGAGGGCCTATCCCCGACGGTTTTCGGGTCATGTGGGAAGGACCCCCCTATCGCACACACTGACAAGGTGATGGTTTAAAACTCCGTCACGGAAAGGGGGGGTAAAAACCGTTTGTATAGCAGGGCGCTGCACCAGTGCATGGTGATTGGCATAAGCAGGCAAAATGCGAATGGACTCAAGTCTGACAACGGGGGCATATGTCTCACCATAGTCCATACCTTCGACTTGAGTGTAGCCTTGAGCAATGAGACGAGCCTTGTTGCGGACCACTTTTCCATCCTCATTTTGCTTATTCTGAAACACCCATTTTGTTCCAGTGATGTTTTCATCGTCCTTGGGCTTCTCAACCAATGTCCACACTTGGTTTCTCTCAATGTTGTGTAGCTCTTCGTGCATAGCATTTATCCAATCCGGGACTTCAAGGGCTTCTTCCACCTTCATAGGTTCAATGCTAGAGATGAATGAGTAATGTTCACAAAAGTTAGCCAAACGAGTTTTAGAGCGAGTGATTCTCCCGAACTTAATGTCGTCGAGGATTTGTTCAACAGGATGATTCTTTGTAACTCTTGCTCTAACTCGTGAGAGCTTTTGCTTGGGTCATGGTGAAGCATCCTCATCATCATCTTCTTCTTCATTGTTGTTGGCGTCGTTGTTCGCTTGTGGAGGTGGAGAGGGAGGTTGAGGTGGATCATATTGTTGCACTTCCTCATTTTCTTCGTCTTGGCGAGTTCCACTTGTGGATGCCTCCATGTCAACTTGTGGTTCACCTTGATGTGAAGTAGAGGCTTCCACTTGAATATACGAAGTACTCTTCACCTCCATTGGACGGATCTTGCCAATAGACAAATCTTGAATTGCTTCCGAGGAATCTTTATCTCCTACATCAATTGGCAATTGCTCTACTTGAGAGCCGTTATATTCATCAAACTTCACATCTACCGTCTCTTCAACCTTTCGGGTGAAATTGTTGTAGACACGGTAAGTGTGAGAGTTTGAGTCATAACCGAGTACGAAACCTTCATGAAATTTAGGATCAAATTTTGAACGATGAAGCATATCAAGAATGTAACACTTTGAGCCAAATACTCGAAAGTATCCAACTTGGGGTTTGTTACCGGTGAGTAGCTCGTATGCCGTTTTACCGAGAAGCTTATGAAGGTATAGTCGATTTGTACATGACAAGCCGTCTCAACCGCTTCGGCCCAAAAGTGTCTTGACATCTTGTATTCATCTAGCATCGTTCTTGCCATCTCAATAAGGGTCCGGTTCTTCCTCTCAACAACTCCATTTTGTTGAGGTGTGTACGTAGCCGAGAACTCATGTGAAATGCCTTGTTCATCAAAAGGTATCCACATTAGTGTTCTTGAACTCTGTTCCATTGTCGCTTCAAACCTTCTTGATCTTCACTTCAAATTGGTTTTGGGCCTTCCTAGCAAAGTTCTTGAAGATCTTTTGTACCTGTGACTTGTCATCAAGAAAGAACACCCACGTAAATCTTGAAAAATCATCAACAATGACCAAACCGAAAGAGTTGCCACCAAGGCTCTTGTAAGCATTGGGACCAAAGAGATCCATATGAAGTAGCTCAAGTGGTCTCCTCATGGTCATGCCATTCTTCATGGGATGACTTCCTCCAACTTGTTTTCCTGCTTGACAAGCACTACAAAGTCTATCCTTGTAAAAAAATAACATCTTTAACACCAATGATATGATTGCCTTTAACAAGTTTATCAAGATTTCGCATGCCAACATGTCCTAATCTGCTATGCCATAACCATCCTTTAGAAGATCTTGCAATTAAACACGTACGGGGTTGGGCTCTTTTAGTGAAATCAACAATGTATAGATCACCTCTACGAATACCGAGACCATATTATGATTATCTCGACGAAACACTTGGCAATCTACTTCAGTAAATTAAGAACAGTAAAACTGCACCTAATCCCTGCCCTCTCAGTAATTAGGCTTTCCTGGTCGTTGGATTTTGTTAGCTGGGCATTCTTCACCGTTGGATCTTCGTTTGATTGTACGTTGATCACGAAGTGGGCCAAATGTCGCAAGGGCATCTGCTCCCGTAGCTTTTTCTGAGCCCTCTGGTTAACTGGGCTACATTGGGCCTGCATCTGGCATGTTTCCTTGCTCATGCCCAACGCAACAAACAAACCTCTCTGTCTCCTAAAAAAATCGCTACAGTGAGGGGATGCAGGCGATGCTCGATGCGGCCGACGTGGGTTCGATGCAGGCGGCTCGGCCGGATCCAGGCGAGGCGCCAGTGTGGATCCAGGCTATGTGTGCCATGCGCGGGGATATCCTATACCAATCGATTGAGAGGATCCGCTTCGAGGGCATCCAGCGCGGGATGCCCTCGCAAGTCGATTGAGAGGACGCCTCGCCTAACATTGCTCATCCCTCCATCCTGTCCACACCGCCTTTTTCTTCCATAACGACAACTCCTACATCGGGATGGGGTGGTCGCCAACGACAACGCACGTACAAATTGAGCGATGCGGGATGACTTCTCACCTTTGCATGCGCGGCAGCATCCGCTACAAGGAGGAGATGGGGGCGCCAATGCTACTTTGCTCTGATTAGATCCAGGTGAGCACATCGGATCATGTTGTACTGTCAAGTGGCGGATCCACCACCGGGGCAGCCGCTCCGGGTCGCAGGTGATCAAGCGGAAAGCCCCATCTACCTATCCATCCCCCAGTAGCCCTAATTTCATCCGGTGGTGAGCAGCTTCTATGGGGACGGCGGTGTCTTATTTTCGATACATCCATGATGTATTCCTATGCGGAGGCCGCTTGGATTGTGTATGAAGAACCTGATGAAACACTTGAGGTTAAGAAGGGAGTGGCTTTTGTCACAGTGGCCAGCGAGATTAGCTTCTCCATCAACACGGGTAGCGACAATGAATGGCGTAGGAAAACACATCAAACAACTGCAAACAGCCACGCGACTAAAACAACAACCAGCGAGTATATCATGTTCTCTTCGAGCATATCTTGTTCTCTTCTCCACTTTTTTTATTTAGCACAACTCTATTTGATATGTTGGTTGAACAGGATACTCCAAATTTGATATTGCAGGATATTCCGTCATGTGTTTAATCCTGGTAGAGGCGAATTGAAGACCATGCTACCCAGAAACCAACTGTCATGTATCTCTAATTTCTAGGGTACAAACGGAATGACCAGTAGCCCGAATTACATCTGGCGGCGAGCAATTTCTATGGATCCCTCTTTTTTGAAGCTACAACACCTACAAGATTGGCTGAAAATAGGTGACTAGAATGCATCCCTCTTTCTCTCTTTGCGAATAAGAATGCATCCCTCTTTTTTTGCGGGGAAGAATGCATCTCTTTGTTGGTACTATTTCCGTGTTTGATGAAATCCTAGATCATTTGGACTCTCTGGAGCATATTCAGAATGCGAAAACATGATAATTCTGGTTAAGCTTGAGGTTGATGGAAAGGAATTTATATCAGGTGTATATATCTATCTATTCATTTATTTGTACTATTGCATCATAGTGACAAAAAAATATCATCGTTTAAGAAGTTACAAAACCATCACTTGCTAAGGATTTTTTGTTTCAAATTTTCATTCATATTCTTGACTCTTGTGACCATTTGATTAGGAAAAGAGACGTTAGATGTTTATATCATGTTCTAAGCAAACTTACAAAGACTAAATGTGTAATGAGCTCAGCCGTTGTATTTTTTTTTCTATGGCATCTGTTCTAACTTCTAAGAAGTAACTAATAAATGTGTTCATTGTGTGCGATCTCGGTTTGGCTTGCATGGTAAATTTAAGTGTCCAAGTGGTAACCGTCATAGAAGCTGGTAGCAATGGTTATTTATTAATATAATCCTAGCTAAAATTATTTATTCCAGGTACAATTGCTAAAATGATGAAAGAATGCTCCTCAAGTGCAGCGCACACTACCTCTGCCATGGGCGAGAGCACCGGATTCCCATGGAGCTGCCGCTGCAGCGAGCACCATGGTCCTATCACCACAGGCCAGGGGACACATTGGCGGCGGTGAACCCAATGCATATCCGCCGGTTTTAGGAGTCAAACTTAGGTGGGTGGGCGCAACGACAGGTAACGACCGCCCTCTGCTCCTCCTTGGCCTCTTCCTTAGCCAACACCACCAGGCTGGACGCTCCCTCTTCCACCTTTGTGCCATCTCATGCATCGCTACTGATGCCTCTTCGTCCAACACATCTCACTTTTTAATTTGTAAGGCGGTCCTTTTAAGTTTTTTTCACATCTTTCACTTTTTTTTGCAATACTGTTTTACAGAATTGTTTACAATATTGTCTATGCTCCTATCTACTTTGGCTCCCAATGAGGTCTATAGATTGGTGTTAGTGTATTACGATAGGTGCTTCTGTGATAAACTTATGGATAGAAGTCACTATTTTTATGGGACAACAACTTCTTTGCTTATTTATGTTACTTTTGAAGAAACACTTGCGATTGTGAGATGAGCTTGCATTCCTTTTGTCTCCGAATTCCTCGTGTAAAGGATAGGGAAGAAGGTGTTTGAGGTTGCACTAGAAGAGGTATATCCTTAATTCTCGGGGTTTAATTCCAACTAATAATTATGACGATTTTTTTACAGCACTGCGCTCAAGATCGATGATTGAGTACTCATGATGATTATGAGCATTTCCTATCTCTATTGTAAAACATTCAAAATAGACGGGCGCAGCAACGCGCGCCATCAACGATCTAGTAGAACATTGAAACCAAAGTCGGCTAGTCTAGATACGGGAAGAAGATTGTATCCAAGAGATTCAACAAGCATAACATTTTGAATAGAGCTATCATTGGATATGGCCACCTTACCAAGGCCAAGTACCTTACCCTTGGAGTTATCTCCAAAAGTCATATACTTGCGTGGATCATCATTTTTAGTAAGCTCACGGAACATGTCTTTATCTCCGGTCATGTGGTCGGTGCATCCACTATCAAGAATTCACTCTTTTCCTCTGGCCATGTAGTCTCGAAGAGTTGCCATGAGACTAAGATTTCTCATAGTCTTCTCATATTCGATGTTGAATTCTTCGTCCTCATCATAATAGCCACGCTCAACATCATCATCATCATCATGCATATGATCATCACCTAGGTTAAGTGATTCGTTAGATTTATGACCATGACAATGTGCAAGTTTGTGAATTCTAATGGTTTCGATGATAATGTTGCTAATAGTTCCAACATCACCCTTAGCACGCATAAGATCACGGAGCTCAAATAGACATTCATCAAACTTAGGATCACTAGGCTTCATCTTCTGAAAGGAAATAGACTTAAGCAGGATTTCATTGAGATTCTTCAAGGAATAATTTGGAAAGCGTTCCTCTAAGTTTTTTCACAAAGTGTATGCAAATTCAAAGTTTTGCATACAAGCAAGCACATTTCTAGGTAATCCTCTAATGATAAGATTGATAGTTCTAAGATTACGAAGCATGTCAAGTTCTTCATCGGGGGTTGGATGCAAAGGATCAATAGGAGGCACATAAGGGCTAAGAATATACTTGCTCAAATTATATTCATCAAAAATACCAAGCATTTCAGTTTTCCAAGAACCATAAAACTCCCCATCAAGAATAGGCACTCTATGTCTAATACTCCCAAATGTAGAATCATCCATCTTCCTCCAATGGTGATTAAACCAAAGCAATGGAGAGCAAAGCTCTGATCCAATTGAACGATCGATAAGAGGGGTCTAGAGGGGGGTGATTAGACCCTTAACAAATAAAAGTAGCAGTTTTTAAATTTCTTCAAGTTAAGGTTGAGTTTAGCACATGTTAATGGGCACATAAGACATTTTACACAAGCATAGCAAGAGTATGGCAGCGGAAAGAGTAAAACATGCAAGTGCAAGAATGCAAAGGGCATGGGAGTTGGAAAGAGCAAACACAATGGAGACACGGAGATTTTTGGCGTGGTTCCGATAGGTGGTGCTATCGTACATCCACGTTGATGAGACTTCAACCCACAGAGGGTAACGGTTGCGCGAGTCCACGGAGGGCTCCACCCACGAAGGGTCCACACAAAAGCAACCTTGTCTATTCCACCATGGCTTTCGTCCACGAACGACTAGCCTTACTCGGGTAGATCTTCACGAAGTGGGCGGTCTCCTTGCCCTTACAAACTCCTTGGTTCAACTCCACATGATCTTGGAGGCTCCCACGTGACACCTAACCAATCTAGGAGGCACCACTCTCCAAAAGGTAATAGATGTTGTGTTGGTGATGAACTCCTTGCTCTTGTGCTTCAAATGATAGTCTCCTCAACACTCAATCTCTCTCACACAGATTTGGCTTGGGTATGAGAAGGATTGGAGTGGAAAGCAACTTGAAGAGGCTAGAAATCAAGGTTCAAATGGTGAGAATGGAATCTCTTGATCTCAACACATGAGTAGGTGGTTCTCTCTCAGAAAACGAATGGTGGAAGTAGTGGTTCGTTCTGATGGCTCTCTTAGAGAGTAAGTGGTGGTGGAGAGGTATAAATAGGCAGCACAAAAAATCCAACCGTTACAAGCTTTTGACCAAACTCGGTGGCACCGATATGATAATCTCGGTGAGACCGACTAGTGCTAAAGGCTTGACCATTTGGCTTTTCGGTGAGACCGGTTATACCATCTTGGTGGGACCGAAGTGCAATGGCAAAGGCAGAACCTCGTTTCGGAATTTCCGACCATTTCAACTCGGTGATTCCGAAGTGAAACGACTTCATCACTGAAACTTGGCAAGGCCATCTCGGTGGGACCGAGTGCCATTCCGGTCAGACCGAAATGTTAGGGTTTTGGCTGTGGCAATAGAAGGATCATCTCGGTAGGTCCGGAGTGGATTGTATCGGTGGGACCAAAATGATGAATTAGGGTTTGGACAGATGTGTTTATGGGAAAGTGATTGAGGGTTTTTAGAGCAATATCACTGAGCACTTTGAGCAACAACCTCATCCTTTTTAATAGTATTGGCTTTCCTAAGGGACTTAATGTGATCTTGGATTACTTAAACAAAAAAATGTAGAGTCTTGGGGTAGCCAATTCTTGTTCTTCACATTTTGAAGGGCTCCACATCCTCATGTCCTTGCCATGCCGCTTGTTGAACTTATGTGAAATATTCTAGGTAAAACTATTACTCCAACAATATGTATATTGACATTAATTATTAAAACCATCAAGGGAGCAAATGTGCTTTCAAAGACCATGCTCGAAGAGAAGAAGATTGAGATCGCAGCCGCTTCGAAGGACGCGAAAATGTTGACCTTGATGACGATGCTAGGATGATCATGCAAGCCGTCCGTTTCAAGATGTTGAAACGACATAAGGATCAGTTGGAGGCACCGGACATGGAGGCGCTGGACAAAGAGGAGGCCAAGACGGCGGCGATGGCTGATTGAACGTGGAGGCTTGTATTGCGGTCCAGCAGGCAGAAAATTCAATTTTGTGCACGGACAGCCGAACTGATATTCTTTTGTGATCGACATGTAGAAACTATGAATACTTGTCTCTTTTTTATTGTGATCTGGGGCTGACGTGATCCTGCGCGTTAAGTTCAAATTAGCCGTATGAGCGGACATTTAGGGAATAGTTTTGGATGACCGGCTCCGCATCAGCGGCGATACAGTGTCCAGTTTGGAGTTCCTCAGTCGTGACATCCTCTCGTGAACATGCAAACGTGACCGCATAGGCAGAGCTTGAATTCTATAAGATCGAACCTTGGAGAGCACATTAATGCCGAGCAAACCATTGTTTGCATTCCAATCCATGATTCCAACAAATCATAAGCACTTAACAAATACAATCTCACTCCCTAATAATACAGCAAAGAAGGGAAAATGGAACCCTCAAGAAGAGGGAAAAATGGAAGAACCCTAGCTAATCATCAGTAACCAAACGCTTCAATTGCACAAGATGGAGAGGCCATAGCCAGGCTCTCATAAAGAGCTCACGGCTGACTCACGATCAGAGGTGGTCGCCGTTCATGAGCGCGGTGGCCGTGGCGCCGCAGGAGACGGCCTCCTTGGGCACCTTCCCGACGCGGTCGATGGCCTCGGCGAAGATGACCCCCATGCCCATGTGGAGGTGCGGCTCGATGTGGCAGTGGAACGCCCACACCCCCGGGTTGTCCGCCACGAACCGCAGCGCCGTCCAGCCGTACGGGAAGATCACCGCCGTGTTCCGCAGCGGCGGGTTCACCAGGTTCAGCCTCGCCGCGTCGGCGGCGTCGCCCTTGTACGCCCCCTCGCCGTACCCCAGCACCCAGAAGTCGTGACCGTGCAGGTGCCACGGGTGCACCTCGCTGACGTTGTGCTGGAGCGCGTTGGCGTTCTGGAGCAGCACGTCCACCGTGGTGTTGTGGCGGAGCACGTAGACGTTGTCCCCCGTCGTCGTGTTGGGGTTGTGCGGCGGCCGCGTCACGTCGTAGGCGCGCCCGAACGTGTCCGCCGGCCGCGCGGCGGCCAGCGCCGTCTTGAGCCCCAGCTTCAGGGAGCCCAGGTACGGCGTCGCCGGGAGCACCATGGACACGTTGTTGATGGACCACTTGATGTGCCCGTCCAGCTTGTTCTGCGTGTTGAGCAGCTCGATGCGGCGGTCCGACGTCGCCGGCGGCGGGGGCGTGCCGACGCGGGCTTTGATCTGGGTCGTGAACGCCTTGCTGTGCGCGGTGTCGTTCCACGCCGGGGTCACCGGCGGCGCGATGGCCGGCAGCTTGAACCCGCGGTTGGGCCGGTAGTTAAGCAGGGCCAGAGCCGGCGCCGTCTTGGGCGCCCGGCCGCGCACGCCGATGCTGACCCAGTAGTTGGACGACGGGTCCTGGTCGGTGGTGAGCAGGACGGAGTAGCTGTCGCCGGAGTAGATGTCCATGTCGTCCACGACGAACGGCTCCACGTAGTTGCCGTCGGCCTCCACCACCGTCAGCTTGTGATTCTGAACAATAAAAAAACTCACCGGATTAAACAATGTCACAAGCATCCGACATAGCTTCAGGATTCTGTGCACTGCACAGTTTATACTGTTTTATTATCGGGGAATCAATCTGTCTCGGATTTGCTTACCCCGATCGCGAGGTTGAGAGAAGCCAGCGAGGTGGTGCTGGCGATTCTGAGCCTGTAGGTCTTGTTGGGCTCGACGGGGAGGATCACCGGTGCGCAATGCCTGTTGCCGCCGGCGGTGCACTGCTTGGTGCCCGGCGTGTGCGCCGCCGCGAGCGAGCAGTTGAACTGCCCCCTACCGTTGATCAGCAACGACTGCACAACCACAAGGAAACACAGTGCTTGTCGTTAGTTCCAAAATTTCAGGCAGAACCTCCGTCATTTTCGACGTCCGACATGAAAGTCTGCAAGAAGAAAACAACATCTACCATGGCAGAGTGTCGCCTGAATTATTCAGATTATCATGAAGTGCCATTGCCCATTATCAGTGAACACTTGCACTTATCTTTTGGTTGTGTTAAATCAACGGATCAATTTTCAAACAATACAGTAGATGTAGCACTGACCAACCCCCCAAAAAACCAATACACATCACTGTTCTTGTTGGATTGCCTTCCACAACACATGCACACATGTGCTGTGTGCATACAAGAAAAAAGATGTACCACTGTCAGTGTGGGATGCACTCATGTTGGCTTGACCCCTTCCCTGACCACCCAATGGCCAAGCCAAAGCTCCCCACACAATAATGTAGGAGTGCCACCTAGGGTCACTGTACCCTCTGTAACTTTTTCAAAAAAATACTACGTATCCTCTGCATCATGCATCTCCCCAGGCAGGCAGATGTTTCCAAGATCAAGAGAGAAAAGGTCCTTGCATGGATGCTTTTTGGTGACACATGACCACAAGTGTCCCCTCTGAAAATCATGTGGCCTTGTGACACCCCCCAACCTTTTCTTCATAAAATTTGTAATGTGTGTGTGTGTGTGTGTGTGTGTGTGTGTGTGTGTGTGTGCATGCCTGTGTTGTGCTGTGCATAGGGACATGACCTGTTCTGACACTTTAGGCATTAGCACACATATAATACTGGTCTTGAGTCTACAAAGTGTCCTATACATGGTGTGTGTCTTCTTTCTTTTTATGTGGGAGTGCTTCTTTCTAGGAAGCCCAATAGGGTGGGTTCCATTTCTTTGCCTTTCTCATCACCACAGTTGGCCCTGGATGCATGTAAGCTTTCTGGTCCTGATGAGAAAGCTGAGTGTGTGCATCATCAGTTTATCACCATCAGCTGAGATCTTTGAGGCCATGCTTTGCTTAGCTTTAGTGACTGGCCTAGCAATACAGGATTTTTATCCTAAACTGCTATTCAACTTACAAGAGCAAGTGTTTTCATAACAAAGAAACTGTAGCCAACAACTGCATTTTAAATTTTAAATTGCACTTTCCGTCATCATCTAAATCGCCCAATTCACCAGTTAGCTGAACTTTTCTAGTGCACTTGCATTTTAAATTTCGAGAAGAGGACAAACCAATTGCTCTTTCCAAGATCATCTAAATCAGATGGACGGGCTCCAACTCCAAACTCCCAGTGCCATTTGTCGTTTTTGAGTTTTAAATTTTACTTGAAAGAGTGCATTTTGGACTGTCCTGGTTGTAAATCCAACCTACCAAAATACCTTTTGTCTACTGTGAAAACTGCATCTTGCTGAAGCAGACATAGCAAAACATATATAGCAAGAGCATCAGTGTGGTTTTAACAGTTACCTGGGGCTCGCCGATCCATCTCATGGGGCTGGAGGAGAGGCCAACCATCTGGTTGTAGATGCTCTCGTGGTACCAGTCGCTGAGGAGCAGGTTCAGCTCGCCGTCATACTTGAACGGCTCCTCCTCCCCATCCGCCACATCCACAATCAGAGACCCGTACAGCCCTGCCGCCCTCTGCATGCCGTAGTGCCCATGGTAGAAGTATGTTCCCGGCTGCAGCCATGAACCAGCCATGGATCAGCCACAACTCACAAATCAAGCTAAAAAGAAGGGGGAAATGAGGAAGTTTTGCACCAATTTTGGCACTACTGTTGTGATTAATTTCAGTTTTTTGGTACCAGCTATGATGTGTGCCACTAGGAGATTTGATCATTTGAACAGTGGAGGTACCTTGTCGACGACGAATCGATAAGTGAAGGTTTCCTCCGGGTTGATGGCGCACTGGGAGATGGCGGCCGTGCCATCCGCCCACGGCGTTCCAATCTGTCATGATTTTGCTCATGAAATGTTAGGAAAATATAAAGATCAGCAAAAGAACAAAATCTCCTAGCAGCATGTAACGGGAAAGAGACAAAGCAGCGAGAGTGTGCTCATGCTGTGGTTAATTACCTGTCTGACGCCGTGCCAGTGGATGACGACGCCCTCGGTGTGCAGCCCGTTCTTGAGCTCGACGACGATGGTGTCGCCGGCCTTGGCCCGGATGGTGGGGCCGGGGAACTGGCCGTTGATGCCGATGAGCACCTTCTCCTCGCAGTCCGGCGACCAGAACATGTGGCTCACCTCCCACTTGAGGTGCCTGGCCTTGGCCGCCTCCGCGCAATGCAGCACGCCGGCGCACGCCAAGAGGAGGGCGCACCATGCAAAGAGAGCCCTCATGGCAGCAACGGGGTGGAAGAAAGGCTAGTAAGTGGAGGAAAGGTTCAAACAATCTCTTCAAGGCAAAATGGATGGGAAGAGACTGCTGAAGCCTGCTGAAGCTGGTGAGGGTGTGTGCTAGTTTTATACTGGCAAAAAGACCCTCTCAAAAGCCACAACAAATGATGCTGTTTAATGAGCTATTTTATTGCCATTATTCTCCTTGTTTTTTAGTATGATAGAAAAATAAATAACTAAAAGTGGATCTGCTCAGTGGGGTTAGGTTGGGCTTGGGGACAGTGGCATGTTTGTGGAGGAGCACCTGCGGAAAATAGGTCGTTTCCTAGAGGCTTGCAGCCTTGCCCAAGGGCTTGAAATGGCTCAACTTTCTTGATTTTCCACTGCATCTTTCTGGCCAGCGAATAAAGAAGGTTCATACTAGTATCATTTTGTGTTGCTTTTGCCCGTTCATATTATTAGAAATCTGGTCGCCTATTTCTGTGTGTCTACACAAGTGTTTTTCTTTTTTTTTTTGCAGTGGCCAGACAAAAGCGCGTCCAATGCTACCTCACATCCTCACAACTTCACATGCCTAAATGCATACGTTCTTGGTAGCTAGCGTGCATTTTTTGCAAAGGATTTTTCTCCCCTTTCTTTTGCTTAAGCTGGTAGGAAAGATGCAGAGATTATATGCACATGGCTTTGTGTTTCGCAAAAAGAAACTATATAATATGTGTGCATTGCTTTAGAATTGTTAATGTGCACACCGATGATTATCTGCCTTTATTCACTATCCATGTGTTTGACACCGGCGATTATTTGCCTTTTTGACGTTCTCTCATTCGTACAATACCAACCATCCTTCCGTCGATTACTTTTCTGGACACAATACCTGCTAAAAGATGTTAACTTCCTGTAACTAGTAATTATGTACGTGCAATGCACATCTTAATATTAGACAAGATATAAATTACATGTTAATATTAGACAACATATAAATTACATGTTAATATTAGGTATGATACAGTTACTTGGTTAGCGCAGACGTTTTTATTAGGCATGATATTAATTAGAGAAAGATGGTAAACATGTATAGTGATAAATGTGTTTAATGCTAAAGAACGGGTAAGATTTGTTGGATATTCACAACTTGCTCTTTTTATAATAGTATATAGATATAGATGTGGAAGCATAGATATAAATATAGATATATGTATGGATATAGATACATAAGTATAGATATAGATATATAAATAAAGATATAGATATATAAATATAGATGACATCCTTTTACACATTAACTATAAAGATTTACATACATATTAATCGGTATTCTAAATAGAAAATATGAAGGTGTCACATTGCTTAATAATTAGAAAAGGCGTAGCTTGGTCGACAACACAAACTTGCACCGGATAGATAGCCCTCACACATCAATTGTTCTTCAATCTTAATTCATGGTGCTCTGTTTCTGAAGCTCAAATCATGTTTTCTTCATGCACAATGTACGTATACATAGTACTCTGTTGCTTTACCTCAAGTGAAAACCATCATTATGATCTTGCTCATAATCACTGCCGCGTTCGGAGTAAATTACGATCCAAACAAAAGCAAAAGATCTCAGTCGCAGATAGTGCAAATCCGCATGGCATGATAACGATGGCAGGGATCCCCTTTTTGTCTGGCTTTGACCATATTTTGTCACGGAATCAAGTAGAATGCACGCAAGGCATCGCCAGTTTTCTTCACCTACCGAATGAGCAGTATTATTTCTTCATTCGCTTCACACTTTGAGGATTATTGATGAATCCATTAATGGGGACTACTCGTTCCGTCCGCGAATAAGTGTACATCTAGCTTTGGTTCTAAGTCAAAGTTCTAAAATTTTGACCAACTTTATAGGGAATAGTAGCAGCATTTATGGCACTAAAGTAGTATCACTAGATTCCTTTTGAAATGTACTTTCGTAATATACCAATTTTATGTCATATATGTTACTACTATTTCTATAAAGTTGGTCAAAATTTTAAAACTTTGACTTGGAATAAAACATAGAAGTACACTTATTCGCGAACGGAGGGAGTAGATGATAGCCTAGTGATGGAAGCGTGGGTTATACCACACTCAGTGGACAAGGAATTTAGACACTGTCCACAGGGTTCTGTCTTGATTTCGTGGGATTGATTTCCAGAGCATCTCTCTCTCTCGTTAAAAATAAACCCGCATGGTTCATTTTTTTTAGGGAGGTTCCTCATTTATTTATTTATTTATTTATTTTGAGGGAGGTTCCTCACTTATTTTGTTTTTTGAGGGAGGTTCCTCATTTATTGGTCATGTGAAAAATTATTCTTTAGAAGTGGTCTAGTGATTGGTTATTGCATCCACTTGAAACTGTTTCTGCCGGTTTGCACACGCCTTTCTTTCATTGTAAGAAGATAGCAAATCATTTTCTTGCTCCTCTCCCATGCCCTAAGGCGGCAGGAGCGATGGCAATTGATCTACATGCCTCAACGGTGAGACCATGACCCCCTCTCCTTCCGTCTGTCACTTCAGTGACGGAAAGGGACGGAGAACCTACGACTTCGGCCTGGTGGTGCTAGGGTTAGAAATAAATTGAAGTTTATCTTCGATCGATGAAGGTGGTATGATGACAACAATGAATAAGGTCTACCTGCCTTGTCCTCGTTCCGGTGGTTCTTCTTTGTATTGTCGGAAGGCGTGTGGAGAATGGTGCATTGCCAGATCTGCTTCTCCGGGTCTGGCTTTTCTTGGTTGTGCAGTCATGCGTGACAGACAACGTGGTTGTACGTTTTGATTCTCCGGCTTCAGTTTCGACTAACGAAGGTTGGCCAGCCTCGTCCTTGTCATGGGCATGGGAGATTTGTGTTCTCAGACTTTGTGTGGCCGGGAGCTATGGCATCTTTACAGGCACTATCCGACATTTTCTTCTCTGAGCGGCGATTTGCTACACAGATGACGTCCGCATGTGACTTCCGGTCTACATGGACGACGTTTAGTACCGTTGCTTCTACAAGCTCCTGCCTTTCAACGAGTTTGCTCAGCTGAGACGGGGTCCCAGAGGCGGCAACGAGCTTTGCTCACTAGGATTCACAGGTGGATGTAGTAGGAAGAAGACTTCAGCACCCCAAGGATTTTGGATGTGTTTTCAATTTTCATAAGTGTTTTGTAAGGGTTTGGCTACTTAATATAAGGCCTTGGGCCTTTCATAAAAGAATGATATAATTTGTGACATGCTTTATCAAATTTAACAAAAAGTATTGAAATTACCCTATTTAACAAATTTCTTTTTCACCTTTATAGTCATTTTGATATTTTGCCACAACCATCAATTCTATGCGGTGAGCCGAAACAGATGCCACCTAGGACTCGTACTCCTTCAAGGCGCCCTCAATGCAACATGACTTGCCAAACCAGCACTGAATTGGTGCAACCACCCTCGAGCCACGACTCCTTGCACATGAGAATTCAGAACAGAGGCGGGAACTAGATCACCACGGTGGGACTCCTGTTGGGAAACGTTGCATGGAAAACAAAAAAAATTCTATGCACATGCAAGATCTATCAAGGAGATGCATATCAACGAGAGGGGAGAGTGTGTCTACGTACCCTCGTAGACCGTAAGCAGAAGTGTTTCACAACGCGGTTGATGTAGTCGAACTTTCTTCGCGATCCAACCGATCTAGTACCGAACGTACGGCACCTCCGCGTTCAGCACACGTTGAGCTCGGTGACGTCCTCCGCCTTCTTGATCCAGCAAGACGGCGAGGTAGTAGATGAGTTCTGTCAGCACAACGGCGTGGTGACGGTGATGGTGAAGTGATCTCCGCAGGGCTTCGCCTAAGCACTACGAAAATATGACCGGGGGTGTAAACGGTGGAGGGGGGCGCCGCACACGGCTAACAATTGATCTGGTGTGTGCTAGGCGTCCCCTCCCACATATATATAGGTGGGAGGGGGGAGGCAGCCTGGCGCACCACATAGGTGGCCGGCCGGCCCTAGGGCTCCTGCCCTGGCCGCGCCCCCCTGCCATGTATTCCCAAAGGGGGAGGAAAGAAGGGGGGAGAGGGAAGGAAGTGGGAATCCTAATCCACACTTTCCTTTCCCTTCCCCCTTTCCTTCTCCTCCTTAGGCCGGCCTGCTATGGGGGGCGCACCAGCCCCTTGTGGCTGGTGTGTTTTCTCTCTTGGCCCATAAGGCCCATAACTTTTGCCGGGGGTGCCCGGAACCCCTTCCGGTGACCCGATAAGTACCCGGTACCCCCCGAAACACTTCCAGTGTCCGAATACTATCGTTCTATATATGAATCTGTGACGCCTCCGACTCAATCATGCACTAATCATACACGCAAACATGCATGATCAAGCACAGGGACTCACGGGAAGATATCACAACACAACTCTAACACAAATAAACGGAGATCCACGAATATTACAGACCAGGGATCACGAGGATCTGAAAACATAAGTCAGTCATACAAATAGTATATGGGTACAGACATAGTTAGACAAGGTTTGCCTTAAGAAGGCTAGCACAAACAACGACTCTAGATCAAAAGGCGAAGGCCTCCTGCCTGGGACCCTCCGATCCTACTCCTGGTCGGCTGGCTCGATCTAGTAGTAAGTGCCGTCTGCACCCTCCTCGTAGTAAGCTCCTGCGGGGACATCTGGCTCCTGGACTCCATCGTCTGAGATAACATCAAATGGGGTATGGGGGAAAAGAGATAGCAAAGCAACCGTGAGTACTCATCCGAAGTACTCAGCAAGCAAGGATCTACACTACATATGCAACATTATCAAAGAGAGGCTGTATATGTAGACTGGGCTGCAGAAAAGCCAGAATAGAGAGAAGGCCTAGTCCTATCGAAGACTAGCATCTTCACGAAGCCACCATCTTGCAGCAATTAGAAGAGTACATAAAGCATTTTATTAATCAAACATGTTGAGGCAAAGCTTAGAGATCCTTCCTCGACTCCCTGCGAGAAAGCGATCTCGGAGCTTCAATTAATTAAACAACTATCCAGTTCAAGTAATAGATCGGGATACCAAACTGAGCGTCCTATTACCGTGGACACGGCTATTCGAATAGATCACTTCCCTACAGGGGTGCACTACTGTTACCCAACACGCTCGATCACCTCTGGATGTACACACTTGCTGGGTAATGCCCGGCCTCGGGAGATCGACACGAAGCAGCACCCTACCTAGGCTCAGCAGAGAGGTCAACACGCCGGACTAACCTATGCATCCAGGGATCTTGGGCCATCGCCCCGGGCGCTCCTGCGCGTTGCGAGACTGGCCGGGGAGCAAGCGTGACACTGAACTCATCAGTGAAGTATCCAGCCCAACCCCAACAATCAGCTCGCACGGTGAACAGTGACGTCTGATGAGCTTTCGGGAGAAACGTACGACGTAGAGGGCCCCATAAACCATTATCCCATGTGGTGGTAGTGCGTATAGGCCATTGGCCAACTCAGATCAATTACCCAAATCCGTTAGGCATATTTAACAACTCGCGGAGATGATCAGAGTTTCTGATGCTCCGCCACAATATCTCTCTCGGGTGCCATCCTGGCAAACCCGACTACAGAATTTCCCCGCGGGTACCCATCAGGGTCGACCCGCCTGTGACAAAGGTCAAAGTAACCGTGTGGTCATAACACAAAGGGGTAAACCCCGAGGAATCACCCTCGGTGGATTCCACTCGATGAAATCATCAAGGTGAACGTAGGATGCATCACCCTCGAGGTTCACACTTGAGGGGTTGCACGACAGAGTCGTATCGGGAGTGGTTAAGGAGGAATCACCCTCGATGACCACGGCCGAACAGCTACACTACAGAGTTATCATCAGGAGTGCGTTACGAGGTATCACCCTCGGCACTCGATAGTAACTATGCAGAGTCGTACAACAAAGGGGGTGAAGTGAGGTGTCCGTCTCTGGTCGTCGATCATGTTGATCGAGTCGTCGATGAAGAAGCAGAGGCAACAAGGACAAAGTGGGGGTCACTGACGGATCACTAACCAACCTATACTAAGCAGTTTGAAATAGGCAGGTAAGGTAGCAATAAGCAGGTTACAAAAAGCAGGCTATGCATCAGAATAGAAGCAATCATTTACAGTAGCAAAATCTAATGCAAGCAGGAGAGAATGGAATGGGCGATATCGGAGTGATCAAGGGGGGGGGGGCTTGCCTGGAAGCTCTGCTAAGAGGGGCTGGTCGTCAGAAGGCTGCTCGTCCGGAGCGTAGTCGTACTCTGCTGTGTCGGCGTCGGTCTCAGCGTCTATCGAGAGAGAAGGAGGGGGAAAGAAACAATAAATTCACGGCAAAAATGCAAACAATATGCATGACAGGCCTAAATGATATGCAGAGGTGTTCTACTGCCTAACTAGATGATTCAGTTAATTTAGGAATTTATTTGAATTTATTTTATCAAAGTTGAGCACTATTCATTTATCGAAATCAGTCTAAAAGTTTCACGTTCAAATAGTTAGGTGCATCTGACAGCAATACGAAGGGCGTATTCGGATTCGTCTCGTCGTTCTGAGCAACTTTCATGTATAAAGTTTTTCGATCGGAGCTACGATTTATTTTATATGTTTTTCTAAAGATTTAAATATTTTCTGAATTATTTAATTATTTATTTAAATTCAAATTATCCAGAATAGTGATGATGATGTCGGCATGATGTAGAGGTCATGTCAGCGGTCAACAGGGGCTGACCGGAGTCAAACCTGACAGGTGGGTCCCACTAGGACCCACATGTCAGTGACTCAGCTAATTAAACAAAGTCAGATTAAATTAATTAGGTTAATTAGTGGGTGGGGCCTACTGGTCAGTGAGTGATTAGTATTTAAACTAATTAACAGATTATCTATTTATTTAAAATCATTTTAAACAGTGGGACCCACATGTCATAGACACAGGGCCGCCCAGTCAGCGCTGACCGAGATCAACGGGGCCCAGTGGGTCCGTTTGTCAGCGGCAGAGAGGCGGGGCCCGCGGTGCCAGGTGGCAGCCACGTCGGCACCGGCCGGAGACGCGCCGGAGTTGGCTCCGGCGAACCAAACGCGGCGGCGCTGCTCGGGTGGGGCGCGGGTTTTGCGCACAGGGGGTCTGCGGGGCTGTGGCTGGGTGCGTTCGAACGGCGGGACGACGCCGCGTCGAATGGCGGTGGTGCGAGGTGCTGCGGTGGCCGGAGCGGAGCGCTACGAGCTCGCCGGCGGTGAGGTGCTTCGGGCGATCTATGGAAACGGCAAAACGGCGCGAGGTCGAACGATCTAAAGAGCGAGGCAGGGCCTACGTAGTGCGGCGAGTGCAACGGTGGCACGCACAGGGCCCTATGGTCGCCGTGGCCACGCCGGCAACGAGGCCAGGCGGCGGAGGGCTCGGGCTACACCGGAGCAGAGGCTACGGGCAGCTAGAGGGGGCAGGGCAGGGCGCATTTGGCACAGGAGCTCACCGTGGGAGCGTGGGGTCTATGCAGCGGGCTCGGGGAGGACCGGTGGTGCAGATCGACGGCGAGGTCGTGTGGTGGCCGTAGAGGAGGAAGAGGGAGACTGCGACGGCGGCGTTGCCTCCCGGTCCCGATCCGGTGTCGAGTAAGAAGAGGAGGACCACGCCGGAGCTCTTGGACTTGACGGAGCGGCGTATGGGTGACGGTGGACACGCAGCTCAGCCGCGGCTGTCCATGGTGGCGTCGGGTGAGGAAGAAGGAGGCGAGGGGAGGGGAGTTGTGGCGCTAGGGTTTGCCAGAGGGGCGCGGGGGATGCTCTTATCCACCAGGCGGACGCGGGCGCGCGCTGTCGAGCAGCGGGAGAGGGGGGCCAGCGCGCGCGGGCGATAGCGCGACGAGGTGAGCAGGAGGTTGAAGGAGGTGCGGGGTGGGCTGGGCTGTTGCTGTAGCAAGCAGGCCTAAAGTGCACAGTAGGCCTTTGCCCCTTTTCTCTTTTTCTATTTTCTGTTTTGTTTCCTATTTCCTTTTCTGTTTTGCAATTGGTTTGGCCACTAAATGACTTGTAAAAGTGTGACTTAGCTCACAAATTGCAATGCACTATACCCTACCACCAAAAACTAGTTTGGGTAAAATATAATTTCATATTTCATCTAGATTAAATAAAAGGTTATTAAAGGTGGTTGTTTGCTACTGTTTGAGGTTGTTAGGGCCACTTAACTAATCCCATTGATGTTGGTTACAATTTTATAATTGCCTCTGAATTATTTGCTATTTAATGAAAATTTTAGTTTTCAACTTGGAACAACTTTTATTTCCACTTTAAATTAATTTGAAGTTTGAATTAGGAGTTTGAAATGCAATACGATGCAAATGATGACTAGGCACTGTTAAACTTGCTGACATGGCATTAACTAAGGGTGATCATTGTGGTTGATTACATGGGGTGTTACAATTCTCCTCATCTAACAAGAATTCTCATCCCGAGAATTAAGAGGAAGACTGAAAGAAAGCGGGGTATTCTTCGCGAAGACGATCCTCGCGTTCCCAAGTGGCTTCTTCTTCAGAATGATTCGACCATTGAACTTTACGGAAATTGATTGACTTCTGACGAGTTCGACGTTCAGTTTGATCAAGAATGCGGACGGGATATTCTGGATAAGACAGATCTTCCCGCAATTCAAGCATTTCATGATCCACAGCTCGAGTAGGATCCTTGAAGCAGCGACGAAGTTGGGATACATGAAAGACATCATGCACTTGAGAAAGATTTGGCGGCAATTGCAACTGATATGCCACTTCTCCTCGATGGGCAAGAATACAGAACGGTCCAATGTAGCGAGGAGCTAACTTGCTCGCCAGACTGATAGACCATTTCCTTGTGCTTTCGGTCATAGTTGCTCTTCTGACAAGACTGTGCAGTTTTCAGATGTTCCCGGACTATGCAGACTTTTTCTTCAGCTTGTTGGATAATGTCCGGTCCGACGAGTGAGCGTTCCCCAGCTTCTGACCAATTCAGAGGGGTTCGACACTTACGTCCGTAAACAACTTCAAATGGTGCCATCTTCAAACTAGCTTGGTAGCTATTGTTGTAAGAGAATTCGGCATACGGGAGAGATTCCTCCCACTTCTTACCGAAGGAGATGACACAAGCTCGAAGCATATCTTCGAGCACTTGATTAACTCATTCGACTTGACCCTGTGACTGAGGGTGAAAAGCGGTGCTGAAAGACAGATGAGTTCCCATAGCTTCTTGAAAACTTTCCCAGAATCTGGAGGTAAAGAGGCTGCCACGATCCGAACTGATCTCCAACAGAACACCGTGGAGTGACACAATTCGAGAAACATACAAGTCTGCTAACTGACTAGCAGTGATTGTCTCCTTGACTGGCAGAAAGTGAGCAACCTTTGAGAATCGGTCAATGACGACAAAAATAGCATCATGACCCTTCTGAGATCCAGGAAAACCAATAATGAAATCCATTTGGACCTTGTCCCATTTCCATTCAGGAATATCAAGGGGTTGCAGAGTTCCAGCAGGCCTTTGATGTTCTGCTTTAATGCGGCGGCAAACGTCACACTCAGATACATAACGAACAATGTCTCGCTTCATATTAGGCCACCAGTATCTCTGACAAATGTCACGATACATCTTTGTGCTACCAGGATGAATTGGCAGAGGAGTGTCATGAGCTTCTTTCATAATGTGTTCTCTCTCACCCTTGAATTTGGGTACGAAGAGACGGCGTTGGAAGAATAGGACCCCATCATTATCAAGATGGAATTCCGACGGCTTTCCTTTTTCGAGGTATCGCTTAATCCTTTCTACTTCAGAGTCATACCTTTGCATAATCTTAATGTTGTGCTCAAGATCCGGTTCAACAACCAAGGGATTGAGATAACCCTGTGGAACAATACGGAGGTTCAATTTGCGAAGCTCTTCATAAAGAACAGGTTGTGCTTCCTGAACCATAAGATTGTTGCAATAAGCCTTGTGACTCAAAGCATCAGCCATTATGTTAGCCTTGCCAGGGGTGTATGAGATATTCATATCATAATCGGCTATTGTCTCAAGCCATCTTTGTTGGCGAAGGTTCAGATCTGGTTGAGTATATAGATACTTCAAACTCTGATGATCCGTGTATATCTCTCAATGGTTACCGAGAAGGTAATGTCGCCATAGCTTCAGGGCATAAATAACCACAGAAAGTTCGAGATCATGCACTGGATAATTTTCTTCGTGAGGACGCAATTGCTGAGAGCCATAAGCAATCACTTTGCGCTCTTGCATTAGGACACACTTGACGAGATGCATCACAGTATATCACGAAATCCTTGCGAGTATCCGGGGGTGCTAGCACTAGGGCAGATGTCAACTTATCTTTTAGCATCTGAAAGCTTTCTTGACATTTTTCTGTCCACTCAAACTTAACGCCTTTGTGGAGCAGGTCAGTCAGTGGCTTTGCAATCTTGGAAAAGTTCTCAACGAACCGACGACAATAACTAGCGAGTCCGAGAAAACTCCTAACTTGCTTAGCATTCTTCGGGGGAATCCAGTCAAGAATGGCTTGAACTCGTTCCGGGTTAACAGCAATTCCATCCTTGGAAATCACATGACCAAGATAGGTCACTTCAGATAACCAGAATTCACACTTAGAGTACTTGGCGTAAAGCTGGTGTTCTCGAAGCTTCTCCAATACAAGCCGAAGATGTTCAGCGTGTTCCTCTTCATTATTGGAATATATAAGGATATCATCCAAATAAACCACGATGAATTTGTCGAGGTAATCCATGAAGATATAGTTCATCAACCGGGAGAAGGTTGCTGGAGCATTTGTTAAGCCAAATGACATGACAGTGTACTCATAAGAGCCATATCGAGTAACAAAGGCAGTCTTCGGAATATCCTCTTCGTGAACACGGATCTGATGATAACCCAACCTCAAGTCGAGTTTCGAGAACACAGAGGATCCAGTAAGCTGATCATAAAGATCATTGATCCGGGGCAGTGGGTATTTATTCTGGATTGTGGCTTGGTTAATGGGCCGGTAATCCTGAACCAATCGGTTAGTTCCATCCTTCTTCTTAACGAAGAGTGAAGGTGCTCCCCAAGCAGAGCAACTGGGGCGGATGAAACCTTTCTTAAGTGACTTGTCGATTTCTTCCTTAAGCTCAAGAAGGTGGTGCGGAGGCATCTTATAAGGACGCTTCACAATAGGGGTAGTGCCAGGCTTCAAGTCAATGACAAACTCGACAGCTCTAACCGGGGGTATTCCTAGAAGTTCTTCTGGAAAAACGTCCGAAAAATCTCAAACGACAGGAACATTCTCGATTCCCTCCAAAGGTGAGGTGTTCAAAGCATTCAGAGCATATATCTGAGCTTCAGCATTCCGAGTAATTCGGGCGGTGTAGTTCACTATCTCATCGGAGGGGTGAAGAAGTTGTACAACTTTTGTGGCACAATTGATCGAAGCAATGTGAGATTTCAACCAATCCATTCCGAGGATGAGGTCTATGGTGGAATATTTCAAGATGATGGGTGAGGCAAGGAATTCCAATCCTTTAATTTCGACGGTAACGTTAGGTGCCATCACGTCAGCATGACAATGACCTCCGGGAGTTTTAACGACTAACGGAGTATGCATCTTCTCATAATGAATGCCATGCATGAATGCAAATTTTCCAGAGATGAATGAATGTGATGCTCCTGCATCAAATAAAACAGAAGCAGGTACTGAGTTAACGAGAAGGGTACCCATCACAGTAGCAGGCTGATCCTGGACTTCTTCAATATCAATATTGTAAGCGTGTCCACGACCATGAGCAGCAGACCCAGTATTATAGTTGTGGGCCTGATTGTTGCCACGACCATTGCCACGGCCAGTACGAGGGAAAGCCAACTGATTCTGAGTCTGGCGGTAGTCCTTAGCAAGGTGACCTGGTTTGCGGCACTTGAAGCACAGACCATCTTCAGGACGAAGAGGAGCATTGTGTGGAACAACTTGAGCTCTTGGCTGCCTCGGTGGTGGAGGAGGCAGACGTGGTGTAGCATAGTTGTTCCTTGGGGCAGGGGCAGCTGGACGGAACACGTTGTTGGGAATCCAGACTCGACGCTTCTGTGCTGAGCCCGAAGATGAGCCAACATCACGATAGCGCTTCTGCGACTCCTTATGCTTCATCTGAGCAGTCTCAACCAGAATAGCCTTGTTCACAAGAGTAGCAAAGTCGTTGAAGTCTTGAGCAGCAAGTGCAAGCTCAATGTCTGGGTGAAGTCCATTACGAAACTTCTCTTGTCTTGCGGAACTGGGTTTTCATCCGGTCCATGATTCCTTGAGGAATATAACGGGCACGAAAAGCAGCCTGGAACTCATGCCAAGTGATGACTGTTCCAGCAGGCAGTGTACGCTTGTGGGTGTCCCACCATTGAGCAGCGGGACCCTTTAAGAAAAAGGATGCGAAGGTGAAAAAGTTGGCAGGGGAGACATTTGCAGACTCCATCTCGTGAGTGATGTCGCGAATCCAGTCATCAGCATCCAGTGGCTTGTCAGAGTTGCGGAACTGAGTGGGGTTAAGACGCACAAATTCCGACAGAGTTATTGCAGCAGGGTTCTGGTTCTGGTTGTTCTGATGCGGGAACTGAGCCATAATCCCAGTCATGAACTGGTGGTTGAGCTCGAATTATTGCATCATAGCTGCCATATAATCTGGCGGTGGTGGGTGTTCAGGGCCACGACCACCTGGTCTAACCATCCTGCTAAGTTTCAACAGGGGTAGTTTAGTAAAAGCAATTGCGAGTGTTTAGCGACAAGCATGATGTAACTCGACGATAATCAAGCAGTGTAACAGATACATAACAGTAGTCAATTAAGACATACAGATCCATACATAGAGTCGGGTACATGCGGACAGCATAACGGCGCAAATTAAAAAGCTAGGCGGCGCGTAGGCACGCGGTAAGGAAGTACACAACGAGACATAGCAAAGGCTACATCAACGTTGGGGAAAACCACTGAAACGGGGTAACTGCAAGTGCGGACGACGAATAGCCGTCGCAGAAAAATCCTGCACTCCATGTGCACTCTGATGCAGAATCCGGTCTCTAGCTGGAAGAAGAGGTCCACGTGGAGGTGCGTGACCTCCAACAGCAGGCCAATCAATACCAGCATACATCTGAGTCCTGCGCGGATAAAGGATATTCTCCGGATGTATCCTTGCATGAACAGCTGGTAGCAACTATGTCATAGCATCGTAGAGACGTGCTCGAGTGGCAAACAACTCGACGGCAAGAGCCCGAACAGTGCGATCCAGAGCCTGGGTGCACTGAACCAGAACGTGCGGGTCGTATCGACGACGCTCGTACGGGGCACATATAGCTGTGTAGTATCCAGTAGCATCTCCAGCAGGGGCATATGGAATGTATCGGAACTCAGAGGCATCCAAGCTAACGCTGGACTCTCCTCGGAGACGTGCGACAGCAGAGTAGGTGGCATCATGGACTGCCATCTCAATCGTCACGCCGATACCGTGGAAAAGGTGTAGCTCAGTGTCTGAGTCATCTTGCTGATCATAGATACGAACATCAGCATGGTACTGCTCCTAGTTGAACTCGCGGTAATCCTCGTAGACTATGTACTCGGGGTACCAGCGGTAGCCCAGTCTGGTCAGGAGGGCGATCAGGACAGCTGGAAAACCAGGGGCATCACGAGCCCAAGTGCGAAGCACAAGCTGCGTCGCGGGACGTGGGGGAAACAAACGATCCATCTGAAACAGAGGAAATTCAGGATTGTCAAATGACAATGAGAAGTATAATACAACTCGGAGAGAAAGGTTAAACAAAACAATGGAAAGGAAAATGATTATCAGACTAATCAGATCAATGGTAACGAAGTAAGCACAGATATCCAGCTCTCCGGGTAGACGAGATTTACGAGACCCTAAGTGTCGGCATTAGTAAATTCATTTAACCCGAATAGAAGAGAGATCAGAGTCCCAGATTATAGACGAGGAATAAAAGATACTAATACCACCCAGTTGGCGACGTGGGCCCGTAAGCCACACAGCCAAGTTCGTAAATTAGTTTTTGGATGTCTAGACTCAACTTCGGCCAAGGAATTGGAAGGGGCTTCCTACAGGCAGTCGGCTCTGATACCAACTTGTGATGCCCTCGACTCAATCATGCACTAATCATACATGCAAACATGCACGATCAAGCACAGGGACTCACGGGAAGATATCACAACACAACTCTAACACAAATAAACGGAGATCCACGAATATTACAGACCAGGGATCATGAGGATCCGAAAACATAAGTCAGTCATACAAATAGTATCTGGGTACAGACATAGTTAGACAAGGTTTGCCTTAAGAAGGCTAGCACAAACAACGACTCTAGATCGAAAGGCGAAGGCCTCCTGCCTGGGACCCTTCGATCCTACTCCTGGTCGGCTAGCTCGATCCAGTAGTAAGTGCCGTCTGGACCCTCCTGGTAGTAAGCTCCTGCGGGGACATCTGGCTCCTGGACTCCATCGTCTGAGATAACATCAAACGGGGTATGGGGGAAAAGAGAAAGCAAAGCAACCGTGAGTACTCATCCGAAGTACTCAGCAAGCAAGGATCTACACTACATATGCAACATTATCAAAGATAGGTTGTATATGTGGACTGGGCTGCAGAAAAGCCAGAATAGAGAGAAGGCCTAGTCCTATCGAAGACTAGCATCTTCACGAAGCCACCATCTTGCAGCAATTAGAAGAGTACAGAAAGCATTTTATTAATCAAACATGTTGAGGCAAAGCTTAGAGATCCTTCCTCGACTCCCTGCGAGAAAGCGATCCCGGAGCTTCAATTAATTAAACAAGTATCCAGTTCAAGTAATAGATCGGGATACCAAACTGAGCGTCCTATTACCGTGGACACGGCTATTCGAATAGATCACTTCCCTGCACCCAACACGCTCAATCACCTCTAGCCGTACACACTTGCTGGGTAATGCCCGGCCTCGGGAGATCGACACGAAGCAGCGCCCCACCTAGGCTCAGCAGAGTGGTCAACACGCCGGACTAACCTATGCATCCAGTGGTCTTGGGCCATCGCCCCTGGCGCTCCTGCGCGTTGCGAGACTGGCTGGGGAGCAGGCACGACACTGAACTCGTCAGTGAAGTATCCAGCCCAAACCCAACAATCAGCCCGCACGGTGAACTGTGACGTCTGATGAGCTTTCGGGAGAAACGTACGACGTAGAGGGCCCCATAAACCATTATCCCACGTGGTGGTAGTGCGTATAGGCCATTGGCCAACTCAGATCAATTACCCAAATCCATTAGGCATATTTAACAACTCGCGGAGACGATCAGAGTTTCTGATGCTCCGCCACAATATCTCTCTCGGGTGCCATCCTGGCAAACCCGACTGCAGAATTTCCCCGCGGGTACCCATTAGGGTCGACCCGCCTGTGACAAAGGTCAAAGTAACCGTGTGATCATAACACCAAGGTGGAAACCCCGAGGAATCACCCTCGGTGGATTCCACTCAATGAAATCATCAAGGTGAACGTAGGAGGCATCACCCTCGAGGTTCACACTTGAGGGGTTGCATGACAGAGTCGTATCGGGAGTGGTTAAGGAGGAATCACCCTCGATGACCACGATCGAACAGCAATACTATAGAGTTATCATCAGGAGTGCGTTACGAGGTATCACCCTCGGCACTCGATAGTAACTATGCAGAGTCGTACAACAAAGGGGGTGAAGTGAGGTGTCCGTCTCTGGTCGTCGATCACGTTGATCGAGTCATCGATGATGAAGCAGAGGCAACAAGGACAAAGTGGGGGTCACTGATGGATCACTAACCAACCTATACTAAGCAGTTTGAAATAGGTAGGTAAGGTAGCAATAAGCAGGTTACAAAAAACAGGCTATGCATCAGAATAGGAGCAATCATTTACAGTAGCAAAATCTAATGCAAGCAGGAGAGAATGAAATGGGCGATATCGGAGTGATCAAGGGGGGGGGGCTTGCCTGGAAGCTCTGCTGAGAGGGGCTGGTCGTCAGAAGGCTGCTCGTCCGAAGCGTAGTCGTACTCTGCTGCGTCGGCGTCGGTCTCGGCGTCTATCGAGAGAGAAGGAGGGGGAAAGAAACAATAAATTCACGGCAAAAATGCAAACAATATGCATGACAGGCCTAAATGATATGCAGAGGTGTTCTACTGCCTAACTAGATGATTTAGTTAATTTAGGAATTTATTTGGATTTATTTTATTAAAGTTGAGCACTATTCATTTATCGAAATCAGTCTAAAAGTTCCATGTTCAGATAGTTAGGGGCATCTGACAGCAATACGAAGGGCGTATTCGGATTCGTCTCGTCGTTCTGAGCAACTTTCATGTATAAAGTTTTCGATCGGAGCTACGGTTTATTTTATATGATTTTCTAATGATTTAAAGATTTTTTGAATTATTTAATTATTTATTTAAATTTGAATTATCCAGAATAGTGATGATGATGTCGGCATGACGTAGAGGTGACATCAGCGGTCAACAGGGGCTGACCGGAGTCAAACCTGACAGGTGGGTCCCACTGGGACCCACATGTCAGTGACTCAGCTAATTAAACAGAGTCAGATTAAATTAATTAGGTTAATTAGTGGGTGGGGCCTACTGGTTAGTGAGTGATTAGTATTTAAACTAATTAATTAACTAATTAACAGATTATCTATTTATTTAAAATCATTTTAAACGGCAGGACCCACATGTCATAGACACAAGGCCGCCCAGTCACCGCTGAACGAGGTCAACGGGGCCCAGTGGGTCCCTTTGTCAGCGGCAGAGAGGCGGGGCCCGCGGTGCCAGGTGGCAGCCACGTCGGCACCGGCCGGAGATGCGCTGGAGTTGGCTCCGGCGAACCAAACGCGGCGGCGCTGCTCGGGTGGGGCACGGGTTTTGCGCATAGGGGGTCTGCGGGGCTGTGGCTGGGTGCGTTCGAACGGCGGGACGGCACCGCGTCGAATGGCGGTGGTGCGAGGTGTTGCGGTGGCCGGAGCGGAGCGCTACAAGCTCGCCGGCGGCGAGGTGCTTCGGGCGATCTACGGAAACGGCAAAACGGCGCGAGATCGAACAATCTAAAGAGCGAGGCAGGGCCTATGCAGTGCGGCGAGTGCAACGGTGGCACGCACGGGGCCCTATGGTTGCCGTGGCCACGCCGGTGACGAGGCCAGGCAGCGGAGGGCTCGGGCTACGCTGGAGCAGAGGCTACGGGCAGCTAGAGGGGGCAGGGCAGGGCGCATTCGGCGTAGGAGCTCACCGCGGGAGCGTGGGGTCTATGCAGCGGGCTCGGGGAGGACCGGTGGTGCAGATCGACGGCGAGGTCGTGTGGTGGCCGTAGAGGAGGAAGAGGGAGACTGCGACGGCGGCGTTGCCTCTCGGTCCCGATCCGGTGTCGAGGAAGAGGAGGAGGACCACGCCGGAGCTCCTGGACTTGACGGAGCGGCGTATGGGTGACGGTGGCCGCGCAGCTCAGCCACGGCCGTCCATGGCAGCGTCGGGTGAGGAAGAAGGAGGCGAGGGGAGGGGAGGGGAGTTGTGGCGCTAGGGTTTGCCAGAGGGGCGCGGGGGATGCTCTTATCCACCAGGCGGGCACGGGCGCGCGCTGTCGAGCAGCGGGAGAGGGGGGCCAGCGCGCGCGGGCGCGGTGCGGGCGACAGCGCGACGAGGTGAGCAGGAGGTTGAAGGGGGTGCGGGGTGGGCTGGGCTGTTGCTGTAGCAAGCAGGCCTAAAGTGCACAGTAGGCCTTTGCCCCTTTTCTCTTTTTCTATTTTCTGTTTTGTTTCCTATTTCCTTTTCTGTTTTGCAGTTGGTTTGGCCACTAAATGACTTTTACAAAAAGTGCAACTTAGCTCACAAATTGCAGTGCACTATACCCTACCACCAAAAACTAGTTTGGGTAAAATATAATTTCATATTTCATCTAGATTAAATAAAAGGTTATTAAAGGTGGTTGTTTGCTACTGTTTGAGGTTGTTAGGGCCACTTAACTAATCCCATTGATGTTGGTTACAATTTTATAATTGCCTCTGAATTATTTGCTATTTAATGAACATTTTAGTTTTCAACTTGGAACAACTTTTATTTCCACTTTAAATTAATTTGAAGTTTGAATTAGGAGTTTGAAATGCAATACGATGCAAATGATGACTAGGCACTGTTAAACTTGCTGACATGGCATTAACTAAGGGTGATCACTGTGGTTGATTACATGGGGTGTTACAGAATCTTTACCTCTCGACCATTTCGAGACTCCTTGTTATGTCCGTGATCTCATCCGGGACTCCGAACAACATTCGTTCACCAAATCACATAACTCATATAATACTATATCATCATCGAAGGTTAAGCGTGCGGACCCTACGGGTTCGAGAACTATGTAGACATGACCGAGACACCTCTCCGGTCAATAACCAATAGCGGAACCTAGATGCCCATATTGGCTCCTACATATTCTACGAAGATCTTTATCGGTCGAACCGTTATGACAACATACGTAATTCCCTTTGTCTATCGGTATGTTACTTGCCCGAGATTCGATCGTCGGTATCTTCATACCTAGTTCAATCTCGTTACCGGCAAGTCTCTTTACTCGTTCCGTAATACATCACCTCGTGACTAACTCCTTAGTTATTTTCTTGCAAGCTTATGATGTGTATTACCGAGAGGGCCCAGAGATACCTCTCCGATACTCAGAGTGACAAATCCTAATCTCGATCTATGCTAGCTCAACAAACACCTTCGGAGATACCTGTAGAGCATCTTTATGATCACCCAGTTACGTTGTGATGTTTGATAGCACACAAGGTATTCCTCCGGTATTCGGGAGTTGCATAATCTCATAGTCGAAGGAATATGTATTTGACATGAAGAAAGCGATAGCAATAAAACTGAATGATCATCATGCTAAGCTAACGGATGGGTCTTGTCCATCACATCATTCTCCTAATGATGTGATCCCGTTATCAAATGACAACACATGTCTATGATTAGGAAACCTTAACCATCTTTGATCAACGAGCTAGTCTAGTAGAGGCTTACTAGGGACATGGTATTTGTTTATGTATTCACACATGTATTTAAGTTTCCGATCAATACAATTCTAGCATGAATAATAAACCTTTATTATGAATAAGGAAATATAAAATAACAACTTTATTATTGCCTCTAGGGCATATTTCCTTCAACTCATTGGCGATAGTCGAAGGAAAAGAAAGTTAGGTGTGAAGGGTAGTGATGACGTCGCACTTGAGCTTGCACATTCTATTGTGATCCTCATAGCGGTCCAGTACATCGGCACGAATGAGCATCTCCAGTAGAGTCACCATATTGGCAGCCTCCATTACGCATATGAAGCGCACTCTGTAGTGTTTTGGAGGTCGCGGAGGTTGTGCGCAAGCACATAGCGCTTTAATGCAGCCTCCATATTTCCCCTACAAGTAGGACACACTTGTCATTGGGCCATACGTTCTTTGTAGATTATTTACAACAATTTGGATCAAACAATTCAATAATTCAACAAATATTATTACAAACCATTAATCCAAATAAAACAAATAATATGATCAAATAAATTATTCAAGTAAAAACAAAACCAGGTTCAACTAAAAGCCCCCTTCCCCCGAGGGATATGGCAATAGCCACAAGGAGGAGTACACGCCCAACTAGCATTTGACATGGCTCGCCACATAGGATTGACAGCGGGTCCAACCTGCCATACGAGGCTAAATGTGATAAAAGGTGGAAGAAACTTTATAAATTAGTTTTTTTTCTAATTTATTAAATGAAGTAAAAATGCATAGTTAAAAAGTGGAATTCACTTTTTTCCCTTCATAATAGATTCACCCTTAATTTCTTACCTATCACTATTTGATCACTATGTTGCAGCACAAATTATCATGACATTAGGCTCAAAATATTTATCATGACACTCCGTACATAATAATTTAGCATTTTTAACTAGTTTATCCATGATTGCATTGCAACACGATTTATCCTTACCCATCACTCTGTTGATCATGAAATTTCTGTTAAATGAAAGTAAAACATGTCTCATAATGGATCTTAGGGTAAAAAGTGAAATTCACTCTTTTTCACAATAGATTCACGCTTAATTCCTTACCCATAACTAGTTTATCCATGATTGCGTTGCAGCATGATTTATCCTTACCCAGCACTTTTGATCATAAAATTTCTGTTAAATGAAACTAAAACATGTCACATAGTGGATCTTAGAGGGTAAAAGGTGAAATTAACTCAATTTTCAAAATAGATTCACGCCAAATTCCTTACCCATCACAATGTTGCAGCACGAATTATCATGACACTCCATATTAATATACCATTTTAACTTCTTTCTCCATGATTTTATTGTGGTACAAATAATTCTGAAAACAACAGTAATTTAGCATTCTTAACTGGTATAAATTTAGATATAGCCCCAACTTAGTGCCACAAATTGTCAAATAGATTTACTTGGAACGCCCACAATGCCAGTTGGAGCATATAGTAAGGGCGACTACAATGGCGTGCCCCAAATCGGACAACCAAACATCCACATCCGTGGACACGGATAGAGGAGGAGGCCACCCAACCCTGTGCACCAAATGTCCGCCCCTGTCCGTCCCTGTTTCTTTTCCTATGTCCGCACCACTTAAAATAATTGTAGATAGATAGCATAATTCTTCAGAGAGTGTAAATATTCAAATGCAACAATAGTTGAAATATAAATATTAGAATCCAAACATTAAGTTTTCAAATAAACTAGATCAAATGTGAATTCAGCTTATTCACATATGTTCTAGTTCTCCCCTTTAAGCGCCCACCGATGCTCAACTGGATCATTTTGAAGCCGCTCATGAGTTCCTTTCAATTGTCAATCCGTTGATGCATTTGGATAAAACGGTCTGCTAATAGGGCATCAGGGACAAACTAGTCGCCCATCCGCATAAAATGCCCCCATCTCCTATTCTGATTCAACACTCGTTGTCTCTTGATCGATCCCTTGAAATTGAGAACATGCTCCTGCGCACGCCTAGCAACTGCAAGGACTGCCATCATCATCGTCGTTTCATCCTCATATTCGTCCTCACCCGAGGGCGAATCCATGAAATTTCGTGTAGAAGTACTCCATGTCTGAATTCATCTTGTTTGCTTCAAAGTAAGGGAAAATTTTCAACAATTTGGCTATGGCATTTGGCCAAACACTTGTCGGGCGTGGTACCCTTCATAAACGGCATCTGTAGGGGCGCAGGGTACCTGGGCGGCAGACGGGCGAGGGGTGGAATGGTAGCGTAGGCAAAGGCGTCCTGCGCCATCTGAGTGGAGTTGCTGACGTCCAACAAGTCCTGGGCGGGCGGCCGGGGCGGTACCGTGACGATATCGGTCCGGGAGGGAGCGGATACAGAGCAAGGGGAGAGGGACGGAATAAAAAATGCACGGACTTTGCCTCGTTTTTGGCTAGGTCCGGGATCTCGGACTCTTACTTGACGGGGGTCCGGACGCCCGCGGACCACCCCTGACTTTGCGACCGGTTTGCGGGTATTCGGATGCCCGACTGCGTTCATGGACGTTTGTTGAACAATGTTGGATGACAAAAAAATATCTGAAAAGCATGGTCCGGACGTTTAGGGACGATTTGATGCACGACGTTGGAGTTGCCCTAACAAACATAATTTAATGCAAGACTCTTGAACACTAGTTTTTTTTTCTGTCACTCGCCATTGACTCAACTCGACGCCTTCATACTCCCTCTATAAAATAATATAAGAGTGTTTAGATTTAGTGATCTAAACACTCTTATATTAGTTTACGGAGGGAGTAGTTTTCTATTGACTCTTGTACAACCTCTCGTCTTTTTCTTCACACTGTCAAACACCCACACTACAATTATGTGAACTGAGCGGATGGCTACTGATCTAGACTAGAAACCAGAAAGTGATGAAGAAAGTTGGCCGGAATTTCCTGCAAGTAGGTAGAGAAACGCCTAGGAGATCGTTACTAGTCTAGCGTATCACCAAGTGATATAAAGTTAGATGTAGTTTGTTTTTGTCTACAGCGAGCCACAAATGTCAAGATGAGTTCCGTGGAGGACACCAGCCGGCGGCATAAACGACACGCAAGCTAAATGCAAACGCTTTATTCTCCTTGCCGTTTTGATGTCACTCCTCACTCTCTACACTCTTGCTACTCCTGCTATATGTTAGTGCAACATTTATTCACATCTTGTTTTGAGATGTCTTTTAGTGTCACTGATGACCCACCCCATTCTTCCGTGTATCTTCTAGACAAGAGGCTCTTAGAAATCCCCAAGTTCAGCAGTCTGGCAGAACCAAATCATTTGCATTTCTGGCACGAGAAACAAATCTAGTGCCTATTTCCGTAGCGGTGAATCTCATTCTTTTTCCACCATCGTGGTTTCATGCAGCACACGCAACGCCAGAGGCCGAATCTGTAGCGCCGGGCCAAGAAAGTCGGCCGGAGAAGTTAGCGCCACGCTTTATGCCCTTTGCCGTTTTGGTCTCGCCCCTCGCTCCTACGGCCATGCGTATGTGTGCGCTGTCTTTACAGTTTGCATCCACCAGGAAACGCAGCGTAACCACAAGGTAGCTATACTGCCAAAGTAAACGGGTCAACGGTAAGGCTGCTCGCATCCACACCCCATACTTTACATCTGGCTCGCGCATACATATTGCGCTTCCTAGGTTGTATCTCACGATGTGATGGCCACTCCGGTCTTGCTAGTGCACACCGTTAGTCAGAAGCACTTGTCGAAAGTAACTTGGACAATAAAAGGGGAAAGTGAAGTGAACCGATCCTGTGAGCCCACAAAGGAGCTATAAACATAGAGATTGCGCCCGGTTCCAAGTTAAATTAACCACTAATGTTGTGGACAGGAACATTTGGGGCGGCACCGACATGCACGGCGAAGGGAGGCGCGGGAGGACGGAGCGCCAACATACTTGGTGGCAGCGGCGCATGATATGGGGCACGCGGAGGCTGCGGGTACTCCATCCAGGCGGTTGGCGGCGCGGCAAGACCGGACGGCGAGTTCAGAAGCGAGATCGGTGGTGGCGGCGGCAAGGCCAGACGACGAGGTTGGAAGCGAGATCGGTGGCGGCGGCAGCGCGGGAGACGGGAACAGAAGCGAGCGGAAGTTATTTCGCGCCAAGTATAGGGGGACCGGCAAAACGAGGGGTGAATCCCGTAGATTTGGCAGAAACAACACGGACTATGCAGGATCCCGCATAAAAATTACAGGATGGCCGATTTTGCGGGATCTGTTCGGGGCGGAAAAACCGCCCGCGCCCGCTAAATCGGAGGTTAATATTCCGAATGACCCGTTTTATGGGATCTGCTAGAGATGCTCTTAGACGTTAGCTTTTTTTGGAAGGAAAGAAAGTACACCTACAGTAATGTTATCTTAGCAGTGCCATGTACTAGGATAAATGTTGAGGTGAAGAAAAAAGAAATTAGAAAAAAAAGGTTTTGCCTTCTCTTAATTAAGAGATGATCTCTTACCAACAAGTCTCTCATCATATTTTTAGGAATATTTAGTTACTGGAGATAAAATTAAAAGACATCCCATTATGTATCTTTTTATGCCATCTTTAGATCATGGCATGATTGAGATGAAATTGTCTTATCTAACACTACATATGCCCTTGGACTTTTCTTCGGACGTTAGCTAATCTTAACTAGTCTAGACTAGCTTAATTTCATCAAAAAGGATTAGCTTAATTAGATTTTTTGAGTAAATGCCATCATGGCTCACTTTTTAGCTCAAATCGCAGCTACATCATCTATTAACAGCGACAAAATAAAACTAGGCGGATCATCAACACAAACATTTGGTTGTGAATCACAATCTTTAGCTAAGCAATGAGCTACTAGATTGGCATCCCCAAGACAATGGACAAAACAAACTTTTGTAAAAGAAATAAACTGAACGAGGATGTCTTCAAAAATTGGAGCTACCGCTATTCCGGAAAAACCTCTATCATTTAGCGTACTGATTACCTCTAAATTATCCGGCTGGATCAACAATTTACGCACCCCCATTTGGTTAGCAAGGTAGAGGCCATGAAGAACGGTTGTTGTTGTATCAAGCACAGAAGACAATTTCTGATTACTAGCAGCCACAAAGTGGCCTTTATCATCTCGAATAACAGCCCCTGTTGCACCACTTCCCAAGTTGGCATCATAACTTGCATTGACATTGATGGTCACATACCCATCCGGAGCTCTACACCATTTGCTTCTCCTCCCTTTTGCTGCGTGTACTATCGCCCTTGTAAAATTCACCACCAGAACTTGGATAGACATTACTGCATGAGATATTTCTTGTACATTCTCACCATATACTTTTTGTCTCCTAATCCACCAAATATACCATGTTGTGGTTAGAATTACTTCACGGATATCAGTCCTTGACCTATCCACTGTTTTAACAAATTTGCTTGCAAGCAGATAATCAAGAACTGCACTCCTAGCTTGATGAGTTTCACTAGCTTCTATAATGGTTTCCCAAAGACACATTTTCCTTCAAATCTCTCGAGCGTGTGTACAATGGAACAACATATGCTTTATATCCTCGCATGACCCGGAGCAGATCGGACACGAGCTAACTTTTGTCACATGTATGTTTGCTAGCACCCCATAGCAGGGTAGGATCCCATGCAAACACTTCCACCCAAAGATTTTTATTTTCGCCGGTAACTTGCACGACCATAGCTCCTCCCAGACTTTGGTACCATTAGTTGATCCGGGTTTTTCCATTCCGTTAATTTTGTTCCCAAACTGTGACTCCCACTCAAGATGATACGCAGATCTAACAGAGAAGAAGCCATTTTTATTAAACCTCCAAGCCACAAAATCTTCCATGCCATGCTGACTTAGCGGGATCGCCAGAATGTGTTGCACATCAATAGACCAAAATATGGAACGTACCAATTCTTGATCCTAATTTCCACTGATTGGGCCAATGAGCTGGTCAACAGTACTAATTAGCGTATGACCCCTTGGTGTGAGAACCTTACCATTTGAGCTATGTGGAATCCACACATCCTCCCAAATGTCGATTTGTCTCCCATCCCCCACGCTCCATATGGCTCCCTTGTTAAATGTATGTAAACCCGTCGACCTTACTGACTCAAGAATGCTTTGACACGTAAAGGAGGAACCCCTCTTCATTTTTGCTTTCAAAATGTCTCCATCTGAAAAGTATTTGCTTCTCAATACTCTTGCACATAGACTTTCAGGGTCAGATGACATTCTCCAAATTTGTTTAGCTAACATTGCCTTATTAAAATAGTAAAGGTCTCTAAAGCCCATGACCCCTCTCTTCTTTGGAACACATAGTTTCCACCAGGCGAACCAGTGCATCTAACCTGGTTAAGTCAAAACATTGTTTGCTCCTCGGTTAGTAGTAGAAAACCGGGCAACTTTTTTTCTAGATTTCTCACATAAGTAACAACTTTAACTTATGCAACTAATACATAGAACTGAAGGAAATATGCCCTGGAGGCAATAATAAAGTTGTTATTTTATATTTCCTTATTCATTATAAAGGTTTATTATTCATGCTAGAATTGTATTGATCGGAAACCTAAATACATGTGTGAATATATATAAACAAATACCGTATCCCTAGTAAGCCTCTACTTGACTAGCTCGTTTATCAAAGATGGTTAGGGTTTCCTAACCATAGACATGTGTTGTCATTTGATAACGGGATCACATCATTAGGAGAATGATGTGATGGACAAGACCCATCCGTTAGCTTAGCATAATGATCGTTCAAGTTTTATTGCAATTGCTTTCTTCATGTCAAATACATATTCCTTCGACTATGAGATTATGCAACTCCCGGATACCGGAGGAGTACCTTGTGTGCTATCAAACGTCACAACGTAACTGGGTGATCATAAAGATGCTCTACAGGTATCTCCGAAGGTGTTTGTTGAGTTGGCATAGATCGAGACTAGGATTTGTCACTCCGAGTATCGGAGAGGTATCTCTGGGCCCTCTCGGTAATACACATCATAAGCTTGCAAGCACACGACTAAGGAGTTAGTCACGAGGTGATGTATTACGGAACGAGTAAAGAGACTTGCCGGTAACGAGATTGAACTAGGTATTGTTGACACACGAACACGTCACGTGTACCCTCGACGCCGGGGGTGATGCACCGCAGCTCACGTCGAAGAAGACCCGACCGACAGCGCGATACGCAGGACAGTCGGCGGACGCTTTTGAGGATCCGAAACCCCACACGCCCGGGAGGGACCCCATCAGGGAGTGCGGCAGCTATGGGCTGCTCCAGGTCGACCTGATCGCCCCTAGAGCCTCGTGGATCGCTGCCCTCCAATATGAAGAACAAACGAAGAACGAGAAAGAAAGATACAAGGGTAGGGGATAAAGATACATGAACACAAAAATGTAATAGATTGATTGGTTCGATTGGTGTTGTTCAATCGGTCGTCACCCCCAACATATATAAGAGGCGGCTGGACTTCCCGTACAAGCAAAGGATTCATCTAGGCTTTCCTTACAAGAAAAATTACATCAAATCACGTCCTAGAGTCCTAGTTCTAGTTCAACTCAGATTCAGTCTGAATCTGGCCCATATTTCTGTTTTGCTGCTTGCGTGGGCCGTAGAACTTGCATATCACCTCCGATTAAAATGGCCCAAGCATCAAATTTGTGCGTCTCGACGAGACGAACAACTCTCGTGTTGATCACTTTTCTAAACAAGGCCATCTTGAGTACTCTACGAGGTCATCTTTGCCTTCCACTCGAACTCGATCTTGCAGCTGACTGTACTGTCTGAGTCTTGTAGCGACTTTGCAGGCCATAAACTATCTCAGATGATGATGACTCCAAAAGAAAAATTGACCGTTTCGATGATACGCACAACTTCCATGTTGAACACTTTTCCATCCGAAGCCATCCAAATAACCTTTCAGCCATATTTTCAGCTTCTGGTCGGAGCACTCGGATCTGAATCTCTCCACTCGGATGTTAGAGTCTTTCACTCGGATCGCCCTACTAGACTTCTTCACTTGGATGGCAACTTTCACTTGGACGACAATATTTTCACTCGGATGATTATATTTTCACTCGGACGACAATCATTTGCTCGAACGACAAGCTTTCACTCGGATTTCTCGACTGAAAACACAGCCAAATATTGTTTTACCTCCCCAGGTTGCATACTACCTCGGATTGAGACAATTTATATATGAAAATCAACCGGCTCGATGAGATGAAACTTTCTTCTGTTGAACGTTTTCCAATTCAAGGCCGTCTTAAGGGCCGAATTGCTCATGCACTGCATCAGACACTCATCAACATGCGTCTGGTGTCAAGCGTAATATTTTGCTCTCTGGTCGGGATGGACCTTATTGAGTGTAACTTTTGCATATGAACTCGGATTAAAATGATTTATATATTAAAATCGATTCCCTCGACGAGACGAAGACAATTCCTTTAGGGCGCTCCTTCATCTGAGGTCATCTTGGAGGCGCAATCAGCCGAATCAGCACTCGGAACACAAAATCTTGATACTTCGAGCATTGTTGCGGCCCTTGATATGAGGCCGAATGGTGATGACCTAAACATCAATGTTGTTCCACTCGATGACGTGAAACTTTCTCATATTGAAAATATTTTCATTTAGGGCCATCTTATTTGCGTTTGTACCGTGCCAAAATCTAGTGTCAACACATGCCCCCCTGTTTTCTAGCAGAGCTTGCGTGCCGGAAAATACTTCGTTTAAACACGATGTCAACACTCCATCGGCTATGCATGCTGAGGATGATAATTTTTATCGGCCATATGCTCAGGCTTGTTGCTACTTGGGTAGAGCCTCTTCGGATAATAGTCGTCTGAGAACAACCATTCGATGTCACGAATGCCTTCATGTAAGTCTCTCATGTCAATCTTGACTTGACCTTTATCCAAGTACTCCATGGGGAAATTTGAAACGTTCGGCGATACCGGCTGCCGAACGATTATGTCCATGCACCTCAAAGGATCCATCAACTATTCGGTGACTCAACTCATAGTTGATCAAAATACTCCGTCAAGCCTGAGCCGAACAATGTCTGTCTCCTGACTTGGATCCAGCAGATTAGAGAAACTTTCTCCAGCTAGCCATATGACTCGCACTAGACCCGTCAGTGGCCGAATCAACCCTAGAGTCGGCTGTAACTCTTCATGGGCCGACTTTAATAGTAAGTCGGTTGTGAACTTGCCCTACACGAGTCGGTCACACAAAGCATCGGTTGTAATAACTAGATGTGTATTGTACTAACCCGTTTGGCGAGTCAACAAGGTCAACATTCGAGTGATTCGTCGATGCATATAAAGATGACACCCTTTGGACAGCTGGCAACGAATCATTGTGAACCTTGATGCATGCAACCCCTGTAGTGATTAGAAGTCTTTTAGCCTGAATAGCACAACATATTCGGCTTGATTTTTAGCGTGTAAGTTCTAGTCGGCATGAAGTCTTCAAATCTAGCCCGTGAAGAAATATGTCAATAACGCCGACTCCGGGCGCTGCTAAACTGAACCATGAAAATAATCTCCACGACACTTTGACTTGGCGTCCAGTGAGCGCCGAGTGAGGTCACGCTCCTTTCCTTCGGTCTCCTGGGTCAACATTGCCTCGCTCTCCGAGTGAGCAGAGCTTTGTTCATCTCGGTGACTCACTTTCTCTGGATCCTGCAATAAACCAACAATAGGAGTCGACAACTTTTGCTGCACCACACCCTCGATTAGTGGCCGAATAACTAGTTGGCCTTCCAGTGTCGGCAAAACTAAGAATTGGCTTTGGGAATATAAGATACACCACAATGAACGCAATTAGCCAGATGCCAGCTTTGTCAACACAATGTACTCTTAGGGCGATATATAAATATCGGCCATATGTCCTTATATCATAGGACCTGGAGAACCCGTCCACCAAAGTGTGAATAGCCAAAATAATTCAGATGTTTCAACTGGGGATAAGTTCCGGGATGCTTTCTTTGATGGAACGGCTGAAGAACATGGACGATGTGCCATTTGGAGTCCCCTATAGTGAGATGAAAATTGTCAACTCCGCCTGCCGGCTTCACACTTGTCCTCCTTTACTCCTGCCGGCTTCACAATAGGAGATGTGATGCCGCTCTTGACTCGAGGATTTCTCTTGGGAACCCGAGCCATGTTCCTCTTCTCCAGATCTTTGGACCTAAGCCGATTCAGCTTTTTCTCTTGCGAATATGGTAAGCCGAGTGGGCATCCCGGTTGTGACTTTGGTTTACGCACTAGCAAGTTCTTCCTGGCTTTGGGCACCTCCAGCTTGGCCTTTCCAGACCCGACAATTGGCTCCTTGAAAGTTACTCGCTTCACTTCCTTGTCCCTAGTAGCCAACATAGACTCGGCTGGCTTTTTGTCATCTGGAGCCAGATCTGAAATAGCACACTTACGGCCATCCTTTTTCACTCGGTACACTTGCTTGGCCACGTCCATTTTCTTCGCTGAGCTTCGGACCGACTCTTTTTGGTTGAGTCGGTCTTTAACATGTGGTTGTTGAACAAACGATGATCTTCTCGGAGCTTCATAATTTTGGTTAGGTGGTTTAGAATATGATGGATGGTGTGCCCTTGATTTATACTTGTTCCATGATTTATATGAATAATAGTCAGCATGGGGAGGTATCCATGACATCGGCATTGGTGTCCCAAAAGGAGGATATGGAGTCTGCTTGCTCAACTTCTTCCTTCGCCAATCCCGGTCTTCAGATTTATGCCTTGGGGGCGACTTCGATGATTTTGTTTCACTTGGCCGATAAGCACACTTTGCCTCACTTATCTTCTGATATTTTTCTAATAACTGCGCGAAAGTGACTTTCGGCTTTTTACCTTTGTGCTTACCATTGCGTTTGCTTTCTTTAGTTGTGCGTGCATCGGTTTTTGAATTTTCTCGTTGCCCCCAGTACTAGATGTCGCCATTGTAGCTTTGATGGAATTCCCGTCTTCTAGATTGTTGTTGATGCACTTTTTAACCATATCCTTGCTCGAAGACTTGACCCCGTCATCATTGGTGTGTACCTGTTGACCTTTAGATGAATCGGCTTGAGATAGCCGAGTCAACATTTGATCGCCATCAAGACCAATCTGATACGACTGGCCATATGCTCGTGCTTCAACAAACTCCAATTGTCTTGTGTTGACCGATTGTGCGACTTGATGGATCATGTTGCAGTCTTTGACATTTTGCTCAAACGAACATTGCATTCGCTCTTGTCTTGACGGCTCGACATCGTGATCAATTATCATAATAGGATTAGTCAGTGATGCACCGACGATGTGATCACATATGCCCGGATTGAAGGTATATTGTTCGTTCATTAACCGATAATGTGATACCGGCTTCGGAACTAAATAACCGAGTGGTGTCGGCTTAACATCATCTGACTCGACTATGCATCGATTTTCATTCTCCTTTTCTGATGCTCTTGAATCGGCTATCCTGGAGAACTTTGAACCTAGCTTTATATTCCTGCAACCAAAATAATTACAGAATATACATCTCATCCGAGACCAAATGTTAGCCAGGCATGAAACAAACAAAGTTGTCCATATGAATATAAAGTTCAGTCGGCATATCGGGAACAACTTTGATTGCGATAAGTTGTCACTATTAGCCTCTATGAATGATACCATGCGTTGACTAGCATGATTAGTGACAAGATCATTCCTAACAAACAGATTACTCATTTCGATTGGTCTTTCAAAATTAATTAGAATCTTACTAACGGGTGCATCAACAATATGATTTTGACCAAATCGAAAATTGAATAAACTGTCTGCTAGGTGTACCTTTGTGAAGACGTTGAAAGTAGAAGACAGTTGCACCACTGGAACAATACCTTGCTCCACTTCTGAATAATTCTCCAACGTCTCTTCCTCTTTTTCTGGATCACATGCCTCATCACTCGGATTGCCTGAGTAGATTTCACTCGGATTGCCCGAGTAGATTTCACTCGGACGCTCTTCGTCAGTTGAATTTTGCTCGGCTGCATTTTCTTGTTCTTGATGTTCATCGTTAACCGAACTATGTTCAGCCATATTACTTTGTTCTTGATGCTCATCAATATCTTTAGCATGAAACTCATAGGGTAGCATGTAAGCTCCCTTACATCCAGAAAAATCGAGCACTGCCAATTTGCTGTGTTTGCCATTCCTTTGCTCAGTGAAGCTTGCATCTTCTGTTTTGGTACACTCGGTAATAACTGGCTTGATGCACTCAGCATTAGTTGTCTCAGTGCTCAATCCGGTTTCAACCGGATCCATTGTATTAGCCGAGTGAATCTTTTTTTGCCGATTTGCTTGCAAAGCTTCTTTTTTATCTTGCCTCAAAAGTGCAGAAGGGTCAACATGGTTGCTACATGGAGGAAGGCACTTGACGTACTCTTGCAAATCTTCCTCTCCACGCTTCTTCTTGAGAGCTTCATAAGCTTGTCGATATTCTGCTGGTAATTCCTCAAGGGTAGGTGTAGTAAATTCATTAACGCTATTCCTTGTGAGCTCTGGCTTGATCTTGTCCACTTGGGCCACATATTTTTCTTTAAACTCAGCCCTGCTTGGATCGGCCTGCCCCCCAATACTTTTAGGATCTTTCGGCAATGAATTGATGTTGCCGAAATTTTGCGATTGTATAGGGGGTGTATAACATGCTGCAATGATAGGTGAAGACATGTGCACTGTTGTTGAATATTTTCTCTCGCCAATTTGATCAATCGGCAACACTTCGTCTTCTTTCAAAACCCTAGCTCTTATTGCCTCATAATCAGTAACCAATCCCTTTTCGTGCTGCTCAAGGCAAATAGCACTAATCTTCTTATTTTGGGCTAAACTTTTTAATGCAGTCAGAGCCACCTCATCTCCTGCAATATTAGGCACATATGCTCCTGCAGAATCTCCATTCACTCGGCCATAACCGCAAAGGTGATCCGAGTCATGAATATTTTTAGTTTCATATGCCACTGAACAATTAATCTCACGAGGTGTACTATATGATGATGTTTGAGGATAACCGGCCAAATAGTTAACAGAAGCATGGCCGATTCCCCCGTCCATCGGCATGTTTGGGGACGAACCCACATATCGCGAGCCGGCTGCCGATGGATAAAACTGTGAGACACCCTCATGCTCATGAGGTGTCCTATATTGATCACTGGAACTCATCGTGTTGTTCACCGGCATATTGAAAGATGTTGTCGATGCACGAAAGTTCAGATTCATTAGTTGCATGTCGCGATTCTGTAAATTCCAAGTTTCTACAACGGAATAACTAGTCGGCCTTTGCTCGTTAGGGCTAGCCGACATGACATGTCCATTGAAAGATCTAGCAACATAAACATAATGGCTATTTGCATCTATGTAAGGAGATTGATGATACATGTTACCGTTTGTAGATTGCAGCAGCTTGATGATGCTCTCCTCGTAGCAAGAACAGGCTGGAGACTGTTCAAAGCTTCGGTCCCCAGCGGAGTCGCCAAAGAGTGTGTTGTCACACGAACACGTCACATGTACCCTCGACACCGGGGGTGATGCACCGCGGCTCACGTCGAAGAAGACCCGACCGACAGTGCGATACGCAGGACAGTCGGCGGGCGCTTTTGAGGACCCGAAACCCCACACGCCCGGGAGGGACCCCGTCAGGGAGTGCGGCAGCTATGGGCTGCTCCAGGTCGACCTGATCGCCCCTAGAGCCTCGTGGATCACTGCTCTCCAATACGAAGAACGAACGAAGAACGAGAAAGAAAGATACAAGGGTAGGGGATAAAGATAGATGGACAGTGTAATAGATTGATTGGTTCGATTGGTGTTGTTCAATCGGCCGTCACCCCCAACATATATAAGAGGTGGCTGGACTTCCCGTATAAGCAAAGGATTCATCTAGGCTTTCCTTGCACAAAAAATTACATCAAATCACGTCCTAGAGTCCTAGTTCTAGTTCAACTCAGATTCAGTCTGAATCTGGCCCATATTTCTGTTTTGCTGCTTGCGTGGGCCGTAGAACTTGCATATGACCTCCGATTAAAATGGCCCAAATATTCAATTTGTGCGTCTCGACAAGACGAACAACTCTCGTGTTGATCACTTTTCCAAACAAGGCCATCTTGAGTACTCTACGAGGTCATCTTTGCCTTCCACTCGGACTCGGTCTTGCAGCTGACTGTACTGTCTGAGTCTTGTAGCAACTTTGCAGGCCAAAAACTATCTCGGATGATGATGAGTCCAAAAGTAAAGTTTACCGTTTCGATGATACGCACAACTTCCGTGTTGAACACTTTTCCATCCGAGGCCATCCAAATAACCTTTCAGCCATATTTTCAGCTTCTGGTCGGAGCACTCGGATCTGAATCTCTCCACTTGGATGTTAGAGTCTTTCACTCGGATCGCCCGACTAGACTTCTTCACTTGGATGGCAACTTTCACTCGGACGACAATATTTTCACTCGGATGATTATATTTTCACTTGGACAACAATCATTTGCTCGAACGACAAGCTTTCACTCGGATTGTAATCTTTTCACTCAGTTTTCCTGACTGAAAAGACAGTCTAATATTGTTTTACCTCCCCGGGTTGCATACTACCTCGAATCGAGACAATTTATATACAAAAATCGACCGGCTCGACGAGACAAAACTTTCTTCTGTTGAACGTTTTCCAATTCAAGGCCGTCTTGAGGGACGAATTACTCACGCACTGCATCAGACACTCATCAACATGCGTCTGGTGTCAAGCGTAATATTTTGGTCTCTGGTCGGGCTGGACCGTATTGAGCGTAACTTTTGCATATGAACTTGGATTAAGATAATTTATATATCAAAATCGATTGCCTCGACGAGATGAAGACAATTCCTTTAGAGCACTCCTTCATCTGAGGTCATCTTGGAGGCGCAATCAGCCGAATCAGCACTCGGAACACAAAATCTTGATACTTCGAGCATTGTTTCGGCCCTTGATATGAGGCCGGATGGTGATGACCTAAACATCAATGTTGTTCCACTCGATGACGTGAAACTTTCTCATATTGATTTTTTTTTCATTTAGGGCCATCTTATTTGCATTTGTACCGTGCCAAAATCAAGTGTCAACAGTTATGAAGATACCGACGATCGAATCTCGGGCAAGTAACATACCAATGGACAAAGGGAATTACGTATGTTATCATAACGGTTCGACCGATAAAGATCTTCGTAGAATATGTAGGAGCCAATATGGGTGTCCAGGTTCCGCTATTGGTTATTGACTGGAGAGGTGTCTCGGTCATGTCTACATAGTTCTCGAACCTGTAGGGTCCGCACGCTTAACGTTCGTTGACGATATAGTATTATATGAGTTATATGATTTGGTGACTGAATGTTGTTCGGAGTCCCGGATGAGATCACGAACATGACGAGGAGTCTCGAAATGATCGAGAGGTAAATATTGATATATAGGACGATGGTATTCGGACACCGGAAGTGTTTCGGAGGGTACCGGATACTTATCGGGTCACCAGAAGGAGTTTCGGGCATCCCCGGCAAAGATATGGGCCTTATGGGCCAAGTGAGGGAACACACCAGCCCACAAGGGGCTGGTGCGCCCCCTATAGGGCCGGCCTAAGGGGAGGGAAAGGAAAGGGGAGGAGGAAAGGAAAGAGTGGAGTTGGACTCCCACTTCCTTCCCTCTCCCCCCTCTTTCCTTTCCCCCTTGTCCATACAAGGAAAGGGGGGCGCAGGAGGGCAGGAGCCCTAGAGCCGGCGGCCAGCCCCTAGGGGCACGCCCTGGCTGCCCCCCTCTTCCCTCCCACCTATATATACATGGGGAGGGGCCGCCACACAAGCGCACAACATTGTCTTAGCCGTGTGCGGCGCCCCCGTCCACCGTTTACTCCCTCGGTCATATTTTCGTAGTGCTTAGGCGAAGCTCTACGGAGATCATATCACCATCACCGTCACCACGCCGTCGTGCTGTCGAAACTCTCGCAGTCTTGCTGGATGAAGAAGGCAGAGGACGTCCCCGAGCTGAACATGTGCAAAATGCGGAGGTGCCGTGCGTTCGGTACTTGATCGGTTGGAGCGCGAAGAAGTTCGACTACATCAACCGTGTTGTCAAATGCTTCCGCTTACGGTCTATGAGGATACGTAGACATACTCTCCCCCTCGTTGCTATGCATCTCCATGGATAGGTCATTGCGTGTGCGTAGAATTTTTTTTGTTTTCCACGCAATGATTCCCAACAGTGGTATCAGAGTCAGGTCTATGCGTAGATGATATGCACGAGTAGAACACAAAGAGTTGTGGACGGTGATAGTCATACTGCTTACCAACAACGTCTTATTTTGATTCGGCGGTATTGTGCGATGAAGCGGCCCGGACCAACCTTACATGTCCACGCACATGAGACCGGTTCCACCGACTGACATGCAACTAGTTTTGCATAAAGGTGGCTGGCGGGTGTCTGTTTCTCCTACTTTAGTTGAATCGAATTTGACTACGGCCGGTCCTTGAAGAAGGTTAAAACAGCAAACTTGACGAATCACCGTTGTGGTTTTTGCCGTAGGTAAGAACGGTTCTTGCTAGAAACCCGTAGAAGCCACGTAAAACTTGCAACAACAAAGTAGAGGACGTCTAACTTGTTTTTGCAGGGTATGTTGTGATGTGATATGGTCAAGACATGATGTGATATACGTTATTGTATGAGATGATCATGTTTTGTAAGATATCAGGCAACCGGCAGGAGCCTTGTGGTTGTCTCTTTATTGTATGAAATGCAAAAGCCATGTAATTGCTTTACTTTATCGCTATGAGTTAGCAATAGTTGTAGAAGCAATAATTGGCGAGACGACCACGACGCAACGATGGAGATCAAGGTGTCGAGCCGGTGACGATGGAGATCATGACGGTGCCTTGGAGATGGAGATCAAAAGCACGAGATGATGATGGCCATATCATGTCACATATTTTGATTGCATGTGATGTTTATCTTTTATGCATCTTATTTTGCTTAGTACGACGGTAGCATTATAAGATGATCCCTTCACTAAATTTCAAGGTAAAAGTGTTCTCCCTGAGTATACACCATTGCTACAGTTCATCGTTTCAAGACACCACGTGATGATCGGGTGTGATAGACTCTACGTTCACATACAACGGGTGTAAGACAGTTTTGCACATGCAGAATACTTGGGTTAAACTTGACGAGCCTAGCATGTACAGACATGGCCTCGGAACACTGGAGACCGAAAGGTCGAACGTGAATCATATAGTAGATATGATCAACATAGAGATGTTCACCATTGATGACTACCCCATCTCACGTGATGATCGGACATGGGTTAGTTGATTTGGATCATGTATCACTTAGATGACTTGAGGGATGTCTATTTAAGTGGGACTTCTTTAGTAATTTGATTAATTGAACTTAATTTATCATGAACTTAGTCTTATAGTTTTGCATATCTATGTTGTAGATCAATAGCTCGCGTATAGCTCCCCTGTTTTTGATATGTTCCTAGAGAAAACTAAGTTGAAAGATTATAGTAGCAATAATGCGGACTGGGTCCGTGATCTGAGGATTATCCTCATTGCTGCACAGAAGAATTATGTCCTTGATGCACCACTAGGTGACAGACCTATTGCAGGAGCAGATGCAGACGTTATGAATGTTTGGCAAGCTCGATATGATGACTACTTGATAGTTTATTGCGCCATGCTTTACGGCTTAGAACTGGGACTTCAAAAACGTTTTGAACGCCACGAAGCATATGAGATGTTCCAAGAGCTGAAATTGGTACTTCAGACTCATGCCCGTGTCGAGAGGTATGAGACCTCTAACAAGTACTTTGCCTACAAGATGGAGGAGAATAGCTTAGCCAGTGAGCATGTGCTCAGAATGTCTGGGTACTACAATCGCTTGAATCAAGTGGGAGTTAATCTTCCAGATAAGATAGTGATTGACAGAGTTCTCTAGTCACTATCACCAAGCTACTAGAACTTTGTGATGAACTATAATATGCAAGGGATGATGAAAACGATTCCCGAGCTCTTTGCGATGCTGAAATCGGCGAAGGTAGAAATCAAGAAAGAGCATCAAGTGTTGATGGTTAACAAGACCACTAGTTTCAAGAAAAGGGCAAAAGGAAAGAAAGAGAACTTCAAAAAGAATGGCAAGCAAGTTGCCACTCCCGTGAAGAAGCCCAAAGCTGGACCTAAGCCTGAAACTGAGTGCTTCTACTGCAAAGGGAATGGTCACTAGAAGCGGAACTGCCCCAAATGCTTGGCGGATAAGAAGGATGGCAAAGTGAACAAAGGTATATTTGATATACATGTTACTGATGTGTACCTTACTAGTGTTCGTAATAGCCCCTGGGTATTTGATACAGGTTCAGTTGCTAAGATTAGTAACTCGAAACAAGAGTTGCAGAATAAACGGAGACTAGTTAAGGGCGAGGTGACGATATGTGTTGGAAGTGGTTCCAAGGTTGATACAATCACCATCGCACACTCCCTCTACCTTCGGGATTAGTGTTGAACCTAAATAAATGTTATTTGGTGTTTGCGTTGAGCATGAATATGATTTGATCATGTTTATTGCAATACGGTTATTCATTTAAGTTAGAGAATAATTGTTTTCTGTTTACATGAATAAAACCTTCTATGGTCATACACCAAATGTGAATGGTTTATTGAATCTCGATCATAGTGATACACATATTCATAATATTGATGCCAAAAGATGCAAAGTTGATAATGATAGTGCAACATATTTGTGGCACTACTGTTTAGGTCATATTGGTGTAAAGCGCATGAAGAAACTCCATGCAGGTGGACTTTTGAAATCACTAGATGATGAATCATTTGATACTTGCGAACCATGCCTCATGGGCAAGATGACTAAAACTCCGTTCTCCGGAACAATGGAGTGAACTAATGACTTATTGGAAATAATACATACCGATGTATGTGGTCCGATGAGTGTTGAAGCATGCGGCGGGTATCGTTATTTTCTGACCTTCACAGATGATTTGAGTAGGTATGGGTATATCTACTTAATAAAACACAACTCTAAAACATTTGAAAAGTTCAAAGAATTTCAGAGTGAAGTGGAGAATCATCGTAACAAGAAAATAAAGTTTCTATGATCTGATCGCGGAGGCGAATGTTTGAGTTACGATTTTGGCCTTCATTTAAAACAATGTGGAATTGTTTCACAACTCACGCCACCTGGAACACCATAGCGTAATGTTGTATCCGAACATCGTAATCATACTTTATTAGATATGGTGCGTTCTATGATGTCTCTTACCGATTTACCACTATCATTTTGGGGTTATGCATTAGAGACAGCTGCATTCACGTTAAATAGGGCACCGTCTAAATCCGTTGAGACGACACCGTATGAACTATGGTTTGGCAAGAAACCTAAGCTGTCATTTCTTAAAATTTGGGGATGCGATGCTTATGTCAAAAGGCTTTATCCTGATAAGCTCAAATATAAATCGGAGAAATGCGTCTTCATAGGATACCCTAAGGAAACAATTGGGTATACCTTCTACCACAGATCCGAAGGCAAGATCTTTGTTGCTAAGAATGGGTCCTTTCTAGAGAAGGAGTTTCTCTCGAAAGAAGTGAGTGGGAGGAAAGTAGAACTTGATAAGGTAGTTGTACCTTCTCTCGAATTGGAGAGTAGCACATCACAGAAAACCGTTCCCATGATGCCTACACCAACTAGAGAGGAAGCAAATGATAATGATAATGATCATGAAACTTCAGATCAAGTTACTACTGAACCTCGTAGGTTGACCAGGGCACGATCCGCACCAGAGTGGTACGATAATCTGGAAGTCATGTTACTAGAACAAGACGAACCTACGAACTATGAAGAAGCTGTGATGAGCCCAGATTCCGATAGATGGCTTGAGGCCATGAAATCTGAGATAGGATCCATGTATGAGAACAAAGTGTGGACTTTGGTGGACTTGCCCGATGATCGGCAAGCGATAGAGAATAAACGGATCTTTAAGAAGAAGACTGACGCTGATGGTAATGTTACTATCTATAAAGCTCGACTTGTCGCAAAAAGGTTTTCGACAAGTTCAAGGGGTTGACTACGATGAGACTTTCTCACTCGTAGCGATGCTTAAGTCCGTCCGAATCATGTTAGCAATTGCCGCATTTTATGATTAAGAAATCTGGCAAATGGACGTCAAAACTGCATTCCTTAATGGATTTCTTAAAAAAGAGTTGTATATGATGCAACCAGAAGGTTTTGTCGATCCTAAAGGTGCTAACAAAGTGTGCAAGCTCCAGTGATCCATCTATGGACTGGTGCAAGCATCTCGTAGTTGGAATATACGCTTTGATGAGGTGATTAAAGCATATGGTTTTATACAGAATTTCGGTGAAGCCTGTATTTACAAGAAAGTGAGTGGGAGCTTTGTAGCATTTCTGATATTATATGTAGATGGCATATTGTTGATTGGAAATGATATAGAATTTCTGGATAGCATAAAATGATACTTGAATAAGAGTTTTTTCAATAAGAGACCTCGGTGAAGCTGCTTATATATTAGGCATCAAGATCTATAGAGATAGATCGAGACGCTTAATAGGACTTTCACAAAGTACATACCTTGACAAAGTTTTGAAGAATTTCAAAATGGATCAGTCAAAGAAAGGGTTCTTGCCTGTATTACAAGGTGTGAAGTTGAGCCAGACTCAATGCCCGACCACTGCAGAAGATAGAGAGAAAATGAAAGTCATTCCCTATGCCTCAGCCATAGGTTCTATCATGTATGCTATGCTATGTACCAGACCTATTGTGTACCTTGCCATAATCATTGGCAAAGAGGTACAATAGTGATCCAGGAGTAGATCACTGGACAACAGTCAAAGTTATCCTTAGTTACCTAAGAGGACTAAGGAAATATTTCTCGGTTATGGAGGTGATAAAGAGTTCGTCGTAAAGAGTTACGTCGATGCAAGCTTTGACACCGATTCAGATGACTCTGAGTCTCAATCTGGATACGTATTGAAAGTGGGAGCAATTAGCTAGAGTAGCTCCATGCAGAGCATTGTAGACATAGAAATTTGCAAAATACATACGGATCTGAATGTGGCAGACCCGTTGACTAAACTTCTCTCAGAAGCAAAACATGATCACACCTTAGTACTCTTTGGGTGTTAATCACATGGCGATGTGAACTAGATTATTGACTCTAGTAAACCCTTTGGGTGTTGGTCACATGGCGATGTGAACTATTGGTGTTAATCACATGGCGATGTGAACTAGATTATTGACTCTAGTGCAAGTGGGAGACTGAAGGAAATATGCCCTACAGGCAATAATAAAGTTGTTATTTTATATTTCCTTATTCATGATAAAGGTTTATTATTCATGCTAGAATTGTATTGATCGGGAACCTAAATACATGTGTGAATATATAAACAAATACGGTGTCCCTAGTAAGCCTCTACTTGACTAGCTCGTTTATCAAAGATGGTTAAGGTTTCCTAACCATAGACATGTGTTGTCATTTGATAACGGGATCACATCATTAGGAGAATGATGTGATGGACAAGACCCATCCGTTAGCTTAGCATAATGATTGTTCAAGTTTTATTGCTATTGATTTCTTCATGTCAAATACATATTCCTTCGACTATGAGATTATGCAACTCCCGGATACTGGAGGAATACCTTGTGTGCTATCAAACGTCACAACGTAACTGGGTGATCATAAAGATGCTCTACAGGTATCTCCGAAGGTGTTTGTTGAGTTGGCATAGATCGAGACTAGGATTTGTCATTCCGAGTATCGGAGAGGTATCTCTGGGCCCTCTCGGTAATGCACATCATAAGCTTGCAAGCAAACGACTAAGGAGTTAGTCACGAGGTGATGTATTACGGAACGAGTAAAGAGACTTTCCGGTAACGAGATTGAACTAGGTATGAAGATACCGACGATCGAATCTCGGGCAAGTAACATACCGATGGACAAAGGGAATTACGTATGTTGTCATAACGGTTCGACCGATAAAGATATTCGTAGAATATGTAGGAGCCAATATGGGCATCCAGGTTCCGCTATTGGTTATTGACCGGAGAGGTGTCTCGGTCATGTCTACATAGTTCTCGAACCCGTAGGGTCCGCACGCTTAATGTTCGTTGACGATATAGTATTATATGAGTTATATGATTTGGTGACCGAATGTTGTTCGGAGTCCGGATGAGATCACGGACATGACGAGGAGTCTCGAAATGGTCGAGAAGTAAAGATTGATATATAGGACGATGATATTCGGACACCAGAAGTGTTTCGGAGGGTACCGGATACTTATCGGGTCACCGAAAGGAGTTTCGGGCATCCCCGGCAAAGATGTGGGCCTTATGGGCCAAGTGAGGGAACACACCAGCCCACAAGGGGCTGGTGCGCCCCCTATAGGGCCGGCCTAAGGGGAGGGAAAGGAAAGGGGAGGAGGAAAGGAAAGAGTGGAGTTGGACTCCCACTTCCTTCCCTCTCCCCCCTCTTTCCTTTCCCCCTTGTCCATACAAGTAAAGGGGGGCGCAGGAGGGCAGGAGCCCTAGGGCCAGCGGCCAACCCGTAGGGGCGCGCCCTGGCTGCCCTGGCAGCCCCCTTCTCCCCTCCCACCTATATATACATGGGGAGGGGGCACCACACAAGGACACAACATTGTCTTAGCCGTGTGCGGCGCCCCCGTCCACCGTTTACTCCCTCGGTCATATTTTCGTAGTGCTTAGGCGAAGCTCTGCGGAGATCACATCACCATAACTGTCACCACACTGTCGTGCTGTCGGAACTCATCTACTACCTCGCCGTCTTGCTGGATCAAGAAGGCGGAGGACGTCCCCGAGCTGAACGTGTGCAGAACGCGGAGGTGTCGTGCGTTCGGTACTTGATCGGTTGGAGCGCGAAGAAGTTCGACTACATCAACCGCGTTGTCAAACGCTTCCGCTTACAGTCTACGAGGGTACGTAGACATAGTCTCCCCCTCGTTGCTATGCATCTCCATGGATAGATCATTGCGTGTGCATAGAATTTTTTTTGTTTTCCATGCAACGATTCCCAACAGGAACGTCCCACAAAAAGATAGTACATAGAACTTAAATTGCTCATACCCGGGCTGGGCTTCAAAAGCTCGGCCTGAAAAGTCCAAGCCTGGACCCAAACACCCCCACCCCTAGCGGCCCAACACACTGTAAAAACACTATTTTCAATTAAAAATGCTAATTAACACATCTTCAAGATTAAGGGATGAAATAGTATGCACGCTTTTCTTAAAATTACTTTTCTTACTTCTTAAAATTCCAAAATCCACATCCCATGCTTTGTCTTTTGGGCTGAAAATGAGTCCCGAGCCTAGCTCGACACCAGGCGGATTGCCCATACTCGAGTTACATAGAAGTTCGATTGCATGGAAGTCGGGTGAAAGATCGTGGATGTCGCGTAGAGGGGGGGGGGTGAATAGGCGCTTTAAAATAATTACGATTTAGGCTTGAACAAATGCGAAATAAACCTAGCGGTTAATTTGTCAAGCACAAAACCTACAACAACTAGGCTCACCTATGTGCACCAACAACTTATGCTAAGCAAGATAAACAACTAAGTGATAACAAGATATATGACATGAAACAATGTGGCTATCACAAAGTAAAGTGCATAAGTAAAGGGCTCGGGTAAGAGATAACCGAGGCACGCGGAGACGACGATGTATCCCGAAGTTCACACCCTTGCGGATGCTAATCTCCGTTTGGAGCGGTGTGGAGGCACAATGCTCCGCAAGAAGCCACTAGGGCCACCGTAATCTACTCACGCCCTCGCACAATGCAAGATGCCGTGATTTCACTAAGGGACCCTTGAGGGCGGTCACCGAATCCGTACAAATGGCAACCCTTGGGGGCGGTCACCGAAACCCGTCAAATTGCTCGGAGCGATCTTCACAACCTAATTGGAGACCCCGAAGCTTGCCCGGAGCTTTACACCATAATGATTGAGCTCCGAACACCACCAACCGTCTAGGGCGCCCAAGCACCCAAGAGGAACAAGCTCTAGGGTACCAAGCACCCAAGAGTAATAAGCCTCTCAACTTGTAACTTCCACGTATCACCGTGGAGAACCCAAACCGATGCAATGGCAAGGGCAGACGGAGTGTCCAAGTCCTTCTCTCCCAAATCCCACCAAAGCAACTAATGCTAGGGAGGAAAATGAGAGGAAGAACAAAGAAGAGAACACGAAGAACTCCAAGATCTAGATCCAAAGGGTTCCCCTCACATAGAGGAGAAAGTGATTGGTGGAAACGTAGATCTAGATCTCCTCTCTCTTTTCCCTCAAGAACTAGCAAGAATCATTCGAGGGATTGAGAGATAGCAAGCTCGAAGAAGGTCAACAATGGGGGCAAAACACGAGCTCAAAGGGATAAGGTTCAATGGGGAAGAAGACCCCCTTTTATAGGTGGGGAAAATCCAACCGTTAAGTGCTCAGCCCGCACACGAGCGGTACTACCGCTCGGGCGGTAGAAACAGGAAAACAGAGCAACGGCTATGAACCTCGGGGGCGGTAGTGCCGCCAGAGCGGTACTACCGCTCATCCCAGCGGTACTACCGCAGGAGAAGCAGGACACGGGAGCAGAGGAGGCGAGGCAGAGCAGAGCACGATGGCAATACTACTGTAGCGGTACTAACGCCCAACCGGGGCGGTACTACCGCTTATAGGTGGTACTGTAGTGCCTCACTGCCGCCCTACAACCGCTGAACCCGACACGAAAAGCAGAACCCCCAGAAAAAGCAGCGGTAGAAGCCGCGGAACTGGACAGCAGAAGTACCGTTTACAAGCGGTACTACCGCCCGACAGGGGCGGTACTACCGCTGCCCAGAGCGGTACTACCGCAGGGGTGCATCACGCAAGCCCCAAGTAAAACAGATGCAACAAGAAAACCAGAACTACCATAACTTCTGCATATGAGGTCCGAATTGAGCAAACTCAAGTTTGTTGGATAGATGACGACGAGTAGCATCCAACAGCGAAACCTCCAAAGATATAGAGGAGTGAAACCTCCAAAAGAGAAGAACCGGCATAACCTCCAACATCGAAAACATCATAGAAGATGCATGTGAACTCCATTTTCGAAGAACTCGAGCTTGTCATGAAGATGACCATAAGCTCTAAAACTCACAAAGAGAAACACCAAACAAGAACCAAGAAAGATGATGCAAGGATGCAATGGTTTGAGCTCTCTACGGATGATACGATCAAGCTACTCATCGAGAGCCCCCCTTGATAGTACGGCAACTGATCCTATAACCCGGTCTCTCAACTACCACCATGAGACCGGTAAAACATAAACCTATCTAGGGCAAACCTTTGCTTTGCACATAGTCCACTTGAGCTAGATGATGACGATCTTGACTCCCTCAAGTTGGACCACCTTTCTTGATTGCGTTGGCTCGATGAAGACTAGTTGATTGCTCCCCCATACTCCATTATGGGTGAGCCACTCTTCGGCACATCTTCACAAGTCCATTGACACCACAATGGATGGCAAGCTTCAAGCACTTGATCTCTTCGTGATGCTCCACTTGAACTTGCACACCGACGATCACCACTTGATGTCATCCTCTCCATGGGTTGTATGATATCTTCCTCTTGACGCAAGCCCATGGAAACATACCTAACCCCACATAGAACTCTCACGTAGACCATGGGTTAGTACACAAAGCGCAATGGACAATGCTTACCATACCATGGAATCACTTAACCCCACTCGGTACATCTTGTACGCTTTGTGTGTTGATCGACTTGAATCACTCTTTGTACTTAGTCTTGATCAACCTTGAATCTTTCCAACTCTCTTCATTAGGATGATGTCTTGAAGGTAGACATGATTGTCCACACAATCTACTTCTTCAAGACATGCTTGCAATAAGCTCAACTCTCACATGACCAATCTTTGGATAATTCCTTGAACAGCACCTTGGTCATCTCATAAACTCCTTGAAACCAACACATGGACTTCAAGAAAAGCCTATGGACAAATCCTTCAAGTATAACTCAAGGCAACCATTAGTCCATAGAGATTGTCATCAATTACCAAAACCAAACATGGGGGCACCGCATGTTCTTTCATCGTGAGTATCATTGTCCTAGTTATGAAGATTGTAGCCATCATATTGACTAATAAAAGCACTATTTTCTCATAGAAAAAACTACAATGAATAGATCATTCATACTTACTGTGGCTTAGTTTGACCATGATCCTTGAGGTAGATGGTTAAATTTCTTCAAGGTGGTGGTTAAGTCTTGTCAACCTTGAAGGTTTATATGGATCGCTGGATTGAGAGATGCAGGGATAGGGGAAATACATAAATTTGGCAGTTTTATGAGTCAAAACTACACAAAAGTCTTTTGAATGAAACAAATAACAAATGTCTCAATCCCACGCTACCGAGTGTCAACAATAGGTCAAAATAGATGTTCAAATTCATGTGGAATTGAGTCATAAGACACCAATCCATAGAAAATTACGTAGTATCACCTTTTGATCCAAAGGGCATCCATAGCAAAAAAGTTATGATATTTTTTTGCGTAAAACCACAACATACAAAATGGCCTAATCTTTGACCTAAGGAAGCCAAAAGAAAATTTATACCATAAAATTAGTATAAAAACATCTGGCAATAGAGTACTCTTCTATTCTGGTGCATCCATCTTATTACTACATTGCTCTTCGAGGTTGGTTAGAGACATCCAACCACTCTTTCTCAAAAACTATCGAATCTATATCAACTCATACAATTAATACCAACAAAACTATGAAAGATTTGTGAGTCTATACTATGGTCATAGCAAAGGTTTGTGAGTCGGCGACGAAACTCATGGCACCGAAAACGTAGATCTGACCCGACATGCAGATCGTGTCAGTATCAACTGGCGATTCCATCTGATCTCAGAGTTAACCACGCACACCCTACCCCCTATGGCCAATTGAGCACCCCCGATAGACTGAACCGACAGATGTTGAGAACTTGAGATAGACGATGTCGCTATAGATGCCTCGTAATTAAGGGGCATGCCATGCCGCTGAAATAGTAGTGCTGGAATGCCTGGAAAAAATCTAGGTAAATGCAACCATCCATATCAAATCTAGGAGTTGAACCCGGGTGGACAAATTCAACATAAGGAACCTATCCATCTGAGTTATGGTCAGTTTGCTACTGCCCTTCTTTTCCAGTAGTATTTTCTGCCTATTTGCAGTCAACTTCAAAATAAACATGATTTCAGTATATAAGACCATCCAGATAATAAGTTTGACTTTAACCATGAATTAGACTCAAAGAAAGAATTCAACTCCACAAAAAATACCATAGAAAACTTCTATCAAATATGAATCTTTTTTTCCTTAAAATTTGAAGGGGCTTAAAGCAACTCTAACAGAGTCGTCATATCAGCCAGATCGCCATAATAATTGTTATTATGAAGATTTTGGCAAAAAAAACACTCTAGCATATCGCGATCTTGGGAGGGATTGTAATAATTTATGAACTGCCCTCCATATCGAGCCTTTCGGTCGTCATATATTGTGTCTCATAGCGAAATGTGCCAATAGCTACCGGGCTCCATGTCTCTTGGTATTTGAAATTTTTGAAAAACACACTTTCGGTGCTCAAAAAAATCTTAAAACAAATACGTGAATACATACACATATTCCTAAGTCCCGGCAAAAATCTGGAAAAGAAGTACTCTGTATTTTGGGAAGTACAAAAAGGAGAAATTTCTGACAGAAATGGCACCCTTCTTCTCCTGTATACTGTCAAAAATTGTTTGTTTTTTCTATAACCCAAAACAAAACAAGATTTCTACCGAAACTTGCCACGAGTATTGGGAATGTGTATATGTATCCTCGGGAAAAATTTCACATTTTTTTGAAACTTCAAAAACACGAATTTCAAAATGTTCAAATATAGAGGGTGGAGCTCGGGTGGTGCAAATTTGCACTCGTGTCATAGCTGCTTCTTGGTGCTCGCTCATATGGCACTTATGCGTAACTTTGTGTGGCGCGAAGCAAACTTTATGTGCCCCCCACCTCACGTGAGATGACAGAGAGAATGGAGGAAAAGGAATGTCTCGTTGACAAGTAGGTCTCGTAATTATGGAGGCAGCAAACATCTAAAATCGGATCTTATGAGTAGTCTCTCAAGGCTTCATAATTTTTTGTATTGCAATCTGCCAGAGGTGCTCTTACATTTTACTGGCCATGAAGGTGTGCTGTAAAGAAAAAGTGCACCTGATCTATCCACTTGCAGGCCGGATATTAGAAAACTCAGGCTATGCTTTATTTAATTTTTTATTTTGCTCCGCCGGCTCAGACGATGAAAGGGAAAACAAAAACTAAGAGCATCTATAGCCGGGCCTGGCAAATCCGACCCCTATACGTCCGGACGTGTCCGGACATGTCTGTGGGCGCATTCGGACTAGTCCTTATATTTTCGTCCCGGCATTCACATATCTCAAATCCGGACTCTCAAATCCATGCAAATTCATACACGTCAATCATAAAAAACAATGTCACATGTAAATAACAAATATTGTATGGAGCATAGATAGCGTTTATATAAAATTTATTTTAAGTGCACAACTCAAGCATGAGCTCCTTGGTTGCCATTGTGGATTCACATGTGCTCCACAAAATTATTGAGTAGCTGCGTATGCACCTGACGAAGATTCTGATGCATCTGCGGAAAGTCCATAAGATCTTCTGGGATTTCAACTTGTTCTCCGAGTGCTTCAAAATCATGGGTTTGGGCTACACCATCACTCTCATCCTCGACAATCATATTATGCAGAATAACATAATATGTCATCAGCTGCCACAAAGTTTCTGATTTCCACATCATTGCAGCGCTCCGCACAATTTCCCAACAAGCTTGAAGCACACCAAATACCCTCTCCACATCCTTCCTAGCCGCTTCCTGCATTTGTTGCAAAGTGGCTCTGTTTATTGCCATGCGGTTCGGATATGGTCTTCACAAATGCCGCCAACTGACAATAGATACCATCGGCAAGATAGTATCACATGTTGTAGTCTCGGCGTTGATGGTGTAATTGCATGGCAGTGATTTCCTATTGCAAAGCCTCCTGATCAACGGAGATCGTTGAAGCACGTTGATGTCATTGTGAGAACCCGCATTCCAAAGAAAGCATGTCATATCCATAAGTCATGTGATGCCACCGCTTCTAGTATGATGGTGGCCTCTCTCGTGTGGCCTTGATACATTCCCCACAAACCTTTGGGGCAGTTTTTCCATTGCCAATGCATGCAATCAATAGATCCGAGCATTCTTGGAAACCCCTTTGCCTCTCCAATATCTCCAATAGCCAACAACTTCTCCGTGTCCTGCGCATTTGGTTCTATGAGATACTCAGGTCCAAACACCTTCACCATGGCACGAGCAAACTTAATAGTAGTCTTCAAGCACGTGCTCTCCTCCATCCCGACCATCTCACCAAAGGCATCTGCAGCACTACCAAGTGCAAGCATCCTCAGAGAAGCCGTGCACTTCTGCTTGGCAGAGAAAGAGGGTTGTTCGCGGCAATCCCTTATGAGCTTGAAGTAGTCGTCGTGTGCCTTCACTCCCTCCATAATACGCAAAAACAATGGTTTTCGCATGCGAAAACGGCGACGAAACCATGGATCATCCGGGAAAGTAGGATTAGGAGCAAAGTAGTCCCCTGTGCAGTAGCTTTGCTCCGGACACCCTATCCCGGTTGATCACTCTTCTCCCTTTGATTGAGCCCTTGAAATTGAGAATATGCTCCACTTGCTGGCCCATTTCCGCTTGCATGCTCATGAGCATAATCATGTCCACTTTATTGTTCGAATCCGAGGAATCGAAGAACTCATCTTGAATCATTTGGTCAAGCTCCGTCGATCCATACTCCCCGTCCGACGAAGCATTGAAATCCATCTTTTTCCTAATAAAATCACAAAAAATCCGGTCAGACACTGTGTCGAACACATCAAGCGCAAGGCGGAGCTAGAGAGTTGCCGGACGTATCACGGTGGCGTCTGGGCCAGCGAGGACGGGAGAGAGGATTGCTTTGTCGGAGCTAGCGGCGTAGGGGCTAGGAACGGCTGTGGAGCGCGCGCGGCGGCGGAGCTGCGAGACGGACGTCGCGAAGGAGGAAGAAGAGAATAGATAGCAAATGGATCCGGCAGGTCTTGCGAGTGGATTTGGTGTAATTTAGGATGGGGTCAAGCTATCAGGTCCAACGTGGCGGGCGTGCCCGGATGCTTCATATCCGTCTTATATTTGGACTGAATATGAGGGGTGCCGGTCAGCTCGGACGTGTAAGACTTGTTTGAGACGTCCGTCTGAGTTAAAATTTTACGACCGGACAATAACCGGGCGACTCGTCCGGACGTATGAGGCGTGTTCTAGGCGGCCGGCTGCAGATGCTCGTGGGCAAAAGCTACTCGAGGTTGGCTCGCTCTAGGCTCGGGTGGAGCATGAAGCAAGCTTTGTCGAGCCAAACAATGGCGCACGGGGCTTCCCAGTGCCGACGAAGAAACGACAGGGAGCTCGGCGGGGAACAGGGGATCGCGCGGCAGGCCGCGTCGTGCCACGGCCTTTGCAGTGTGTGTGCCGGTAAAGCGAGACGAAGCGACGCCCGTGACATGCCTGCGTTCCAGTGCGCGATGTCGAGTGACAGATAGCAGGAAGCAAGCGGACGAACGTACAGTAGGTAGGTAGTACGCACGGCACAGGTCCCGGCTCTGAGTCTGCCTGCGCACTACTATCCCAGCCACGATGCGAAACGCTTTTTCGGGCCTGTAGAAGCCACGTTTTCCGCGCAAGCCGTATCGGCGATTCGGAGTTGGCGTGCATGGCAGTGGCAGCTAGCAGATGGTCCAACGGCACAGTGGATTTTGTTTTCTTCTCGTGCTGGATTTTTTTACCTAAGGGAAACGGGGTAATATCCTCGCGGGTTTCGGAGCGTTGTGCTGGATCTGATCGTCTCAGTTGGACCTGTCATCTTCGCAAGTCGCCGTCACACATTCGACGAGATAATAGGACCGTGTCCGTGTCTGTGAGTCTGTCGACTTCTGTATCCATCCACATCCGCATCACGAAGCTCTTTTTTTTTAGTGGCGCATCACGGAGCTCCTATTCTCCGACTCCTGCGGTGGAAAGCGAGATATAACCCACACCCAGCGCTCCCTCACGCGCGAATTTGGGCCGGCCCATGTGCAGGGTGGGACACCCTGTTTTCTTTGGTTTGTTTTAAATTTTTATTTTATTTTCTATTTTTATTTTTGCTTCCTTTGGAATTTAAACAAAAACAGAATCTAAAAAAAGTTCCAAATTTTAAAAATGTTTCTGGTTTTAAAAAATGTTCACAAAAATGTAAATTGTTATGAATTTCAAATAATGTTCACCGATTCATCAACTAAAAACATTCATTAATTTGAAAAAATTAAATAAATTTAGAATATGTTCGCCAATTCGAAAAATAGTCATAATTTAAAAAATTCTTGTGAAGTTCAAAAAATGTTCATGAATTTCAGATAAAAATCGACAACTGAAAAAATGTTCATGAATTTAAAAATTGTTCCCAAATTTCAATATATGTTTTCCCATTGAAAAAACTATACATGGATTCAAAAAATGTTGGAAAATTTTGAAACTAATTCATGAATTTCTGAAAAATATTTGGCGATTCGATTTTATTTCACCAATTTCAAAAATTGTCCTCAAATTACAATAAATCTTCGCTGATTAAAATATGTTCATGAATTTCAAAAATTAGTGAATGTTTTCCTAAGTTGTAGGAAAAATTCATGAATTCAAAAAATGTTCGCCAATTCAGAAATTGCTCCAAATTTGAAAATTAAAATAAATAAAAACATGTAAGAATTTCCACAAATAAAAAATAAAACAGAAAAGAAAAGAGAGAAATAGAAGAAAAGGCTGGAAAAGAAAAACACAGAAAAAGCAAAAAAAACTGTCGAAGCAACCTTTTGAAAATCGGCTGAAAAAGACACCCAAAAAACCCTATAATGGGCCGGTTCATGTAGCATGCGTACGCTCAGGAGGGGTGGGGCCCCCATCACATGCAAATGTCGCGATCTTGGACCCGCTCGACTCTATGGTCACAGAAGTTTTGGTTCCAAAATTTTGGCCTAACAGATTCTGGCGGTTGATGGAAGAAGAGTTGATTCCACACTAGGGCTATATGCTAGACAGAGTAGGCGAGCGCTAGATGGGCCTGCCCAATACGAGGTTCCTAGGAGCAGGTTTCTTTGGTTTTTTGTGTTGGTTTCCTTCCGGCTTTTTTGGTTTTTGGTTTTCATTTTACGGTCTTCTCTGGTTTACCATAGGTATTTTTTCAACACATATCTACTTTTTAATACACATTATACATTTTTATATACTTTTGAAACATTTTTATACACATTGAATGTTTTGAAAATACATGATGTATACTTTTTCAAATATATGTTTTGAACATTTTTTTCAGATACATGTTAAACATTTTTTAATGGCATGGACCATTTTTTAAAATCTACGTGAACATTTTCTATATTGCATAAACATTTCAAAGATATCATAAACATATTTTTTGAAACACGTGAACATTCTTTTAAAATGCCACATACGTTTTTCCAAATGGTACAAAATATTTTTTAAACTACGTGAACATTTTTTTACATTGTATAAACACTTTTTTAAGTGACACGTACATTTGTCTTGAATGGTATCAAGATTTTGGAAAGTTATGTTAATTATTTTTTACACCCTGTTAACATTGTTCAAATGAGCGATGAACATTTTTAAAATTAATTATTTTTTCCATTAAGAGAACATAAGTAAAAGTCATAAAACAAAACAAAAAAAAACAAGCGCTAGCGAACCAGCGCCTCCTCCCACGCTGGCCCGGCTCATTTAGGGAGCACTGCAGGCGATCCTACACGCGGGATTGCTATAAGCGATATCTAGACGGGCCCCTGATTCCATGCAATTGCATTTGTTTTTAATTTCATCCAGAAATCCAACAGTAAACACTGATGAAGGGACGAGCAAGCTAGTTTACAATCAGCTAAATACACGAAGAAAGTGCGGCAGACATAAATTAAGAGGATCTGTTTCTAAAACAAAGATTCAGTTTCCAAATCAAATGTGTTTGGCCATTCTGTTGTGAACAGCATTCCTGCTCGTGGCATTTTTCATTTATTTTTTTTAGTTTCATGTGAACAGTATTAGCTCACGGCATTGTATTGTAGCAAGATATACGGCCGGTGTCCTCGTTGGAGATGCACTCCACTTCCTCCTTGGTGGTGGGCTGATATGTTCATGAACAACAGATTTCCAAGTATGACTTGGTTGGAAAGTGCATAACCATCTAGTGCTACGGAACACTGAGTAGAACAACAAAGTTACTAGTTCTCAGAAGGAACCTATTTTTACCCTAGGCAGATGAAACGGCGGTATACACGTTTGTCTTGGTTACAAACATTCTCGGTTGGGAGAACATGGCATGCTTTGAAACAGATAACAAGCCAACACCACAATTGTCACTGCAACTTATTCTAACTATGATCTTTGCGGTTCACAAGACGATGATGTATGAACGGCAATTTCCTTGGACACATTACATTTGAAAGAGAACAGGACTACAGGAGGCATTTTTACATGTAGGGCCGGGCTGTCCAGTTTGTCCTTTGTTTCGTGCAGGAAGCTGAAGCAAGGATGGTCCAGGACCAAAGGCGGCATATCAACATTTCTTATATCGAATCCCGGTGCACAGTTCAGGATGTCATCCACCGAAAATGGAATGCTGCAATGAGACGTGCCGTGAACAATTAACATTTGGGAGCAGGCTTTAAGAAAACAGTGACTGTTGAACATGGAAGAGGGGAATAAACCATATGTTATCATCCAATATGACGAAATCGCTCGCTCCATTTTCAGAGTTTTCAATTATCATTGTTTTCATACTTGAGAGGACCTGCAGTATTTTTCTCTTTCGTCAGAAACATGTGGAACTTGAACAAACTGGTGATTTACTACTAAGAACAGGCTACCTCTGACGAAACTGTCAGGGTGCCACATTTGGCATCTGATAGCATACTACTGATACGGTATCTCTGTTGTAAACTAAGGACCTGAAAGTTTGTAAAATGACTGACAAGTTGTCCAATAGATGCCGATGAGTGACTAAACTTAACTGAGTTCAAATACCACTTACAGGGCACAAATCGTTGGTAATCTCTATCAGTGTTTTCATTGGCTCTTGGACAGTAACCTACTAATAAAATTCGTCAGCTTGTCCAATTTTTACCCATAAATTGCAAATGAAACACCCAAATACTCAGGCACTTACAAGGAATCCAACAGCCTGCCTAATGTGCTTCAGTTCGTCCCAGGAACAGCCTGCATACTATGTGTACCATATCATTAGCATGCAGATTAAGATCTCCACAAAGAAAAAAAAAATCATACGTACCTCTTCAGTCGCATCAATGATCCACTTTTCTAACTCTGTCAATCCAGCTCTGACATATTCTCCGTTAATAAATGAACAGCACTGTCGTCGGAGAAGCAGACTACAAGACAGAGTATCTTAGAAGCATCAAGGAAAAGAGTAGAATGAAGCACAGAATTAAAATGTTACCTATTGAACAACTGGACATTGATATATGAAAAGATTTGAACGAACAGCTTGCAGATTAAGAATGAAGGAACCTGTACAATATCAATAGTGAACATGTCAATGTGCATCGTCATTATTTAAAAAGGTCAGCCAGAACTCATTCATGCTTAGATTACATACATAATTGGATTTCAAAACACTCAGGTAGTTCGTTAATATTTTCACAATACTCTGCCAATGGCCGATCAGAGCTTGCTGAGCCAAGACGTTTGCTACGGAAGCTCCACTAATCAGACTTGCACGAAATGTTTTTGGTGCCTGCAAAGAAAAGTGTCGGTAAAACAAAACCCTGAGGCTCACCATTAGTTTATATACATCAAAAGAACTTCCAATACAAGTTCTTCATACCTGGATGCAAAGATCTAGAAATGCAGATACCTCTCTCTTCAAATTGTCTCTTATCATGGCATACATCTTCTCAAGTTTTGCTATAAGCTGCTGCTTGAAAAGCAGAGCAGGATAGCTGGCTACAGGGTAGCGGGCTTCAATAATATTCTGGGTATTGAAATTTTCGCGAAACATACTTATTTGTGGTGGAGCTCTAATTCCCTATTTATTCACAAGCAACGAACAAAGATGTCTTCAGCAAATAATCCAGCATAAGAAACTGTAGAGAGGAAAGATCTGTCACCATCAACATGGTCCCTCGACTTGATAAGCATGTTCGTTGCATGAGTAGGAGTAATGCGGATGAATTGGAGAGCCAATATGCAACTGTTTCGTTATTATCCTGATCCTGCAGAAATTAAAGAAGTTGAACTAATTCAATAGCAATACCACAAAGCATAATTTCTGTCTAGTGATATCACGTGCAATCTCTATCATGTTTTAATCTACGGTTATTCTAATAATTGCAACCGCAGATGCAGATCTCCACCCTTCACACCTCGCGTTGCAAGCCACCGTTCTCCACCCTTCACACCTCGCATTGCAAGTCACCGCCCCCTGCCGCCCCACACCGGAGCGCCTCCTCATCCCGATGCCGCCTGTGTGCCTCCGCCGCCAGCCCAAGCCAGCTATCAGCCACCAGCCGCATGACTTGGCCTCTTGGAAACGAGTTCATTAATCAATCTTCTTACATGAGAACTAGTAGTGCAGTAGTTCATATGGTACATAACTGATTTGTAGTATAGCCTCAGGGATCTGCCTCGGCTGGTTTAGGAAATACTAGCAGCGATTTGGCTAGCTTGGGCTCACGATCGAGGAGATTCACAATTATTAGTCCAATGGATCGAGACGAGCCGTTGGAGGAAGCAAATCGCCGAATGGTGATTGAGTTGGTCCCTTGGTAATATGAAATTCCTAATCTATCCTTAGATTGCTTTTGGGGGGAAGTTGATCATGGGATTTATATCAGTGAACTGCCTAAATTGCCCTTGGCGTCTAAATATACTACTCCCTCCCATCCATATCAATTGTCGGCTTGTCGCTGAGTATTAGAATCTTGTTCTAGTATTGTCTAATTTGGGCCGCTGGATCACAAAAATAAACGGCTTAAGATAATTTGATGTACTATAAAAGGACTCTAAATTAATCCTTTGGGGTGCATTTGATAATTGAGGAAAAAGACAGAAGATGTTCGCTCAAAAAGGGGGATAGACCCCCGGCCTCTGCAATGATCGACGCACACAGGCTTAGACAGGAGATGTTTTGCCATAGGGAAAGCATCAAGGATTCAATTGCTATTAGAAGAGATTGGCCACAACAACATTGCAACAGAACAGGCAATAGAACAGGCATGCTATTACAAACCAAAGTTGCGAGATTTTACAGTTTCCTTAAATCACAACTAGTGTAAACAAGACTCCAACATCTACAAACGCATGATGTAGGCTGATTTTCCGCCTGCCAAATATGGTAATTGTTGATGTATGGGAGAAAGAAAAATGAGAGAATAGAAGTCTTCATCAAGAGACAGACTCTACGAGAAAAAAACAGACTCAAAAGAGCCAGGCGCATCAGATTCCACACGGTCCCAAACAGATGCAGCCGCTAGGCGCATCAGATTGGATCAAAAACCATCGATCTGCACGATCGCACGAGGAGCTGGGGATATCAGAATCGGGCAGATGACTTACATGAAGAAGGAGATGGCCGGGGAGGGGAGTTCGTGGATGTCGGGAGGGGAGGGAATGAAGGACTAGCGTTGTGTGGAGGAGAGGGAGGTGGGTGGTTGCCGGTGACTGGTAGGCGATAAGATGGGTGGCCGGCGGCGGTGCTTCATCTGAATCTCGTCGGTTAGAGCGAGAGGAGAGAGAGATAGGAGCAACATACCCTCGTGGCATTTTGCCAACTCAGCCTGACAGATGGCCCGTCCAGTTATAAACATATCATCAAAGTAATTAGTACTCCCTGCGTTTTTATTTACTCTGTCTATTAAAGTTGACTGAAAACTTCGTAAAATTTAACCTAGTTTATAGAAAACGATACAAGCATTTACCATAACAAATCTATATGATGTGAAAGTACATTCAATAATAAATCTAATGATATTGATTTGTTATTGTATATATTAATATTTTTGTTTATAAAATTAGTCAAAGTTTACAAAGATTGACTTTGACCAAAGTTAATATGTGGACTAAATAAAAACGGAGGGAGTACTAGCATTTACCGTTAAGTGTCTTTTGCCGCTCCCATGTGCTATGTTCAGTGCAAAATATAAATCAAACGTACTAGTGTTTTTTTTTCTAATGTCGCCTTTATCGTGGTGGTTTTATGAGTTTAAGGTCTTGTTTGATAGCAGAGTATTAAGAAAATCAAAGTATAAAAAACTACAGTAATTTAGCCTGTAGGTATACAATATCATAGTTTTGACAAAACAAAGTATTTTTTTTTTTGCGGGGACAAAACAAAGTATTTTGAAGCCTTCACTATACAAAGCACCTGTTTGGTACAGTGACGTAAAATTAGCTGACTAGTTGTTAGCACTGCAAAGCATGCCCATTTTCTAGGAGTAGCTGTTAGCTGGCTTCCATGCAGCAACTGATCCGCCAAAGAACGGCCATGCACATGGCGGTAGAGCAGCGCGTTTTTCTACTATACATGCATACTAGTAAATTTGCACATGTAATGCACGTCTTCACTAACACAAAAATAATATAATGAGAAAATGAAAGAGAAAAGTATACTTTTCGTCTCTCAACTCTTCGCTGAGTTTAGTTTTCGTCCCTCAACTCTAAAACCGGACAAAGTGCACCCCGAACTCTCGAAACCGATCGCTTTGCGTCCCTGCTGCAGGGTCAACCCGGTTTTGACCACGTGTGAACAGTACATCCGATGAACAGTAAATTCAAAAAAAATCAAAAAAAATCTTAAATTTTATGGCATCGAAGACACTCAGGTGCGCCACATGCGTGTAAATTTTCGTCATGTTTGAAAGTTTGAGGAGCTCGCAGCAAAAAAAACAAAAAGTAAATCTACTCTGAAGTGAACAGTAAAATCAAAAAAATAGCAAAAAAATAAAAAAAAATTCTGAAATTTTTTGGTATCGAAGGTGCTCGGGTGTGCAAGGTGCGTACATATTTTCGTGGTAAAATGACATCCGAGAAGGTCGTGCCAAAAAAAACAAAATAGCGTATGTGTGTGTGCCGCTTTGGGTGGTTTCCAAACCCTCGGATCTTATTTTACCACAAAATTTTGCACGCACCTTGCCCACCTGAGCATCCTCGATGCCAAAAAAATTCAGATTTTTTTGATTTTTTTTGCTATTTTTTGATTTTACTGTTCACTTCAGAGTACATTTACTTTTGTTTTTTTGCTGCGTGCTCCTCGAACTTCCAAACATGACGAAAATTTGCACGCACATGGCGCACCTGAGTATCTTCGATGCCATAAAATTTCAGATTTTTTTTCTATTTTTTTGAATTTACTGTTCATTGGATGTACTGTTCATGCATGGTCAAAACCGGGTTGACTCAGCAGTAGGGACGAAAAGTGACCGGTTTCGAGAGTTCGGGGTGCACTCTGTCCGGTTTTAGAGTTGAGGGACGAAAACTAAACTCAGCGAAGAGTTGAGGGACGAAAAGTATACTTTTCTCAAAACGAAATGATGAGACATCAATTTTATTTTCTAAGAAACACCTGCTACCAATCACACAGACATTAGTAAATCATGAAAACACATGCATTCAAATTCTCTAATATGTAATAATGCTTGAAGATTAACAAAGCCACCATACACACAGTTCATTGTCCATGGGAAGTTATTAAAAATAAACAATTTCTCACAGAGCAAACTATGAGTAGGAAATACATTTAACTTAAATGAATAAACAAGTTATAAAAGCAATGCGAACACAAATTAAGGGTGCATAATTGCGGAAAAAATGAAACATAATGTATAAGATAGCAATACCCAACCATGTTATGAAACGTATAGAAGTTCAAACTTAACTGAGAGGTATCACCTATTCCATGTTGATAATACACCAAAATACATCAGAAAGAGAATACAAGAACCAAGCAAGATTTTTTTTCTCCGTAACAGCACCTCACCTCCTCCACAGTGCTCGGCGGAGGGAGCCAATATGGTACTGCAGACTTTCAAGTTACAAAGGCCATCAGGAAGAGACCGAGATATGTGGTTGCATAATACAAAATAACAAAGAAAATTGCCATTGGGACTGAGCCAACCTACTGCTGCTACTTCTCGCCATGGTACGCACAACGCGCCAGCCCTGGCATCCACGCAAATAAAAGGACAATGCAAGAAAAGTAAGTATGTAGAGAAACATTAACCGATGTGTCTTTATAAGTTAATTCCTCTCAATCCCTATCTACGAGCTGCTTCCGTTGACGATAACCTGAAAGAACACTGGCTACATGTCCTCAGATGTAAACACACAACACGAGCATGCAATAACTTTTCAATATAAAGGGTGAAAACAGATGTGCATCAATTACCAGGTTATTTAAGTTATAATAACCATTAGACAAACACCGAAGTTAACTCTATGGAAACCATTTAACTTTACACATTGCTACCTTTCAATTGGAAAATATCACATCTGGGTATGCAGATGCATGGGCACTAACAAAACTTCCAATACTATAAGAAAAGAAATAGCACCTGGTTATTTTAATTAGCTGCGATTCTATCTGCCATTGATTTATGATTTTCAATTTTTCACTTTCTAGCTCTTGATTCTATATTCCATCCTAGATAAATGTTAAGCTTTAAGCTTTCTTAGTTGTGTAAGAAACACTAATAATTGCTGATGGTATTCAGATATCTCGCTTCAGCACAATATAAATTCCATTGGTTAATTCATCAGATATTGGTAAAAGCCATACTTATAACCATTAAGTACAGCTGATATCTACTTATGCCAGGCTAACCATGTGGGTTCAATCAAAATGGAGCATATGCTCTCGGTTTCTTCTAGATTAATAAAATGGACGTGACAAACAAGACACTGGCATATTTTTCAAATGACTACAAATATTCAGTACTGCATTTGATACTTCCAGATTATGCTAAGAGACCAGACCATGTATGACTACCTAGCTAATGATGATTGTGGTAGCCTGTACGCAACTCTGGGCAAAATTAAAATCTATTTTTTAGGCACCCAAGCATGCAATCCCTAAAAAACAAGAGTGGATACAAGCACACGTGCAACTCATAACTAAAACAAATATAGTTGAGACAGGGGGTAATTACCTCTCTAGAATTATGGAAGCCTCTAGGTCCCGCTTCTAGGGTAAGTCCATATATGGCCAGTCGCCTCAAGATAATGCAAGAGATTGTCCATATCAGTCAGAACATGATGCTCAGTGATATTCACTGCATAAAATGTTATAATAGTTAAAGTGGTGCGATTATCTCCATAAAACATTAGTGATCTCTCAGTAAAAGATGCAGGCAGTTTACATACCAGGCCAATGTAAGTGGACAATTTTTATCCAAAAAAAACTGTCAGTGGACAATCATCCAGCTAGCTTCTTAACTTGTCATTTTTCCTCGCAAACTCCACATAATCACATGTTGTGTTCAATATTAAAGTTGAACATGACTTCGTGATGGCCAGCCCACTTATTAGATTTAGAGGAAATACACATCTTCATATTAGACCAATGCTCTCTCGCAACAACAGAATCAGCATAGCCATCACATTGCTGCAGTCTTCACGCCTTAAACATTTGACTGCCATTGCTTTAAACATCCCTATTTTATATTCTTCTACTGTTAAATGCAGACCATCTTGCTTCATCGAGAAAAAATTGAACAAGCAACAAGGAAGGCATCTGGCGCTTAAGGAAGGATCTACTTGAGCTACCCAAGGCTCCATGTTCTCCAACAATCCTTGAACTTTTTTTTAACTAATCAATCCTTGGAAAGTTGAAATCAGAAGTAAAGAACATAAGAATAGAGAAAAAAACTAATCAGAAAAAGAGAACATTCAAGAGTCAATATTAAAATAAAATAGGTCATTCAGATTTGAGAACACCTCAACTTTGCACCATCGAGAAGAATACAGAGATCTTCTTATCCGGGAAGCTCGTCCTCGTGCACCATCACTTGCTCGGCGGATAAAACAAATTAATGCAGCAAGTTTTCTTGAATGGAAAAATGTATTCCACTTAAACTTGGTGCACAGCTAAATCGCTGCTCAGCAAAATTGAAACAATCTAAGGGGCTTGAAATGCCCAGACACTAAGGGGAACATCAGCCCCAGCACCAAACTTCCTTCGCGGTAGAGGACCCCCAGTTCAGCAGCATCATATTCTCTTCCCTTAAGAGCATGGATCATAATCTAACAGTCAGACTCAAAAATCATATATAGACAGCGAAGTGGCAGCAGCAGCAGGCCATCAGCGACAAGCACACAGCTACAAGCAAACACAGCACACATATGTAGCAAGCAGGGTGGGAGGAACGGGTGCAGTTACCTTGCCGATGACAGGATTCCTGGCTGCGGCGGAGGAGGTGACTGGCGGTTGCGATGGAGGTGACCACCGCGCCGCGGGCTGGCTCACGACCTTGTTCGCCGGCGGCCGCCCTGCGCGCACTCACGTCGTGCTTAGGAAGGAGACCAGTGCGACTGGAGAGGCGAGGGACGCGGGCGCCGCCGCGCCGGGGGATCGCACGCAGCCTCGTTTGCTGGCGGCCACCCCGCGTGCGCCCACTTCATGCTGAGGGAGAAGACCGGTGCGGATGGAGAGGCGAGGGGGAGTGGGCGCCGCGGCGCCGCGGGATCTCGCGCGGCCTCGTTTACCCACGGCCACCCCGCGTGCACCCACTTCATGCTCAGGGAGAACCGGAAAAGACCGGTGCGGCCGGAGAGGCGAAGGGGAGCTGGCGCCGTGGGATCTCGCGCGACCTCCTTCGCCGGTGGCCGCCTCACGCGCGTCCATTTTGTTTGGAGGAGATTTGTGCGGCCAAAGAGGTTAGCGTTAAATTTGGCATGAGATTGGAAGATTAGCACTAATTTAGGGGTGGGATTACGTGGGTGCCGAGGACGTTTCGTCCACTCCTGCGTACCATGTATGGCAGAGTTTTCGTCTGCCTTTTTTAATCGCTAGACGCACTTGTGGCGAGGGCTGGCTGTTATGTTAATGATTAGATCTAAATGAGTGGGTTTAATCGTGTGGCTTTCATCGATCCGGGTTGTTATGTGTAGATTATGTGGGGTACATTTAGAGAAGAAAATGTTTGCTCTTTTAATAGTAGTAGAGAAGAATGCAACCAGGTAGCTGCGATCCATCGCACCCCGCAAGGAATCATGCCATGGTCTCTAGGTAACGCCTCCTATAAATTTGCCGCCGAGAAAGACAACTCCAAAAACGACAGGGCGGCGGCACCCGTGGCGTGGAAACGAGTGGAGTTGTGCGAACAGTGGGGAAGAAGATGACGATGCGGCCACTCGTTTTTCCCGGCTGCTCTGTTTTAGAAAAAAGAGGTTCAGAGGTCTTTCTTTTATACAGAGAAAAAACAATGGTTTTGTAAATACTATAGTATTAAAACTACAGTTTTTAGTGGCAATCAAACAGCTCATTGTAAGAAAAAACTATAGTAATCTAAAAAACTGTAGTAAATACTTAGAAAATACTTTGCTATCCAACAGGGCCTAGATTATTTCATAGGAAGAAAACAAAAGGCATGAGGACGCACATGATTCGCGCACGGTTGAGTGAAGAAAAGTAACCTCCAAGGACCGCCTAATCAGTCCCTTCGTTGGCGTAGGAAGTTGAAGCAAGGATTCTCCCGGATCAGGGCTGGCAAATCGACATCTGTCAATTCGTATCCCGTCATCAACTTCAGGATGTCATCCACAGAGAATGGAATGCTGCAGTTACAAGTGCCATAAACAGCGTTACAGTGGAGGCTTTTAAACTAAGTTCAGTTATATTTGATTATACGGAACTGATAGGGAAATAAACCTGGCTGTTTCATCATCCAACAACAAGGGATATTCCACTGCCTCATTTGCGTCTTCTGTCATTAGACTTTCCATACTTGAGAGAATCTACAATCATAAGAACCAAAATTTTGTGATAAATAAACATCCTGGAAATTTGAGCTTTTGCTACTCCAAATTAAATGCATTTGATGCTGCACAAATCTCATTGACAGTGGGCACTAAAACGAGCTTACGTCAGTAAGGGGCGAAACATCATGGGTGCCATATCTGTCATCCCGATAAAGTGTACTGATTCGGTAAAGCTGTGGTATGCTAAGCACCTGAAAGCTTACAACACGAGTTACATGTATCCAGCAGACGTCATAATGAGTGACTGAACTTAACAGAGTTCAAACACCGCTTACAGGGCAAAAGTGGCAGGTGATTTCTTTCAATGTTGCCTTCTTCTTTTCATGCATTGTCTAACAGTACAATTTGTTAGATTATCCTCAACAACACGGAAAACAAACACTCAGTCAATATAAACACTTACTAGGAATATAGCAGCCTTTCTAATGTGCTTCAATTCTTCCCAGGAATAGCCTGCATACTGTGTACCACATATCATTAGCATACAAACTAAATGTTGGTGGTCCTTGTGTTGTATAATAGGATAGCTGGAGGTCTTATGTGTAAAAAATGCAACCCTGTAAATACTCTGTATTGAGGAATGGATGAGCAGTTTTCTCTCCCGAACAGAACTTCCAGAGTTTTCCCCTTTTCTCTCCATTCCCCACATCTGAACCCTAGTCCTGGAGGAGATCCTGATTGTGTTATTCAAGATGGTATCGGAGCAGATCGGGGTGGCCAGTCCAAGCCCCAGCCGGAGGTGATCTCACAGCAGCGGGAGGGGGTGCAGCATTCCGGCCAGAGATTTGGTCGGAGGCAGCGCTGGTGGAGCAAATCGAGCTCAAGGAGGTGGCTAGGCACAGCGAGGGTGTGCGGCGTCGGTCAGGAAGGAGAGCCTCACCAGCAACTCAGTTCCCCTTCGTTGCTGGAGCTAAACAGGGCAGGTGTTTGTGTTCTGAGTCAGAAGAGTTGAGTTGTGGGTTCGTGGAGAAGGAGGAGGTCAGGGAGAGTGTGAGCTTGAGAAGCTGCAACAGTGAATCACAGGGGAAGGCGTGTGTGCTGAGTGTGGACGAATTGAAGGTATGGCAGGCAACAATAATGCTCCAGCAGCTGTCACTGCAGGGGAGCTAGCTGCTGTCTTGCAGGCAATGGATGAGAAGTATCAGGTGTTGTTTGATGCGATTAGCAAGCAAGGGACCTCAAGATCAGAAGGGGAGACCAAAGAGGAAGTACATCCTTTGCAAATTCCCCTTGTAAAATTAGAAGGACCTGAGAACTATGCGAGCTGGGCAGAGCATGCAAAGACAATTTTGGTTTCTAGGAGGCTTGAAGGTTACATTCTAGGCATATTGGAGAAGCCTCTGGAGGAGAGTTCTAAAGAAGGTCAGAAGTGGAAGATGATGAATGCACTAGTGAGGGCCTGGCTATTGAGCTCAATATCACCTCAAATTGCCAAGCAAGTTGAAAGGATTAAAGAAGCATCTGAAATCTGGAGGTTATTGAAAGGGACATTCTCAGGAGTAGGAAATGAAATGCTTGCTTGCAAGATTCAGAAGGAGTTACAAGACCTGAGCCAAGGCGAGAAGACAGTGGTCGACTATGTTTCTGAGCTGAAACGGCTTTGGAGCGATTTGGACTATTACGATCCAATTGAGATGGAGTGTGGCAAATGCATTGAAAAATTCAATAAATGGACGGAAAGGAGGCGTGTTAGGGAATTTCTGAATGGACTTAATCCTAAGTTTGAGAATAGGAGGGCCGCACTTTATGGCAGTGGCAAGCTGCCTACTTTGGAGCAAGCAATCTCTGCGATCATGAGTGAGGAGACACGTCTGAAATTGGAGGTTGAAGGACCATCTATACAGGGCATAGCACAGAGGCGTTCAGCACTTCTTGTCACAGAAAATGCAAATTATCAGCGGTCTGGGTTGAACTCTTCTGATCGGAAGTGCTTTGAGTGTGGCCAGCCAGGACATGTAAGAGCATCTTGCCCTGGATTATTTGGGGGAGGACGCGGAAGAGGTCAGGACTGGCGCGTAAAAGGTCGCGGCCGGGGGCTTAATGGACGTGGTACTGGTCGTGGATGTGGTATGCGACCAGCAGGCAGGGCAAATGCCTCCGCTATGGCAGAGGTGCACTCGCAAAATGTGAGTGTGGAAATGAGCGCGGATGATTGGGAGAAGTTGCAGCAATTCAAAGGGTTAAGTTTAAGTGATAAGCAAACCACCGAAGTGCCGGGAGCTTCAGCCTCTGCCGCTTCTGCAAATTTTAGTGGTAACATTTCTAATGATTATCATCCTTATTTTGTTGATGCACCATGGTTGATAGATTCTGGTGCATCTAGACATATGGCTGGCTCACATAAGGAATTTACTAATTATGTCCCTGAATTAAGAACACAAAGCGTAAAGTTGGCTGATGGTTCCACGCAAACTATTATGGGTTCAGGGACGGTCATCTGCAACTCCAATATGCCTCTCTCTTATGTGTTACATGTTCCTTCATTTCCAATTAATCTTTTGTCTGTAAGTTGCATTACAAAGGAGTTGAACTGTGTTGCCATTTTTTTCCCATCATGGTGTTTAATTCAGGAACTTGGGACTGGAAGAAGACTTGGGACAGGGAGCATGCATGATGGATTGTATTATTTGGACAATGATACATCACCTATTGTAGCTGCTGCTCTATCTTCTTCACCACTCGAAGAATTTCTGCTACAACACCGAAGACTTGGGCATGTATCTTTTCCTATTTTGGGCCAGCTTTATCCTAAACTCTTTAATAAAGTTAGAAAGCAGGACCTGGTATGTGATGCTTGCCAATATGGAAAGCAAACTCGAAGCACTTATATTCTATCTAATCATAGAAGTGATGTGCCACTTCAGACAATTCACTCTGATGTATGGGGTCCTAGTGGAGTAGTGTCTATTAATGGATATCGATATTTTGTTACCTTTATTGACTGCTGTACTAGGACCACTTGGGTGTATGTGTTGAGGAACAAGAATGATGTATTCGAATGCTTTAGAGATTTCCATAATATGATTATGACCCAGCATAATGCATGTGTTAAGGTACTTCGGACCGATAATGGTACGGAGTATGTAAATAAGGAGTTTGATGGTTATTTGTCAAGTTTTGGGATAATGCATCAGACTACCTGTCCAGGTACCTCTGAGCAGAATGGCTTAGCTGAGAGAAAGAATAGACATTTGTTAGAAGTCACTCGCTCTATGATGATGGCTATGAATGTTCCTAAGTTCTTGTGGAGTGAGGCATTGATGACAGCAGCCTACTTGATAAATAGAATGCCATCTAGAGTACTTGGTTACAAGACACCAATAGAATGTTTAACTGGCAAGACTACTTATGTTGTCCCCCCAAAGGTGTTTGGGTGTGTGTGTTTTGTAAAAGATTACAGGCCATCGGTTGGGAAGTTAGATCCAAGGGCTTTGAAGTGTGTGTTTGTGGGGTATTCTGGGAAGCAGAAAGGTTACAAGTGTTGGTGCCCATCGGAAAAACGAATGTTTGTGAGCATGGATGTAATCTTTAGGGAACAAGTTCCATTTTATGGAGAACCCGAAGATTTAACTGATGTCTTTCCTGATCTGTTTTCTAGTGATGTTTTAGATCTGGACAGCGAGACAGGGGGAGGAAAAGAAGAAGAAAGCAACTCTACACCATCAGAGAAAATCATGGTTGGGGTAATACCACAGGAAGACACGATTGATGATAGCGATGTGGATCTTATAGGAGAACAAGGGAAGATGCAAGAGGAGCAACATGATACATCAACTAAGGCTATACGGTGGTCAAGACCGAATGAAGAACAAAATCTGCAGGTGTATACACGAAGGCATCGAACTGAGGAAGAACAAGTGCAGGGGGAGGAAATAAATTCGATGGAGGATGATTCAGAAGTTCAAGTCCAATCCGACATGCATGATTCAAGTTCACGACCATCAACTTCATCCAATACTTCATCACCATCCTCCACAAGTGATGGTATACTTTCTCTTCATAATGATGACTTGAACGTTCCTATTGCCCATAGAAAGCAGCCTCGCACTATTGCCGGAAAATTGCCCTCTAAATTAGCCCCATATGATGTTTCAAATTATGTTTCATACTCTTCTATTGGGCCTTTATATAAGTCATTTATAGCTTCCTTGCATTCGGCTGTGCATATACCACGTGATTGGAGGGAAGCGAAGCAATATCCAGAATGGAGGGCAGCAATGTTGGAGGAAATGGCGGCTCTTGATAAGAACCAAACATGGATACTTACTTCTCTCCCTGCAGATAAGAAAGTTGTGGGTTGTAAATGGGTATTTACAGTTAAACAAACTCCAGATGGCAAGGTGGAAAGATATAAGGCTAGGCTAGTGGCAAAAGGGTATAGTCAAACCTATGGGGTAGATTATGATGAAACGTTTGCACCGGTGGCGAAATTGAGCAATGTCAAAACTTTAATCTCGATAGCTGTAAATCAACATTGGAAATTGTTCTAGATGGATGTTAAGAATGCTTTTCTCCATGGAGATCTGCAAGAGGAGGTTTATATGGAAATTCCTCCTGGGTTTAGCAGTCGGGAAACAATGGGTAAAGTATGTCGGTTAAGAAAATCTCTCTATGGACTAAAACAGTCACCTAGGGCATGGTTTGGAAGGTTTCGAAAGGAAATCTGTTCTATGGGGTATCGACAAAGCAATGCAGATCATACCATGTTCTTTAAATGTCTGCGTGATCAGATTACTATACTTCTTGTTTATGTGGATGACATTGTGATTACAGGTAACAATGAGATGGAGATATCTCACTTGAAGAAGATGTTAGCAAATTCGTTTGAAATCAAGGACATGGGATATCTCCACTACTTCTTGGGAATTGAAGTTGCATATGGCCCAGAAGGTATTTACCTCTCACAAAGAAAATATGTGCTTGATTTACTTGAGGAGACAGGGATGTTAGGATGTAAACCTGCAGCCACTCCAATAGAACAAAATCATCGGATCTTGGCAGATAGTGGTGATCCTGTTGATAGGCATCAATATCAAAGGCTAGTTGGGCGATTAATCTATCTGTCGCATACAAGACCTGATATAGCATATGCTGTTAGTATTGTAAGCAGATACATGCATGATCCTAGAACTAGCCACTTAGATGCCGTGAATAGAATTCTAAGATACTTGAAGAGTTGTCCTGGGAAAGGAATCTTGTTCTCTAATCATGGGCATCTGAGAATAGAGGGGTACACCGATGCAGATTGGGCTGGATGCTTAGATGATAGACGTTCAACTTCGGGCTATTGCATGTTTGTAGGAGGAAATCTGGTTAATTGGAGAAGTAAGAAGCAAAGTGTGGTGGCTCGCTCGACAGCGGAAGCGGAGTTTAGATCAATGGCTTCAGGGTTGTGTGAACTGATGTGGCTGAAAACATTGCTAACCGAGTTGCAGTTGTGTGCTGGTGCACCTATTCAAGTCTATTGTGATAATCAGGCCACAATTAACATAGTGAATAACCCAGTTTATCATGATAGAACTAAACATATAGAGATCGATAGGCACTTCATTCGAGAGAAATTAGACGAAGGGTTATTCCAAATTAGTTATGTTAAGTTTGTAGATCAGCTTGCAGATGTATTGACAAAAGGAATAGGAGTCATATCATTTATGAGGATTTGTAACAAGATGGGGCTTATTGACATCTTCGCCCCATCTTGAGGGGGAGTGTTGGTGGTCCTTGTGTTGTATAATAGGATAGCTAGAGGTCTTATGTGTAAAAAATGCAACCCTGTAAATACTCTGTATTGAGGAATGGATGAGCAGTTTTCTCTCCCCGAACAGAACTTCCAGAGTTTTCCCCTTTTCTCTCCATTCCCCACATCTGAACCCTAGTCCTGGAGGAGATCCTGATTGTGTTATTCAAGACTAAAGAAGCAGAGAGAGACAGAGACAGGAAGTTCACCCTGACCTCTTCACTCTCATAAGTGCACCACTGTTCTAACTTAGCTAATCCAGCTTTGATATATTCTCCATCGCTGAACAAACAGCACTCAGACAGAAGCAGACTACAAAATATGGAGCATCGTAACAATCTTTTTAGTTTCTTAGTCCAATGTATCTTAATAGTTAAAGAATCTTAATTCAAAGCATATAATGGTTCACAGACACTCAGCAATAGCTAAATCTTACCTGTTAAACAACTGAACATCAATAAATGAGAAGACTTGAGTGAACATCTTGCTAATTAAGAATGATGGGACATGTACATATTAATAAAATGCATGTCAATGAATGCACTTACTTACAAAAAGGTGTGTGGTTACTCATATTTACGGTACGTACATAATTAGATTTCAAAACGCGCAAGTACTCTGTTAATATATTCACAATGCTCTGCCAATGGTCAAACAGTGCTTGACATATTATTATTGGTGCCTGCAGAAGAAGTGTCAGCAAACAAAAGTCTGATGTTTATCTTTATTTTATAAAACAAAATGCAATATGGTCCATTATCCATGCCTCGATGCAACACCCAAGCAATGGAGATATCTCTTTCACCAAATTATCTCTCATCATTCCATAAACCTTCTCAAGGAAACCTCTAAGGTGTTCCTTGAAAACTTTAGCAGGACGTTTCGCTTCAACTTTCTGAAGATAACCCTTTCCACCAATCAAGTGGCTACCACCAAAAGCTCCCCTAATATTTTCAGAAGCAATGAATTAAGAAATTTTCGAACTATAAATCTAGAGTACCAAAAGTAAAAACTGGAGAGCATAAAGATGCTTTACCCCGAATATCATATTGAACATTTCAGCAGTTGGTTTTCCCCTTTGATGATTGACTCTACATTCCGTAGCTGTTTTCAGTGTTTGTTGTATAAGCAGTAATAATGTCGACGAATTGGAGAGCCAATATGCTAACATATCATTGCTCCGGGCCTGTGGGAAGGAAAATGAATTAACTGCATGGAATAACATAAATAAAATAAAATATATGTTATTTCTGCTTTCAAAAAATTTACCACATCAATACTCTATTTTCTCAGTTTCTATTACGTAGAATAACTGAATAAGTACAATTATTCATAAATAAATCACTCTATGAGAACATAATGTAAATGTGTTATCCGTAAATGATGGGTATATTGGTTTCATATTTTGTCCTTAACCGATGGATATTCATGTTGAAGTGTATATGTAGATTGCCTAGCCCTTTCCATCAGTTAAGACTTTTGATTGCGTTGGTTAGTGCATGAAGCTTAATATGGTATCAGGGCCTAAGGTCTTGAGTTCAAGTGCTGGCTTTCGGAATTTATCCTAAAATTGTTGTTGCCCCCTCTGTGTCCACGTTTAGGCCTCTTGAGCCATACATCTGAGTCTATTCACGTGTTGACTTTTCACCTCACACGTGAGAGGTGGTGTTGAAGTGTATATGTGGATTGCCTAGCCCTTTCCATCAGTTCGTACTTTTGCTTGCGTTGTCTAGTGCATGGAGCTTAACAATTCATTGGCGATATGACGGATCGTAACTGACCCCCGCATCACCCGTACCTGGCGACTCAGGGGAGCCACGGCCACGGCCACCTTCACATCCATCTCCTCACTCTTGTCTCGCCACCACCAGAGGCCACCACCGGAAAAGCTCGCGCAGGGTCAAAGGACAGTGGCGGGGCGCTCATCTGGTGGGGCTTAGCCTCCTTTTTCTACAGCGGTGGTGGTCGGCTCCTCGGCAAGGCGGCGGCGTGGCCCTCCCCGACGTTTATATCTCCACTCGGCATGGTGATCCAAACGACGCTGCATCCCTGTTGCGGCCTCCGACGTCAGGTGCGGCGGCCATCTTGTAGTGGTGCAGATCATGGCATGACGCTGGTCGTCGCAGGCCCTGGGGCCGATGGGCGGCCTCTTGCCTTGATCCTGTGGCGATGGTGGTGAGCATGGTAGAGTAGCCAGGCTCTTTTTTCCCAAGGGGGAGGGGTGGTGCCGGCGAAAGGCAGGCTTCGACTATGGCGGCGCCTGCGGGCAAACCTGGCCAATTGGGCTGTTCCTGCCATGCCGGCCCGTTAGCACGCGTGCCCGGGCCGTCATGGGTCTTGCCCGACACATGGCTAAACGGGCTGTGTCTACGCCACGAAGCGAGGCCCGCATGCTGGTACGACCCGTTTATCTTTTTTATTTTCTGATTATTTTTCATATGTAGGCCAAAAAAAAACAGCGCAAAAGGCCCAAAAACACGCAGCCCATTAGGGATCAGTGTGTTGCGGGCCGGCCCGTTTATTAAGTGTGTCCTGGCCCGTTCATCAAATGTGAGGTGAAATTACTTTTAGTTTGAAATTTAAATCATTTAGGTAAACAAATGCGGATTAAAATTACTTGAACTATATGCTTAGGAAGCCAAATCAGGAACCATCCCATACACACGTATAAAAGTGTCAAAATTAATTGGTTTAGCATGCATCACATTGTCATAAGTCCACAGGTTTTTTGTGAGTCGTGTATAGAGAAACAACTTAATGAAAACTGTAATACTAACTCATAGGTGATATTTACCTTAACTGTACTAAACATGCTCGCAATAATACGATCGAAAACATTAGTATTTCCAGATTCGAATGATTTCCAGTGTAAAAGGCATCTGTAGACAATATAGGCTGCAATAGGCCTGCCGTCCGAGAATCCAAGATCTTGACATATGCACCTAATCAATGTATCCACAGTTTCTTGGTCCTGGGGCACACAGTGTAAACATGATGATAGAGGAGTTAGGACTTAGGACCGAACACCGTGAGGGTAAACTTAACTTGGCAGAGTAACTTTCCATAAACAAGGGAAGTGGAACCCAAAAACTACTCGAGGTAGCAGTTGAGCTGCACTTCCATTGAGCACCTCGATTAGAAAAGATTGAAATTTATGTTGGAAGGAACTTACCGAAAAGCTTTCTAATCGTTGTGGATCTGATAATAGGGTTGGCGATTGGGGTGGTGGCACATATGCAACCGTCAACTTTTCCTTGTGCACTACATTGCTTGACATGTTGAAACTATCATCGGTATTGTGATGGGACGTGAGTATATTTCCCTCACTACGATGGTCTGTACAAGGAATTCGTCGTTGCATGATGGGAACTCACGCAGCTCTTCCATTGTAACCAAGACAGTAAATGTGGATCGTGGACAGAGAAAGCCACTAGTCGGCTCAATGCTGTAGTTGTTTCTCGCCCTCTTAACCCCAAAAGAGAACGCAACATGTTCCTCTGTACTGTTAGTTAGCCGTACGAGGCAACGACTTTGTTTCTTTAACCCCAAACAAAACTGGAGCTCGCGGGGATCAATCACGAGAAACTCTCTTGGGTCAGACTTAATCTGCATAAAAGAGCTCATTAGCAAGGAATAGCATCTAGACAAATTTCCTCCAGCTTGAATTCTGTTTGAGTACTTAACACTAGATCTGTTGTCTCACTGGTGTATTCAATAAAAGGTTACTGTGTTGTGAAATTTGGTAACTTCTTTGGTGATGTGAACTTCATTGCAGTGCACACTAGCCTGTTTCCCTAAAAGAAAAGAGCTAGCAAATACAATATATTCTACAGATGCACTATCATTAACGTGTTATACCTGAAGTGTTGGTAATCTATCATCACTGCCAACATGGAAATTGGTGCTTCCCCATCCAATAAGCCCCTCGATAATTTCCTTTGTCGCGGGCCTTTTCTCTGGGTCAGTATCCAAGCAGCTCAGACCCATCTCCAGGCAACTTCTTATTTGTTGGTAGTCTGTTTCTAGTGATGCGTAGCATGATGCTGCTTCCAACCTTTTTCTCCACTTTTTAAGTACCTGTGAAATTAGAGCAGATAGCTAAAATTATACTGTTCAACAATAAAACAGAGCCTGGTCTCTGTCACAAATAACCTCCATCTTGAACGCTGATAAAAGTAACTTACAAGTTCAACGAAGTCATGGTATGATGTAGTGGTAGCAATAGGCCAAGGGTAGTTCCTGTAACCCGTTATTAACTCTATGATTATCACACCCAAACTGAATATGTCTGACTTAGGTGTGATTATACCTCTATCTATGTATTCTGGTGCCATGTAACCACTGCATCACAGCATGGATGGTAAAACTTTAAAGTGTTAAGAGGACTGCAAAGAAAAAGGCATATTGTTGATCACTGAAAAGCAATGGATGGGACATTTAACTTACGGTGTTCCATCACGACTTGTAGTGCAAACTCGAGTTTGTTGTTCACCGAGAAGTCTTGACAGTCCAAAATCCGCAATCTTTGGTAGCATATTGTCACCAAGCAATATGTTTGCTGGTTTTAGGTCCATGTGAACGATAGGAGTATTCACTTGCCACTCCTTGTGAATGTAATGTAAACCATAGCAAATCCCACTAATTATATTGTAGCGCTTGTGCCAATCAAGTCCACGTGATTCATCTACATATGTAACCAAAAGAAGCGCGTTCACAAATGTTATTTGAAAATATATATTCCTGTGTTGGTATAATATGAAAGGGCTGCAAAGTTGTTCTAGTGTTCTACTGTATGTTGTCCTCTTCCATTCAGTGACCAGCATCAGCGTCATATATTAATTGATGTGTATATTATTATTTTACAGAACAGCCTCATTGTAATTAGTTCTTCAAAGTGACTTATGCACACAGAGTCACAAACTAAAAAGGTAAAAGAAGTCCAAATATTGGTTACTGGAATCAGACTATGCTTACTCATATAGTTAAATGACATACTACATAAACTCAACCTGCATTAGTGGTAGTATTAAATTAGCGGTACAGGATTTGCTAAACTATGCTCTGATTGTCTTAGTGACCAGCAACTATTTTAAAGCGATGAATCCAAGAACAGAAAAATTACCAAAAAAAAAGAGTACTATCTAACGGGATGGGCACGGGGGGATGTGATCAAATAGGTAACCTTAGTTTAGTAAGAGCTGTGCTGATAATTCACACAAACTGCGGTCTCCATAAGTTATTATGATTTCCTTTTATTTTGAGAAACAAGATATGTGACATGAATTGTATACCTGCGAGATAGTTATCAAGGCTTCCATTGGGCATATACTCCAAGCAAAGCAATCTGTCAGCCGTCTCAGCGAAAATATGTTTTCCATCGTACTTTAGATACAAGTTCTGTGTCTCATAGCAATAGCCTACACATCGCACTATATTTGGGTGGTTAACACTCATAAGATGATAAACCTCGTTCTCAAATTGCTTCTGAGAACCCGGCATTGACTCCTTAAGCTTCTTCATAGCCATCAGTTCTCCATTTGGTAACTTTCCCTGTTTAAATTCTTGTTAATACGGATATGGTTTTCGGGTCAACAGACATACAGAAAAGACGAAAAATATATGCTATAATCTTACCTTATATACCACACCAAAACCTGTTAGATTGATCTCTTTCCCAATGGGCCCAACGGCCCATCGGACCCTTGACCCACGCCCTGATCGGGGGCGTCCAACCCAAGCAAGGCTGGTGGGCCCCTGTTGCGCAGTGCCATTTAGAGGAGGTGGGGACCACGGCACAAGGTATGAGGTTCGCCGCCGCCACTGTTCCCCACTCCTAACCCTAGTCTGATCACGAGGGAGGCGCTGAAGCGATGGGAAGCCCACCGACGCAACCAGCAACTTCACCGTCGATCTCTCTGCCATCACCGGCCACCGTCACCATGGCCGGCACCGGGAGTTCCTCGAGCCAAAGTGAAGGTATACCACCGATCCAATCTAACCTACCCGATCCAGAAATTCTATCAATGGTATCAGAGCCACACTTGGCTGAGTTTTTTCGGGTAGAAAAAGAAATCAAAGAAAAATATTTGCCCCTCCCCAAAGAACCCTAGAACAGGGCAGAGAAGGAATCACCGGAGACGGGCCTTGGGCCCGCTGGCAAAGAGCGCCGCCGCACCGGCCGCGCCGTTCCTCTCGATCACGACGCGCATCGGCAAGCCGAGGCGTCGGACGAAGAACCACCCCGAGAGGGGCAAAGGGCACCGCGGCCAAACCTTTCGACGGTGGCGCGCTCACTGCAAGGGAACGCGCGACCGGCGAAAGGGGAGGCAACGGCGCCACCATCGGGTACTCCGCCGCGGGCCCAGATCGGAGCTGGGGTTTCGTGCGCGGTGGAAGAAAGAAAGGAGAAAAAAGAAGGGAGAAAGAAGGGGAAGGAGCTAGACGCGCTGGCGCTGCTCCTCACCGTCGTACCGTCGCCGGCAGGCCGCCGGCCGCGGGCGCACAGGGGAACAGAGGAGGGCGCAGCTGCGTCCCTCTCTCCCTCGCTCTTCCACAGGACGTGGACAGGAACAGAAGGGGAAGGGGAAAGGGAGCTCGCGGTAGCGCGGCGCGGTGGCTTCGCCGCCGTCGCTGGCGACCGGGGCAGGCGACCGGGGTTCCGCCGTCTGCCAGAGAGATCGAAGAAGGGAAGAGGACCGAGTCGAATGGAGGCTAGGGTTCGGGTCGGGGTCTCTCCCCGTGTTTAGTTCGAGCGAGAAGATCGCTGCATCGTTCGATGCAATCGAACGGTCCAGAAAGAAAACCTAGCGCGCCGCAACGGGCCAGTGGGCCGAAAGTGCCTTGGGCCGTCAGCCGGCTGACCAGGCCAGAGCGGCGGGCGGGCGCTGGGACTGAGGCCGTCGGCCCTGGCCGAGGCGAGGCCGGCTCGCGCGAGCGCGCGGAGGAGCAGGCCGTGGGCCGCTGCGGGCCTCCCGCGCCAGGCCGAGGCCGGCTGGAGCTGCCGTTTTTTTTATTTTGTCCATTTTTGGGGCAAATTTAATATTGTTTTTTCCTATTATCCAACGAAATTTTGTTTAGAGAACAGAAAAGTAAAAGAAATACTTCTGAAAAGTAAAAAGTTCATGAATTTTTTATTCATGTTTTTCCGCTGCAAATAAAAATAAAAGTGCTCTTTTAAAAGTGAATAGAACTAAAGTGAAAGATTAAATTGTTGCTTCTCTAATGCAATTTTGAACCAACCGGTTAAAATTGCTTAGAAAGTAAAAGAGTACAGAATTGTTTCTGAATAGAATATTGTAAAGTTTCCGCAACAAAGTAAAAGTTTTATCCTCAAATTAAATTGGAACCAACGGGAAAATTTAATTGGCAGAATTGTTCTTAGCAATGTTTTTCCCCTGTGGGTGAAATCAGATTTAGATAGTTTCGCTATGACAAAAGAAAGATATTTCTTTTAAAGTTAAAATATGGTATTGTTATTTTCTGACCAACGTTGATGATAACAGTACTATAATTCTATGAGTCTTATGTTCAAAGCTTAAATCTCTGATAAATTTTGTATCAAAGTGATAAATTTTCAAAGAACAGATAAAGATCAAGAAATGCTCTTGAACTAGAGAAATGTATATTTCTTGTTCCCGCTGCAATAAAGTTGATGATGATGATCATTTCTTAGCAAAGTTGTTTAATAGACACACTATCATCACATTGTTTATGAGTTATATGCATTATTTCCATTTCCGCCCAACGGTGATATGAAATTAATGTAGAAGGATGATGTTTCATTCTAATTTTGCCCAACGGTGATTTAGAATATAAAAGAAAGTTTTAAAAGTTTAATGTGCATATTATTATTTTTAACCAGACCAACATAGGGTTATTTTTATGCTCATTATTGTTGATTATTGACTAATTTTTCTCAGACTAAAAGTTTTCCATGCTTTCATTCGTGAAAGCGAATGGCTGGGTACTTGTGACCCGAAAGATGACCAAGAAAGGTCATAACGTGAGGAAGTATGTTCTCTCTGAAGAATGGCTTCAAAAGAAAAGAGATAGATCATTGAGAGGTCTTGGTTGACGAATGTCTTTCATGTACTCTCTATGAAGAAGATTTTTCAGTCAACATGATTTGAGATGAAACAAGCAACATGCGTGTTTTAATTTGACCAACGACGGATCAAGCATGTGTGTCAAAGAGCATTCGGATTTATTCCTAAAATTGATGATTGAATATGCAGTCAAAAGAGCCAATTCTGGCATTTATGTCCCTTACAGGGAATTACCCGCATGGCGGGAAAAGATGATTATGTCAAAAATCCCGTATGGCGGGAGAAATTCTGGCAAAGGACTTATCATGTATGACAGGAGAAAGATATGATGACTCATGTGCTTTTAATGTGTCCCACTCTGGGAGAAAAGTATGGAGTAGCTATTATGCTTTCCTAGTATCGACCGTACACCTTATGTGTAACGGTCATTAAGCACTCAATAAATCCAAAGAGAATAAAAGTTATAGACGAACCTAAAGATAAGAATGATATGCAAGTGTGACTTGCAAAAGTACTAATGATAAAGAACTCTGTTGAGTTTCTGAAATGGAATGAGGAAAAAGTACTCCCATACCAGTTAACAGATAACTTCATTTCGTATGAAGTAATCAGATAAATGAAGTAGATAATAGAAGTTTCCTCAATTCACAAGAGTTATGAATGCTTTTTCGAAATTGTGGCAGAAAAGTTCTTGCCACATTTCGAGGGGGAGAAAGAAATATGAGATAAATTAAGAATGATGAAACTCCCCTATACTTTAGATAATGTGATGCACATTATGCATCTAAAGTGATCCATTAATGAAGAATGTGATCGTCTGGGGGAGTACGACGGTCATAATAATACCCCTAAAGAAAAGAAATAACTGTATTCCTGGATCTTTTACAGTTCCGAAAGCAGACTAAGGAATACTAAGACAGTGCTTAAAGTGCCATAAAGAAGAAAGTTTTAACAGAATAAACCCAAATAATAAAGTTTAAAGATACGCCATTTTTTAGTGAAGATGGAGTAATCTGGGGGAGCATGTTGTATGACCTATACAACACCTGTTGTTAGCTCTATAAATGAGGAATGAGTAAACATGGATCTTGTGATAAAGGTTCCTGTAAAACCTATTGCCTCTTGGAAATGAAAGACTATACGATTAATTTGCCTCTTGGCAATGACAGAGCAACAACAGCCCCATATGAAAGAAGTGCCAGTACCTGAGACACAGATGGTCTCAAGGAATGAGAAAATCAGATACTTCTGATTACTATAAAGTCTATGTTAATGGAGGTTGATCCCACTGACGATAACATGTACCTAGAGTAGGGTCATAGGCATGACCTAGACGCCTTACCCAAAGACACTGCCCTAGAGTCAAGGACATTCAAAGTACAACCGAAGATACCGACTGAAATCACCTTGGAGTGCAATCCACTCGACCAGCTATCCCACTCGGATACCCCAATTCCACTCGACAAAGTTAGAGTCACTCGACCATACGAAGAATCACTCGGACTACAGAAGATCTAAAGCCACCCCAGGATGGCAACGGGCACTCCGTAGTCTTAATGACCATTAATAGTCATTTATAGCGGGCGTTACCAGTAATGCCCCTGTCTTAACTTTCATTGAACCCTGTGTAACCAAGGGTTGGAGGGGCCTGGCGCACTCTATATAAGCCACCCCCCTCCTCTGGCACAGGGGTTCGCACCCCCCGTAACATTCACACATAATCCAGTCGACAAGCCTCCGAGGCACCGAGACGTAGGGCTGTTACCTCCTCCGAGAGGGGCCTGAACTCGTAAACTTGTGTGCACAACCTCGCCGTAGCTAGGACCTTGCCTCCTCCTACGTACCCTATACTATTATTGTCAGACTCATTCCCACGACAGTTGGCGCCCACCGTGGGGCCGGCGTCTGAGCGACTTCCGGTGAGGTTGCAAATTTCGTTCTCCATCAACATGGTTTCCGGCGGTGGCTTGGCTTTGGGTCGCGAGATCCGTCTCGGCGCGCTTGTCTTCATCGCCGACGACTCCGCCTGGCTTCAAAAAGCTCCCCTCGACGTCGAGACCCTCCCCATCCACGGGGTGGTGCACTTCCGTGCGAGTGCCTGCGGCGTCCTGCTGCGGCAGCCGTCGACTCAGTATCGGTCGGCTCCCGTGGCGTCTTTGCTCCCCGCCGTCCGCCGTCGCAGGCGATCCGATCGTTCACGGCTCCAGCGGTGGGTGAAGCACGCAGTGGCTTGTCAGTCGACCACCCCGCAAGTCGCGGTGATCGAGCCCAATGAATCCCTTTACGGTTTGTTTGATCTGCCGGCTGGTCACTCGGATTTGCTTTCCGAGTGCGAGAGCAACGATCTAGCGGCGGAAGTCCTCATGGTCGACCCCCATCTCAGTCCGCCTGGATTTCGTCGTGGCGTCGGCGGCAGCGGCGGCCCGTCGCTCGATCATGATGAATATATTCCCGAGGCCCTCACTGCGGAGCAGAGGGAAGAGCTGCATCGTCGCAACGTCCAGGCGCTCCAGACCCCCATCGTTGGGGAGACCTCCGAGGCTCGGGCTTTGGAGGCTGCGCGCTTAGCCACCTTGGCTGAGCGGACGCGTCTGGAGAATCTCCAGCAGGCACTCGACGAACGCGCCCAGAGGATGATCCCTAGTTCCAGTCGACGTCAGCGACAATTGTTTCCGACCGGACCTCGGGAAGAAGTTCAGGTATACCGTACACCGATTCAAAATGTTGCAGCAGCTGCCCGTATCGCAGATTCAATTCAGCCGTCCCGGTCAGAAGCTGGTAGAGGGCTGCAACAGATCTGAGCGCTGCTCCGAGCAGCAGGGGAACAAAACTCAGTTGTTTCTCAGTCGCGCAACAGAATCCACAGCAGATCTGTGGTCGCGGACACAGTTCAGTCGGCACACAGTCCAAGATCGCCTCCGCGGCGTGACGATCGTGGTCACCGCCAGGATCAGTACCTGGATCGAGGCCACGTACAGTATGATCATCGATACACCCGTGATGATTACCATCGAGTGCCTACGCCCCCTCCGAGGGGCGGATCGTACGCGCCCCGGCGGTATGATGACAGGCGTCCGTATGGTGATGAGCGGAGAGCTCCAGTCGACCCAAGAGAGCCTGGATTCGATGCGAGATCACTCCTCGTACAAGGCTTGGTCGACAGGGGCAGGGCACACAGAGAAGGACAAGACAGAAACCATCCGAGTGGAAGCAGAGTACATGTTTCTGGGCCCGAATGTTTCAGTAGAGCCATCCGAGCTGCTGAGGTCCCTCCCAACTTCAGGTTGGCGACGGGCGCGAGTAAGTTCACCGGTGAGTCAAAGCCTGACACGTGGCTAGAAGATTACCGAATGGCGGTTCAGATTGGTGGAGGCAATGATGATGTAGCCATGAAGCACCTCCCCCTGATGCTTGAAGTTTCAGCCAGAGCTTGGTTGAATCAGTTGGCCCCTGGAAGTATTTTCAGTTGGGAAGAATTAGCCCGAGTGTTTATCAAAACATTCGAGGGCACCTGCAAACGACCTGCTGGGCTGACTGAATTGCAGCACTGTGTTCAGAAACAGAACGAGACTTTGAGAGACTTCATCCAGAGATGGACTACTCTTCATCATACTATAGAAAATGTGTCAGAGCACCAGGCAGTTTGCGCCTTCAAAGAGGGCGTTCGGTACAGAGAGCTTAACCTGAAATTCGGTCGATCGGGAGACATGTCCCTGGCCCGAATGATGGAAATAGCCACTCGGTGCGCTAACGGCGAAGAGGAAGACCGACTCCGCAGTGGCAAGAACAAACCAGTTGCCCAAGACACCGGAGGTGGAAATTCCAGTCGGAAGCAGAAGCGCAAGGCTGAACCTGCAGGTCCCGCTGAGGCCGCAGTTTTGAATCAAGGGAAGGTCAATGGAAAGCCTAAAGGACCGTGGATCCCTAAAAAAGTGAAAGATCAGTCGGGAAACGACGTTCTTAATTTACCGTGTCACATACACACTAAAAAAGATGAAGAGGGTAACTTGATTCTGCCGAGCATACCACTCGACAGTGCCGACTCCTGATTCAGAGTTTCCAGGAGGGTCAGCCAAGTGAGAAGGAGAAAGAATCTGATAAGGAAGAGGACAAAGAGGAAGATGACGGTTACCCCAATGTCAATGCTACTTTGGTGATTTTTGCTGATGTTGAGAGCAAAAGTCGACTGAAAGTTATCAACAGAGAAGTGAACATGGTTGCTCCGACAACCACGACGTATTTTAAGTGGTCAAAAACTCCCATTACATTCGACCAGTCCGATCACCCAGCGCACGTTGCTACCCCCGGGCGGCAAGCGTTGGTGGTCGACCCAGTCGTTGGGGGCACTCGACTGACCAAGGTTCTAATGGATGGTGGCAGTGGCTTGAACATTCTGTATGCTGAGACCCTTCGAGGGATGGGCATCCCGATGTCCAAGCTCAGTGAGAGCAACATGCGATTCCACGGAGTCATCCCAGGAAAGAAAGCAGATTCACTCGGTCAGATCACTCTTGACGTGGTTTTCGGTGATTCAAAGAATTACCGCAAGGAAAGGTTGACGTTTGAGGTGGTGGATTTTCACAGTGCCTACCATGCTATTCTGGGCAGGCCCGCATATGCTCGTTTTATGGCTCGACCATGTTACGTATACCTCAAGTTGAAGATGCCTGGTCCCAGAGGCGTGATCACAGTCACAGGGAATCGGCAAAGATCGAAAGAATGCCTCCAGAAGGGCTCAAAGATTGCCGACGAACAGATGGCAGCAGTAGAGATGGAAGAATATCAGAAGAATGCAGATCCGAGTGATTTGTTGCGAGCTAAGAAGCCTGCTTCAGAATCTGCGTTTTAGTCGGCCGGGGAGACAAAGCATGTACATATTCACCCAACTGATCCCAATGCTGCTCCGACCCACATCTCAACAACACTCGACAGCAAATAGGAAGAAGCGCTCATCCAGTTCCTCCGTGAGAACTGGGACATCTTCGCATGGAAACCATCTGACATGCCGGGTGTACCCAGGGGACTGGCTGAGCACCGTTTGCGCGTCGACCCAAAAGCAAAACCTGTCAAGGAACATCTCCGTCGGTCCGCCGTGGAGAAGAGGAAGGCAATTGGTGAAGAGGTAGCTCGGTTTCTGGCAGCTGAGTTCATCCGCGAGATATACCACTCCGAGTGGCTCGCCAATGTTGTCATGGTCCCCAAGAAAGATGATTCACTTCGTATGTGTATCGATTTCAAGCACATCAATCGGGCCTGCTCGAAAGATCACTTCCCTCTCCCCCGCATCGACCAGATTGTCGACTCAACTGCGGGGTGTGAGCGTTTGTCCTTTTTGGACGCGTATTCCGGGTACCATCAGACCCGACTGTATGGACCCGATGAGATAAAAACGGCCTTCATCACCCCATTCGGGTGCTTTTGTTATGTTACCATGCCCTTCGGCCTCAAGAATGCTGGTGCCACGTTCATGCGCATGATTCAGAAGTGCCTGCTCACTCAAATCAGTCGGAATGTGGAAGCATACATGGATGCTATCGTGGTCAAGTCGCGTAAAGGTTCCGACCTGCTGACTGACCTCGCTGAAACATTTGCCAACTTAAGAAGATATGATATCAAGCTCAATCCGTCGAAGTGCACATTCGGAGTCCCAGGCGGAAAATTACTCGGTTTTCTTGTCTCCGAACGAGGGATGGATGCAAACCCAGAAAAGGTTGGAGCAATTCTCCGAATGAAACGCCCTGTGCGTGTGCATGATGTTCAGAAGCTTACTGGTTGTTTGGCTGCATTCAGTCGATTCATCTCTCGTCTCGGTGAAAAGGCATTGCCTCTTTACCGACTGATGAAGAAGTCTGACAAGTTCGAGTGGACTCCCGAAGCCGAAGCAGCGTTTGTAGAGCTCAAAGCCCTGCTTTCCACCCATCCGGTGCTTGCTGCCCCAGTCAGCAAAGAGCCTCTATTGTTATATATCGCAGCCACTGGACAAGTTGTCAGCACAGTGCTCACAGTCGAGCGGGAAGAAGAAGGCAAAGCCCACAAAGTTCAATGCCCTGTATACTATATTTCTGAAGTCTTGACTCCGTCCAAGCAAAGGTATCCGCATTACCAGAAGCTTGTCTACAGGATTTACTTGACCACGAAGAAAGTTGCACATTACTTCGCAGACCACTCGGTTTCAGTCGTCAGCGACGCTCCATTGTTAGAAATTCTGAACAATCGGGATGCAACCGGTCGAGTGGCTAAGTGGGCGATTGAACTCCTTCCTTTAGATATCAAGTTTGAGGCAAAGAAAGCAATCAAGTCTCAGGCAATAGCAGATTTCCTCGCCGAGTGGATTGAACAGCAACAACCGACTCAGGTTCACTCGGAACATTGGTCTATGTTTTTTTATGGGTCCAAGATGTTGAACGGTTCTGGTGCTGGAGTGGTCCTGGTATCCCCAAGAGGTGACAAGCTCAGTTATGTCCTTCAGATTCACTTCGACTCCTCAAATAATGAAGCTGAGTATGAGGCACTTCTATATGGGTTGCGTATAGCCATCTCACTTGGCGTCCATCGCCTGATGGTCTACGGCGACTCAGATTTGGTGGTCAATCAAGTAATGAAGGAGTGGGACACCAGGAGCCCTGCCATGACTGGTTACTGCAATGCAGTGAGAAAGTTAGAGAAGAAGTTTGAAGGGTTGGAGCTCCACCACATACCCCGACTCAAGAATCAAGCGGCTGATGATCTGGCGAAGATAGGTTCCAGTCGGAAACCCATTCCCAGTAATGTGTTCTTGGAGCATCTTCACACCCCGGTAGTTCAAGAAGATCCCTTTACGGAGGAGCCCCCACAACCGATAAGTTCGACCAATCCGACTGAGATTGAAGTCCCAGCTGTAGTCGACTTGATCATGGAGGTTTTAGTGGTCACTCCTGACTGGACGGTGCCATATATTGCATATCTGCTCAGGCAGGAGCTCCCAGAGGATGAAGATGAGGTCCGCCAGATCGTCCGCGGATCCAAAGCCTTCACGGTGATAAGTGGACAGCTTTACAGAGAAAGTGTTACCGGAGTAGCTCAGTGTTGCATCTCTCTAGAAGAAGGTCGACTGATCTTAAATGAGATTCACTCAGGGACCTGTGGTCACCACGCGTCCTCTCGGACCATCGTGGCCAAAGCATACCGAGCGGGATTTTACTGGCCGCGTGCGAATGAGATGGCTAAGGATATAGTTGACAAGTGCGAAGGCTGCCAGTTTTACTCAAACATGTCTCACAAGCCTGCATCTGCCTTGAAGACTATTCCACTCATCTGGCCATTTGCAGTTTGGGGGTTGGACATGGTTGGACCTTTCAAGACCGGCAGAAGTGGCTTCACTCATTTGCTCGTGGCAGTCAACAAGTTCACCAAATGGATCGAGGCCAAGCCTATCAAGAATCTTGACTCAAGCACTGCCATTAGTTTCATCAGAGAGCTGATATTCTGATATGGGGTCCCTCACAGCATTATCACAGATAACGGCTCCAACTTTGATTCTGATGAGTTCAGAGCATTTTGCGCTTCCCAAGGCACTCGGGTCAATTACGCATCCGTTGCGCACCCGCAGTCGAATGGGCAGGCGGAAAGAGAAAATGGCTTGATCCTACAAGGGCTGAAACCCCGATTGATGCCTGACCTCAAGCACGCGGCTGGAGCTTGGGTGACTGAGTTGCCATCTGTCCTATGGGGATTGAGAACGACTCCCAATCGGTCGACTGATCGAACCCCTTTCTTCATGGTATATGGTGCTGAAGCTGTGCTTCCGAGTGATTTGCTGCACAATGCCCCCCGAGTGGAACTTTTCTCAGAGGCTGAAGCAGAACAGGCACGCCAGGACGCAGTTGATCTCCTAGAGGAGGAACGAGAGATGGCTCTGATCCGGTCGACCATCTATCAACAAGACCTGCGTCGATTCCATGCCTGAAATGTTAGAGGCCGAGCATTTCAGGAAGGAGACCTTGTGCTTCGAGTGCGCCAGAAATGGCCTCACAAGCTCGCTCCGGCCTGGGAAGGGCCCTTCATCATCACCAAGGTGCTCCACAACGGGGCGTATCACCTTTACAACATAGCCAAGAAAGAAGATGAGCCACGCTCGTGGAATGCGGATTTGCTTCGCCGTTTTTATGCCTAAACACTCGGATCGGCGAGTTGTAATAAGAATCCTTCAGTTTGCTTATCAAAGACATGGTTTTTGCAGTATCTCAATGATTGTTTTCACATAAGCAGGTATGTTCAAATCCCCCAGTGGGTGGCTTAGCCGCGAACCCGATTCGCCTAAGTTTCAGAAACACTCCGAGTGAAGAGCAACCCTCTCACTCAGGGGCTTAGCCGCGAACCCGATTCGCCTAAGTTTCAAAAACACTCCGAGTGGAGAGCAACCCTCTCACTCGGGGGCTTAGCCGCGAACCCGATTCGCCTAAGTTTCAAAAACATACTCCGAGTGGAGAGCAACCCTCTCACTCGGGGGCTTAGCTGTGATCCCGTACTCGCCTAAGTTTCAAAAACACTCCGAGTGAAGAGCAACACTCTCACTCGGGGGCTTAGCTGCGATCCCGTACTCGCCTAAGTTTCAAAAACACTCCGAGTGAAGAGCAACCCTCTCACTCGGGGGCTTAGCTATGGTCCCGTACTCGCCTAAGTTTCAAAAACACTCCGAGTGAAGAGCAACCCTCTCACTCGGGGGCTTAGCTGCGATCCCGTACTCGCCTAAGTTTCAAAAACACTCTGAGTGAAGAGCAACCCTCTCACTAGGGGCCTTATCCGCGAACTCGACTCGCCTAAGTTTCAAAAATATTCCGAGTGGAGAGCAACCCTCTCACTCGGGGGCTTAGCTGCGATCCCGTACTCGCCTAAGTTTCAAAAACACTCCGAGTGAAGAGCAACCCTCTCACTCGGGGGCTTAGCTGCAATCCCGTACTCGCCTAAGTTTCAAAAACACTCCGAGTGAAGAGCAACCCTCTCACTCGGGGGCTTAGCCGCGAACCCAATTCGCCTAAGTTTCAAAAACATACTCCGAGTGGAGAGAAACCCTCTCACTCGGGGGCTTAGCTGCGATCCCGTACTCGCCTAAGTTTCAAAAACACTCCGAGTGGAGAGGAACCCTCTCACTCGGGGGCTTAGCTGCGATCCCGTACTCACCTAAGTTTCAAAAACACTCCGAGTGAAGAGCAACCCTCTCACTCGGGGGCTTAGTTGCGATCCCGTACTCGCCTAAGTTTCAAAAACACTCCGAGTGGAGAGCAACCCTCTCACTCGGGGGCTTAGCTGCGATCCCGTACTCGCCTAAGTTTCAAAAACACTCCAAGTGAAGAGCAACCCTCTCACTCAGGGGCTTAGCCACGATCCCGTACTCGCCTAAGTTTCAAAAACACTCCGAGTGAAGAGCAACCCTCTCACTCGGGGGCTTAGCTGCGATCCCGTACTCGCCTAAGTTTCAAAAACACTCCGAGTGAAGAGCAACCCTCTCACTCAGGGGCTTAGCTGTGATCCCGTACTCGCCTAAGTTTCAAAAAACACTCCGAGTGAAGAGCAACCCTCTCATTCGGGGACTTAGCTGCGATCCCGTACTCGCCTAAGTTTCAAAAACACTCCGAGTGGAGAGCAACCCTCTCACTCGGGGGCTTAGCTGCGATCTCGTACTCGCCTAAGTTTCAAAAACACTCCGAGTGAAGAGCAACCCTCTCACTCAGGGGCTTAGCCGCGAACCCGATTCGCCTAAGTTTCAAAAACATACTCCGAGTGGAGAGCAACCCTCTCACTCGGGGGCTTAGCTGTGATCACGTACTTGCCTAAGTTACAAAACGTACTCCGAGCGAAGAGCAACCCTCCCACTCGGAAGCTTGGCCGCGCACTCTGAGCTGCGTCACAAGTACAGCGTATGATTGCACTCTGAGCTGCGCCACAAGTACAACGTCCCATTGCACTCTGAGTTGCGCAAGTACAACGTCTACTCCGAGTGGAGAGCAATCCTCTCACTCGGAGACTCAGCTGCGATCCTAGATTCGCCTAAGTCAAAAAATTCGAAAGCAACTGCATCCAAATAAAAGCAACCAAGTTCGGATAAATCCATGAAGGTTCGGAAGTACTCGGGCATCAAGCCAGAAAGAGTTTAACGATTATAGAATCACTCGGCATTCCGAGGCAAAAGAGGTTAAAGTTATCAAGTTTTTCACTCAGCAGGAGGAGGACTTGCTGGCTCGACGAAACTGTCTAGGTCGATGCCGTCTGCAATGCGAGTAGCTGCGTCGATGAAGGTCTCCATGAAGGATTGGAATTGAAGCTTCTTGGTGTTGGCGACCTTAAGAGCCACCAGCTTCTCTTCTTTGACTTCCTTGCAATGAACGCGGACGAGTGACAAAGCCACGTCAGCACCGCAGCGGGCAGCTGACTTCTTCCACGCCTGCACTCGGTCCGGGATGCTGTTGAGTCGAGTCATCAGTGACTCAAGGTCGTTCAGGAGCACATCCTCTGGCCATAACTCCTTGTCGATCCGGGACAGCGCGACCTTCAGTCGAGCAATGTAATCCAAGACACTGGCAAGGCGAGATTCCAGTCGCAGCACGTTCATTGCAGCTTCGTCCTTGACGGGAGAGTTGATAGGGTCCAGACCTGTCTCGATCCGCTCAGTTTCTTCCTCGAAGTTCTGACAGAATTCTGCACACACGAAAGGTGTTGAAGTGACAGTGATATAATGGAAAAGTTATCTGCAGTCAGTCGGATAAAAGAAAAGTACCTTCAAGCATGAGGAACATCTTCTTGGCAAGACCTCCCAGATAAGTTTCCAGTTCATCTCTCTTCAGAGTGAGAACATCAACCCTGTCTGCCAAAGCCACCTTCTCCTCCTTCAGCTGCACGACTTCCTTCTTCGCTTCATCAGCAGCAGTTTTCAACTTGGCGTTCTCTTCTTCCAACTTTCCGACTGAAGCCAGCTTCTTGTCGGCAATTTCAGTCTTCTCCCGCGCCGTCTTCTGCGCCCTGCAAGGTCAAGATCCTTCCGCTCCAGAGCCTGCTTCATTTTGTCTAAAGAAACAACATTCTTTAGACGAGCTTGGAGTTGACGGTTTTCACTACGCACACCTGTTTGAGTGGAATCACTCGGTTTAAAGGTTGGAAGGAAAAAGACGGCAAGGCGAGCGGTCGACAAGTTGTTACCTCCCATGACGACTGCTTCATCTTGAGCCTTCTTCAGGTTCTCCTTGGCTAACTCTAGATTGAGGTTGAGTTGAATCTGTTTCCTCTCCAAATCAGCAAACTTAGATCCAAGCTCACAGGATTTCTGCAATCAATAAACAGTACATGTCAGCCGACAGAAACAAAGATCAGTCACTTCCGAGTGATAAGATGCAAGGTCAGATTATTACGACAAAAAGAGTTCTAAGACTACTGCCGAATCAAACATTCAACAGCAGTCTCGGGGACTACACCCAGTGGGTGCACTTGGCGTGCCCCCACTGGTTCGACTTCCCACTCGACATGGTCTGCCCAGCACGAGTGGAAGGAGTAAAAAAAAGAGAGAGAGAAGACCAGAGTTTAGAAAGTTTTAAGACCACCGCCGACTGCTAGCAGTCAACATCGGTCTCGGGGACTACACCCAGTGGGTGCACTCAGCGTGCCCCCACTGGACCAAAACGTCACTCGACACGACCTGCCTAACTCGAGTGAAAAGAGCTACACACAGCTACATGACACACCCAGTGGGTGTAAAGACGCAAGAAACAGATTGACATCTTACGAATAATAAAGCAGCAGTTTTCAAGTAGCATATCCTAACAGAGCAAAGATCAAGCTGAAAGCCGATCGGAAATCAACTTACAGTCCCACTTACTCAGACGTTGGTTTGAAGGGCAAAGCTGTCATCATAGGCGGCCTTGCTGGTTTCGTACACCACCTTCATTCGGTCCATCATTAAGCCTGTTTGGATCATGGCTTCCTTGGCAGCGCCTACTTGGTCCTCCGGGACGTGGTGAGCAACAAATAGAGGGGTTGGTGGAACAGACGAGGTAGCCGGAGGAACTGAAGCTTGAAGTTGCACAGTTGGAGCAGGGACTTGAGCAGTCGACGCCGAAGGCTGGTCAGTCGACAAAGGATCAGCAAAAGAAACAGAAGTCCAAACTGGATCACCAAGTTGTTGAACGACTGGTTCTGATGCTGATGTCGAGTGAGACATTTTGCTGGCAGGAACCTTCTTGCTCAGAGTCCTGCTCCTTCTCCCTGTGTTCCTTTGTGGCACTTCTTCGTCATCGTCATCATCTGGAAGTTGAATAACATTTGTTGGCACTGCAAAACACTCGACCGTAAGAGTTCGGTCGACCATCGGAATAGTTGGCAAAGTAAGAGCATGGCTGTCGAGCTGTACCTGCCCGAGAAGTGACCACGTCTGCAGTTTCCGCGTCGTCCTGCTCCTTGTCAATGTCCATGGACGTCCCAGAAGTAGCAGCGCTGAAAGTTCCCAACTTCACTCGGTCAAACAAGAAGAGAAGTTCCCGATCAAAACGAAAACAAAAAGAAGAAACACTCACGCTGAGGCGACAGGCACAACCACCTTGATCCTAGGCAGGGCCTTTCGAGGTTTGGACGTGGCAACTTTGGCCTGCTTTTGGGCCTTCTCTGATGGCTCGGGAGTGGACGTCCGAGTGCACTTCGGGACTTGCGTACTTGGATCGTGCGACTGCTTGGAACGCCGCTCAGAGCGGAGCGGCGAGTCGACTTCCTCGCTGCTACTAGAGTCCTCGCTGTCCTCTTCGCTTTCATCCTCAGATTGCTAGTCGGCGCTTCCGCCATCACTTTCCACTCCCTCATGGTACTGCCTCCGTTTGGCATCGAGTACATCTTGGTATAAACCTGCATGACAAAAATTAACAAATATCAGTTGGATTCAAGAGCAAGTTGCAGATTGAAAAAAGAAAACACTCGGTATACTGAGCCCGACCTCTTCTGGCTCGTGGTCGGCGTCGAATGGCAGAATCCTCCTGGACCCCCTGGGGTTATCCTTGTTTCCGGTGATGCTCCGCAGCTACTGAGCCACTGTCTCCTCGGCAACCTCCTCTGGGTGGACCCGAGCGGTGTCTTCGGGGCCCGAGTACATCCACATCGGATGATCGCGAGCCTGGAGAGGCTGGATGCGTCGACTGAGGAACACCTCCAACAGATCCATGCCAGTCACACCCTCCCGGACTAAGTGAACAACTGCGTCGACTAAAAGGGACACCTCGCCTTTCTCCTCTGGGTTCACAACCAGTGAAGAAGGTTGGCGGAGTCTCTCCATAGTGAAAGGGGGAAGGCCGGTCGACTGACCAGGAGTCGGGATGTCTTTGCAGTAGAACCAGGTCGACTGCCATCCTCTAACTGACTCGGGAAAGGTCATGGGAGGAAAAGTACTTTTACCCCTAATCTGAATCCCTAACCCCCTGCACATTTGGACCACGTGCGTCTTTTTATCAATCGGGTTAGCCTTTTTCACCGACTGAGAACGGCAAGTGAAGATATGTTTGAATAGGCCCCAATGCGGCTGGCAACCAAGGAAGTTCTCACACATAGAGACAAATTCAGCGAGATATGAGATTGTGTTGGGTGGGAAGTGATGGATCTGAGCGTCAAAGAAATTCAGAAAACCCCGGAAGAACGGATGCGGAGGCAGAGAGAAACCCCGATCGACATGGGTGGCGAGGAGGACACACTCACCCTCGCGTGGCTGGGGCTCGGATTCATTCGCCGGCAGCCTCCAGGACCCGTGACCAATCAAGCCGTCATTGACAAGATTCTCCGAGTCCTCCTTCACAACAGTGGAGCGGATCCAGTCTCCCTGGATCCAACCAGGCGGCAGACCGGACCGCGACGACGACCTCCGAGCCGTCTTCTTGCCCTTCGCCGCCGCCGTCTTCTTCGCGCGCTCCAGGGCCACGGTCTTCTCCTTCACCATGGCGGCGGAGCTCGAGAGGAACGGGCGAAGGCGTAGGGCGCAGGAAGCGGTGGGGCGGAGAAGTGGAGAGAAAGGGGATCGAATGAGGAGCACTGTGCATTGCTTCGGCCTCGACGCCTTTATGGGGACGCTTCCGAGTGACTGACCCGTGGGCCCAAGAGATCCTGTCGCATCCCGCAACAGACGCTCGCTCGATACATGGCGAAAAAGGCGACACGGAAATCGAGGCACCTCTGTCTATCCGTCCCGTTTACTGCGCCACGTTCCGTCCCGCGCGCTTCTCCAATATTTCGAATCCCATGAGATCCGGGAGCTGCAGAGCAATCAATCGCACCAAGGATTTCGCACTCTAATTCACTCGAAGATTTCCAGCATAATTCACTCGGCAATCTCAGAAGCCAGAATCGATCAAGGCGACTGATGCAGAGTTAAAGTTTCAATGTGTTTCCCAGGCCTTGATGAGATGCCTCCGAAGCAAAAGATCGAGTCGGAACCAACTTCAACCCTTCTTCACTCGGACCTCAATCCATTCGGGGGCTAATGACGATAACATGTACCTAGAGTAGGGTCATAGGCATGACCTAGACACCTTACCCAAAGACACTGCCCTAGAGTCAAGGACATTCAAAGTACAACAGAAGATACCGACTGAAATCACCTTGGAGTGCAATCCACTCGACCAGCTATCCCACTCGGATACCCCAATTCCACTCGACAAAGTTAGAGTCACTCGACCATACAAAGAATCACTCGGACTACAAAAGATCTAAAGCCACCCCAGGATGGCAACGGGCACTCCGTAGTCTTAATGACCATTAATAGTCATTTATAGCGGGCGTTATCAGTAACGCCCCTGTCTTAACTTTCATTGAACCCTGTGTAACCAAGGGCTGGAGGGGCCTGGCGCACTCTATATAAGCCACCCCCCTCCTCTGGCACAGGGGTTCGCACCCCCCGTAACATTCACACATAATCCAGTCGACAAGCCTCCGAGGCACCGAGACGTAGGGCTGTTACCTCCTCCGAGAGGGGCCTGAACTCGTAAACTTGTGTGCACAACCTCGCCGTAGCTAGGACCTTGCCTCCTCCTACGTACCCTATACTATTACTGTCAGACTCATTCCCACGACACCCACCTCATTTAAAGCGCTCAATCGAGCTTTGAGAAGTGTCTGTTTGTCTAAATTATAAGAGACCATGTGAGATGAAATAAAATTGGTAAATCCCGACGATGTTTGGGACTCATAAGTAATTTCCAATGGAGCCAAAACAGTAGGCTGTAAAGGGTCTAGCAAGTCTCTAGACAGTGACATTTAAAGTTAGAAGAATCAAATGTTATTTTGGGTTAAAGAAAATGAGAGGACAATTGTGTTTATGCAAAGTTATAGAATAGGAAATTCATTCTAATCCTGTGCATGTGGATGACGTCCTACTTGCTAGTGGTCATGTCAATCTACTGCGGGAGGAGAAAAGAAGTTCTTGTCCTCAAAGTTCAAAAGAATGTTCGCGGTAGAGTGTCTCTCGTTATAATTATCGAGATTCACCAAGAAAAGAATAAAAGGGGGTATTAGGAATGTCGCATGGACATGCTAAGAAAGGTCTCTAAAGTATGCATGCGAGAAAACCTACGCCTGTTTTTATAGTCAAGGGTAATGGAACTGGAAACTTTGGTGTTCCAAAAGTTGATGAGAAAAGATTGAAAAATGGATATGGTGCCATATGCTTCAGCTGTTGGAAGCTCAATATATTACACAGTCCACGTGTCCGGGTTGTTTTGGCAATGTCCAGTCCATATATAGATCACTGGAATGGAGTCAAAGATATTGGCCTCAAGCCGAAAGAAATAAGTGCTCTCAAAAGATTGTGAGTACAAAGACAGGACTTGTGAAATGTATAGCGAAATCCATGATTGTCGCTAACTTTCACACTTGGAGTTTTTGTGTGGAAAAGCTCCAAAAAATGAAACAATTATCATCAATGTGATGCAAAAACATGTTATAGCTTGATATGAGGCTGAGGGACAGGCAAAATGGTTAAGGAGACCTGTACCCGGAGTTGATAATGGTTGACAACAGCGATAACCATTTTAAGTTTTTCGCTCCTATGACAACGAGTCAAGTGTTGATGCCAAACACACTGACACAGAGTTATGCGTTGTAAAGGAGAAAGTCCGGAATTATGTAGAAATGCTTGAAGCATAAAAGCAACAGACAAGTGTTTGCAGATCTGCTTATTAAAGGCTTACCGCCCAGTGTGTTCGGAGAACATACAGTCGACATGGGTTTTATGGTATAGTCTAAGATTTCCGGACAATAAAAGGGCCCAAGGTTAAAGAATCTGTTTCAAAACAGAGGAGTGTGTTGTAGGTGTTGATTCTATCGGGGATGGACCGTGATGATGAGACATGCTCTACATGCAAATCTGTGATGGAACGAGTACTTTGAAAAGAGTTATTTCAAAGTATAAAGTTAAAAGTATATGATGAGATCAAGGGGGAGAATGTTAGATTGATCTCTTCCCCAATGGGCCCAACGGCCCATTGGACCCTTGACCCACGCCCTGATCGGGGGCGTCCAGCCCAAGCAAGGCTGGTGGGCCCCTGTCGCACAGTGACATATAGAGGAGGTGGGGACCACGGCACAAGGTACGAGGTTCGCCGCCGCCACTGTTCCCCACTCCTAACCCTAGTCCGACGCGAGGGAGGCGCTGTAAGCGATGGGAAGCCCACCGACGCCACCGGCAACTTCACCGTCGACCTCTCTGCCATCACCGGCCACCGTCACCATGGCCGGCACCGGGAGTTCCTCGAGCCAAAGTGAAGGTATACCACCGATCCAATCTAACCTAACCGATCCAGAGATTCTATCAAACCCGCCTCCACCAAGTACTCGCTCCGCAGAGAAGTTGTTTGTGATTTCCTTTAAAAATTGAAATTCTAGCTTGCGTGGACTTGCAATTTTATCGTGTAATGTGATCTCTGGGTTATCACGTCTGCTAGATTCACCGTCCATTTTCAAACTTCTCTAGTTACACAAGCACTCTCAAATGATGGCAATCATTGTTTGCACGGCACCCTCGGTAAGCTGTGGTGTGACAACTTGTCGGTGAACGATTTAACCAAATTAAGCAAGATACTGTACAAAACTGAAGAGGCTAGTTGTCAAGTGTATTGCACCCAGTCTGAAAAGTAATTTAGATAATAGTGCATGTTAATTAGGAATTGCAGCTGTTTTTTTTTTAGAAAAGGAGGATGTACCCCCGGCCTCTGCATCTGGACGATGCATGCAGCCATATTATTAATTATTCACAAGGATCATACAAGATGATACATCAATAAGCCGGAGGCCACCATCTTGGCAACGCTGTTGCTACTCCTAACCCCTTGATGAAGGCGTGCCAAATGTCCGGGCCTAATACCAAACAGACATCGCACCAAAACCTAACATCTAAAGCCGGATGTCCCATCCAAGCCACTACCTGGATTGAGTCCCACACCGGTCTGGCACACTCCCAGTGAGCACCTCACGCTGCAAGGGCCGTCACCTCCATCTTCCCTCGGTCCATCCTCAGAGCAGAACTGATGCACCGACCTTGCAGGCCTCTCTGCCATCAACGCCACCATGACGCCAGACAGCTTCCTTCTCCTGCGCGAGTCCATCTCCTACGCGCCCATCGCCGAACCTCCGCGGCACCATGCCGCCGGGATCCGCCGTCGGCCTTGCGGTAGATGTAACACCGCTCCTCCAGTAGTCCCCTCGAACCAGCACTTGCTCTAAAACGATGCCCCTAGGAGGGAGAACGACATCAAAGGCGCCGTCATCGTCCGATCCGGGAGGCCCAGATCTAGGGTTTCCCCCGGAGCATCACGAGCATGATGACGCAAACTGCAACGACGATGCCTCAACCAGGAAACGACATCGGAGACGCCGCCATCGTCCACCATGACCGAAGTCGGCGCGATTTTCATCGGCAGTCGCGCCACCAGGCCGTGCACGGCCGGCGTCGCTGGTCCCTTGAACCTGAGCAAACTCAAAAAACGATGCCCTCAAAAGGGACTACGACACTAAAGCACCGGCATCACTCGATCGCAATGGGATCTAGGGTTTCCCTCGGAGTTGCCCGCGGTGTCCGGAATTGCAGCTGTTTAGTGAACTGAATCGAGGAAGCAGACTCAGATTGCATTTCTCTTTCTAAACCATAATAGGACTCCAAAACAATAGTGATATACTAATATACAGAATACTGACATATATGCAACATTTGGTCAAGGCGACAAACGGAAATGATAACTGTCAAACTTAAGTCCGCTAGTGCCTGGAGGAATGTCAATAGTCAGCATAATCCAATGGAGGTACATGTCACCAGTGAGGCAGTGACCTAAAAAGATGAAACCATCCAACTTTAGTTGTCGCATTAAACTTCCCACCCAGAAAGAGAATTAATCAATTATCTATGAAACTGAATGCATGCATTAACTTATCCATACCTAGGCTTAAGAGTTTCTGAAGGAAAAACCTGTGGCTATATACTTCAAGAAGAATATTTGGCATCAACTCGATATTCATACTCGTAGCACTATACTTTTTTTTTTTTGCGGGAACTCGTAGCACTATACTTTAAAATTTCGCTCTTCAAAATACTACTCGATTTTAGCATGATTGAAAATGGTCTAGAAAACTTAGAAGCGCAACTAACTTTTAGATCTCAAGAACTAGGAGGGGGCGTATTGACAGAACGAACTGATCAGAAGAGAGCATTAATTGGCCCTGTTTGTTTCAGCTTTGGGAGCAGTTTTTGGATTGGAAAAAGCTGAAACTGAAACAAACAGCTATTTTAGAACAGTTGTGGAACCACAACCCAAAACTGTTTCGGGGTATTTTCAGTGTAACAGCCCAAAGCACGTCTCGGGATACTTTACAGCCAAAGCTGTTTCCCTAGACTCTCTATTTTTGGCGTTTGGTCGTAATTATGTCATAAATGTCGCCGCAGGCACGACCTATCTCTCCCTTCGTCCCTCCTCCTGAAACATAGCGTTTTCACCAGCCCACAGTCGTTTTCACAGCTACGTTGCCAAACAGCTAACCTTCACTGCAGCTGTTTCCTCAGCACAGCAGTTTTGCCAGCACAACAAGTTCACAGCTGAATCTGTCGAAACTGAAGCCCAAACAAACACAGTCATTAACTGATGCAGCAGAGCGTTATCTTGATAAGAAACAGGTTGATGGACCACATATTGGAGAAAAGATTACGATCGACAAACCTAGAGAAGACCTGCAATTTCCGGTTGATGCTGAAACTGGAGGGTAGGCGCGAGTTCTAATCAGAATGAGGTCAGGCGGGCCAAGACAGACAAGGAGATATGAACAGGGCTCGTTGACCGCGTGTGAGAGAAATATAGGGGATGGGATTTCTCTTCCCCTGGACATTACGAGTGGGTTCGTTGACTAGCCGACCGTAGTGCTGGCCATGTTTTTTTTAGGGAAAAAAAGAAAAATCTTATACGGCCGGGTCTTTGAGATTCGAGTTAATATGTTAACTCTAGTTGGAGCACTGAACTTTCCACTCCCTAGCCAAACAAGGAGAAACAATAAGTTGTCTACGGAACTGTAACACACTGTTGCTACGGGCGAGTGAGGAGAAGGATAATGCCGCTTGTGGAGAGCTGCCACCGGAGAAACCGGAGAGAACAGAGGATCCAGAGAAGATGAACCAGAGCAGGACAGAGGAAGAAGGAGACGGCTTCAGTTCCAGTTTCTGTTAAAAAACCTGTCCCAAACTTGTTCCTCAAATAAATGTATCTAGCACTAACTTGATGCTAGATACATCCGTTTGAGAGGCAATCTTTTCCGGACGGAGGGAGTACTCCATAACCAGGCACTAGCTCAAGTCCACATGGGCCACAACACATAACGACCAAGCTCGGTGTGGCTTCATGCATGGATATGACAGAAACTGAACTTATTCATAGTCTAAACGCTCATATATTTCTTTATGGAGGGAGTACTAGGCGAATTTCAGATTGAAATTTTGTGCTTCTTAGCTGACGGTGAAATAACACACATGCGTGTTGCAGGAAGTTCACATGAAACATTTCAATTTCGGCGAGAAACGGGATATTTTATTCCAACTGATCAAAGATGTCCTTAGGTCACACAATGCTATCTTGATTCAAGTCTCCTTTTTTTTTTCTGTATAACTCGTATCTTCCGCTTACTGCTAAAGCTCATACGTAGAACTCAACCCATCGACTGCTAGGTTAATACGATGATTTTTCATCAGTAGCATTCATGTGACCCATCGAAGAGAACTGGTTTCAACTTCAAAAATATAAAACCTCAAATGGCAAGAGTAGAAAATTAAGAAAAATATTGTGGTTTATGTAGAACAAGCAGCAAGTGACGTTGTGATCTAATGGTAATATGGTATGATGATAATTAGAGAGTTTTCACCACACTGGTTTAACTTTGACTTCTCATCCTTTTTGACTAAAACATGTCCATAGTAGTACTACTGCATATTCTCCAGGAACAACACAATCTCAATTCTTTTAGGACTTGGCATATCCTAGCGACACAATCACAAAGCTCGCACGGCCAATCGTCAGACATAAACACCACTTGCAAGGAGCACGAACAGAGATCCAAAGCCCTGTGAAACAATTAAAAGGCCAACTCATATGTGCATCAGTCACCCTATAGGGAATTGTGAAATAACCGACAGATTTTTGAGGGGCATACCAGGAAGACAGAAGCAATGGATGCTGTGACAATCTCCTTTGTTAAACTACGGTTCCGCCTGGAAGTCGTGGCTTCATAACTGAAATGGACAAGATTGCTGGTTAGATTTTTGTGTGCTTGAATTACTAGTGCTGAAGTACTTAGTCAACTTCAATAATTGAAGGCTTGAACCAACACCTCTGTTCAGTAATCAGTTTGACATTACCTCCAGATTTCACGTGTATCCTTCCTAATTAGCTATGTCTTGAGTAAAACCAGACTATGCCTACCAGCACCATAGAATCACAGTGCTGAAGTTTGTCCCCATTATGTGCTCGTGGCTAATTTACAGATGATACCCAATATATAGCTGGTGCAATTACACTTCAGATATGTTCTGATTCAGAAATATCATTATATGATAACTCAAAACCTAAGATGTGGGTTTATTTGAAGTGTTACCGCTGAGTTAAGCTTTGGAATGAAGGATTTTAGGATTGTAATTCTAGGAATATTTCCTAATACGGTATTACCTCTGAGGTCCCTCTAGATTAACATAATGAGGCCATTAAAATCCATATGGATTGAGTTATTAAACACCAGTTCCATATGATTCCTAATAAGAGGTTAAATCTCTTTAATTTTTTCCTTTGTGTCTGATTCCAGTAGGGTTTAGCATGTCATGATATCCAATTCTTATGGGTTTCCTATTTCTATATTTTTTTATACCTGCATTCCAAAGAGAACCTAAACTGTAAGTGATCGTGTTTCTTATGTTTTGGTAAGATAGCAATAATGTGTAATACATACTGGTTGGTTAAGAGCCTTAGGGCCAATGATGTTGATCACAGGTTCTGGAAATAAAAACACTAGGACATGTCACTCTAAGTTGCACAATTCTGTACATAGTACTCCCTCCGTTCCTAAATATAAGACCTTTTAGAGATTTCAATATGGACTACATACAGAGCAAAATGAGTGAATCTACACTCTAAAATATGTCTATATACATCCGTATGTTAGTCCGTATTGAAATCTCTAAAAGGGCTTATATTTAGAAACGGAGGGAGTAAATAACAGGTCCAACCAAATTTCTCTTTGTTCATGTTTTAAACACAGTGATAAACGGTGTACTTCGATGTGTTTTATTTGTATTATTAGAGAGAAAATACAATCAGAATTTTTGCTACTTTTCACCTGTTCGGGTATGCAGTACAAGCTCGTTGAATTTAATTGCTCTGATTCACACCAGTGTCCTATTACCGCCTTTAACTTTTATTAGGTACTGTATGACTGATAATATAATAAGTAATAACAAGAAATGTATCAATAGGCAGCAACAAGAACAAGAATCATTCCATTAAAAAAGAAGTGGCTCATGCTCCTGTTCTGTTCTAGCAGCCCAATTGTTATAATCTAACATATCCCGGAACTCCAAAGCAAGTGTTCAATGCGAGCAAATCATTTTCCTGACAAGCAGAAAAACTGGTGCAAGAGGTACTGAACTCAGTCCACATCGAATTTCAAACAAACCGGCCCATCTATCCAACCTGAAGCCACCAAGGTAAGCGCATTCGTTACCTCTGTCATGCAGGATCCAAAACGCTACTGAGCAGTGAAAATTAGCCAAAGACTATGCAGCCTAAACTCATCGTCGCTCGGTTTTTCCCCAGAGAATGCTACCACCTACTACTCGAGCAAATTATTTGGCGGCACAACAAAGTGCCACATCAGATCCCTTATCCCAACCCGCGGATGGACCAATTCCGCTCGGCCCCAAACACACGCAGCCGCTAGGCGCATCAGATCGGATCAGACCATCGATCTGCACGAATCGCACGAGGAGCTGGGGAGATCGGAATCGGGCAGATGACTTACATGAAGAAGGATGCGGTGAGCATGAGGCCGACGGAGACCATGACGACGGCCAGCGTCGGGTACCATTCCACCGGCACGGGGCTGGAGATCGCCTTGGCCGCCTGCGAGAACATCGACGACGGCGCATTAGTACCTCGCGAAACCCTGGAGGGCCTAGATCACCAGAGGGGCTAGGGTTTATGAGCTTACCATCTCGTCGGATCTGAGCTGACGCTGCTCGTCGTCGTCGCCTGCCGGCAGTCGTCTCGTCTCCGCCGCGACGAACTGTTGTGGTCTGGTGGGCAGACCGGCAGAGGACAGAGAGTAAGAAAAGGCTTGAATATTTTTTTGTAGGATTGAAAAGGCTTGAATTTGCGGAGGCGTAAGGTTTTTCTTGGGCCGTCAGTTCCGGCGCAGAAAATGGCCTACGAGATACACTGGGCCCCGAGCCTAAGAATTTGAAAACCCCTTTGCCACGCCTCAGTTGCCACGCCGGTTGATGGAGGCCAGCCTTGGTCCCTGACCACGGTCTACGGACCGCATGATGATCCGCGGAAGCAAGCTTTTCTCAATGAACTTGCTGACATCCATAACGCGATGCTAGGGCCATGGTGCGTTATTGGGGATTTCAACCTAATAACGGACCCGCAAGACAAAAACAACGACAGAATCTGCCGACGATGGATGAACCGTTTTCGCAGAACCCTGAATATGTCTAGCTTGCATGAATTGCCGCTGATCAGGCGCAAGTACACGTGGAGTAATGAACAGGCAGCCCCTACACTAGTTCGCTTAGACCGAGCCTTCCACAATGTGGATTGGGAGCTACGGTTCCCGACAGCAAAGCTCCTGCCGCAATCGTCTTCTATTTCTGATCATTGCCCACTGTTGTTGATTGACGAGAGCGTCATTTCTGTTAATACACGATTCCGCTACGAGAGTTACTGGCAGCTTATCGGTGGTTTTGAAGAGGTAGTAAAGCAGGCTTGGACGACCGGGACGGGTGGCTCCTGCTCCATAACTAGGCTAAACACCAAGCTATGGCGGACCAGCAAGGCACTCAGGGCATGGAGCAGAACCGTTGTGGGGGACCTACAGCGTCAATTACTCATCGTGAATGAGCTAATTCTGCAGTTTGATGCGGCACAAGATACGAGATCCCTCTCCCTTGACGAACGGGAGCTACGCTCTAAACTGAATTCTAGATCGCTCGGCCTTGCTGTGCTACTAAAAATCAAAAGGCGACAAAGGAGCAGAGTGACCTGGCTCAAGGCTGGAGATGCTAACACAAAGTTTTTCCATCGAAAAGCGAATGCGCTCCGCAAGCGGAACACCATCCACGTTTTGCATGACCCGACGGGTGCGGCAACATCCACACGCGCAATGACTGCTTTGGCCCACCGACACTTCACCACCATTTTTGGAAGGGCGGAGCAGCAAACCGTGGCCATCAACTGGGAGGAACTTGACCTTGAGCACGTGGATCTGCACGACCTTGAAGGAGAGTTCACCTTGGATGAGGTTAAGGCGGCAATCGATGATATCCCGCAGGACAAAGCGCCGGGTCTGGACGGATTTTCGGGTGGTTTCTTCAAGACTTGCTGGCACATTATTAGGATGGATCTTTTGGCAGCTCTAAACCAGCTATACCACTTGGATAGCACTGGCTTGGACAGAATCAACAAAGCCATCATCGTCCTGATTCCTAAAAAGAATGACGCCGATAACTTGCATGATTTCCGGCCGATCTCATTGGTCCACAGCTTGATCAAGATTTTCACCAAGATTCTTGCCCGTAGGCTGGCTCCTAAACTAAGCATGCTCGTTGACCCTTGCCAGAGCGCGTTCATAAAAAATCGCAGCATTCAGGAGAATTTTCTCTATGTGCAAAACATGGCGCGCTACTTTCATAAGAACAAGAGACCGGCTTTGCTACTAAAGCTTGACATTGCCAAAGCATTTGATTCTGTTTCCTGGACCTACCTTCTAGACATGTTGAAGGCGCGCGGCTTTGGACCTAGGTGGCGTGAGTGGATTGCTATGCTGCTGAGAACATCCACCTCGCAGGTGCTGATCAATGGTTCATGGTCCGAGTCAATCCACCATGGGAAAGGTCTGCGGCAAGGGGATCCGTTGTCCCCGTTCCTCTTCATCCTTGCCATGGATCCAATTCAGCGGATTATACGGTTGGCGACGGAAGGCCAACTAATATCCAAGTTTCCGGGCCGCAAGCAAGTGATGAGATGCGCATTATATGCCGACGACGTGGCGCTTTTTATGCGGCCTTCGGCTTCTGATGCGAGGATGATAAAGCTCCTGCTTGATTTCTTCGGAGAGGTTTCAGGGTTACGCACTAATACGGCCAAAAGCTCAGCCTTACCGATTCGATGCGGGCACCTGGACTTGCAAACCATCTTGCAACCCCTTGGCATTCCACTGAAGGCCTTTCCATGTGTGTATCTAGGAATGCCACTAGTGCTAAAACGTCTCCGCAAAATTGACCTGGACCCATGGCTGCATAAATTTGGCAACAAAACAGCGACTTGGAAAGGGGGATTGATGGCCAAGAGTGGTCGCCTGGTTCTTCTCAACGCTGCCTTGTCATCTATTGCTATTTACATGATGACGGTTCACAAATTACCGGCGTGGGTCCTGAAATGGCTTATTCAGATCGGTCGCGCTTGGCTATGGAGCGGGGAGAACTCGTGTAATGGCGGGAAGTGCAGAGTTAACTGGCAGGCTCTGGCACGCCCTAAAACCCTGGGTGGCCTTGGGGTTATGGACTTGGAGAAATTCGGTCATGCCCTTCGCGTCCGATGGCTATGGATGGCCTGGAAGGATCAGTCGAGACCATGGGTCGGCCTGGAACTGCCATGTGATGCGTCGGATCATGCTCTCTTCGACATGGCCACAACCATCACGCTGCACGACGGATGCACTGCACGGTTCTGGCATGATCGATGGTTGAATGGACTCTGCCCAAAGACAGTTGCACCGGACCTGTACAAGGTCTCAATCAGGAAAAATCGTACTGTCAAGGATGCCATGACTAATGAGCGATGGCTGTCAGACCTGGCTCAAGGCTTGACCGAAACGATGGTGCATCAGCTTGTTTCGCTTGCTGCGCAGCTTGAGAACATCACACTTACACCTGGTCAGCCGGACACCATTGAGTGGCGTTTCAACCCCAATGCTGCTTACAGTGCAAGATCTGCCTACCAGTTGCAATTCTCGGGCTCGATGTCCATGGAGGGCGCTAAGCACATTTGGGCAGCGTGGGCACTGGGCAAGTGTAGATTCTTTCTATGGACAGCCACAAGAGGGAAAATTTTGACGGCCGATGTGTTGCTGCGGCGCGGATGGGAGAACAACTATTTATGTCCTTTGTGTGAGAGAAATCTGGAAACTGCCTTCCATCTTCTTGTGGAATGCCCGTGGGCAAGGAAGACTTGGGACTTGATCGCGACTGTGGCTGCCTTGCCATCGCTGCGGCCAATCTCCTGGATGGAGCTGCACAGCGTTGGAGGATGGATGCAAAGCTGCTGGCAAAAAGCACCGATCGCAAGAAGGAAAGGGACCTTGTCTCTTCTGCACCTAATCTCTTGGGAAATATGGTGCGAATGAAACAGGCGGCTGTTCGACAACAAGCGGATGGATACTGGCACGCTGGTGAGGAGAATTAAGGATGAAATTAGAATCTGGAACATGGCAGGAGCAGGAATCCCTTTCGACCCAGGCTGATTTGTTGCCTTGTTTTTTCCCTCCTTTTAGCACCCTTTCTTAGGTGCTTTGCTCTTTTTTTTGGGCACCCCTCTGTACTGTTTTCACTCCTTACTGATCAATGAATTTGGTAGAACTCCTACCAACATTCAAAAAAAAGCCCAATTCTCTTTGTGCTCGAACTAAGCTGTCTACTACCAGACACAATTTTCCCTCAAAAAAAAAAACCCAGACACAATTTGTCATCCAACGCACTCCTGCAACGATCCACCGACGTGGACGGATGTCCGTTTTTCCAGCAAATCGGAGACAAATAAAAAGAGCTTTGCAGGAGTCCGAACATTCTGGCCAATCCAAAGCCACCACATACCAGGATGGCTAGCATTTGGCAAAAGGCGTACTAGCTATCTAGCCAAAATGGCGGAAGGTATAGCTAGCTCAAATACAAATGGCAGAAGGTGTAAAATCTCTACTATTAAAGGGAGATCTATAGTCGTCGTCGTGATGGTTCGACCTCGTTGGCTCCCCCTCGTGCGATCGATACCCCCTCCTCTCCCTCACGATAAAAATCAACCCACCTCTCCCGCACTTCGTTCGTATGCAAGAAAACAAATCCACCCACAAGGAAAACAAATCCACCTTCCTCCCGTCCCCACTCAAAAACAGAAACGGCGAAAAACTTGTTGCCATACACGCACACATGACCCACGACCCATCGGCCCCCAACCTCCACGCTCCTGATCGAGTCTTCCTCCCTAGAAAAATCACCGTCGCCTATGATCGCTGCACCGGCTCCCCACGATGTGTCGCCCCTCGTGATCCACCGCACCGACTCAACGACGCCCCCCGGCCCTCTCTATCCGTCGCTCCTCACGATCCGCTGCCATACCCCTTATGTATCTAGAGGAGGGATTGCATCCCGTCTCCTCGCTTGCATCGGTCGTGGAAAAGAGATGGATAGGAGAAGACCCAACACTACGGCGAGGAAGCCTTGTCCTCGGGGGAGAGCATGCACTCCGGGGTGATCGCATCAGCGATGGATGGGAGGTTGAAGTCATCATGCCGCGTGGAAGGAGAGCCATGAAAGGACATGGCGGTGGAGGAGGAGCACCACAGCAAGGTACATGCATAGATAGGTCACCACGTCAAGTCCTCGAGTTATTCACGGTTCCTCTCTCTAGCTTCCTATGCCCCACCATTGATGGCTTCCACTCTCCTTGGCTGCCTGGTTCACATCAGGAATCAATGTTTGCTTGCGATCAAGAGCAATATAAAATTGATGGTTGTAACTTGCCAAAAATCTTGTACGTCACTGCTATGTTTAGTTATGTTATGTGTTGGGTTTATTCACCTGATCTGGTTGGCTATGAAACAATTTCCTCCAGGTTGTGATCTGCAAGCTCCTGTTCCACCCGTCAGCTCGGATTGGATGGGAGGACACGGCTGGAAGTAAGCATTTCCGGTTCTGGATACTTGAATGCCAGCTTCTCTCGTCTATGAGATCTTATGACATCCTGAATATGTGCCTACTGCCTTAGTTGTGTGATATGAGGGCGTCCCTAAGAAGATACAGGTCTATGGGGCATCTTTCTGGGGAATTTGATGGAGCAGTCTTATTACTGTCTTATGCAAGCTAATATTTTCTTGCTATCAAAGCTATGTTGGAAGAATCAATGATTGAGTCCTCTGAATCTTCTTATTCTGCTAGAATGACCGACTATTGTTGCACAACCTCTGTTGTAGGATGGAGACCCTAAGTGGAGATCTTTCACGAATTGGAGGGGGGTCCCACGAAGAACACAAAGAACACAAAGGGAAATCACAAGAGGAACACTCAAGAACAAGTCCAATCACACATCCACTAGACCAACAAACACATGGATCCACAAGATACATGAACAACAAAGGGAAACAAGATACATGGTTAAGTTCATCCCAAATCCTATGAAGGAGATGAGGTCTTGATGATCTAGATAGATCCTTCCCACAAGGAGGTCTTGAATCCCTAGGGATCTTCTCCAATGGAGGCCTTGAACTCCAATGGAGTGTTCTCTCTCTCAAGAGGAATCCCACAAGGGGAGGTACATGAGCTAAACTCTAATGTCTAGATCTATTCTTAGCTAAGTCTAAATGGAGGAGGAAGAGGAGTATATATAGGTCCAAGGGATGGAGGGGTAAGGAGGGAAGAAATGGGGATACATTGGCAAAGCCCAACAGCAACACACAGGGGCCCCATGTGCACGGGGGAAGTGGAGCCCTTGCGCACGGGGTCTCCAGCGACCTGACGTAGTAGCCCATGCGCACGGGGTCTGTGAGGCCCGTGGAAATGGGGGTCCCGTGGGCACGGTACACGCCCATGCGCACGGGGTCTTTAGGACCGTGCAGCCTGGGAGGCCCGTGGGCACGGGGTTGAGGAGGCCCGTGCGCACGGGGTCGCCTGGGAGCTTCTGCCTTCTTCTTTGACGGTTCCTTCTCCGCTTCCAGGCTTCCCACTTGGATGGTGTAGTTGTTCTCCTATGCTTGGACTCCTCCTCGATGAATGTGTAGCTCTGCTCACACCTATGTATGCACACGAGAGAGGGGTCAAGTAGTATACCATCCTCGAAGGGTACAAGTGGACACGTATAAAGGAGATGATTCACCTTTGTATGCATGAAGAAGATGTGGCACGAGTCACTTGCCAAACGAACTCTTGATATGGTGATGTCCGTAGGATGCTCCGCATCTTCCCCTCCCCATTGGGAAAGATCCGACCTCGGATCGAAAACCAAATCACCATGGGAAAGAGATGATGTATGCTACTTCTTAAGCTTGCGTTGGTTTTTCCCTTGAAGAGGAAAGGGTGATGCAGCAAAGTAGAGATAAGTATTTCCCTCAGTTTTGAGAACCAAGGTATCAATCCAGTAGGAGGTACAAGCAAGTCTCCAATTTATGCACCTGCACAAACAATCAAACACTTGCACCCAACGCGATAAAGGGGTTGTCAATCCCTTCATGGTCACTTGTAAGGATGAGATTTGATAGAAATAGATATAAAAGATTACTAAAACGTAAAACAAAGTAAAAACAAATAAATTGCAGCAAGGTATTTTTGGGTTTTTTTCATTTATAGATCTAAAAATATATGATGGAAAATAGAGCCGGGGGCAATAGGTTTCACTAGAGGCTTCTCTCTTGAAAGAAATCATACGGTGGGTGAACAAATTACTGTTGAGCAATTGATAGAAAAGCGCAAAGTTATGGCGATATCCAAGGCAATGATTATGAATATAGGCATCACGTCCGTGTCAAGTAGACCAAAACGATTCTGCATCTACTACTATTACTCCACACATCGACCGACTCCTGCCTGCATCTAGAGTAGTATTAAGTTCATAAGAATGAAGTAACGCCTTAAGTAAGATGACATGATGTAGAGGGATAAACTCAAGCAATATGATGAAAACCCCATCTTTTTACCCTTGATGGCAACAATACAATATGTGCCTCGCTACCCCTTCTGTCACTGGGTGAGGTGACGACGACATGCACCTAGGGTAGAGTCATAGGCCCGACCTAGACACCCTACCCAAGGACACTGCCCTAGAGTCAAAGACATTCAAAATGCAACAGAAGAAACCGACTGAGTTCACCTTGGAGTGCAATCCACTCGACCAGTTATGTCACTCGGATACCCCAATTCCATTCGACCAAGATGAAGTCACTCGACCATACAAAAAACCACTCGAAGTACGGGAGACCTAAAGTCACTCAGGATGGCAACGGTCAGGCGTTCACCCTGTAGTCTTAAAGATCATTTATAGCTCTTTATAGCTAGCGTTACCAGTAACTCCATGTCTTAATGAATATTGAACTCTGTGTAACGTGGGACGGCTGGGGTCCTAGCGCACTCTATATAAGCCACCCCTCTCCACTGGCACAAGGGTTCGCACCCCCTGTAACTCTCACACATAATTCAGTCGACCAAGCCTCTGGGCACCGAGACGTAGGGCTGTTACTTCCTCCGAGAAGGGCCTGAACTCGTACATCTTGCGTGCACAACCTCACCGTAGCTAGGATCCTGCCTCCTCCTACGTACCCCCTATTCTTACTGTCAGACTTACTCCCACGACAGTTGGCGCCCACCGTGGGGCTAGCGTCTTAGCGACTTCCGGTGAGGTTGCACTTTTTCTGATCTTCATCAACATGGTTTCTGGTGGTGGTTTGGCTTTGGGCCGCGAGATCCGTCTCGGCGCGCTCGTCTTCATCGCCGACGACTCCGCCTGGCTCCAGGAGGCCCCCCTCGACGTCGAGGCCCTTCCCGTTCGCGGAGCGGCGCACTTTCGCGCGAGTGCCTGCAGCGTCCTCCTGCGGCAGCCGTCGACCAAGTATCAGTTGACTCCGTCATCATCCACTCTCCCTATTGTGCGCCGTCGCAAGCGGTCCGGCCGATCGCGGCTCCAGCGGTGGGTAAAGCATGCGGTGGCCCGCCAGACGGTCACTCTCCAAGTTGCGGTAATCGAGCCCGACGAATCCCTCTACGGTCCAGTTGACCTGTCAACTGGCTCCACAGACACTCTTTCCGAGTGCGGAAGCAGCGACCCCGCGGCTGAGGTCCTCATGGTCGACCCCCGTCACGGTGGTGGCGGCAGCGGCGGCGATGGTCCATCGTATGATCACGATGAGTATGAACCCCAAGCCCTCACTTCGGAGCAAAGGGAAAGAGTTGCATCGCCGCAACGAGGAGGCGCTCCAGACCCCCATCGTGGGGGAGAATTCCGAGGCTCGGACCCTGGAAGCCGCGCGCCTGGCCACCTTGGCCGAGCGCGCGCGCCTGGAGAACCTTCAGCATTCACTCGACGAGCGTGCTCATCGGCAGATCCCCGAATCCAGTCGATGGCAACGACAGTTGTTTCCTCCTGAGTCCCAGGTATACCGCACTCCGATCCAGAATCTTACAGCTGCAGCCCGTATAGCAAAGTCGATTCAGCCATCCCAATCAGAGGCTGGGAGAGGTTTGATGCAGATCCGAGCGCTGCTCCGGGCAGCAGGTGAGCAAAACACAGCCGTTTCTCGGTCGCGCAACAGGATCCACAGCAGGTCCGTGGTGGCGGACACGGTCCAGTCGGCTCACAGCCCGAGGTCGCCTCTGTGGCGTGAGGGTCATGGGCACCGCCAGGAACAGTATCTGGGTCGGAACTACGAGCAGTATGATCATCGACTCAGCCATGATGACCGCCGTCGAGTGCCTACGCCCCCTCCGAGGGGCGGATCGTATGTGCCCCGGCAGTACAATGACAGGCGTCCGTATGGCGATGAGCGAAGGATCCCAGTCGACCCAAGAGAGCCCGGGTTTGATGCAAGATCAATTCTTGTGCAAGGTCTGGTCGACAGGAACCGGGCACACAGAGAAGGGCAGGACAGAGATCGTCCGATTGGCAGTAGAGTTCACGTGTCTGGGCCTGAATGTTTCAGCAGAGCCATCAGAGCTGCTGAGATTCCACCCAACTTCAGGTTGGCGACAGGAGTAAGCAAGTTCACCGGTGAGTCGAAGCCAGACACTTGGCTAGAGGATTACCGAGTGGCTGTGCAGATTGGTGGCGGCAATGATGATGTAGCCATGAAGCACCTCCCCCTGATGCTGGAGGGCTCAGCCAGAGCTTGGTTGAATCAGTTGGCCCCTGGTAGTATTTTCTGTTGGGAAGATTTGGCCCGAGTGTTCGTCAGGACATTTGAGGGCACTTGCAAATGCCCTGCAGGGTTGACTGAACTACAACATTGTGTCCAAAAACCGAGTGAAACTTTGAGAGATTATATCCAGAGATGGACCACTCTTCATCATACCGTGGAGAATGTGTCAGAGCATCAGGCAGTTTGCGCCTTCAAGGAGGGCGTTCGGTACCAAGAACTCAACCTGAAATTCAGTCGGACAGGAGACATGTCCTTGGCTCGGATGATGAAAATAGCCACTCGGTACGCTAACGGCTAGGAAGAAGACCGACTCCGCAGTGGCAAGAATAAACCAGTCGCCCAAGACGCCGGAGGAGGAAATTCCAGTCGGAAGCAGAAGCGCAAAGCCGAACCCGCAGGTCCTGGTGAAGCCGTAGTTTTGAACCAAGGGAAGTTCAAAGGAAAGCCTAAGGGGCCTTGGATCCCCAAGAAAGTGAAAGATCAAGCGGGAAATGATCTGCTTGATTTACCGTGTCACATACACACCAAGAAAGATGAAGAGGGAAACCTGATTTACCCCAAGCATACCACTCGACAGTGTCAACTCCTGATTCAGAGCTTCCGAGAGGGTTAGCCCAGTGAAAAGGAAAAAGAATCTGATAAGGATGAAGACAAGGAAGGGGATGATGGTTACCCCAAGGTCAATGCCACTTTAGTGATTTTTGCTGACATTGAGAGCAAAAGTTGACTGAAGGTTATCAATCGCGAAGTGAATATGGTTGCTCCGGCAACTACGACATATTTAAAGTGGTCGCAGACTCCCATTACATTCGACCAGTCCGATCACCCAGCGCATGTTGCTACCCCTGGGCGGCAAGCGCTTGTGGTCGACCCAGTCGTTGGGGGCACCCGACTGACCAAGGTTCTGATGGATGGTGGCAATGGCTTGAACATTCTGTACGCTGAGACCCTCCGAGGGATGGGCATTCTGATGTCCAAGCTCAGCGAGAGCAACATGAGATTCCACGGAGTCATCCCAGGAAAGAAAGCCGGTTCACTCGGTCAGATCACTCTTGATGTGGTTTTCGGTGATTCAAAGAATTACCGTAAGGAAAAGTTAATGTTCGAGGTGGTGGATTTCCACAGTGCTTATCATGCGATTCTGGGTCGGCCTGCATATGCTCGTTTCATGGCTCGACCGTGTTACGTATACCTCAAGCTGAAGATGCCTAGCCCCAGAGGTGTGATCACAGTCACAGGGAATCGGCAAAGGGCAGAAGAGTGCCTCCAGAAGGGCTCAAAGATTGCTGATGAGCAAATGGCAGCAGTAGAAATGGAAGAATACAAAAAGAACGCAGATCCGAGCGATTTGTTGCGAGCAAAGAAGCCCGCTTCAGAGTCTGCATTTCAGTCGGCCGGTGCAACAAAGCCTGTCCATATCCATCCGACCGATCCCGATGCTGCTCCGACTCTCGTCTCAACAACACTCGACAGCAAATAGGAAGAAGCGCTCATCCAGTTCCTCCGTGAGAACTGGGACATCTTCGCATGGAACCCATCTGACATGCCGGGTGTACCCAGGGGACTGGCTGAGCACCGTTTGCGAGTCGACCCAAAAGCAAAACCCGTCAAAGAGCATCTCCATCGGTCCGCCGTGGAGAAGAGGAAGGCAATTGGCGAGGAGGTGGCTCGGCTTCTGGCAGCTGAGTTCATCCGCGAGATATACCACTCTGAGTGGCTCGCCAATGTTGTCATGGTCCCCAAGAAAGACAAATCACTTCGTATGTGTATCGATTTCAAACATATCAATCGGGCCTGCCCGAAAGATCACTTCCCTCTGCCCCGCATCGACCAGATAGTCGACTCGACTGTGGGGTGTGAGCGATTGTCCTTCTTGGATGCATATTCCGGGTACCATCAGATCCGACTGTATGGACCCGACGAAATAAAGACAACTTTCATCACCCCATTCGGGTGTTTTTGCTATATTACCATGCCCTTTGGCCTCAAGAATGTTGGTGCCACGTTCAAGCGTATGATTCAGAAGTGCCTGCTCACTCAAATCAGTCGGAACATGGAAGCTTACATGGATGACATCATGGTCAAGTCACGCAAAGGTTCCGATCTACTGACTGACCTCGCTGAAACCTTTGCCAACTTAAGAAGATATGATATCAAGCTCAATCCGTCAAAGTGCACATTCGGAGTTCCAGGTGGAAAGTTACTCAGTTTCCTCATTTCCGAACGAGGGATCGACGCAAACCCAGAAAAGGTTGGCACAATCCTCCGAATGAAGCACCCCGTGCGCATGCACGATGTTCAGAAGCTTACTGGTTGTTTGGCTGCATTGAGTCGATTCATCTCACGTCTCGGTGAAAAGGCATTACCTCTTTACAGACTGATGAAGAAGTCTGACAAGTTCGAGTGGAATCCTGAAGCTGAAGCAGCGTTTGAAGAGCTCAAAGCCTTGCTTTCCACCCAGCCGGTGCTTGCTGCTCCAGTTAGCAAAGAGCCTCTGTTGCTATATATTGCAGCCACCTGACAGGTTGTCAGCACAGTGCTCACGGTCGAGCAGGAAGAAGAAGGCAAAGCCTACAAAGTTCAACGCCCAGTGTACTATATTTCTGAAGTTTTAACTCCATCCAAGCAAAGATACCCGCATTATCAGAAGCTTGTCTATGGGATTTACTTGGCCACGAAGAAAGTTGCACATTACATTGCAGACCACTCGGTTTCAGTCGTCAGCGATGCCCCATTATCTGAAATTCTGAACAATCGGGACGCAACTGGTCGAGTGGCCAAGTGGGCGATTGAACTCCTTCCTTTGGATATCAAGTTTGAGGCAAAGAAAGCAATCAAGTCTCAGGCAATAGCAGATTTCCTCGCCGAGTGGATTGAGTAGGAGCAACCGACTCAGGTTCACTCGAAACATTGGACTATGTTCTTCGATGGGTCCAAAATGTTGAATGGTTCCGGCGCTGGAGTGGTTTTAGTATCCCCAAGAGGTGACAAGTTCAGCTATGTCCTCCAGATTCACTTTGATTCTTCAAACAATGAAGCTGAGTATGAGGCACTTTTGTATGGGTTACGTATGGCCATTTCACTCGGCGTCCGACGCCTGATGGTTTACGGCGACTCAGATTTAGTGGTCAATCAAGTGATGAAGGAGTGGGATATCAGAAGCCCAGCTATGACTGGTTATTGCAATGCAGTAAGAAAGTTGGAGAAGAAGTTTGAGGGGTTAGAGCTCCACCACATACCCCGAATCAAGAATCAAGCTGCTGATGATCTGGCGAAGATAGGTTCCACTCAGAAACCAATTCCCAGTAATGTGTTCTTGGAGCATCTCCACACCCCGTCAGTTCAAGAAGATCCTTTTACAGAGGAGCCCCCACAACCGATAAGCTCAACCGATCCGACTGAGATTGAAGTCCCAGCAGTGGTCGACCTGATCATGGAGGTTTTGGTGATTATCCCCGATTGGACAATGCCATATATTGCGTACCTGCTTAGACAAGAGCTCCCAGAAGATGAGGATGAGGCCCGCCAGATCGTTCGTCAATCCAAATCCTTCACAGTTATTGGAGGGCGACTTTTCAGGGAAAGTGTCACAGGAGTTGCTCAGCGTTGCATCTCTCCGGAAGAAGGTCGAATGATTCTAAATGAGATCCACTCAGGAACCTGTGGCCACCATGCGTCCTCTCGAACCATTGTGGCCAAAGCATACCGAGCAGGATTCTACTAGCCGAGGGCAAATGAGATGGCAAAAGATATAGTCAACAAGTGCGAAGGCTGCCAGTTTTACTCAAACATGTCTCACAAACCTGCATCTACCTTGAAGACCATTCCACTCGTCCGGCCGTTTGCAGTCTGGGGGTTGGATATGGTTGGACCTTTCAAGACTGGTAGAAGTGGTTTCACTCATTTGCTTGTGGCAGTCGACAAATTCACCAAATGGATTGAGGCCAAGCCTATCAAGAATCTTGATTCAAGCACTGCCATCAGTTTTATCAGGGAGCTGATATTCAGATATGGAGTCCCTCACAGTATTATCACAGATAACGGCTCCAATTTTGATTCTGACGAGTTCAGAGCGTTTTGTGCTTCCCAAGGCACTCGTGTCGATTACGCATCTGTTGCGCACCCGCAGTCAAATGGACAGACAGAAAGGGCGAATGGCTTGCTCTTACAAGGACTGAAACCCCGACTGATGCACGATCTCAAGCATGCCGCTGGAGCTTGGGTGACTGAATTACCATCCATCCTATGGGGACTGAGAACAACTCCCAACTGGTCGACTGACTGAACTCCCTTCTTCATGGTGTATGGTGCTGAAGCTGTGCTTCCGAGTGACTTATTGCACAACGCCCCCCGAGTGGAACTCTTCTCAGAAGCTGAAGCGGAACAAGCACGCCAAGACGCAGTTGACCTCCTAGAGGAAGAACGAGAGATGGCTCTGATCCAGTCGACCATCTATCAACAAGATCTGCGTCGATTCCACGCCAGAAATGTCAGAGGTCGAGCGTTTCAAGACGGAGACCTTGTGCTCTGAGTACACCAGAAGCGACCTCACAAGCTTGCTCCGGCCTGGGAAGGCCCCTTCATCATCACCAAGGTACTCCGCAACGGGGCGCATCACCTCTACAACGTAGCCAAGAAAGAAGACGAGCCACGCTCATGGAATGCAGACCTGCTCCGTCGTTTTTATACCTAAGCACTCGGATCAACGAGTTGTAATAAGAATCCTTCAGTTTGCTTATCAAAGACAAGATTTTTGCAGTATCTTAGTGATTGTGTTCCCTTAAGCATATGTGTTCAAATCCCCCAGTGGGTGGCTTAGCCGCGAACCCGATTCGCCTAAGTTTAAAAAAACGCTCTGAGTGAAGAGCAACCCTCTCACTCGAGGGCTTAGCTGCGAGCCCGATTCGCCTAAGTTCAAACAACACTCCGAGTGGAGAGCAATCCTCCCACTCGGGGGCTTAGCTACGAACCCGATTCGCCTAAGTTCAAAAAACACTTCGAGTGAAGAGCAACCCTCTCACTCGGGGGCTTAGCTACGAACCCGATTCGCCTAAGTTCAAACAACACTCCGAGTGGAGAGCAATCCTCCCACTCGGGGACTTAGCTGTGATCCCGTACTCGCCTAAGTTAAAACACACTCCGAGTGGAGAGCAATCCTCCCACTCGGGGGCTTAGCTACGAACCCGATTCGCCTAAGTTCAAAAAACACTTCGAGTGAAGAGCAACCCTCTCACTCGGGGGCTTACTACGAACCATTCGCCTAAGTTCAAACAACACTCCGAGTGGAGAGCAATCCTCCACTCGGGACTTAGCTGTGATCCCGTATCGCCTAAGTTAAAACACACTCCGAGTGGAGAGCAATCCTCCCACTCGGGGGCTTAGCTGCGAACCCGATTCGCCTAAGTTCAAACAACACTCCTAGTGGAGAGTAATCCTCCCACTCGGGGGCTTAGCTGCGAACCCAATTCGCCTAAGTTCAAAAAACACTCCGAGTGGAGAGCAATCCTCCCACTCGGGGGCTTAGCTGCGAACCCGATTCGCCTAAGTTCAAACAACACTCCGAGTGGAGAGCAATCCTCCCACTCGGGGACTTAGCTGCGACCCCGTACTCGCCTAAGTTAAAACACACTCCGAGTGGAGAGCAATCCTCCCACTCGGGGACTTAGCTGCGACCCCGTACTCGCCTAAGTTAAAACACACTCCGAGTGGAGAGCAATCCTCCCACTCGGGGGCTTAGGTGCGATCACGTACTCGCCTAAGTTTCAAAAACACTCCGAGTGGAGAGCAATCCTCCCACTCGGGGGCTTAGCTGCGATCCCGTACTCGCCTAAGTTTCAAAAACACTCCGAGTGAAGAGCAACCCTCTCACTCGGGGGCTTAGCTGCGATCCCGTACTCCCCTAAGTTTCAAAAACACTCCGAGTGAAGAGCAACCCTCTCACTCGGGGGCTTAGCTGTGATCCCGTACTCGCCTAAGTTTCAAAAACACTCCGAGTGAAGAGCAACCCTCTCACTCGAGGGCTTAGCTGCGAACCCGATTCGCCTAAGTTCAAAAAACACTCCGAGTGGAGAGCAATCCTCCCACTCGGGGGCTTAGCTGCGACCCCGTACTCGCCTAAGTTAAAACATACTCCAAGTGGAGAGCAATCCTCCCACTCGGGGGCTTAGCTGCGACCCCGTACTCGCCTAAGTTAAAACATACTCCGAGTGGAGAGCAATCCTCTCACTCGGGGGCTTAGCTGCGACCCTGTACTCGCCTAAGTTACAAAACAAATTCCGAGTGAAGAGCAACTCCCTCACCCGGAAACTTGGTCGCATGCTCCAAGCTGCGCCACAAATACAACGCACGGCCCTCTTGTCGGAGCTGCACCACAAGTACAACGTCTATTCCGAGTGAAGAGTCAAGTTTCACTCGGAGCCAAGAGACTTGAAAGTGGTAAAGACAAAGCAACCATATTCAAAGAAAAACCAAGTTCGGATAAATCCAGCAAGGTTCAGAACCGCGAACGGAAGTGCTCAGGCCTCAGGCCCGAAAGAGTTTTACGGTTACAAAATCACTCAGCATTCCGAGGCAAATAAAATCAAGGCATAAAGTTTGTTCACTCCGCAGGAGGAGGGCTATATGGCTCGACGAACTCGTCCAGGTCGATTCCATCAGCAATACGAGTAGCAGCGTCGATGAAAGTCTCCATGAAGGACTGGAATTGAAGCTTCTTGGTATTGGCGACCTTGAGAGCTGCCAGCTTCTCTTCTTTAACTTCCTTGCAATGAACGCGGACAAGAGACAGAGCCACGTCAGCGCCGCACCGAGCAGATGACTTCTTCCACGCCTGAACTCGACCGGGGATTTCATTAGGTCGAGTCATCAGAGACTCGAGATCATTCTGGAATGTCACACCTAGCCAGAGCTCCGTGTCAATCCACGACGCCGCCACCTTTAGTCATGCAAGATAGTCCATAACGCCGGTGTCGGCGTGCGACACCTATGGGACCCCAAGGGACCCCTTTACGGTTCGGCAGGGAGAGAGGTATGCACAAAGAGCAGAACCAACGATCGACGCCGGGCGATTTTACCCAGGTTCGGACCGCTGATCAGCGTAAAACCCTACTCCTGGCTTGTTTTATTATGAGTGTTCTTGAGCCCAAGCTCCAGGAGCGCTTGCGATGAATAGTGCATTCAAAGAGCAGCTACGCATGCAGAATGGGCCAGAAGATCCTCCCCCCTGTAGCAGTTGCCTTGGGCCTCCTTTTATACGCTCAAAGGGGTCACCACAGTGGCAAAATGTACATACATTGAGGTGTAAAGTAGCTACAGGGTCATCATACCTAACCACTGACGGATTAGGACAAATGCATTTAATGCACCGTGAGGTGTCCGTTTAGGTGTCTTCACTTTCTTGGGGATGAAAAAAGGGGCCATCCCATCAGCACCGCTTAAGCTCTCCTCCACTAGCGCGTTGCCACGCATCCAGAGAAGGACCCAGAATGTCGGGCTTGTTGCTGTATCGAAGCGGTGGCACAGTAGCCGAATCTTGCCGGGTACCGAATCTTGTCGGGCTTCGCAGGCCACCCCGGCAAGATCTTGCCCGGGAGGCTGGCTTTCGGATTCTAGCTCTTCCTATCCGCTGATCCTCGGATCTTTGACTTGAGTATTTCTTCGATAGCCTGAGTCAACCTTGAATTGTTCCCTGACAAGCCTTGCCGCGAGTATGGCTACAACTGCCCATGCACAAGTACGGGGTACTAATGGCCCAATACTTAGTACACCGACAGGAGCCCCCGGGCCTAGGCCACACACGAGTGCGAGGCGTTGTTGGGCTAGGCCCAAACAGTGCATGGGCACATGTGGTAGGGAATTAACTGCTCGTAAATATCCCGCTTACTGTGCCCCCCACTACGCGCGCTGAATGCGCGACGTGGGGAGCGTGCGTCGAAAGGCTGCAACTGCAACGTGCCTGCAGAGGTGTACTCACATTGGGGAGTAAAAGAGGCAGCCTCGTACCTTCCCCATAAAAAGGGAAACAGCAGAGGCACAGCCTATTTACCTCCCTCTCCTTCTCAATCTGGCCTCCGCCATTATCTTCCTTTCCCGAGCTCAGAGCCAGACTTCTCTCCATCCGCTCTTTGCTTTCGTACCCGCTCGATCCTCAGCCTCCATTCTCGCAGTCGCCATGCCACCCAAGGCTAGCAAGGACAAAGGCAAGAGCAAGGAGACGAAGGCCGATGTCCCGGAGAGCGAACTGGTGAAGATGCGAAAGAAGTTCGTCGTCTTTGCCCCGACGCTCGATGCGCGGGCTTTGAAGAACTGAGACCAGTGCATGTGGGCGAAGGGGACACAAGCTCATCCCGCAACGCGCGTAATCCCAGGTTCTTGTTCCAAGGGCGGCCCTGATAGATATCCTTTCTTCACCGCTTACTTCTATTGCGGACTCTGTCCCCCATTCTCTGATTTCTTCAATGATATTATGTACACATACGGCTTCCACCTTCTTGATTTCACGCCGAACGCCGTAATGTGCATGTCCATCTTCGCTCATCTTTGCGAAAACTTTGTCGGAGTAATTCCCAACACCGCCCTTTTCCGCCATTATTTTATCCCTCGCATCCAAAAGGGGGAAGCCCTTTCCGGTTCTATCGCCTGGATCCCACAAGCTTGGAATAAGGAGATATACTCGGATGGAGTTCAACGCGAGAAGTGGGACGAATGGCGGTCTGAGTGGTGCTGGATCAAGGAATCAGATCCCCATCCGTTCTGTTCGCCTCGTCGGCAAAAGGTGGTCCGCGGCAGCGACTGGAGCGATCTCGCCGCGGAGGACGAGAGGCTCACAATCGCTACCACCAGGATCCATCGCCTGAAAGCTGTCGGGCTCACAATGGAGATGATCGGCTTCGATTTCCTCCGCCGCCGCATCGCCCCCCTACAGAGCAGGGGAAGACCAGTTTGGGAATATCGGAACGCAGCGGATATCATGAGGCTGAGCCCGGGATTGAACAACAATCTGACGACCATGCAGCTCGGCGCTCTTCGCCACAAGCTATTCCAGCGTGATGACAAACATCGGTTACCGGCAAGAATTGTTCCTTTGTGCAACAACTCCGCGCTGGGGTCGATCATTGCCTTCATGCCAATGTTCAACACCCATGGTCTTGATGCGACTTGGGCCGAGCCAACCAAAGAGGAAGCACAAAAATTCTTCGACAACTTGTCAGAGAGGGCCGTCTGGGAAGAAACGGACCTCATTCGCGCCACCACTCACGAAGAAGTGGCGTATATTGCCTCTAGGGTGGAGGAAGCGAATCTTGCCGCGGAGGCCGGCGGCTTTGGTTTCAGAGAATGGGAGACCAGTGAAGCAGAAGTTGTGATGGAAGAAGAACCTGCCGGGGAGGCTGAGGCTGCCGGGGAACAGAGTAGCGCGGCCGCTGAGGGCTCGTCCGACGATGACACAGCCGAAGGAGAGCCGCAGGAGGAGCCCCCTGCTCTGAAGAAGACCAAGCGCGTTCTTCGAAAGGCCGCTTCTGGCATCCCAGCAAGCCAACCTTCGTCGAGCAGCGAGGCTCCCAGCAAGAAGGCTGCCGGCAAGACTGCGCCGCGGCAAGGAGTCCGTCAGCAACCTGCACGGCGCGCGAGACCCGCACCTGCGGCAACTGCTGAGGCAGCAGGGGCATCTCACACAGCCACACCGGAGGCTGAGGTGGCGGAATCACGCCAACCTCCTGCGCCTGCTACAGCCAAGTGACCCAGGACCCCTCCTCCGCCCCCTCACACGGACACGACACCGGAGGTCGATTTTGACATCTCCGGCTTTAGCCCGGAACGAGAAGAGGAAGAGTAAGTGTCCTGTCATAGCCTTTATCTTCCAAATCTTGGAGTAATCTCATAGCCTTGTTTTGCCTTGTCTCCGCAGCGATGCAGAAACCTTGGCGGAAAGGGCGGTGAAGAGGTTGAGAACTACCACGGGCGACGAGCCCCCGGCTGGCTCTACGAGCGCGCCAGAAATTGTCGTCGTCAGCCCGGAGCTCAGCCCTCAATGCAGCCCCCAGCGCAGCCCCCAGCGTGAGTTCTCCACTTGTTTTCTGCTGACGGGCGCTGAGGTTTTTACCCTTACCGCTGATATCTTTGGGCTTGTAGGAGAAGAACAGCAACAGGGAGAGGTGGAAACCGCCCCCGTCGCGCCACCTTCATCTACCGCGCCGCCCACAAGCGCATCTCCGGCAAGAGTTACCACTGACGAGGTTATCCTGGTTGAGGAAGGGCCGGTATACATAGATACCAGCAACATTTCCCCGGCAACAAACACTACCGGGAGGGGCGAGGCCACCTCTCAACGACTCGACGCAGGTAACTGTTTGCCTTAGAGCACTTGCCATCCTTTTCTTTATCTTTCTTTCTTTTTGTCTCCTTGGACTTCAATCTTAATCTTATTTGATTTCCTTCCTTCGTCCTCCAGAATTCCCTGTGATGGAACACATGGATGTCAACGTTGTCATCGAAGAGACCGCCAGAGACGCCGCCGCCGAAGCTGATAGGATCGCCGCTAGCAAGGCCGCCAAGGATGCCACCGCCAAGGTCGGCGGAACTGTTGCCGAGGAAGCCGCCAAGGAATCTGCCGAGAGGGCCGGCGAGGAAACTGATGACCGTACTAACGGCATTCCTGCCGCAGGAGCGCCAGGCGCTACATCAGCCACAGAGCCCCCAGCCACCGGCGAGACGAACGTCGAGGACCAACCATCGACGTCCGAAGCCCCCTCATCAAGCAAATATCTCAAGGTCGGCGACAAGTTATTCATCAACTTGCCGGGCACGGCAAACGTTGAAACGTCGACCAGAGGGGAAATCTTTGATGAAGAAATCATCGCCGCTGCCTGGCTCAAGATTGTTGATGATCCAAGCACCAGCAGCGGCAAATCTGAATAGGATCAGCTCCTCCAGGCCATGGGCGAAAATTTCCGCAAGATCCAAGCACTCCACCGTGCTCAGAAAGAGAAAGCAGATTCCAGAATGGCAGTTGTCGAGGCAGCCGAAGCAGATTTTTAGAAGCGCGTCGAACAAATGCAGGTCTGGTACGCCGAGGCCCTTCAAGAGTTGACTGCCAACTGGGAACAAGTGAGCCAAAACTGGAGAGAGATCCTCTTGAAACAATCTGACCTGGAGAGAGCGCAGGAAGAAGCTGCACAAAGAACTGCCACTGAGGATGCTCTCCTGACGGAGCGTCGCATTGCACTTGATGCCCATGAGGAAGATCTTGTCGCACGTGAGCAGGCACTCGCCGCCAAGCTTCGCGGCAAAGATGAGGAGGTCGATAAGCTTGTCGCACAGCGGATCCAGGAGCTGGAGCAAAAGCACAAGGAGGCGCTCGAAGCTCTAACTATAGATCATGCCAGCAAGCTCAAGGAGGCCGTCAATGCTGCCAAGGCTGCAGAGGCTGCCAAGAATGAGCTGAGCGACAAAGTGAAGAAGCTAGAGGTGGATCTTGAAGAGCACGGCAAGGAGCTCTCGACGCTCAAAGGGGACAGGGAGAAAACTCTCCACAGCCTGGCGGAGATGCAAGTTGCCATGTCCGACAAGACCAAACAGCTCACTTTAGCCAACGATGCCATTGCCAATCTGAGGCTAAAGCTGACCATGCTGGAGAAATCCCTCAAAGACGGCAGGGCCCGCGAGAAGGCCCTAAGCAGAGATCTTCAGGAAGAAAGGAACTTGCTTAAGAGCACCGCCGCCGCCCAAATTGACTATGAAAAGGGAGTGAAAATCTGGACTGATCGCCTTGTCGACGCCGCGGAGAGGCTCACTGCACAATTGTCAACCATGGGGCAGGATGGCCTGCAAAACTTCAGGTATTCTACCAAAGAAAGGATATCTTCGAGCGCCAGATTGACCATGTTCTTCGAAAGCATTGTTGACGCTTTGAAGCTGCTACAGTCCAACCGAGCGACCCAATTGGCCAATGAATCCCGCAAACTTTGCCGGGCCGTCCTCCGCAAGGTACTCGTCAAGGTGGTATATAATAACCCCAGCATTGATCTCACCAACGTGCTCGACCACTTGCCGAAGGATGTAGATCTCAGGTCACTTGAGGAGCTTGTCGCGCCCATCCTTGAGAAAGTAGATTCAATCAAGAGGATCGAGGGCCGACGTAGGGACTAGCTGCCCCATTTTCCCTTGTCGCCGCCATTCCATGCCACAAGACAACCAAGTCTTATGTTAGATCCGCGGTAACTTATTGGTGTAATATAACTTGTATACGTTTGGTATTTGCATGCTATTTTCCTTTGTCTGATTACTTTATGTATGGAATATACCCTACGCTTACTGAAAACTTGTCGGCGCACAACCTGCCACGAGCGCTGGGTGCGGGACTTCAGCAGCCTGCAGGAGGTGCAGCGGCCGGCAAGGCACCTTGGCGTTCTCAGTGCAGCCACTTATCCTGTTGAGCGGACTCGAAACAAAATAAGGGCGCAACCGATTACGACAAGGGTTCCTTCGCGTGCAGGTTTTCCATACAAAAGTCGAAATTGTCTAAGGAAAATAACTTTGTAATAAAGGAAAACTTGCTTTAAGTTTTTAGAACTTAGCTTTCTGTCATTGTTCTTCCTCCGGTAAGGCGTCAATTCTGAACGTCGCCAACTGGTACTCATATCCTCCTCCCCCCCCCCCCCCCCGACAAACGTGCACGCGAGGAATCCTTTTGTCTTTTGAAAAAAGAAAGAAGAGAAAATGAAGATATGGAACCTTGGCGGTTCGTTAGAACTTACCGGGAACAAGTGTCATACAACATCTTAGATAAGCATGCATACATATATATATAAACATGGAAATCGATAAGGAAATGCATAACACTTAAACTTATTCATCTGGGCCCAGGGTCTGCGCCTGGCTTTGTACAAAGGATTACATGCCTCGCCGGCAAGACTTGTACGAAAAGGTGGTTGCCGGGAGCCCCCGGCAACCGCGCCTTATGGGTAGAACTTGCGAAGATGTTCGATATTCCAGGAGTTGCTTACCGGAACGCCATCTTCGGTCTCCACGCGGACAGCGCCGGGCCTGGTGACTCGTACTACCCGATAAGGGCCTTCCCACTTCGGCGTCAACTTGTTTGAATTCTTGGCGGACTGAATCCGTCGAAGAACAAGGTCGCCTTCCTCAAGGCTTCGGGCATGAACTTTGCGGCTATGGTAGCGACGCAAAGCTTGCTGGTAGCGTGCAGCTCGCACAGCAGCCTGAAGACGATTCTCCTCAAGGAGCATAGCGTCATCTTGCCGCAGTTGCTCTTGCTCAAGCTCATCATAAGCGAGCACTCGAGGTGATCCGTATATGAGTTCCGTGGGGAGAACTGCTTCTGCTCCGTAGACCAGAGCGAAGGGTGTCTGGCCGGTGGCTCGATTTGGTGTCGTTCTGATTGACCAAAGAACCGCCGGCAACTCATCAATCCAGCGTGTTCCACACTTTCTCAGCCTGTCAAAGGTTCTGGTCCTGAGACCGCGCAGCACTTCAGCATTAGCCCTCTCCGCTTGGCCGTTACTTCTCGGGTGAGCAACAGAGGCAAAACAAATTTTGGCGCCAAGGTCTTGGACGTACTGCATGAAGGTGCGACTTGTGAATTGCGTACCGTTGTCGGTGATGATCCTGTTGGGTACACCGAAACGGCAAACTATTCCTTTAAAGAACCTGACGGCTGATTGTGCTGTCACCTTCCTCACCGCTTCCACCTCCGGCCACTTTGTGAACTTGTCGATTGCAACGTACAAGTACTCAAAGCCCCCGGTAGCACGGGGGAAGGGGCCCAATATGTCGAGCCCCCAGACCAAAAATGGCCAGGAGAGAGGGATCGTTTGAAGAGCTTGAGCTGGCTGATGTGATTTCTTCGAATGAAACTGGCACGCTTCACACTTGGTTACTAGTGCAGTTGCATCCTGGAGAGTAGTGGGCCAAAAGAAGCCTTGCCGGAATGCTTTCCCGACAAGTGCTCTTGATCCTATGTGAGAGCCACATATGCCTCCATGTATCTCTGCCAACAGCTCTAGTCCATCCTCCCGAGGAATGCACTTCAATTTCATACCGTTTTGTCCCTTTCTGTACAGGACGTCATCGACGAACTTGTACATAAGAGACCGATGGGCTACTTTTTCCGCTTCTTCCTGTTCCTCAGGGAGTTCTCCTGTCTGAAGGAAATGGACAATGTGCTGTGCCCATGCTGGAGCCTGAGGCTCGACGGCTAGGACTAAAGGCATCTCTTCCGCCAGGGGAGCATTTGTCTCGACAGCGAAAGCGTGAGGTTCCGCCGGAGCCTGTCGTTCCCCGGCAGGTTTGTTGCTGATCCCGGCAAGTTCCTTGCCGGCGGCTTCAGGGAGCTCTGCCGGAAAGTATTGTCCAGAATTCAACTTTCTTCTCTTTTCTTGTCTCATTGATGGTGCCACAGATGGTTGAGTCAAACGGAGCACAAAAGTTCCTGGTTCCACATGCAACTTGAGGGCATCGCGCTTTGACAGGTCGTCAGCAATACCGTTCTCGGCACGAGGGATGTGCTTCATTTGCAGACCGTCAAAGTGCTCTTCCATTTTTCTTACTTCATCCACGTAGGCTTGCATCAGTGGACTCTAATAATTCTTGTTAACTTGCTTGACAACAAGCTGCGAATCACCTCTGATGACGAGCTTCTTGATACCAAGGTCCGCCGCGATCCTGAGACCGGCAAGCAGCCCCTCGTACTCCGCAGTGTTGTTTGTCGAACTCTCCCGGGGAAAATGCATCTGGATTACATACTTGAGATGCTCTTCGGTGGGTGCGACAAGCAGCACGCCAGCACCGGCGCCTTGCAACGAGAAAGCCCCGTCAAAGTACATAACCCATTCCCGATCAATTTCCTTGCCGGGGAGAGTCGTTTCTTGAATTTCTTCGTCTGGCGTTGGGGTCCGTTCCGTAATGAACTCTGCCAAAGCCCTGCTCTGAACTGTTGAAGCACTTTCAAACTTGAGACCAAAGCTTGACAACTCCAACGCCCACTCCACAATCCTGCCGGTTGCCTCTGGATTTCGCAAAATCCGTTGCAACGGAAAGCGAGTGACGACGGTGATTTCATGTGCTTGAAAATAATGGCGCAGCTTCCTTGAGGCCATAAGGAGGCCAAAGAGCAATTTCTGCACACCAGAGTATCTTGACCTAGCTCCCTGCAAGAGGGAGCTAACAAAATAAACTGGGCGCTGCACCACCTTTTTCTTTTGCACTGGTCTTTCTGACTGCGCAGATCCTGTCTTGCCGGGATCAACCCTTGCCGGGGAAGATCCTGCCACGTCACTTGGCGGTCCCGCCGCTGGTATAGCCTCCTCATCAGCTTCTCTCTGCGCCACTAATGCAGCACTAACCACTTGATTTGTCGCTGCCAAATATAGCAGCAACGACTCTTGTGGCTTAGGTGCGACTAGTGTTGGCGGAGAAGAAAGGTATTTCTTCAAATCTTGCAGCGCAGCCTCTGCCTCCGGAGTCCATTTCATTGGACCTGCCTTCTTCAAGATTTTGAAAAAGGGCAAGGCGTGCTCAGCAGATTTGGAAATGAACCTGCTTAGGGCAGCAATACAACCGGCAAGACGACGCACATCCTTGACGCGTCTTGGCGCTTTGATCTGCTCAATAGCTTTGATCTTGTCGGGGTTCGCTTCGATCCCTCGTTGAGATACAAAGAATCCGAGAAGCTTGCCAGAAGGAACACCAAACACGCACTTCTCAGGATTGAGCTTTAAATTGATCTTGCGCAGATTCACAAATGTTTCTTCTAGATCTTGTATGAGCGTCGCTTTGTCCTTGGTTTTGACCACTATATCATCCATATATGCCTCCATATTTCTATGGAGCTGAGGCTCAAAACCAATTTGGACCGCTCTCGCAAATGTAGACCAGCACTTTTCAACCCGAAAGGCATTCGTACAAAACAATACGTACCACATGGGGTGATAAATGCGGTCTTTTCTTCATCTTCTTTTGCCATGAAGATCTGATGGTATCCTGAGTAGGCATCAAGGAACGACAGTAGGTCACAACCAGCAGTGGAGTCCACAATCTAGTCGATGCGCGGCAAGGGAAAGGGATCTTTTGGAGAGGCTTTATTGATGTCTGTATAATCAATACACAACCTCCATTTCCCATTCGCCTTGCACACTACAACCGGATTAGCCAACCACGTTGGGTGAAGCACTCCTCTGACCAATCCTACCGCTTCCAGTTTCCTGATTTCTTCGCGATAAATTCTTGCCGCTCCAAGGCTTGCTTCCTGACCCTCTGCTTGACGGGCCACGCGTGAGGACAGACAGCAAGGTGGTGCTCGATTACCTCCCTGGGAACTCCGGGGATGTCAGACGGTTGCCATGCAAACACGTCGGCATTCACCCACAGGAAGGCAATGACCGCGCTTTCCTATTTGTCATCTAGGGTGGAACTTATGGTGAAAGTTCCTCCCGTTCCGCCCTCCCTGACGGGCACCTTCTTGGTCTCTGGTGGAGCAGCCTTGGATTTCTTGTTCTTGCCGGTGGAACTCTCTGGCGTGTCCTCAACGGAGGCGCAGCACTCCGAGGAGGTGCGCTTGCCGGAGTTTGCGCCAAGATTCTTGCCGGTCTTCTTCTTCCCCCCGGGAATTCCAGCGGCAGGAGCAGATGCCTTGACGGCAGGTGCTGCAACTGCTTCCTGGTAGAGTTGGTCGGCACAAATGAGCACATCCTTTTTATCAGAGTGGATAGTGATGACACTCAACGGCCCGGGCATCTTCAGCACATTATACGCATAGTGTGATGCCGCCATGAACTTAGCCAGCGTTGGGCGGCCAAGGATCCCATTGTATGACATAGGGATCTTGGTGACATCAAACACTACCTTCTCTGTCCTGTAGTTGAGCTCGCTACCAAATGTCACCGGTAGCGTAATCTTGCCCTTTGGCTGGGTTCTTCCTGGATTGACCCCTTGAAACGTACCCGTTTCTTCGAGATCTTCATCAGGAATTTGGAGCCTCTTGAGCACATCTGGTGAAATTAGGTTCAACCCAGCCCCACCGTCAACTAGCATGTTCATCACCTTGAGGTTACGGATTGTTGGTGAGACCAACAATGGCAAGCACCCGACCGTGGTTGTGCGATCAGGGTGATCCTCGGCGTCGAAAATGATAGGCGTGTTGGACCACTTCAGGGGCTTACATGCATCTAGTGATGGCTCCGTTGCATTAACCTCTCGCACCCACTGTTTAAGTCGATGGTGGGAAGAATGCAACGAGGCGCCCCCGTCAATACACATGGCCTCTGTAGCTTTCTGAAATTCTCGCTCACTGGACTCATCATCTTCTTCATCATCATCACCTTCTTCTTTATCACGGCCTCGAGCGGGTCTCTCCCTCTGTTGTTTGGCCTTGCCGCGGCGACCCCCTCGGCCACCGCGCTTCCTGCTGGACCTCTCAGCATCGTCATGGGCCTTCTCCTTATCTCACCTTTCATACTCAGCTCTCTGCTTCTCGACAAGCTGCTCAACTTGTCGGCAGTTTTGGAGATCGTGGCCCTTGGTGCGATGGATCTTGCAATACTGCTTGCCGGAGCTTTCCGACTTGTCGGCAGCCACCAAGGCCTGGCATGAGGAGCACCCGGCAATTTCTTTGCCGGGGTCGTTAGCCCTGGCCTTCTTGGCGGTGCCGGGGTTGCCGGATTCCTCGACAGCAAGCACGGCCTTGCCTTTGCGCTTCTTGTTTCGCCGCCGGCCCTTCCTTGGCGGGGTTGCAGCGTCTTCATCTTCTGATTCGCCCCCTGCACCAACAGCCTCGCCAGGGAGTTTCCTCCCTTCTTCAGCTCGAGCTCACTTGTCAGCCAAGGCGTAAAGCTCGGCAATACTCCTGACCTTGTTCATCGCCAGCTCTTCACGCATTTTGGGGTTGCGCATGTTCTGATGAAACACGCTAACAACAGCGGTAGGGTGAACGTCGGGAATATTGTACTGCACCCGGCTAAACCTCTGGATAAACTTGCGCAGGGATTCGCCCTCCTTTTGAGGGATGATATGCAAATCACTCTCTTGGCCAGGAGCTTGGTGGCCTCCAACAAAGGCGCCAACAAACTGATGGCACAGATCTGACCAAGAAGAAATAGAATTCTCCGGCAGATGCATCAACCATGACCTAACGTTGGGTTTGAGCACCAATGGGAAGTAGTTGGCAAGTATCTTGTCGTCTCGGCCCCCGGCAGCCCGCACCGCAATGGTGTAGATGCTCAGGAACTCCGAGGGGTGAGTCTTGCCATCATATTTCTCCGGGACCTCTAGCTTGAAGGTTCGGGAATTGGGCCACTGGACTTGCCGCAGCTCACGGGTAAACGCTGGAGTACCTACCTCATAAGGTAAGTCACTTGCGTCCCCTGGCGCAGGCTCGTCGACAGCGGGCCCTGCGCGCTTATCAGATTGATGGCGCGCTTCCCGTCGCTGCTCGATGGTAGTTCGAGCGTCCTCTTTGCTTTGTTCCTGGAGAACCTGCCGCTGATTGTGGCGCATCCACGGATCGGACGATGCCGTGGAGTCATCATCACGGCTATCAGTCCACCGGGTTGTTGACCGCCGCTGGTGTCGTGGAGGGGAGTGCACCGTGGTCGCACCACCTCCGGTTTTTTCCATACCGGCTCATGCCGGATCGATGGACCGCCGTTGTGAGGGCCCTACCTCCTGCGGCCCATCCTTGTTGGCAAAGCCAATGAGACTCTAGATAGTAGCTCGCCACTCCTCCATCTTCTCCGGAGCGGGAGGGAAATCGAGGAGCAGCTGCGCACGCGCCAAAGCTTCCGCTGGCGTAGGTGGCGGCGACAGGTGCGAAGTACGCGAGGTGCTCTGACTCCTAACCATGTGAGAAGGAGCACCGTCACGATCACGCGACCGCATGCCACCTCCGCCAGCAGTTTGATGCGCATGCTGGGCCTGTGCACCTTGGGATCGATTCGCAGAAGCCCTTTCATGGGGACGCCCTGAACCACCAGCGCCATGGCGCAGCTCATCGCGCACGACTTGGGTAAGTCGTGACGCTTGCGCCGGCGCGGGAGTCTTAGAAGGCGTCCTCCGATCTCTGGAGTTCGTTGCTCCACCCGTGGGCAGCACAGCTCCATCTCTGGATCCAGCGGCGTGTGGGTTGCCGCTGCCGCTGCGAACAACGCCACTCACCTGGCTTGGATCACCGGAACGCCGTAGAGGCTCTAATCCTCTTCCTTCCGCATCCACATTGTCGCCCGTACGCGAGGGCACAGGCAAAATGGATGTAGATGGTTGCGTCGTTGCGGCACTCTTCTTCTTAGGTGGCATGATGATGAGGATGATGAAGAAACTAAGGCGCCGATCACTGGATCAGGTTCGCACAACCTTCTTCCCCCTACCTGGCGCGCCAAAGATGTCGGCGTGCGACACCTATGGGACCCCAAGGGACCCCTTTACGGTTCAGCAGGGAGAGAGGTATGCACAAAGAGCAGAACCAACGATCGACGCGGGGCGATTTTACCCAGGTTCGGCCCGCTGATCAGCGTAAAACCCTACTCCTACCTTGTTTTATTATGAGTGTTCTTGAGCCCAAGCTCCAAGAGCGCTTGCGATGAACAGTGCATTCAAAAAGCAGCTACGCATGCAGAATGGGCCAGAAGATCCTCCCCCCCTGTAGCAGTTGCCTTGGGCCTCCTTTTATACGCTCAAAGGGGTCACCACAGTGGCAAAATGTACATACATTGAGGTGTAAAGTAGCTACAGGGTCATCATACCTAACCACTGACGGATTAGGACAAATGCATTTGATGCACCGTGAGGTGTCCATTTAGGTGTCTTCACTTTCTTGGGGATGGAAAAAGGGGCCATCCCATCAGCACCGCTTAAGCTCTCCTCCACTGGCGCGTTGCCACACATCCAGAGAAGGACCCAGAATGTCGGGCTTGTTGCTGTATCGAAGTGGTGGCACAGTAGCAGAATCTTGCCGGGCGCCGAATCTTGCCGGGCTTCGCAGGCCACCCCGGCAAGATCTTGCCGGGGAGGCTGGCTTTCGGATTCCAGCTCTTCCTATCCGCTGATCCTCAGATCTTTGACTTGAGTATTTCTTCGATAGCCTGAGTCAACCTCGAATTGTTCCCCGACAAGCCTTGCCGCGAGTATGGCTACAACTGCCCGTGCACAAGTACGGGGTACTAATGGCCCAATACTTAGTACACCGACAGCCGGCGAGGCGAGATTCCAGTCGCAGCACGTTCATCGCAGCTTCGTCCTTGACAGGGGAGTTAATGGGATCTAGATTCGTCTCAATCCGCCCAGTCTCTTCCTCGAGGTTTTGACAGAACTCTGCACACACAGAGAAATGATGAGTCAACAGTTGCATGATGAGTTGACAGTTGCATGATGAGTCGATAGTTGCAAATCAGTCGGAAAAGGGAAAGTACCTTCAAGCATAAGGAACATCTTCTTGGCAAGTCCTCCCAGATAGGTCTCCAATTCGTCCCTCCTCCGAGTGAGATCTCCATCTTTGTCGGTCAAGGACACCTTGTCCTTCTTCAGCTGCACGACTTCTTTGTTGGCTTCATCAATGGCAGTCTTCAGTTTGGTGTTTTCTTCTTCTAGCTTGCCGAATGAAGCCAACTTCTTGTCGGCAAGTTCAGTTTTCTCCAGCGCCGTCTTGTGTGCTGCTGCAAGGTCGAGGTCCTTCTGCTCCAGAGCCTGCTTCATTTTGTCCAAAGAAATAACATTCTTCGGACAAGCTTGGAGTTGTCTGTTTTCACTACGCACATCTATTCGAGTGGAGTCACTCGGTTCAAAAGGCGAAAAGAAAAGATGGCAAGGCAAACAGTCGACAAGTTATTACCTCCCATGGCAGCCGCTTCATCCTTAGCCTTTTGCAAGTTCTCCTTGGGCAGCTCCAGGTCGAGATTGAGCTGGTCCTGTTTCTTCTTCAATTCAGCAAACTGGGCCCCGAACTCACAAGATTTCTGCAATCAACGAATAAGACACGTCAGTCGACAGGAACAAAGATTGATTGCTTCCGAGCGAGAAGATACAAGTTCAAGACATCATGGCAAAAAGAGTTCTAAGACCACTGCCAAATCAAACATTTGACAGTAGTCTCGGGGACTACACCCAGTGGGTGCACTTGGCGTGCCCCCACTGGTTCGACTTTCCACTCGACATGGTCAGTCCAGTAAAAAAAAGCGGCAACATTTGTTCTCAGACCACCGCCGACTACCCGCAGTCGACCGTGGTCTCGGGGACTACACCCAGTGGGTGCACTTGGCGTGCCCCCACTGGTCCGGATCCCACTCGGCACAGCCTGTCTGGACCGAGCGGAAGAACTATAAAGAGTCATTTGACAAAGACCCCCGCTGAATCAAACATTCGACGGCGGTCTCGGGGACTACACCTAGCGGGTGCACTCTGCGTGCCCCCACTGATTCAAGGATACACTCGACGCGACCTAGTCGACTCAAGTGGAAGAACTATACAACAAAAGTTAAAACACCCAGTGGGTGAATGGATGCAAGGTGCAGACTCATCCACGGACATCTTACGAATAATAAAGCAGCAGTTTTCAAGTACCATATCCTAACAGAGCAAAGATCAAGCTGAAAAATCAGTCGGAAATCAACTCACCTGGACATTGGTTTGAAGAGCAGAGCTGGCATTGTAGGCAGCCTTGCTAGCTTCAAGCACCACCTTCATTTGCTCCATCATAAGGCCTGCTTGGCGTATAGCTTCCTTAGCAGCGCTCACTTGGTCCTCTGGGACATGATGGGTAACAAAGAGTGGCGTTGGCTGAACAGTCGAAGCAACCAAAGGATCTAAGGCATGGAGTTGCACAGACGGAGCAGGGGCTTGGGCGGTCGATGCCGAAGGATGATCAGTCGACGCAGGATCGACAAAAGAAACAGAAGCCCGAATTGGATCTCCGGACTGCTGGATCACTGGTTCTGGCGCTGATGTCGACTGAGGTGCCTTGCTGGCAGGCACCCTCCTGCTCGAAGTCCTGCCTTTTCTTCCCATGGTCTTCTGAGGCACATCTTCATGATCGTCGTCGTCTGGAAGTTCAATGACATTTGGTGGTGCTGCAAAACACTCGACCGTAAGAGTTCAGTCGACCGACAGTATAATTGACAAAATGAGGACAAGATGGTAGAGTTGTACCCGCTTTGGAAGTGGCCGCGTCTTTGGTCTCCTCGTCATCTTGATCCTTGTAAATGTCCATGGAGGTTCCAGAAGTAGCAGCGCTGAAAGTTTCAGAATTCACTCGGTCAAGCAAGAGAACGAGTCGACAATAACGTAGAAGTTCCCAAGCAAAGCGAAGAGAGAAAGCAAAACACTTACGCAGAAGTGACGGGAACATCCACCTTGATCTTGGGCAAAGCCTTCCGAGGCTTTGAAGGGATGACCTTGGGCTGCTTGGTGGCCTTTTCAGACGGCTCCGGAGTCGAAGTCCGAGTGCGTTTTTGCGTTTGTGTGCTTGGGGGAGCTGCTTTACCACGACCGCTTGCAGGATCTTGGGACTGTTTGGATCGGCGTTCCAAGCGAGGTGGTGAGTCAGCTTCCTTACTGTCGTCCGAGTCGTCACTGTCGTCTTCATTATCGTCGGGGGATTGCCAGTCACCACTCTCGCCTCCGCTCTCCGTTCCCTCCGGGACTTGCTCTCCATTTGGCATCGAGTACATCTCAGTAAAAATCTGCAAGGCAAGGAATTAAACAAGCATCAATCAGATCCAAGGGCAGTTACAAATCGGAATAAAAAGACACTTGGTAACAAGGATCAGACCTTGTCCGGCTCTTTGTCAGCGTCGAATGGTACAACTCTTCTAGACCCCCTGGGGTTGTCTTTGTTTCCCGTGATGCTCCGCAGCCACTGCGCCACCGTCTCCTCAGCGACCTCCTCTGGGTGGACCCGAGCGGTGTCGTTAGCGCCCGAGTACATCCACATTGGATGATCGCGGGCTTGGAGAGGCTGGATGCGTCGACTGAGAAACACCTCCAACAAATCCATGCCGGTCACACCATCACGGTCTAATTGAACTACCCGGTCGACTAGCATGGACACCTCTACTTTCTCTGCTGGAGTCACGGTCAATGAAGAGTGTTGGCGGACTCGCTCCATGGTGAAGGTCGGAAGGCTAGTCGACTGACCAGGGGTCGGAATATCTCGGCAATAGAACCAGGTCGACTGCCACCCCCTAACTGACTCGGGAAGAGTCATAGAAGGAAAAGTACTCCTACCCCTCATCTGAATCCCTAAACCCCCGCACATTTGGATCACGTGCGTTTTTGCGTCAGTCGGATTTGCCTTCTTCATAGTTTGGGAACGGCAAGTAAAGATGTGTTTGAATAAGCCCCAGTGCGGTCGACAACCCAAGAAGTTTTCACACAGAGAGACATACGCAGCGAGATATGTGATGGTGTTGGGAGAGAAATGATGAAGTTGGGCACCAAAAAAGTTCAGGAAACCTCGGAAAAAAGGATGCGGAGGCAGAGTGAAACCGCGGTCAACATGAGTTGCGAGGAGGACACACTCACCCTCCTACGGCTGAGGCTCGGTCTCGTTCCCCGGCAACCTCCACGATCCGTGGGCAATCAAGATCGCGTCGGCCAGGTCTTCCAAATCTTCCTTCTGGATCGTAGATCGAATCCAGTCTCCCTGGATCCAACCAGGCGGCAGACCGAACCTCGACGACGATCCCCGACTCATCTTCTTGCCCTTTGCTGCCGCCGTCGCCTTCTTAGCGCGCTCCAGGGCCGCCATCTTCTCCTTTCCCATCACAGCGGACGGCGTATGGGCGGAACGGCGACGTGGAGGAGGATGCAGTGGAGAAACAGAGGAAGAAGAGAGAGAATGATGCGCACTGTGCAAACGCATCGGCCTCGACGGCCTTATATGGACCTGTTTCCGAGTGACTGACTCGTGGGCTCGAGCAACCCTATCAAATCCCGCAACAGTTGCGCGCCCGATACGTGGCAAAAAAAGTGGCACGAAAATCGAGGTGTCCCTATCTGACCACTCTAGTTACTGCGGCGCGCTCCGTCCCGCGCGTTTCCCCAAAATTTCGAATCTCGTGAGGTCCGGGGACTGCAGAGCAACCAATTGCACCGAAGATTTCGCTCCATGTCGGCACTCGAAGATTGTCAGTATAGTTCACTCGACGACGGCCTCTGAATGGACCAAGGCGACTGAAACCAGATTGAAGCTTCAACATGATTCGCAGACTCTGATGAAATACCTCCGAAGTATGGAATCGAGTCGGAGTCAACTTCAACTCTTTCTTCACTCGGTCCTCAATCCATTCGGGGGCTAATGACGACGACATGCACCTAGGGTAGGGTCATAGGCCAGACCTAGACACCCTACCCAAGGACACTGCCCTAGAGTCAAAGACATTCAAAATGCAACAGAAGAAACCGACTGAGTTCACCTTGGAGTGCAATCCACTCGACCAGTTATGTCACTCGGATACCCCAATTCCATTCGACCAAGATGAAGTCACTCGACCATACAAAAAACCACTCGGAGTACGGGAGACCTAAAGTCACTCAGGATGGCAACGGTCAGGCGTTCACCCTATAGTCTTAAAGATCATTTATAGCTCTTTATAGCTAGCATTACCAGTAACGCCCTGTCTTAATGAATATTGAACTCTGTGTAACGTGGGACGGCTGGGGTCCTGGCGCACTCTATATAAGCCACCCCCTCCACTGGCACAAGGGTTCGCACCCCCTGTAACTCTCACGCATAATTCAGTCGACCAAGCCTCAGGGCACCGAGACGTAGGGCTGTTACTTCCTCCGAGAAGGGCCTGAACTCGTGCATCTTGCGTGCACAACCTCACCGTAGCTAGGATCCTGCCTCCTCCTACGTACCCCCTATTCTTACTGTCAGACTTACTCCCACGACATGAGGACACCGCAAGATTGAACCCAAAACTAAGCACCTCTCCCATGGCAAGAAAAAACAATCCAGTTGGCCAAACCAAACCGATAATTCAAAGAGAAATACAAAGATATCTAATCATGCATAAAAGAGTTCAGAAAAGACTCAAATAATATTCATAGATAATCTGATCATAAATCAACAATTCATCGGATCTTGACAAACACACCGCAAAAGAATATTGCATCGGATAGATCTCGAAGAACATCGAGGAGAACTTTGTATTGAAGATCAAAGAGAGAGAAGAAGCCATCTAGCTACTAGCTATGGACCCCGTAGGTCTGTGGTAAACTACTCACGCTTCATTGCAAGGGCAGCAAGGTTGATGTAGAGGCCCTCCGTGATCGAAACCCCCTCTGGCTGGATGCCGGAAAAGGCCCCAAGATGGGATCTCACGGGAATAGCGGCTTGCGGCGGCGGAAAAGTATTTTGGTGGACGCTTCTGGTGGTTTGGGAATATTTTCGGATTTATAGAGCAAGAATTAGGGTTAGGAGACCCCCGAGGGGCCCACAAGCCCTCAGGGCGCCCCCCTAGGGCGCACCCCCGAGGCTTGTGGCCGCCTCGGGACTCCTCTGACTTCATCTCCAAGTCCTACGGGTGTCTTCTGGTCCAAGAAAAATCATCACGAAAGTTTTATTCCGTTTGGACTCCGTTTGATATTCCTTTTCTGTAAAACTCAAAAACAAGGAAAAAATAGAAACTGGCACTGGGCTCTAGGTTAATAGGTTAGTCCCAAAATAATATAAAATAGCATATTAATGCATATAAAACATTCAAAACATATAATATAATAGCATGGAACAATAAAAATTATAGATACGTTGGAGACGTATCAATGTCGCCGTGTAGAAGTGGACGATCACCAAACATTCATCATCTTGAAGCTCGAAATGAGAACCCTCCAATGTCGCACTGTCTTGTAATTCCTTCAAAAGGAGCAAAGACAGCAAACACTTGGAAAAACAAATGTGGTTAGCGTTAGTGCAAAAGCAAGCATTCAAGAGGTGATTCACCCAACAAGTGTCGTCATCAAGCATAGCATATGGTGTAACAAAGGATTGTGACATGGCATGTAAGCACATAAATTTAGCACAATCAAGGGCATCATAGGAACAAGCATGCAAATGGGAGGTAGGGATGCTAATATGTGTGACAAGTGAACAAGCATCTACCTCAATATCATAGCAAACATGCATAAAGCGCTCAATAAAAGGTCTATGGTAGGCATGGAATCATTCACAACACCAAATATAATGAGATGTCTAAACACATGGGGCAAGTGCAAGATAATCTGAGCATAACGTGCATAGGGTGTAGTGAAGATAGTGTGGCACTCAACACAACGGAAAAAGCAATTGTTCATCATGCGTGAGGCAATCAAGTCAATCATGTGACAATCAAAGGTGCATGGCATACGTGAAGAAATGACATTGGTGCAACCAAACATGTGATAGGAGCAAGTATGTGACAAGTTGGATGCAACACACAAGGCATATATGTCATCAGGCATGGCAATGTGGTAATCGTGAGGGAAAGCAATATCTCCAACATGTGTGCAGTGTGTCATGGTGCAAGCAACACATGAAGTTGGATACAAAATAACCATTCTCGTGGTTTTGAGGTTCTCAAAGGAGAAGGATATCACCTCGAAAGTGTGTCCTTGTACGTCCTTCACAATGCCGAAGTGGTAGGAAATGTGGTGTAGAAGCGAGTCATGGTCGAATGTATGAGGCTCACTCTCAAGAGCTCGAATGGTCAACTCACGTGAAGTAGAAGTTGACATGTAGTCGAAACATCCTACACATGCACACAACAAGACAAAGAACGTATGCGTGCTACTTCTTGAACTTGCGTTGGTTTTTCCCTTGAAGAGGAAAGGGTGATGCAGCAAAGTAGAGATAAGTATTTCCCTCAGTTTGAGAACCAAGGTATCAATCCAGTAGGAGGTACAAGCAAGTCTCCAATCTATGCACCTGCACAAACAATCAAACACTTGCACCCAACGCGATAAAGGGGTTGTCAATCCCTTCACGGTCAATTGCAAGGATGAGATCTGATAGAGATAGGTATAAAAGATTTCTAAAGCGTAAAACAAAGTAAAACGAATAAATTGCAGCAAGGTATTTTTGGTTTTTTTGGTTTATAGATCTGAAAATATATGATGGAAAATAGACCCGGGGGCCATAGGTTTCACTAGAGGCTTCTCTCTTGAAAGAAAACATACGGTGGGTGAACAAATTACTGTCGAGCAATTGATAGAAAAGCGCAAAGTTATGATGATATCCAAGGCAATGATTATGGATATAGGCATCACGTCTGTGTCAAGTAGACCGAAATGATTCTGCATCTACTACTATTAGTCCACACATCGGCCGCTATCCAGCATGCATCTAGAGTATTAAGTTCAAAAGAATGGAGTAACGCCTTAAGTAAGATGACATGATGTAGAGGGATAAACTCAAGCAATATGATGAAAACCCCATCTTTTTACCCTTGATGGCAACAATACAATATGTGCCTCGCTACCCCTACTATGTCACTAGGTGAGGACACCGCAAGATTGAACCCAAAACTAAGCACCTCTCCCATTGCAAGAAGAACCAATCTAGTTGGCCAAACCAAACTGATAATTCGAAGAGAAATACAAAGAAATCAAATCATGCATATAAGAATTCAGAGAAGATTCAAATAATATTGAAAGATAATCTAATCATAAATCCACAATTCATCGGATCTCGACAAACACACCGCAAAAGAATATTACATCGGATAGATCTCCAAGAACATCGAGGAGAACATTGTATTGAAGGTCAAAGAGAGAGAAGAAGCCATCTAGCTACTAGCTATGGACCCGTAGGTATGAGGTAAACTACTCACGCTTCATCGGAAGGGCAATAGAGTTGATGTAGAAGCCCTCCGTGATCGAATCCCCTTCCGGCAGGATGCCGGAAAAGGCCCCTAGATGGGATCTCACGGGTACAGAAGGTTACGACTGCAGAAAAGTATTTTTGTGGACGCTTCTGGTTGTTTGGGAATATTTGTGAATTTATAGGCCAAGAATTAGGGTTGGAGGAGCTCCGAGGGGCCAACAAGCCCTCAGGGCGCCCCCCCTAGGGCGCGCTCCTGAGGCTTGTGGCCGCCTCGGGACTCCTCTGACTTCATCTCCAAGTCCTACGGGTGTCTTCTGGTCCAAGAAAAATCATTGCAAAAGTTTTATTCCATTTGGATTCCGTTTGATATTCCATTTCTGTAAAACTCAAAAACAAGAAAAAAAACAAAAACTGGCACTGGCCTCTTGGTTAATAGGTTAGTCCCAAAAATAATATAAAATAGCATATTAATGCATATAAAACATCCAAAACAGATAATATAATAGCATGGAACAATCAAATATTATAGATACGTTGGAGACGTATCAAGCATCCCCAAGCTTAATTCCTACTCGTCCTCGAGTAGGTAAATGATAAAAATAGAATTTTTGATGTGGAATGCTACCTAACATATTTATCCATGTAATTTTCTTTATTGTGGCATTAATATTCAGATCCATAAGATTCAAAACAAAAGTTTAATATTGATATAAAAACAATAATACTTCAAGCATACTAATAAAGCAATCATGTCTTATCAAAATAACATGTCCAAAGAAAGTTATCCCTACAAAATCATATAGTCTGGCTATGCTCCATCTTCATCACACAAAGTATTAAATCATGCACAACCCCGATGACAAGCCAAGCAATTGTTTCATACTTTTGATGTTCTCAAACCTTTTCAACTTTCACGCAATACAGGAGCGTGAGCCATGGATATAGCACTATAGGTGGAATAGAATATGGTGGTTGTGGAGAAGACAAAAAGAAGGAGATAGTCTCACATCAACTAGGCGTATCAATTGGCTATGAAGATGCCCATCAATAGATATCAATGTGAGTGAGTAGGGATTGCCATGCAACGGATGCACTAGAGCTATAAGTGTATGAAAGCTCAAAAGGAACTAAGTGGGTGTGCATCCAACTTGCTTGCTCACGAAGACCTAGGGCAATTTGAGGAAACCCATCATTGGAATATACAAGCCAAGTTCTATAATGAAAAATTTCCACTAGTATATGAAAGTGACAACATAGGAGACTCTATCATGAAGATCATGGTGCTACTTTGAAGCACAAGTGTGGTAAAAGGATAGTAGCATTGCCCCTTCTCTCTTTTCTCTCATTTTTTATTTGGGCTTCTTTTGGCCTTTTTTATTTTCTGTGAAGTCCGGAGACTCATCCCAACTTGTGAGGGAATCATAGCTTCCATCATCCTTTCCTCACATGGGACAATGCTCTAATAATGGTGATCATCACACTTTTATTTACTTACAACTCAAGAATTACAACTCGATTCTAGAACAAAATATGACTCTATATGAATGCCTCCGGCGGTGTACCGGGATGTGCAATGCTCAAGAGTGACATGTATAAAAAATATGAACGGTGGCCTTGCCACAAATACTATGCCAACTACATGATCATGCAAAGCAATATGACAATGATGAAGCGTGTCATAATAAACGGAACGGTGGAAGTTGCATGGCAATATATCTCAGAATGGCTATGGAAATGTCATAATAGGTAGGTATGGTGGCTGTTTTGAGGAAGGTATATGGTGGGTTTAATGCACCAGCGAGAATTGTGTGGTACTAGAGAGGCTAGCAATGGTGGAAGGGTGAGAGTGCATATAATCCATGGACTCAACATTAGTCATAAAGAACTCACATACTTGTTGCAAAAGTCTATTAGGAATTGAAACAAAGTACTACACGCATGATCCTAGGGGGATAGATTGGTAGGAAAAGACCATATCGCTCGTCCCCGACCGCCACTCATAAGGAAGACAATCAATAAATAAATCATGCTCCGACTTCATCACATAACGGTTCACCATACATGCATGCTACGGGAATCACAAACTTTAACACAAGTATTTATACCAATCCACAATTACTAAATAGCATGACTCTAATATCACCATCTTTATATCTCAAAACAAATGCAGGGAATCAAACTTCTCATAGTATTCAATGCTCTTTATATGAAAGTTTTTAATATATCCCTCTTGGATGCCCATCATATTAGGACTAAATTCATAACCAAAGCAAATTACCATGCTGTTTAGAGACTCTCAAAATAATATAAGTGAAGCACGAGAGTTAAGAAATTTCTATAAAATAAAGCCACCGCCGTGCTCTAAAAAGATATAAGTGAAGCACTAGAGCAAATTGCCTAGCTCAAAAAATATAAGTGAAGCACATAGAGTATTCTAATAAATTCACGATTCATGCGTGTCCCACTCAAAAGGTGTCTACAGAAAGGATGATTGTGGGAAACTAAAAAGCAAAGACTCATATCATACAAGACGCTCCAAGCAAAACACATATCATGTGGTGAATAAAAATATAGCCTCAAGTAAATTTACCGATGGATTGAAGACGAAAGAGGGGATGCCATCCGGGGCATCCCCAAGCTTAGATGCTTGGTTGTCCTTGGATATTACCTTGGGGTGCCTTGGGCATCCCAAAGCTTAGGCTCTTTCCACTCCTTATTACATAGTCCATCAAATCTTTACCCAAAACTTGAATACTTCACAACACAAAACTCAACAGAAAACTCATGAGATCCGTTAGTATAAGAAAATAAATCACCACCTTTTTGGTACTGTTGTGAAATCATTATTTATTTATATTGGTGTAATATCTACTGTATTCCAACTTTTCCATGGTTCAAACCCCCCGATACTACCCATAGATTCATCAAAATAAGCAAACAACACATAGAAAACAGAATCTGTCAAAAACAGAACAGTCTGTAGCAATCTATAAACTTCGTATACTTCTGTAACTCCAAAAATTCTGAATATTCAGGACAACCTGAGAAATTTGTATATCAATCTTGTGTAAAACATTCAGATAAAAAGCACTCTTCTGTGATTTTGTAAAATTGTTTTACTGGGCGCAAAAGTTTCTGTTTTTCAGCAAGATCAAATCAACTATCACCATAAGCCATCCCAAAGGTCTTACTTGGCTCAAACACTAATTAAAACACCAAAACACAATTACTTCAGAGGTAATAATGTGTATTTATTGAAAAACAGAACAAAAAATATAAAACATAAAAATAAAATTGGGTTGCCTCCCAACAAGCGGTATTGTTTAACGCCCCTAGCTAGGCATAAACATAGATCTAGGTATTGTCATCTTTGGTATGCAATCCATAAGTAGCCCTCATAATGGATTCATATGGCAACTTAATTTTATTTCTTGGAAAGTGTTCCATGCCCTTCCTTAACAGAAATTGAAATCTAATGTTTCCTTCTTTCATACAAATAATTGCACCAATCGTTCTAAGGAAAGGTCTACCAAGAATAATAGGACATGTAGGATTGCAATCTATATCAAGCACAATGAAATCTACGGGCACATAATTCCTATTTGCAACAATAAGAACATCATTAATCCTTCCCATAGGTTTCTTAATAGTGGAATCCGCTAGATGCAAATTTAAAGAACAATCATCAAATTCACGGAAACCTAGCACATTACATAAAGTTTTTGGAATTGTGGAAACGCTAGCACCTAAATCACACAAAGCATGGCACTCATAATCTTTAATTTTAATCTTAATAGTAGGTTCCCACTCATCATAAATCTTTCTAGGGATTGAAACTTCCAACTCAAGTTTTTCTTCAAAAGATTTCATCATAGCATCAACGATATGTTTAGTAAAAGCTTTATTTTGATTATAAGCATGAGGAGAATTCAACATGGATTGCAACAAGGAATTACAATCTATCAAAGAACAATTGTCATAATTAAAGTCCTTGAAATCCAAAAGAGTGGGTTCATCGCTACTTAAAGTTTTGACCTCTCGAATCCCACCATTATCAATTTTATCATTAAGATCTCTAAACTCCGAATCATTGGGATGCCTTCTAGCTAAATTTGACTCATCTCCAGTCCCATATTTATCAAGATTTATATTAGAAAACAAAGATTCAATAGGAGTCACACCAATCACTTTAAGATCTTCATCATTATTCTCACGAGAAATCGAAGAACACGCTTTTACAAGCCAATCTCGCTTAGCACGCATCCTAGCGGTTCTTTCTTTACACTCATCAATAGAAATTTTAATAGCTTTTAGAGATTCATTAATATCATGCTTGGGTGGCATAGATCTAATTTTCAAAGAATCAATCTCAAGCGAAATTCTATCAATGTTCCTAGCCAAATCATCAATCTTGAGCAATTTTTCTTCAACCATAGCATTGAAATTCTTTTGAGAATTTATAAAATCTTTAATATAGTTCTCAAGACTAGAGGGCATCTTATTATAATTTCCATAAGAATTGTTGGAGGAATTACCATAATTATTAGAGGATTTACCAGGAAAAGGCCTAGGGTTGAAATTTCCTCTATATGTGTTATTACCAAAATTATTCCTACCAACAAAATTCACATCCATAGATTCATTATTATTCTCAATCAAAGAAGACAAAGGCATATCATTAGAATCAATAGGATCACTCTTACTAGCAAAAAAATTCATTAATTCATCCATCTTTCCACTCAAAGTATTAATTTCTTCAATCGCATGCACTTTTTTACTAGCGGAAGATCTTTCGGTATGCCATTGAGAGTAATTTGCCATAATATTATCTAGGAGTTTAGTAGCTTCTCCTAATGTGATTTCCATAAAAGTACCACCCGCGGCGGAATCCAAAAGATTTCTAGATGCAAAATTCAACCCTGAATAATTTTTTTGTATAATCATCCATAAACTTAAACCATGAGCAGGGCAATTTCTTATCATCAATTTCATCCTCTCCCAAGATTGTGCAACATGTTCATGATCAAGTTGCTTAAAATTCATTATATCGTTCCTAAGGGATATGATCTTAGCGGGAGGAAAATACTAGGAAATAAAAGCATCTTTACACTTATTCCATGAATCAATACTATTTTTAGGCAAAGATGAAAACCAAGTTTTAGCACGATCTCCTAGAGAGAACGGAAATAGCTTCAATTTAACAATATCATTATCCACATCTTTTTTCTTTTGCATATCACATAATTCAACGAAGGTGTTTAGATGGGATGCGACATCTTCACTAGGAAGGCCAGAAAATTGATCTTTCATAACACGATTCAATAAAGCGGCATTAATTTCACAAGATTCCGCACTAGTGGCGGGAGCAATCAGAGTACTAATAAAATCATTATTATTGGTGTTGGAAAAGTCACACAACTTGGTATTCTCTTGAGTCATCATGACAAAGCAAGCAATCTAGCACACAAGCAACCAAAAAGCAAACGAAAAGACGAACGGAAGAAGGGCGAATAAAAAGGCAAATACTTTTGTATTTTTTATGAAAATCATTTTAGAAGTGGGGGAGAGGAAAATGGGAGGAAAATGGCGAATAATGTAATGCAAGAGATGAGAGTTTAATGTGGGTACTTGGTAGGCTTGATGTAGAACCTCCCCGGCAACGGCGCCAGAAATTCTTCCTGCTACTTCTTGAGCTTGCGTTGGTTTTTCCCTTGAAGAGGAAAGGGTGATGCAGCAAAGTAGAGATAAGTATTTCCCTCAGTTTGAGAACCAAGGTATCAATCCAGTAGGAGGTACAAGCAAGTCTTCAATCTATGCACCTGCACAAATAATCAAACACTTGCACCCAACGCGATAAAGGGGTTGTCAATCCCTTCACGGTCAATTGCAAGGATGAGATCTGATAGAGATAGGTATAAAAGATTTCTAAAATGTAAAACAAAGTAAAAACGAATAAATTGCAGCAAGGTATTTTTGGTTTTTTTGGTTTATAAATCTGAAAATATATGATGGAAAATAGACCCGGGGGCAATAGGTTTCACTAGAGGCTTCTCTCTTGAAAGAAAACATACGGTGGGTGAACAAATTACTGTCAAGCAATTGATAAAAAAGCGCAAAGTTATGATGATATTCAATGCAATGATTATGGATACAGGCATCACGTCCGTGTCAAGTAGACCAAAACGATTCTGCATCTACTACTATTACTCCACACATCGACCGCTATCCAGCATGCATCTAGAGTATTAAGTTCAAAAGAACGGAGTAACGCCTTAAGTAAGATGACATGATGTAGAGGGATAAACTCAAGAAATATGATGAAAACCCCATATTTTTACCCTTGATGGCAACAATACAATACGTGCCTCGCTACCCCTACTATGTCACTGGGTGAGGACACCGCAAGATTGAACCCAAAACTAAGCACCTCTCCCATTGCAAGATGAACCAATCTAGTTGGCCAAACCAAACCGATAATTTGAAGAGAAATACAAAGATATCAAATCATGCATATAAGAATTCATAGAAGATTCAAATAATATTCATAGATAATCTGATCATAAATCCACAATTCATCGGACCTCGACAAACACACCGCAAAAGAATATTACATCGGATAGATCTCCAAGAACATCGAGGAGAACATTGTATTGAAGATCAAAGAGAGAGAAGAAGCCATATAGCTACTAGCTATGGACCTGTAGGTCTGAGGTAAACTACTCACGCTTCATCGGAAGGGCAATAGAGTTGATGTAGAAGCCCTCCGTGATCGAATCCCCCTCCGGCAGGATGCTGGAAAAGTCCCCTAGATGGGATCTCACGGGTACAGAAGGTTACGACTGCGAAAAAGTATTTTTGTGGACGCTTCTGGTCGTTTGGGAATATTTGTGAATTTATAGGCCAAGAATTAGAGTTGGAGGAGCTCCGAGGGGCCCACAAGCCCTCAGGGTGCCCCCCTAGGGCACGCCCCTAAGGCTTGTGGCTGCCTCGGGACTCCTCTGACTTCATCTCTAAGTCCTACGGGTGTCTTCTGGTCCAAGAAAAATCATCGCGAAAGTTTTATTCCGTTTGGACTCCGTTTGATATCCCTTTTCTGTAAAACTCAAAAACAAGGAAAAAAACAGAAACTGGCACTGGGCTCTAGGTTAATAGGTTAGTCCCAAAAATAATATAAAATAGCATATTAATGCATATAAAACATCCAAAACAGATAATATAATAGCATGGAACAATAAAAAATTATAGGTACGTTGGAGACGTATCAATGTGCGTGGTAGATAAACGCATCATCCATCATGATGGTTCTCTTCTCTTGCACATAACCATTAGAAGCACAAGTGCATGAAGAATATGATGTAACAATCTTTATGTGCATGGCACTATCCATATGGTGCAACGAAGGAAGGCAAGCAAGCTTCATAAGAAATATGTCAAAATCTCCAAATATATGCGAGAATGCTATGGGGGCAATCTCATTAGCAAGGTTAAAACCATTGTTGCACCCAATACAAGGCAAGTCATCTAGCATGAGAGAGGCAACATATGGAGACATATGACAACATGTAATAGCAAACACGTGCAAAGCATGGCAATAGTGGCTATCAACCGCATGAAATGAGCAAGTATGAATCATGGGTGATGAACTACACAAAGCAAGCATAGTAATCATGTTGTGCAAAATAATGGAGCGAATATGCAACACACTAGAGGAAATCATGGCAATCATGTCATGTGAGCAAATAGTAGATATAGGTAATGCACATGACATATCACAAGCACTAGAAGGCATGATCAAAGTATCATCATAGACATGGGTAACAAAGCAATCATGGCAAAAAGAAGTAATATCTCCACTAAGCTTGCAAATACACATGCAAGTACTAGAATCAAGTGTCATGTGAGATGCAAAGCATGGGTAAAAAATGCATGGCAAAGGCCTAAAGATGAGCATATCATGCAAAGTGAACATGGCAATATGGGCATAAAGTTAGAAGTGATATGTAACCCATAACCATGTGAGGGACATGCATAAGAGATTCCCGAAGTCTTTGCGCGAAGGGAGTGGTGGGAATGAAATTCACGGGATCCCAAGTCATCATTGCTCTCTAGAGCTCATTTCGTCAACTCATGGGATTGTGAGGTTGACGAATATTCATGGGTACCTACACAAAAGAGACACAAACCAAAGAAAGTGTGTGCATGGTAAATGTACACATTATCCATCATGATGTGTATGTGCACATGAGAGTTAGCACAAGATAAGCATCGCTCAAAGAAATTTGAGGCACGGTAGAGAAACATGTCATCCATCATGCAATGATAGTTATTGTGTTCAACATGATTTGGACGTAAATTATAGCAAGTGTGTGGCACAATAATAGAATGTTTATTCATGGGATGCATATGGTGCACACAATCATGGGAATCATGCAATGTATGGGATGGATTAAAATCTCCTAATATGTTTGAGGAAACTATGGGGGTCTCCTCATGAGCAATATCGGAAGCATAATATGGAGAAAATGGACAACATCCAAAACAATGCATATCCGAAGCTAGGTGGTCATGGCATGGCATATGAGATAAATTATGCAAAGGGAGCATATTAATATCATATCAAGAAAAATGAATGCCAATAACCATGGGCTTGTCATCTATGACATATGTGCAAATTGGGTTTATTTTAATGGCATGTGCATAGTCACTACTATGAGATTGCAAATATGACATATGGGTAATCTCATGCATAGCATATGACAAGTCAAGTGGATTATCAAACATGATGTGATAGAGAGAATTATCACAAGAAATCCTATGTAACATGGCATCACAACTAATAGACTCCACATGGCACTCATCAAACTCATGATAAATGGGTAAATCATCGCATGAGGAAGTCGCACTAGCATGAAGCATGTTAATAGGAGGATCGACATCATGCAAGCAATCAATGTCAAGAACGTCCACTAGTGGGACAAGAGCATCACCGTCACCTATGTTACCTTGTGAGGTGGTAAGAACCAACTTATGGTCATCGTGATGGAACCATGTGGGGGGTGCATCATAGTCCACCATGGCCATCGTCTTGTCCAAAGGGGGGACAAAGCCGTCGAGGATCGGCGCGCAATCATATATGGGACCTAGCACCAAATGAGAAGACACAATAGAGGTAGAGGTTAAGTTGTTAGAAATTGAAATGGCCTCACATGCCCTATCAACTACCTCATTCTCTCTATGTGGTGGTGGCTCACTCACTCCCTCAAGGTAGGTGCACCCAATGTCACATATGGTGGAGTCACTCAAATCACTCAAGTGGTGATGGTGGTGGCTCTCCTCACATGGGAATTGCGGCAACTCATCATATATGGGGCTAGTGGTGAAGTCACTCTCACTCTCAATATGGGTGCACAAGTCACTCAACTCATCAACATATGCCTCCTTGGTCGAAGGGAAAATCCCATGCTCAACCATCTTGTAGTCGTCGCCATGGATGAAGGCCGAAGATGGCACATCATCACTCTCGCCTCCAAAGATGGAAGCATCGTCTTGGAGCTTATCGGGCTTGGACATCTCGATGGTACTAGCCTCATGCTCGCCGTCTTGGAGTGTCGTCGTCGTGAAGTGAGCTCGGGGTCGAGTAGATTTTCCCTTCTTGAGTTCTTGTTCCGCCTTGAGAGCACCAATGTAGAGGTCGTCGAGGGACTCGTAGGTGTTGAGGAAGATAGTCTTGACGATGTCGTTGTTCAATCCCATCGTGAAGTGGAACTTCATCCAAATGGGGTCATCCACACCGGCTCATCACAAGGCTTCCTTCATGTTCTTGAAGTACTCGTTGAGGGACTTGGATCCTTGTATGGTGTTCTCCAATTGGTGTTGAAGATGTTCTGTGTAGGCGAAAGGCACAAATTCTCACCGCATCACTTTCTTCGTCTTGGACCAACTCATGTTAAAGCTCTTTGGAGGTTTGTGAAGCCACCAAATCAACGCATAGTCATGGAAGGTACTTGTGGCACACTTCACTTGATCTTCGGAGGGAACTTGATGTAGCTTGAGGTAGTCGTCCATCTTGCGCTCCCACTTGAGGTACTCTTCGGGGTCACTAGCCCCAAAGAATGGAATCTCATTTGCGATGTAGAAGTCGTAGTAGCTCGTGGAAGTAGTGGGCTTGAGCTCATGGAGTAGGCGAAGATGCCGTACATCTGAAGGCGAAGATGCCTTGAAGTCACTTGGCAAAGATGCCAACGTAGTCGAAGAATCTGTAGTGTCGGGGTTGATGTCGCGGTTCTGTAGAGCCCGTGCGCACGGGGGTATAGGAGGCCATGTGCACGGGGGTCACAGGACCGTGTGCATGGGGGTGGCAGAGAAGCCAACTCGCGTCCGGAAGTTTGTTATTCATGGTCTTGCCGATGTCGATGCTTGTGTGTACTTGCCGAAGATGGTAGGTCGGGAGTCTTTGCACTTAAGCATCTTCTCGAAGATGAGGAAGACCTCTTGCGGTTGTTGATGAGGACCTTGAGCTCCTCCATGTGCTTGTCCATCTTGGCGTCGATGAAGTTATTCATAGCATCGAACTCGTCGTCGTGGTTGTAGACTAGAGATGATGTGCTTTGCCTATCCATCACAAGACTCGAGCAAAGGTGAGTAGGAAATGAGATAAACAATACCAAGCTACCTTTTCCCAAAGTTGAGGATGTATCCCGTGTCACTCAATGTGAAATGAAAGAATAGTGGAATTGGTACCGGACTTGTTCACTCACACCTACAAAGTAAAGCTTATCGAGTGGTTTGGTTAGGACAAGTGGCACAAATTCATGCAAATTGAAGTCCAAGATATTGTAAATGTTGAGATAAATCCAAAGGACTCAAAATGCAAAGCAAGTGATCACAAATATAGAGGAGGGCGATAAAGAAGCACACACGGTGGGATAATGGGGCTTGTGCAACTATAGGGATGAGCAATACAAAATTGCCTAACAAAGACTAAGCTCATGTTGCACAAACACTAGGAGAGCACTAGCTTGATTACACACTTGGGCACGAGTCACCACTTGGCACCAACCTATATGTATGCAACAAGAATGTGTCCTATTCCATGTATCCTCATGCACAAGTATCTCTTTTCATGCTAAACTCTCTTTTGCTTATAAGCTTATGATCTTTCTTTTCGTGCTTAAAAGCTTTTTTTGCTCTTCTCTTCCTTTCCACTTTTCTTATTGAGCCTCAACCAAACACATGAGATAAGTATCACAAGATATGCACAGGAGCAAGAAATTGCACTATATGATATATCAAATGATGCAACAATATGATATCGTATCACTAAGGTGCACAAGTTTTCGCGAAGCCCGGCAATACTCGGATAACTAGTCTCAATAGGTATGAAGGTATGCGCAAAGATGGTGGGGCTATCAAGATGTAATGGCAAGGAAGGAAAAGTTTATGACGTAATGGATACCTTCATCACACTTAACCTTTCACGAAGTCGGGGGTAACTGGCCTTGCTTCCGATTGAAGATGATCTCAAAGGACGAATGGTCGTCGTCGATGCGGAATGTCGTGGTGGATGTAGTCGATGGAATGATACAAGTGTCCGGTGGTGGATGAAGATGTAACCGTCCCTAAGTAGCTGAAACACCTTAGGAGACTCAAATCACAACTCAAACAACCACAAATGCAATGGGAACCAAAATGGGTTAGGTTGCGGAAGTTTAATGCGGTGGTGCGGAAATGCGGTTGGTGGCTGTTGTAGGAGGGTTGTGCACACGGGGTCCAAGGCCCATGGACACGGGGCCCGTGCGCACGGGGTTGGGAGCCCGTGGACACGGGGCTGGCGGAAATTTCGCGATTTTTTGGTTAAATTCGAGGGGGGGGGAAGAAAAATTGGGGTATGGGGACGCAATAGGAGGTAGATCTACTTGCTAAACATCAGATCCATGGATCGAAATCAACAAAAACTCACAAGAAACAACAAATCACAAAAAAATTGGTATGGCTCTTTTTGTGGGGAATTTTTGAAATTGGGCAAGAACAAGCAAACTTAGGCTAGAAAATGGTGGGGAGGACTCCAAATTCGTGATCAACGTGGCTCTGATACCATGATGTTGTAGGGCGGAGACCCTAAGTGGAGATCTTTCATGAATTGGAGGGGGATCCCACGAAGAACGCGAAGAACAGAAAGGGAAATCACAAGAGGAACACTCAAGAACAAGTCCAATCACACATCCACTAGACCAACAAACACATGGATCCACAAGATACATGAACAACAAAGGGAAACAAGATACATGGTAAAGTTCATCCCAAATCCTATGAAGGTGATGAATTCTTGATGATCTAGATAGATCCTTCCCACAAGGAGGTCTTGAATCCCTAGGGATCTTCTCCAATGGAGGCCTTGAACTCCAATGGAGTGTTCTCTCTCTCAAGAGGAATCCCAGAAGGGGAGGTACATGAGCTAAGCTCTAATGTCTAGATCTATTCTTAGCTAAGTCTAAATGGAGGAGGAAGAGGAGTATATATAGGTCCAAGGAATGAAGGGGTAAGGAGGGACGAAATGGGGATACATGGGCAAAGCCCAACAGCAACACACAGGGGGCCCCGTGTGCATGGGGTAAGTGGAGCATGTGCGCCTGGGGTCTCCAGCGACCTGACACAGTAGCCCGTGCGCATGGGGTCTGAGGCCCGTGGACACGGGGGTCCCATGGGCAAGGTACACGCCCGTGCGCACGGGGGTCTTCAGGATCGTGCAGCCTGGGAGGCCCGTGGGCACGAGGTTGAGGAGGCCCGTGCACACGGGGTCGCATGGGAGCTTCTGCTTTCTTCTTTGACAGTTCCTTCTCCTTTTCCAGGCTTCCCACTTGGATGGTGTAGTTGTTCTCCTGTGCTTGGACTCCTCCTCGATGAATGTGTAGCTCTGCTCACACCTATGTATGCACATGAGAGAGGGGTCAAGTAGTATACCATCCTCAAAGGGTACAAGTGGACACGTGTAAAGAAGATGATTCACCTTTGTATGCATGAAGAAGATGTGGCATGTGTCACTTGCCAAACGAACTCTTGACATGGTGATGTCCGTAGGATGCTCCACATCAACCTCCATCCTTAATTAAGCTATTCAGTTATTGTAGTTTTTTCCTCAACTAGGGTTAATCCCCTCCCTATTTTCATAGCGTTGTGTGTGTGTGTGCGCGCGTGCGCGCATTCGCACAACTACCCTTTGAATCAATGCTTTGTCATGCTTACTTTCATTGGTCGTGTTACGAGTGCAGGATTTGAAGAATTGCCGGTGGGAAACCAATGGGGACATTAACTTCAATTGGGAAAAGTCGCTAGAAAATAAGGTCAGGGCCATAACCTTAGTTGAGCACATTTGTCATTAATATCCGACACACATATAGATGATGGCTATGACCTAATATCATTATTCTTTATCCTACAGACTCAAGAAAAATATTAGATTAAATGGATTGTACAAGAGAATCCTTGCTAATTCTGGTGTGACGATGATCGAAGAGGCAACAAGTATAATGGATGCTCATATTGTTGAAGTTAGCAAAGGCACATGACAAAACACATATTGGTTGCAATTGGTAGAGCACGGCTCGTCAACATTCCTGAAAGGTTTACGAATTTTTTCATGAGAATTTTTTATATTACCTGTATGGGTGTGATGGTAATGGTAACATGTTTTTATAGCTCCTTTGTGTTCTTCTGCCAGTGTCTCTTGGGTTTCACTTGATTTAATCTTCTTCCACTGGATTTACTCATTGTGATACAGAACTGGTAAAAAAAAGGCATCCGAGCGAGTAATGGGAACCCTACCAACTCGAAGCCTAGCACTACAGTTTAACATCAACATTTTTTTATATTAACATAGATACTGAATTTAATGTTACAAATTTGAAACCTACTTAGTTTGGCATCTATTATCTGCATTTGGGTTAACAAGGAAAGAAAATACTATATTCGTTATTTTGGGTATTCTTCTGGATTGTTCCGACCAACATCAATGTTGATATTTAATTGCAGGAGCTGGCTATTACTTCTGAGAGAGTGAGACATGGGAGGAAGGAGATATAAGGGTGCGTGGTGATCATGGTATGAAGGAAAACACAATGCAATATTTGTCTCAACACAGCTGTAAACCATATGTGACACATTCATTCAAAAATTGTAAGGGACACATCATGTGTGCATAGTGATTCTGAGAGGAGGAGGCATGGGAGGACGACACCAGTGCTTTCAACCATGTTAACATGAATTGCGCCTATGTTGCGCTTGACTAATGAGCACACAAAGCAACCAATCATATGTCCCGTGGCAACGCACGGGCATTCGACTAGTAGCTCTAAAGTGCGGAAGGTGTAATAGCTCTCAAGTGCAATTGGCGGAAGGTCTAGCCATGTACTATGATCAAATGGTGGGAACTTATGTCTAAGCTTAATTGAATTAAAGCAACTCCAATGCGCCGATCAATTTCGTTCGGGCGTGTTTGTTTGGGTCAAAACGGACACAAAGGTCAGCCCAACGCGCCAATCCAAACGGACGCGCGTCCGTTTTTCGTCCACCTACTGACCCATTCCTTGTCTAAATTTGAACCTCATTTGTGTCGGCGCGGACACGAAACGGATGCGCGCGACTCCAGCCTACTCCTTCCCCTGGCCCTCCAGTCGGTGGCACAACCACAACCATTTCCCCTCACTTTCCCAAAAAGCTCCTGGCCGCTCGCCATGGACGACGTGACGACCCTCGACGCTGCCACCGGCCTCACCTCCATCGCCTCCACCAAAGGCAAGCCTCGCGCACCCCGCAAGACTACGGCGCCGCCGAAGAAGAAGTAGTTGACGCCCGAGGAGCGGACTATGCAGTCATCCAAGAGGAAGGGCCAGAGGCACGCGCGGGACCGCAAGCTTGAAGCCATGGCCGTCTCCGCTGCCGCACAGCAGGAGAAAACCAATGCCCGAGTGGCTGGGGCAATGAGGGAGACCCTGCTCTACCTAGGGTTAAACCCTGGCCATCACAGGCTCGTCAGCTCCGCCGTGGCCGCGGCAAGCACAGGCTTGTCAACATTCCATCGGGTGGTACCGCTAGAGTTGTCGCGCGCGTCTGCCACCTAGCCGATTCCCGGCTTCCATGTCTATCCGTAGGCCTCCCGCTTCTTCGGGGAATGCTCGTCGGAGGTGGGCGTGGCGGCGCCATCCACGCCCGCGGCCATGGCCATCAACCATAACGCCACACCGGTGGCCAGTGGATCATCCTCCGGAGGGGCGAGGTGTTGGGAAACGTTGCATGGAAAACAAAAAAAAATCTACGCACATGCAAGATCTATCCATGGAGATGCATAGCAATGAGGGGGGAGAGTGTGTCTACGTACCCTCGTAGACCATAAGCGGAAGCGTTTAGTAATGCGGTTGATATTGTCGAACTTCTTCGCGATCCAACCGATCAAGTACCGAACGTACGGCACCTCCGCGTTCATCACACGTTCAACTCGGTGACGTCCTCGTCTTCTTGATCTAGCAAGACGGCGAAGTAGTGGATGAGTTCCGGCAGCACGACGGCATGGTGATGGTGGTGGTGATGCTATCTCCGCAGGGCTTCGCCTTAGCACTCCGAAAATATGACCGAGGGACGAAACTGTGGAGAGGGGCGCCGCACACGGCTAAGAGATTGTCGTGGGCTATGTGTGGCGCCCCCTCCCATATATATATAGGTGGGGGGAGAGGAGAGGAAGCCAGGAGGTTCCCCAAGTGGGGTCGAATCCCACTTGGGCTCCTGCCCCTAGCCGCGCCCCCCTTGCCTTTCTTAGGCGCACGGGGAAAGGCAGGGGAGGGTGGCGCCCCCCCCCCCTTTCCTTTCTCCCATGAGGAGGGGAAGGCAGGATGGGCTAGCCCTCCCCCTTTCCTTCCCTAGGGCCGACAGCCAAGGAGAGGGCGCGCCAGCCCCCTTGTGGGCAGGTGTGTGCCTCCCCTGGGCCCATAGACCTCTCGGGGGTGGTCGGAACCCCTTCCGGTGATCCGATGACTACCCGGTACCTCCCGAAACGCTTCCGGTGTCCGAATATCATCGTCCTATATATCAACCTTTTCCACCAGACCATTCCAGAGCTCCTCGTCATGTCCGCGATCTCATCCGGGACTCCGAACAACATTCGGTCACGAAATCATATAACTCATACAACACTATATCGTCAACGAACGTTAAGCGTGTGGACCCTATGGGTTCGAGAACTATGTAGACATGATCGAGACACCTCTCCGGTCAATAACCAATAGCGGAACCTGGATGCCCATATTGGTTCCTACATATTCTACGAAGATCTTTATCGGTCGAACCGTTATGACAACATACGTAATTCCCTTTGTCTGTCGGTATGTTACTTGCCCGAGATTCGATCGTTGGTATCTCCATACCTAGTTCAATCTCGTTACCGGCAAGTCTCATTACTCGTTCCGTAATACATCATCTTGTAACTAACTCCTTAGTCATTTTGCTTGCAATCTTATTATGATGTGTATTACCGAGAGGGCCCAGAGATACCTCTCCGATACACGGAGTGACAAATCCTAATCTCGATCCATGCCAACTCAATAGACACCTTCAGAGATACCTGTAGAGCATCTTTATGATCACCCAGTTACGTTCTGATGTTTGATAGCACACAAGGTATTCCTCCGGTATTCGGGAGTTGCATGATCTCATAGTCGAAGGAATATGTATTTGACATGAAGAAAGCAATAGCAATAAACTGAACGATCATCTGCTAAGCTAACGGATGGGTCTTGTCCATCACATCATTCTCCTAATGATGTGATCCCGTTATCAAATGACAACTCATGTCTATGGTTAGGAAACCTTAACCATCTTTTGATCAACGAGCTAGTCTAGTAGAGGCTCACTAGGGACATGGTATTTGTTTATGTATCCACACATGTATTTAAGTTTCCGATCAATACAATTCTAGCATGAATAATAAACCTTTATCATGAATAAGGAAATATAAAATAACAACTTTATTATTGCCTCTAGGGCATATTTCCTTCAGTCTCCCACTTGCACTAGAGTCAATAATCTAGATTACATTGTAATGAATCTAACACCCATGGAGTCTTGGTGCTGATCATGTTTTGCTCGCGGAAGAGGCTTAGTCAACGGGTCTGTTACATTCAGATCCATATGTATTTTGCAAATCTCTATGTCTCCATCCTTGACCTTTTCACAAATGGAGTTGAAGCGTCTCTTGATGTGTTTGGTTCTCTTGTGAAACCTGGATTCCTTCGCTAAGGCTATTGCTCCAGTGTTGTCACAAAAGATTTTCATTGGACCCGATGCACTGGGTATTACACCCAGATCGGATATGAACTCCTTCATCTAGACTCCTTCATGTGCTGCTTCCGAAGCAGCTATGTACTCCGTTTCACACGTAGATCCCACCACGACGCTCTGCTTGGAACTGCACCAACTGACAGCTCCACCATTCAATATAAATACGTATCCGGTTTGTGACTTAGAGACATCTGGATCAGTGTCGAAGCTAGCATCGACGTAACCATTTACAACGAGCTCTTCATCACCTCCATAAATGAGAAACATATCCTTGGTCCTTTTAAGGTACTTGAGGATGTTCTTGACCGCTGTCCAGTGATCCACTCCTGGATTACTTTGGTACCTCCCTGCCAAACTTATGGAAAGGCACACATCAGGTCTGGTACACAGCATAGCATACATGATAGAACCTATGGCTGAGGCATAGGGAATGACTTTCATTTTCTCTCTATCTTCTGAAGTGGTCGGGCTTTGAGTCTGACTCAACTACACACCTTGTAACACAGGCAAGAACCCTTTCTTTGACTGATCCATTTTGAACTTCTTCAAAACTTTGTCAAGGTATGTGCTTTGTGAAAGTCCTATTAAGCATCTCGATCTATCCCTATAGATCTTGATGCCCAATATATAAGCAACTTCACCGAGGTCTTTCATTGAAAAATTCTTATTCAAGTATCCTTTTATGCTATCCAGAAATTCTATATCATTTCCAATCAACAATACGTCATCCACATATAATATCAGAAATGCTACAGAGCTCCCACTCACTTTCTTGTAAATACAGGCTTCACCGTAAGTCTGTATAAAACCATATGCTTTGATCACCTCATCAAAGCATATATTCCAACTCCGAGATGCTTGCACCAGTCCATAGATGGATCGCTAGAGCTTGCACACTTTGTCAGCACATTTAGGATCGACAAAACCTTCTGGTTGCATCATATACAACTCTTCTTTAAGAAATCCATTAAGGAATGCAGTTTTGACGTCCATTTGCCAGATTTCATAATCATAAAATGCAGCAATTGCTAACATGATTCGGACAGACTTAAGCATCGCTACGGGTGAGAAAGTCTCATCATAGTCAACCCCTTGAACTTGTCGAAAACCTTTTGCGACAAGTCGAGCTTTGTAGAAAGTAACATTACCATCAGCGTCAGTCTTCTTCTTGAAGATCCATTTATTCTCTATGGCTTGCCGATCATCGGGCAAGTCCACCAAAGTCCATACTTTGTTCTCATACATGGATCCTATCTCAGATTTCATGGCCTCAAGCCATTTATCAAAATCTGGGCTCATCACAACTTCTTCATAGTTTGTAGGTTCGCCATGGTCTAATAACATAACTTCCAGGATAGGATTACCGTACCACTCTGGTGCAGATCGTGCTTTGGTCGACCTACGAGGTTCAGTAGTAACTTGATCTGAAGTTTCCTGACCATTATCATTTGCTTTCACTCTAGTTGGTGTAGGCATCATGGGAACGGTTTTCTGTGATGTGCTACTTTCCAATTCGAGAGAAGGTACAATTACCTCATCAAGTTCTACTTTCCTCCCACTCACTTCTTTCGAGAGAAACTCCTTCTCAAGAAAGGGTCCATTCTTGGCAACAAAGATCTTGCCTTCGAATATGTGGTAGAAGGTGTACCCAATAGTTTCCTTAGGGTATCCTATGAAGACACACTTTTTCGATGTAGGTTCGAGCTTATCAGGCTGAAGCCTTTTGACATAAGCGTCGCATCCCAAACTTTAAGAAACGACAGCTTAGGTTTCTTGCCAAACCACAGTTCATACAGTGTCGTCTCAATAGATTTAGACGGTGCCCTATTTAACGTGAATGCATCTGTCTCTAATGCATAACCCCAAAATGATAGTGGTAAATCAGTAAGAGACATCATTGAACGCACCATATCTAATAAAGTACGGTTAAGACGTTCGGACACACCATTACGTTGTGGTGTTCCAGGTGGCGTGAGTTGTGAAACAATTTCACATTGTTTTAAATGAAGGCCAGACTCGTAACTCAAATATTTGCCTCCGCGATCAGATCGTAGAAACTTTATTTTCTTGTTACGATGATTCTCCACTTCACTCTGAAATTCTTTGAACTTTTCAAATGTTTCAGACTTGTGTTTCATCAAGTAGATATACCAATACCTACTAAAATCATATGTGAAGGTTAGAAAATAACGATACCCGCCGCGTGCCTCAACACTCATCGGACCGCATACATCGGTATGTATTATTTCCAATAAGTCATTAGCTCGCTCCATTGTTCTGGAGAACGGAGTTTTAGTCATCCTGCCCATGAGGCATGGTTCGCAAGTATCAAATGATTCATAATCAAGTGAGTCCAAAAGTCCATCCGCATGGAGTTTCTTCATGCGTTTTACACCAATATGACCTAAACGGCAGTGCCACAAGTATGTTGCGCTATCATTATCAACTTTGCATCCTTTGGCATCAATATTATGAATATGTGTATCACTACGATTGAGATTCAACAAGAATAGACCATTCATTAAGGGTGCATGACCATAAAAGATATTACTCATATAAATAGAACAACCATTATTCTCTGACTTAAATGAATAACCGTCTCGCAATAAACAAGATCCAGATATAATGTTCATGCTCAACGCTGGCACCAAATAACAATTATTGAGGTCTAAAACTAATCCCGAAGGTAGATGTAGAGGTAGCGTGCCGACGCCAATCACATCGACCTTGGAACCATTCTCGACGCACATCGTCACCTCGTCCTTAGCCAATCTTCGTTTATTCCGCAGCTCCTGTCTCGAGTTACAAATATGAGCAACCGAACCAGTATCAAATACCCAGGCGCTACTACGAGTATTAGTAAGGTACACATCAATTACATGTATATCAAATATACCTTTGTTCACTTTGCCATCCTTCTTATCCGCCAAAAATTTGGGCAGTTCCGCTTCCAGTGACCATTCCCTTTGCAGTAGAAGCACTCAGTTTCAGGCTTGGGTCCAGCTTTGGGCTTCTTCACGGGAGCGTCAACTTGCTTGCCATTCTTATTGAAGTTCCCTTTCTTTCCCTTGCCCTTTTTCTTGAAACTAGTGGTCTTGTTAACCATCAACACTTGATGTTCCTTCTTGATTTCTACCTCCGCGGCTTTAAGCATTGCGAAGAGCTCAGGAATCATTTTCGTCATCCCTTGCATATTATAGTTCATCACGAAGCCTTTGTAGCTTGGTGACAGTGATTGAAGAACTCTGTCAATAACACTATCAACTGGAAGATCAACTCCCAGCTGAGTCAAGTGGTTATGATACCCAGACATTTTGAGTATGTGTTCACTGACAGAACTGTTCTCCTCCATTTTGCAGCTATAGAACTTGTTGGAGACTTCATATCTCTCAACCCGGGCATTTGCTTTGAAATATTAACTTCAACTCTTGGAACATCTCATATGCTCCATGACGTTCAAAACGTCTTTGAAGTCCTGGTTCTAAGCCGTAAAGCTTGGCACACTGAACTATTGAGTAGTCATCAGACCATGTTTGCCACGCGTTCACAATGTCTAGATTTGCGGGAGTGGGCTTGTCACCTAGCGGTGCATCAAGGACATAATTCTTCTGTGCAGCAATGAGGATAATCCTCAAGTTACGGACCTAGTCTGTGTAGTTGCTACCATCATCTTTCAACTTAGCTTTCTCTAGGAACGCATTAAAATTCAGGGGAACGGTAGCTCGGGCCATTGATCTACAACATAGATATGAAAAACTATCAGGACTAAGTTCATGATAAATTAAGTTCAATTAATCAAATTACTAATGAACTCCCACTTAAATAAACATCCCTCAAGTTATCTAAGTGATACATGATCCAAATCAACTAACCCATGTCCGATCATCACGTGAGATGGGGTAGTCATCAATGGTGAACATCTCTATGTTGATCATATCTACTATACGACTCATGTTCGACCTTTCGGTCTCAAGTGTTCCGAGACCATGTATGTACATGCTAGGCTCGTCAAGTTTAACCCAAGTATTCTGCATGTGCAAAACTGTCTTACACCCGTTGTATGTGAATGTAGAGTCTATCACACCCGATCATCACGAGGTGCTTTGAAACGACGGACTTTGGCAACGGTGCATACTCGGGGAGAACAGTTTTATCTTGAAATTTAGTGAAGGGATCATCTTATAATGCTACCGCCATTCTAAGCAAAATAAGATGCATAAAAGATAAACATCACATGCAATCAAAATATGTGACATGATATGGCCATCATCATCTTGTGCTTTTGATCTCCATCTCCAAAGCATCATCATGATCTCCATCGTCACCGGCTCGACACCTTGATCTCCATGGTTGCGTCGGGGTCGTCTCGCCAACTATTGCTTCTACAACTATAGCTAACGCATAGCGATAAAGTAAAGCAATTGCATGGCGCTTGCATTTCATACAATAATTAAGAGACAACCCTAAGGCTCCTGCCGGTTGTCAATATTACAAAACATGATCATCTCATACAACAATGTATATCACATCACGTCGTGATCATATCACATCACAACATGCCCTGCAAAAACAAGTTAGACATCCTCTACTTTCTGGTTGCAAGTGTTACGTGGCTGCTACGGGCTTCTAGCAAGAACCGTTCTTACCTACGCAAAAACCACAACGGTGATTTATCAAGTTTGTTGTTTTAACCTTCTTCAAGAACAGGCCATAGTCAAATTCGATTCAACTAAAGTAGGAGAAACAGACACCCGCCAGCCACCTTTATGCAAAACTAGTTGCATGTCAGTCGGAGGAACCGGTCTCATGTGCGTGGACATGTAAGGTTGGTCCAGGCTGCTTCATCCCACAATACTGCCGAATCAAAATAAGACGTTGGTGGTAAGCAGTATGACTATCACCGCCCACAACTTTTTGTGTTCTACTCATGCAAATCATCTACGCATAGACCTGGCTCGGATGCCACTGTTGGGAAACGTTGCATGGAAAACAAAAAAAATCTTCGCACACGCAAGATCTATCCATGGAGATGCATAGCAACGAGGGGGGAGAGTGTGTCTATGTACCCTCATAGACCGTAAGCCGAAGTGTTTAGTAACGCGGTTGATGTAGTCGAACTTCTTCGTGATCCAACCGATCAAGTACCGAACGTACGACACCTCCGCGTTCAGCACATGTTCAGCTCGGTGACGTCCTCGTCTTCTTGATCCAGCAAGACGGCGAAGTAGTGGATGAGTTCCGGCAGCACGACGGCGTGGTGACGGTGGTGGTGATGCTATCTCCGCAGGGCTTCGCCTAAGCACTCTGAAAATATGAACGAGGGACGAAACTGTGGAGAGGGGCGCCGCACATGGCTAAGAGATTGTCGTGGGCTATGTGTGGCGCCCCCTTCCACATATATATAGGTGAGGGAGAGGAGAGGCAGCCAGGAGGTGCCCCAAGTGGGGCCGAATCCCACTTGGGCTCCTGCCCCTAGCCGCGCCCCCCCCTTGCCTTTCTTAGGCGCACGGGGAAAGGCAGGGGAGGGTGGCGCCCCCCCTTTCCTTTCTCCCATGAGGAGGGGAAGGCAGGATGGGCTAGCCCTCCCCCTTTCCTTCCCTAGGGCCGGCGGCCAGGGAGAGGGCGCGCCAGCCCTCTTGTGGGCTGGTGTGTGCCTCTGATACGTCTCCAACGTATCTATAATTTATGAAGTATTCATGCCATGTTTACAACAATTTTATATGGTTTTGGTATGATTTTATTAGAACTAACCCGGACTGACGCTGTTTTCAGCAGAACTACCATGGTGTCGTTTTTTTTGTGCAGAAATAAAAGTTCTCGGAATGAGCTGAAAATTTACGGAGAATATTTTTGGAAAATATAAAAAATACTGGAGCGAAAAGATACCAGAGAGGAGTCCCGAGGCAACCACAAGGGTGGAGGGCGCCCCCCTGCCTTGCCGCCGCCTCGTGGACCCCCTTGACTTGTCCCTGACGCCAAAACCTCCTTTAAATAAAGAAAACTTCAGAAATAAACCTAGATCGGGAGTTCCGCTGCTGCAAGCCTCTGTAGCCACGAAAAACCAATTGGGAGCCCGTTCCGGCACCCTGTCGGAGGGGGAAAACCATCACCGGAGGCCATCTTCATCATCCCGGCGATCTCCATGACGAGGAGGGAGTAGTTCACCCTCGGGGCTGAGGGTATGTACCAGTAGCTATGTGTTTGATCTCTCTCTCTCTCGTGTTCTTGATTTTGCAAGATCTTGATGTACCGCGAGCTTTGTTATTATAGTTGGATCATATGGTGTTTCTCCCCCTCTACCTTCTTGTGATGAATTGAGTCTTGCTCTTTGAGGTTTCGTTATGTTGGATTGAGTATTGGATTTGAGAACACTTGATGTATGTCTTGCGATGGGATATCTGTGGTGACAATGGGATGTTCTATTGATTCACTTGATGTATGTTTTGGCACTCAACTCGCGGATTCCCGAGGTGACATTGGGGTAATCTATGCATAGGGGTTGATGCACGTTTTCGTCCTACGTTCTCCGATAGAAACTTTGGAGTGATTCTTTGTTGCACGTTGAGGGATTGTTATATGATCCAATTATGTTATCATTGTTGAGAGAATTTGCACTAGTGAAAGTATGAACCCTAGGCCTTGTTTCTAAGCATTGCAATACCGTTTTTGCTCACTTTTGTTACTAGTTACCTTGCTGTTTTTATATTTTCAGATTACAAAAACCTATATCTACTATCCATATTACACTTGTATCACCATCTCTTCGCCGAACTAGTGCACCTATACAATTTACCATTGTATTGGGTGTGTTGGGGACACAAGAGACTCTTTGTTATTTGGTTGCAGGGTTGTTTGAGAGAGACCATCTTCATCCTACGCCTCCCACGGATTGATAAACCTTAGGTCATCCACTTGAGGGAAATTTGCTACTGTCCTACAAAACTCTACGCTTGGAGGCCCAACACGAGTCTACAAGAAGAAGGTTGCGTAGTAGACATCAAGATCTTTTCTGGCGCCGTTGCCGGGGAGGCTAGGTAAGCGGCACTCACATCCCGTCAACGAAGCTCTTTTCTGGCGTCGTTGCCGGGGAGGTGAGTGCTTGAAGGTATATCTTTAGATCTTGCAATCGAATCTTTTAGTTTCTTGTTTTATCACTAATTTAGTTTATAAAAGAAAACTACAAAAAAAATGGAATTGAGGTTGCCTCATACGCTTCATCTTTTAAATGTCTTTCATGAAAATGATGGAAAGGAAAATTGTGCTCAAGTGTTAGAAGAAGAAGTCTATAAAATGTTTGGCATAAAATCTTTGAATGATGAGCATGATTGCAATGTTGTTAGTATGAATTCCTTGAATATCCATGATGCTAATGATATGCAAAGCCACAAGCTTGGGGATGCTATGTTTGATGAAGATGATATTTTTAGTCCCCCAAGTTTTGATGTGCAAATTTATTATGATGATAGCATGCCTCCTATTTATGATGATTATGTTGATGAAAGTGGGTTTGGAAGAGTGTCAACTCTAGGTAATGATCCCACTATTTTGGAGGGTGTTGAATCTTATAATATTTATGAAAGTGGATTTGGAGAGGTCATGACTTTATTTAGTGATGAATCCACTATTTTGGAAGAGGTTCCAATTGATTATGAGAACAAAGTTGCTACCTATGATGATTATTGTGATGACATGTATGCTATAAAGAATAATGATAACCATGAAACTTGTCATCATGATTTTAATTTTCAATTGGATTATGCCTCACATGATAGTTATATTGTTGAATTCATTCATGATGCTACTGAAAATTATTATGAGGGGGGAACATATGCTTGTAGGAATTGCAATAATATCAAGTTTCCTCTCTATGTGTTGAAAATCTTGAAGTCATGCTTGTTTTGCCTTCCTATGCTAGTTGATTCTTGCTCCCATAAATTGCTTGCTCACAAAATCCCTATGCATAGGAAGTGGGTTAGACTTAAATGTGCTAGTTATATGCTTCATGATGCTCTTGTTATGTTTCAATTCTTATCTTTTACGTGAGCATCATTGAAATCATCATGCCTAGTTAAAAAGGCATTAAAGAAAAGCGCTTGTTGGGAGACAACCCAATATTTAACCCTACTATTTTTTTGTGTTCACATGATTAATATACTGTATTAATCATGTTTTATAGCTTTTGTTTGAATAAAGTGCCAAGTAAAGCCTTTGGGATAGTGTGGTTGATAGTTGATTTGATTCTGTGCAAAAACAGAAACTTTTGCGCCCAGTAACAGAATTGTTAAAATTCACTGGAATGTCGAAAAACTCTGAATTGTGTACAGAGGATTTATATACAAATTGTCTATGTTGTCCTAATTTTTTAGAATTTTTGGAGTAACAGAAGTATGAGCTTAATTCAGATCTTTACAGACTGTTCTGTTTTTGACAGATTCTGTTTTCAATGCATAGTTTGCTTGTTTTCTAGTTTCTATGGCTTATATTGCTCAATATAAATTGTAGAAATGATAATGTACAATAGGCATCATGTGATAAAAAATTTGAATCTTGTCTTGACAGTACCAAAGTGAATGATTTGTTTTATCATACTAACCCATCTCACGAGGTTCCGTTAAGTTTTGTGTGATTGAAGTTTTCAAGTTTTGGGTGAGATATCGATATGGGGAGAATAAGGAGTGACAAGAACCTCAGCTTGAGGATTCCCAAGGCACCCCAAGGTAATATTCAAGGAAGATCCAAGCAACTAAGCTTGGGGATGCCCCGGAAGGCATCCCCTCTTTCATCTCCAACATTATCGGTAACCTTACTTGGGGCTATATTTTTATTCGTCACATGATATGAGTTTTGCTTGGAGCATCATTTTATTTTATTAGTATTTGATTTCTGTTATTTATAGTAATGTTTTGCATGTTTTATTTCAATAAAAGCGTCAAGTATAGCCTTTACCATGCTTATTTTGCAAGTCTATATGTTGCTGTTTGAAAACAGAAAGTTTTGTATCATTGTATGAATTCTTATGGAAAGTAATAAGGTTATAAATTCTTGAAATTTTTACAAAACGAGTAAAAACAAATTTTATACAGTGTGCTAATTTTTCAGAATTTTTGGAGTTAGGGAAGTATGAGTATAATTGCACTATTTACAGACTGTCCTGTTTAGACAGATTGCTGTTATGTTTGCATTGTTTGCATATGTTTACTTGTTTAATGATTCTATTTGAGGATAGGAGTATTAAATATGCAGAGGCATTTAGTATGAAATGTTAAATAATAATTTTAGTGATTTGCTACAGTAGATAATTATAAGGTTTTGCATTTAATTTATACTAACTTTTCTCACGAGTTCTTGTTGAGTTTTGTGTGGATGAAGTTTTTAAGATCTAGGGAAACCGCGATATGAGAGGAATTAAGTAGACACAAAAGCTCAAGCTTGGGGATGCCCAAGGCATCCCTAGTTAATATTTCAAGAAGTCTTAAGCATCTAAGCTTGGGGATGCCCCGGTAGGCATCCCACCTTTCTTCAGCAAGAATTATCGGTTAGTATCGGTTGAGCCTAAGTTTTTGCTTCTTCACATGATGTGTGCTATTTTTAGAATGTCATTTTATTTTATTTTACTTGCTGTTTGAATAAAATACTTAAGATCTAAATTATTATTTTGGAGAGAGAGTCTTCACATAGCTACTTAATTATTTGACTACTCATTGATCTTCACTTATATCTTTTTGGAGTAGTTTGTCATTTACTCGTGTGCTTCACTTATATCCTATGAGTAAATGGTTGAATGAATTGAATATCATAAATAAGAAATTATATATGTTTCATATGCTTATCCATGGGGAGTAATGACTTCACATATAAGAAGTATAGGTGGTAAATTTATTGAAAGTTAGCAAACATATTGGTCACTTGAACAATTCATGAAAGAATATTGAAGGAAGAGAGATTTCACATATAAATATACTATCTTGGACATCTTCTATGATTGTGAGCCCCATTAATTATTTTTAAACTTGAGCATATTAGTTGAAGTTGAACAAGGAAGACAACATAATGAGTTATGCTTGGGTATATTTGTATAGAAGTTATATTGTTATGGATCCTCCAACATGTGGTGCTTGCTATTTAGAATCTTTTGCTAGCCAAAATTTCTGTACTAAGCAGGAATACTGCTTGTGCATCCAAAATCCTTGAACCAAGTTTCTTCCATGAGTGTCCACCATACCTACCTATATGCGGTATTTACCTGCCGTTCCAAGTAAATTTGCATGTGCCAAACTCTAAACCTTTAAATTATAATCTGTTTGTATGCCCAAATCGCTCATGTAGCGACTAGGGGCTGTCAGTATCTTCTATGCTAGGTGGGTTATTCTCATGATGAGTGTTGATTCACTTGTCATTCACGAGAAAGTGGCTGGTAATCAGGATGCCCAGTTCCATGCTCGAAATCAAATCAAAATATAATCATCAAACAAAACTCCCCCAGGATTGTTGTTGGTATGGACGGTACTCGTTGTTTCGAATCAGCCGTGGAGTGTGATTGTTGGTGGAGGGGGAGTAAAAACTTCACCATTCTGTTTGGGAACCGCCTATAATGTGTCTAGCATGGAAGATAGTGAGAACTCTCGGTCGTTATGTTAACAATGAAAGCATACTTCTCAAAATTATATTCATCTCTATTTTAAAAGCTTCGAGCACTGGCACCTCTGCAAATCCCTGCTTCCCTCTGCGAAGGGCCCATCTTTTACTTTTATGCAAGAGTCAGTAGTATTCCTTCTCATTCCAACCTACTCTTTAGTTGGCAAGCATCATGTGATGGGGAAAGATCTAAGCATATATGGCCATTCAAATATATTTGATCATGAATTATTATTGTTGACAATTATCTATATGATAAATAAATTGGGAGGCGAAACACTAAGCCCCTATCTTTCTCTGTGTTCGATGGATGCTATTTGTTCTAAAAATATGCTTTGAGTGGTAGCAATCATGGAAGACTATATGATAGTTGAGTATGTGGAATTTGCTAAATCAAAGCTCTTACATAGACCCTTCCTAAAAATAAGATGAATTGCAATTGTTTGATGACTGAGAACATAGTTTGTTAGTTTTCAAGAAAGTTTATGGTCTATGCTTTAACATGTGAATGGCTTGCTACTTGATCATGAGAAGTTTTATGAGATGAGCAACTGTTTATGATATATAATGATGCTAGAAAAGGTGATTGAAATTATTATTGATCAAACTTGTGCACTTGCTAGCATTCACACTTCATAAATTATTTCTTTTATCATTTACCTACTCGATGACGAGCAGGAATTAAGCTTGGGGATGCTGATACGTCTCCAATGTATCTATAATTTATGAAGTAATCATGCCATGTTTACAACAATTTTATATGGTTTTGGTATGATTTTATTAGAACTAACCCGGACTGACGCTGTTTTCAGCAGAACTACCATGGTGTCATTTTTTTTGTGTAGAAATAAAAGTTCTCGGAATGAGCTGAAAATTTACGGAGAATATTTTTGGAAAATATAAAAAATACTGGAGCGAAAAGATACCAAAGAGGAGTCCCGAGGCAACCACAAGGGTGGAGGGCGCGCCCCCTGCCTTGCCGCCGCCTCGTGGACCCCCTTGACTTGTCCCCGACGCCAAAACCTCCTATAAATAAAGAAAACTCCAGAAATAAACCTAGATCGGGAGTTCCGCCGCCGCAAGCCTCTGTAGCCACGAAAAACCAATTGGGAGCCCGTTCCGGCACCCTGTCGGAGGGGAAAACCATCACCGGAGGCCATCTTCATCATCCTGGCGGTCTCCATGACGAGGAGGGAGTAGTTCACCCTCGGGGCTGAGGGTATGTACCAGTAGCTATGTGTTTGATCTCTCTCTCGTGTTCTTGATTTTGCACGATCTTGATGTACCGCGAGCTTTGTTATTATAGTTGTATCATATGGTGTTTCTCCCCCTCTACCTTCTTGTGATGAATTGAGTCTTGCTCTTTGAGGTTTCGTTATGTTGGATTGAGTATTGGATTTGAGAACACTTGATGTATGTCTGTTGGAAATATGCCCTAGAGGCAATAATAAAGTGGTTATTATTATATTTCCTTGTTCATGATAATTGTCTATTGTTCATGCTATAATTGTGTTATCCGGAAATCGTAATACATGTGTGAATACATAGACCACAACATGTCCCTAGTAAGCCTCTAGTTGACTAGCTCGTTGATCAATAGATGGTTATGGTTTCCTGACCATGGACATTAGATGTCGTTGATAACGGGATCACATCATTAGGAGAATGATGTGATGGACAAGACCCAATCCTAAGCATAGCACTAGATCGTGTAGTTCGTTTGCTAAAAGCTTTTCTAATGTCAAGTATCATTTCCTTAGACCATGAGATTGTGCAACTCCCGGATACCGTAGGAATGCTTTGGGTGTATCAAACGTCACAACGTAACTGGGTGACCATAAAGGTGCACTACAGGTATCTCCGAAAGTGTCTGTTGGGTTGGCACGAATCGAGACTGGGATTTGTCACTCCGTGTGACGGAGAGGTATCTCTGGGCCCACTCGGTAATGCATCATCATAATGAGCTCAATGTGACTAAAGAGTTAGCCACGGGATCATGCGTTACGGAACGAGTAAAGAGACTTGCCAGTAACGAGATTGAACAAGGTATAGGGATACCGACGATCGAATCTCGGGCAAGTATCATACCGGTAGACAAAGGGAATTGTATACGGGATTGATTGAATCCTCGACATCGTGGTTCATCCGATGAGATCATCGTGGAACATGTGGGAGCCAACATGGGTATCCAGATCCCGCTGTTGGTTATTGGCCGGAGAGATGTCTCGGTCATGTCTGCATGGTTCCCGAACCCGTAGGGTCTACACACTTAAGGTTCGGTGACGCTAGGGTTATTACGGGAAATAGTATGTGGTTACCGAATGTTGTTCGAAGTCCCGGATGAGATCCCGGACGTCACGAGGAGTTCCGGAATGGTCCGGAGGTGAAGAATTATATATGGGAAGTCCAGTTTCAGTCACCGGAATGGTTTCGGGGGTTATCGGTATTGTACCGGGACCACCGGAAGGTGTCCGGGGGTCCACCGGGTGGGGCCACCTGCCCCGGTGGGCCAAGTGGGCTGAGCAAGGGAGGGAACCAGCCCCTGGTGGGCTGGTGCGCCCCCCCCCCCCCAAGGGGCCCAAGGCGCCTAGGGTTGAAAACCCTAGGGGGTGGGGGCGCCTCCCACCAAACTTGGGGGGCAAGTTCCCCCCCTTGGCCGCCGCCCCCCCTTAGATGGGATCTAAGGGGGCCGGCCCCCTCTCCCCTTCACCCTATAAATAGAGGGGGGGTGGGAGGGCAGCAGGACCTGATCCCTGGCGCAGCCCTCCCCCTTCTCCAACACCTCCTCCTCCTCCGTTGAGCTTGGCGAAGCCCTGCCGGAGAACTGCAAAGTTCCACCACCACGCCGTCGTGCTGCTGGAGCTGTCTTCCTCAACCTCTCCCACCTCCTTGCTGGATCAAGGCGCGGGAGACGTCACCGAGCTGCACGTGTGTTGAACGCGGAGGCACCGTTGTTCGGTGCTTAGATCGGAATCGACCGCGATCTGAATCGCTGCGTGTACGACTCCTCCAACCGCGTTCTTGCAACGCTTCCGCATCACGATCGTCAAGGGTATGAAGATGCACTCCTCCCTCTCTCATTGCTAGTCTCTCCATAGATTGATCTTGGTGATGCGTAGGAATTTTTTTTGATTTACTACTACGTTCCCCAACAGTGGCATCATGAGCTAGGTCTATGCGTAGTTTCTTGCACGAGTAGAACACAAGTTGTTGTGGGTGTCGATTTTGTCAATTCTCTTGCCGTTACTAGTCTTATCTTGATTCGGCGGCATCGTGGGATGAAGCGGCCCAGACCGACCTTACACGTACGCTTACGTGAGACAGGTTCCACCGACTGACATGCACTAGTTGCATAAGGTGGCTAGCGGGTGTCTGTCTCTCCCACTTTAGTCGGATCGGATTCGATGAAAAGGGTCCTTATGAAGGGTAAATAGAAATTGGCATATCACGTTGTGGTTTTGGCGTAGGTAAGAAACGTTCTTGCTAGAAACCTATAGCAGGCACGTAAAAAAATTTGCAACAACAATTAGAGGACGTCTAACTTGTTCTTGCAGCATATGCCGTGTGATGTGATATGGCCAAAAGGATGTGATGAATGATATATGTGATGTATGAGATTGATCATGTTCTTGTAATAGGAATCACGACTTGCATGTCGATGAGTATGACAACCGGCAGGAGCCATAGGAGTTGTCTTAATTTATTGTATGACCTGCGTGTCAATGAAAAACGCCATGTAATTACTTTACTTTATTGCTAACCGTTAGCCATAGTAGTAGAAGTAATAGTTGGCGAGGCAAGTTCATGAAGACACGATGATGGAGATCATGGTGTCATGCCGGTGACGATGATGATCATGGTGCCCCGAAGATGGAGATCAAAAGGAGCAAAATGATATTGGCCATATCATGTCACTATTTGATTGCATGTGATGTTTATCATCTTTTTACATCTTATTTGCTTAGAACGACGGTAGCATAAATAAGATGATCCCTCACTAAAATTTCAAGAAAGTGTTCCCCCTAACTGTGCACCGTTGCGAAGGTTCGTTGTTTCGAAGCACCACGTGAAGATCGGGTGTGATAGATTCTAACGTTCGAATACAACGGGTGTAAGCCAGATTTACACATGCAAAACACTTAGGTTGACTTGACGAGCCTAGCATGTACAGACATGGCCTCGAAACACGGAAGACCGAAAGGTCGAACATGAGTCGTATAGAAGATACGATCAACATAGAGATGTTCACCGTTGATGACTAGTCCGTCTCATGTGATGATCGGACACGGCCTAGTCGATTCGGATCATGTATCACTTAGATGACTAGAGGGATGTCTATCTGAGTGGGAGTTCATAGAATAATTTGATTAGATGAACTTAATTGTCATGAACTTAGTCTAAAATCTTTACAATATGTCTTGTAGATCAAATGGCCCACGCTAATGTTGCCCTCAACTTCAACGCGTTCCTAGAGAAAACCAAGCTGAAAGACGATGGTAGCAACTACACGGACTGGGTCCGTAACCTGAGGATCATCCTCATAGCTGCCAAGAAAGCTTATGTCCTTGAAGCACCACTAGGTGACGCACCTATTTTCCCGGCAACTCAAGACGTTATGAATGCCTGGCAGTCGCGTAGTGATGATTACTCCCTGGTTCAGTGCAGCAAGCTTTACAGCTTAGAACCGGGGCTCCAAAAGCGTTTTGAGCAACACGGAGCATATGAGATGTTCCAAGAGCTGAAAATGGTTTTCCAAGCTCATGCCCGGGTCGAGAGATATGAAGTCTCCGACAAGTTCTACAGTTGTAAGATGGAGGAGAATAGTTCTGTCAGCGAGCATATACTCAAAATGTCTAGGTTGCACAACCGCTTGTCTCAGCTGGGAGTTAATCTCCCGGATGACGCGGTCGTTGACAGAATCCTTCAGTCGCTTCCACCTAGCTACAAGAGCTTTGTGATGAACTTCAATATGAAGGGGATGGAGAAAACCATTCCTGAGATATATTCAATGCTGAAATCAGCGGAGGTGGAGATCAAAAAGGAACATCAAGTGTTGATGGTGAATAAAACCACTAAGTTCAAGAAAGGCAAGGGTAAAAAGAACTTCAAGAAGGACGGCAAGGGAGTTGCCGCGCCCGGTAAGCAAGCTACCGGGAAGAAGCCAAAGAATGGACCCAAGCCTGAGACTGAATGCTTTTATTGCAAGGGAAACGGTCACTGGAAGCGGAACTGCCCCAAGTACTTAGCGGATAAGAAGGCCGGCAATACCAAAGGTATATGTGATATACATGTTATTGATGTGTACCTTACCAGCGCTCGTAGTAGCTCCTGGGTATTTGATACCGGTGCGGTTGCTCATATTTGTAACTCAAAACAGGAGCTGTGGAATAAGCGGAGACTGGCGAAGAACGAGGTGACGATGCGAGTCGGGAATGGTTCCAAGGTCGATGTGATCGCCGTCGGCACGCTACCTCTTCATCTGCCTACGGGATTAGTTTTAAACCTCAATAATTGTTATTTAGTACCAGCTTTGAGCATGAACATTGTATCAGGATCTCGTTTGATGCGAGATGGCTACTCATTTAAATCCGAGAATAATGGTTGTTCTATTTATATGAGAGATATGTTTTATGGTCATGCCCCGCTGGTCAATGGTTTATTTTTATTGAATCTCGAACGTGATGTTACACATATTCATAGTGTGAATGCCAAAAGATGTAAGGTTGATAATGATAGTCCCACATACTTGTGGCACTGCCGCCTTGGTCACATTGGTGTCAAACGCATGAAGAAACTCCATGCAGATGGACTTTTGGAGTCTCTTGATTATGAATCATTTGACACGTGCGAACCATGCCTCATGGGCAAAATGACCAAGACTCCGTTCTCCGGGACAATGGAGCGAGCAACCAACTTATTGGAAATCATACATACTGATGTGTGCGGTCCAATGAGCGTTGAGGCTCGCGGTGGTTATCGTTATGTTCTCACCCTCACTGATGACTTAAGTAGATATGGGTATGTCTACTTAATGAAACACAAGTCTGAGACCTTCGAAAAGTTCAAGGAATTTCAGAGTGAGGTAGAGAATCAACGTGACAGGAAAATAAAGTTCTTACGATCAGATCATGGAGGGGAATATTTGAGTCACGAGTTTGGCACGCACTTAAGGAAATGTGGAATTGTTTCACAACTCACGCCGCCTGGAACACCTCAGCATAATGGTGTGTCCGAACATCGTAATCGTACTCTATTGGATATGGTGCGATCTATGATGTCTCTTACCGATCTACCGCTATCATTTTGGGGTTATGCTTTAGAGTCCGCCGCATTCACTTTAAATAGGGCTCCGTCAAAATCCGTTGAGACGACACCGTATGAATTATGGTTTGGGAAGAAACCTAAGCTGTCGTTTCTGAAAGTTTGGGGATGCGATGCTTATGTCAAGAAACTTCAACCTGAAAAGCTCGAACCCAAATCGGAAAAATGCGTCTTCATAGGATACCCTAAAGAAACTATTGGGTATACCTTCTACCTTAGATCCGAAGGCAAGATCTTTGTTGCCAAGAATGGATCCTTTCTGGAGAAAGAATTTCTCTCTAAAGAAGTAAGTGGGAGGAAAGTAGAACTTGATGAGGTACCCCCTCTTGAACCGGAGAGTAGCACAGCTCAGGAAGATGTTTCTGTGGTGCCTGCACCAACTAGAGAGGAAGTTAATGATGATGATCATGAAACTTCGGATCAAGTTGCTACTGAACTTCGTAGGTCCACGAGGACACGTTCCACACCAGAGTGGTACGGCAACCCTGTCTTGGAAGTCATGTTGTTAGACAATGGTGAACCTTCGAACTATGAAGAAGCGATGGCGGGCCAGGATTCCAACAAATGGCTTGCAGCCATGAAATCCGAGATAGGATCCATGTATGAAAACGAAGTATGGACTTTGACAGACTTGCCCGATGATCGGCAAGCCATAGAGAACAAATGGATCTTTAAGAAGAAGACAGACGCGGATGGTAATGTGACCATCTATAAGGCTTGACTTGTCGCTAAGGGTTATCAACAAGTTCAAGGGGTTGACTACGATGAGACCTTCTCACCCGTAGCGAAGCTGAAGTCTGTCCGAATCATGTTAGCAATTGCTGCATTCTATGATTATGAAATATGGCAAATGGATGTCAAAACGGCATTCCTTAATGGTTTCCTTAAGGAAGAGTTGTATATGATGCAGCCGGAAGGTTTTGTCGATCCTAATAATGCTGACAAGGTATGCAAGCTCCAGCGCTCAATCTATGGGCTGGTGCAAGCATCTCGGAGTTGGAACATTCGCCTTGATGAGATGATCAAAGCGTTTGGGTTTACACAGACTTATGGAGAAGCCTGTGTTTACAAGAAAGTGAGTGGGAGCTCTGTAGCATTTCTCATATTATATGTAGATGACATACTATTAATGGGAAATGATATAGAATTCTTGGAAAGCATAAAGGCCTACTTGAATAAGTGTTTTTCAATGAAGGACCTTGGAGAAGCTGCTTACATATTAGGCATCAAGATCTATAGAGATATATCGAGACGCCTCATTGGTCTTTTGCAAAGCACATACCTTGACAAGATATTGAAGAAGTTCAATATGGATCAGTCCAAGAAGGGGTTCTTGCCTATATTACAAGGTGTGAGATTGAGCACGGCTCAATGCCCGACCTCGGCAGAAGATAGAGAAAACATGAGTGTCATCCCCTATGCCTCAGCCATAGGGTCTATTATGTATGCCATGCTGTGTACCAGACCTGATGTGAACCTCGCCGTAAGTTTGGTAGGAAGGTACCAAAGTAATCCCGACATGGAACACTGGACAGTGGTCAAGAACATCCTGAAGTACCTGAAAAGGACTAAGGAGATGTTTCTCGTTTATGGAGGTGACGAAGAGCTCGTCGTAAAGGGTTACGTCGATGCTAGCTTCGACACAGATCTGGATGACTCTAAGTCACAAACCGGATACGTGTATATTTTGAATGGTGGGGCAGTCAGCTGGTGCAGTTGCAAGCAAAGCATCGTGGCGGGATCTACATGTGAAGTGGAGTACATAGCAGCCTCGGAGGCAGCACAGGAAGCAGTCTGGATAAAGGGGTTCATCACCGACCTAGGAGTTATTCCCAATGCGTCGGGCCCAATGACTCTCTTCTGTGACAACACTGGAGCTATTGCCCTTGCCAAGGAGCCCAGGTTTCACAAGAAGACGAGGCATATCAAGCGTCACTTCAACTCCATTCGTGAACATGTTCAAGATGGAGACATAGATATTTGTAAAGTGCATACGGATCTGAATGTCGCAGATCCGTTGACTAAACCTCTTCCACGAGCAAAACATGATCAACACCAGAACTCTATGGGTGTTCGATTCATCACAATGTAACTAGATTATTGACTCGAGTGCAAGTGGGAGACTGTTGGAAATATGCCCTAGAGGCAATAATAAAGTGGTTATTATTATATTTCCTTGTTCATGATAATTGTCTATTGTTCATGCTATAATTGTGTTATCCGGAAATCGTAATACATGTGTGAATACATAGACCACAACATGTCCCTAGTAAGCCTCTAGTTGACTAGCTCATTGATCAATAGATGGTTATGGTTTCCTGACCATGGACATTAGATGTCGTTGATAACGGGATCACATCATTAGGAGAATGATGTGATGGACAAGACCCAATCCTAAGCATAGCACTAGATCGTGTAGTTCGTCTGCTAAAAGCTTTTCTAATGTCAAGTATCATTTCCTTAGACCATGAGATTGTGCAACTCCCGGATACCGTAGGAATGCTTTGGGTGTATCAAATGTCACAACGTAACTGGGTGACCATAAAGGTGCACTACAGGTATCTCCGAAAGTGTCTGTTTGGTTGGCACGAATCAAGACTGGGATTTGTCACTCCGTGTGACGGAGAGGTATCTCTGGGCCCACTCGGTAATGCATCATCATAATGAGCTCAATGTGACTAAAGAGTTAGCCACGGGATCATGCATTACGGAACGAGTAAAGAGACTTTCCGGTAACGAGATTGAACAAGGTATAGGGATACCGACGATCAAATCTCGGGCAAGTATCATACCGGTAGACAAAGGGAATTGTATACGGGATTGATTGAATCCTCGACATCGTGGTTCATCCGATGAGATCATCATGGAACATGTGGGAGCCAACATGGGTATCCAGATCCCGCTGTTGGTTATTGGCCGGAGAGATGTCTCGGTCATGTCTGCATGGTTCCCGAACCCGTAGGGTCTACACACTTAAGGTTCGGTGATGCTAGGGTTATTATGGGAAATAGTATGTGGTTACCGAATGTTGTTCGGAGTCCCGGATGAGATCCCGGATGTCACGAGGAGTTCCGGAATGGTTCGGAGGTGAAGAATTATATATGGGAAGTCCAGTTTCAGTCACCGGAATGGTTTCGGGGGTTATCGGTATTGTACCGGGACCACCGGAAGGTGTCCGGGGGTCCACCGGGTGGGGCCACCTGCCCCGGTGGGCCAAGTGGGCTGAGCAAGGGAGGGAACCAGCCCCTGGTGGGCTGGTGCGCCCCCCCCCCCAAGGGGCCCAAGGCACCTAGGGTTGAAAACCCTAGGGGGTGGGGGCGCCTCCCACCAAACTTGGGGGGCAAGTTCCCCCCCCTTGGCCGCCGCCCCCCCTTAGATGGGATCTAAGGGGGCCGGCCCCCTCTCCCCTTCACCCTATAAATAGAGGGGGGTGGGAGGGCAGCAGGACCTGATCCCTGGCGCAGCCCTCCCCCTTCTCCAACACCTCCTCCTCCTCCGTTGAGCTTGGCGAAGCCCTGCCGGAGAACTACAAAGTTCCACCACCACGTCGTCGTGCTGCTGGAGCTGTCTTCCTAAACCTCTCCCTCCTCCTTGCTGGATCAAGGCGCGGGAGACGTCACCGGGCTGCATGTGTGTTGAACGCGGAGGCACCGTTGTTCGGTGCTTAGATCGGAATCGACCGCGATCTGAATCGCTGCGTGTACTCCTCCTCCAACCGCGCTCTTGCAACGCTTCCGCATCGCGATCTTCAAGGGTATGAAGATGCACTCCTCTCTCTCTCGTTGCTAGTCTCTCCATAGATTGATCTTGGTGATGCGTAGGAATTTTTTTTGATTTACTACTACGTTCCCCAACAATGTCTTGCGATGGGATATCTGTGGTGACAATGGGATGTTCTATTGATTCACTTGATGTATGTTTTGGCACTCAACTCGCGGATTCCTGAGGTGACATTGGGGTAATCTATGCATAGGGGTTGATGCACGTTTTCGTCCTACGTTCTCCGATAGAAACTTTGGAGTGATTCTTTGTTGCACGTTGAGGGATTGTTATATGATCCAATTATGTTATCATTATTGAGAGAATTTGCCCTAGTGAAAGTATGAACCCTAGGCCTTGTTTCTAAGCATTGCAATACCGTTTTTGCTCACTTTTGTTGCTAGTTACCTTGCTGTTTTTATATTTTCAGATTACCAAAACCTATATCTACTATCCATATTACACTTGTATCACCATCTCTTCGCCGAACTAGTGCACCTATACAATTTACCATTGTATTGGGTGTGTTGGGGACACAAGAGACTCTTTGTTATTTGGTTGCAGGGTTGTTTGAGAGAGACCATCTTCATCCTACGCCTCCCACGGATTGATAAACCTTAGGTCATCCACTTGAGGGAAATTTGCTACTGTCCTACAAAACTCTGCGCTTGGAGGCCCAACACGAGTCTACAAGAAGAAGGTTGCATAGTAGACGTCATCCTCCCCTTGGCCCATTAGGCCCATAGACCTCTCGGGGGTGTTCGGAACCCCTTCCGGTGATCCGATTACTACCCGGTACCTCTCGAAAATCTTCTGGTGTCCGAATATCATCGTCCTATATATCAATCTTTTCCTCCGGACCATTCCGGAGCTCCTCGTCATGTCTGTGATCTCATCCGGGACTCCGAACAACATTTGGTCACCAAATCATATAACTCTATAGAAACATTAAGCGTGCGGACCCTACGGGTTCGAGAACTATGTAGACATGACCGAGACACCTCTCCGGTCAATAACCAATAGCGGAACCTGGATGAACATATTGGTTCCTACATATTCTACGAAGATCTTTATCGGTCAAACCGTTATGACAACATACGTAATTCCCTTTGTCTGTCGGTATGTTACTTGCCAGAGATTCGGTCATCGGTATCTCCATACCTAGTTCAATCTCATTACCGGCAATTCTCTTTACTCATTCCGTAATACATCATCTCGTAACTAACTCCTTAGTCATTTTGCTTGCAAGCTTATTATGATGTGTATTACCGAGAGGGCCCAGAGATACCTCTCCGATACACGGAGTGACAAATCCTAATCTCAATCCATGCCAATTCAACAGACACCTTCGGAGATACCTGTAGAGCATCTTTATGATCACCCAGTTACGTTGTGACGTTTGATAGCACACAAGGTATTCTTCCGGTATCCGGGAGCTGCATGATCTCATTGTCGAAGGAATATGTATTTGACATGAAGAAAGCAACAGCAATAAACTGAACGATCATCTGCTAAGCTAACGGATGGGTCTTGTCCATCACATCATTCTCCTAATGATGTGATCCCGTTATCAAATGACAACTCATGTCTATGGTTAGGAAACCTTAACCATCTTTTGATCAACGAGCTAGTCTAGTAGAGGCTCACTAGGGACACGGTATTTGTTTATGTATCCACACATGTATTTAAGTTTCCGATCAATACAATTCTAGCATGAATAATAAACATTTATCATGAATAAGGAAATATAAAATAACAACTTTATTATTGCCTCTAGGGCATATTTCCTTCACGAGGAAACGCCCGCGGGAGATGCCAGCCGACAAGCTTCTCGACGCCCGTAAAATATTCGACAGAATGCCGGCCACCGGTGATGATGAGACGACCAACTGTTTCATCATCGAGAACATCATCTTTGAAGGCGGTGCGGGAGCCTCTTCCTCTGCGTGCGGTGCGGGAGCCTCTTCCTCCGCGGGCGGTGCGGGCGCGTCTGCCTTCGATCCCGACGAGACCCAAAGCCAAGACGATCGAGCTTCCTTCATGCCCGCCGCCTTTGATCAAGCTGGCATGGACGACCCCTTCATGCAAGACCAGGTCGGCTTGGGCAGCACCTTCTATCGGTGTCAAAACCGGCGGATCTCGGGTAGGGGGTCCCGAGCTGTGGATCTAGGATCAATGGTAACAAGGGACGATGAACACAGTGTTTACCCAGGTTCGGGCCCTCTCGAAGAGGTAAAACCCTATGTCCTGCTTGATTGTATTTGATGTATAATGTGGTTACAGAGTAGATCTACCTTGAGATCGGATGAGTTAAACCCTAAGTTGATGAGGTGATGGATGTAGCTCTAGCCCTATGACTAAAAACCCTCCGGTTTATATAGGCACCGATAGGGTTAGGGTTACATGTGATTGGTTACAAGGAAGGAAAGATCATGCTAATCCTGACTTGGAGGGCACACCACGACTCTGAAGATCTCCTGCCCGATCACGGGTCCTCACTCTAGCTTGGCCCCATAGTGGCCCATTAGTCCAACCCATAAGCAATAGGTCGACGGTCCGGGGACCCCTTAGTCCAAGACTCCCTCAATAGCCCCCGAACTAGCCTCCAACGCCGGGGATGGTCATCTGGCGAGGCCCAAATCTTCGACTTGCGAGGTGAGTTCTTCATCTTGACCTGTATTGTTCGGAGAAGTGCGTCATAGCAGAAAACCATCCGGATCAACATCGGATGCTCATCATGTAGTATAGTTCGGATCAAAACTGTATCCGTACCCGAAAGGTTTTGACAATCCGGATTCTTAGGTCCACTCCAAAACACTGTGGGCCCCGAGGAGCTTAATGCCTACCTCGGGGCGAGGGACAACTTTGACCGCCACACACCCTTTTAGAGGGCACGCGGCCCAATGCCGCCTTTTGTAAACCCATCCTTTCAGCTTCAAGGCCAAATGCTTATTTATAGATCCAAAGTCACGAGGGGGCGGTTAACCGATCCCCTTCGCAAAAAACAGTGCCGAAGAAATCCTCGGGCATGATGGCCGATAGTCCTAGTTCATCCTCGCGCCCCCATGGCCCTCTCCCCAGTGATTGGACAAGCTGTTCAGTCTCGCGCCTCCAGCTGTGTGATCTGCAGAGGCAGGGCTATCTTCCCGCGGCGGATCTTGTTCCTGTCCGCGTCGGATTAATCTCCGTCGATGGTCAAGCACTCACCGAGAGCTCGCCTGCTCCAAGCAAGGGAGAGAGGGTATGCTTCGTGCCCTTTCTTCTAAGAGGTCTTGGTTTTCCCATTCACCCCTTCCTTCGGGGCTTATTAGAGTTCTACGGGATCCAGCTCCACAACCTCACCCCAGGGTCTATACTGCATATTCCTGGTTTCGTGGCCCTCTGCGAGATATTTCTAGCTGCGAGGCCCATTTCGATTTGTGGAGGAAATACTTCTGCCTTGTCCCTCGTACCCGTGAGGGGTCAATCCATGAAGTGGGGGAGCAGAAGTGTGGCGGATAGCCGGTACAGGCTACCCTATTGGGAAAACACGAAAGGATCCCGAAGAGTGGACCTCCGAATAGTTTTGTATTGAAGATGTTCTCCTCTCAAACCCAGTTCGGAGAGGGTTGCCCGAATACTCAAGCGCCCCGCTAAAGAAGCGACTCAACTAGCGACCCAAGAGTCCTTCACAATTGGACGGCGCAGAGGTGCACCACCTAGCCACCAAAGTACGGCTGCTTACCCACAGCAAACTGACCATGATCGAGGTGATGGCCGTTGCCATATCCCAGTGCGTACAGCCCCTTCAGTAGAGGGGGCATCCTCTATGGTGTTACAACGGGACTAGCGACGCGACCCGCTGTAAGCGACAAGGGCCGGATAACAAGGCAGCCATGGCCAAAATATTAGCCGGCCTCTTTAAAGGAGAGGAGGAAGACTTCGTTCAATTGAGTGTCCGGGATGGTCACTCCAGCTATAATCCGGCAGAGTGGGTAAGCTTCAATTCTTTGCCCATAATTCAGCCATTACATCCGAACACCTGTTGATTGTACTTTGTTCTTGCGCAGAGTTGGAGGCGCGAGGTCGAGTCTATCCACTGTCCTTCCCCTCAACCGGAGAATCACTCTCGCGAAAACGACCTGGGCTATCAGGACGATCCGGAGACATCGATTGATTTCGCAGACGGGGTCTTTTCACTACTGCAGGATGCTGCTAATGCGACACTGCAATCAGAGACCCTTCGACAAAACTGTGTGCGATGCATTAATTGCAAACGATGACGTAAAAAACCGTAAAAAAAGATGCAAAACATTTGCGATGGCGGATACATCAAACATGGTTCAGATTTTAGTTGCGTGTGCGTTGCGGGGCATACGGTTCAGTTCAATGAACAGTTTGTGATGAGGCAGAACAAAAGAAAAGGGCAGCCAGATGGAGGCACGTGCGATATACGGCATACAGTTCACTCGGATAAACTGTTTGTGATGAGGCGGAACAACAGAAACGGGCAGCCAGATGAAGGTGTGTGCGAAATACGGCATACAGTTCACTCGGATGAACTGTTTGTGATTAGGCAACACAAGAGAAATGATCAGCCAGATCAAGGTGTGTGTGATATACGGCATACGGTTCACTTGGATGAACTGTTTTCAATTAGGCAACACAACAAAAACGGTTCAGCCAGATCAAGGTGTGTGCAATGGAGGGCATACACTTCATTCCGATAAACTGTTTGTGTTGAGCCAAGAGGACAGAAATGTTTCACATAAACAAGATGTGTGTGATACGCGACACACATCCAATTACATCCGTGGCTAGTACACACATGACATTTCCACACACCAAAGTAAACTATTACATGCATAATTAACTAGGATAAACGATCATCTGATCATCATCTACTTCTTGTGACGCTTGCCGCCACTGCTCTACTAGGATAAACGGAACAGTATTCTTTACTGTGAATAGTGTGCTCTGTTGGGCACACAAATATATGGATCATAGCCTTGGGCGAGCAATGTGCCCGCACGCGTCGTGCTAGCTTGATGTTCCTTCTATGCTAAAGTTTCCATTAATTGATGGCGTTTTATGAACACGCCACCATTTCCCGCCATTTCCTCACCGGTTTCCCGCCGCCACCCAGCGATATTGCGCATAAACCTAGGCGGCGCATGACGCACAGAGGCAACAAGCGCAGCCTGTAGCACATCCACCTTTTCCAAGCATGCCAACCCACCAAAGCACCGCCTCTGCCATCAACCTCCTGATGTTTGCTTGAACTACATCGGTATTTCCCCAAAGAGGAAGGGATGATGCAGCACAGCAACGGTAGGTATTTCCCTCAGTGATGATACCAAGGTTATCGAACTAGTAGGAGAACCAAGCAACACTACGTAAACAACACCTGCACACAAAGAACAAATACTTGCAACCCAACGTGTTAAAGGGGTTGTCAATCCCTTTCAGGTAACGGCGCCAGAAACTGGCAAATGGACGTGAGAGAGTTGTAATAAATTGATAGATGCGAATAAAAGCAAATAAAATTCAACAGGGTATTTTTGGGGTTTTTGATAATATAGATCTGAAAATAAAAGGTGTAAATAAATAAAGAGGCAAATAGCAAAATAGATCTGAAAATGTATGATAAGAAAATAGACCCGGGGGCCGTAGATTTCACTAGTGGCTTCTCTCAAGAAAAATAGCATACGGTGGGTAAACAAATTACTGTTGGGCAATTGATAGAACTTCAAATAATTATGACGATATTAAGGCAATGATCATTATATAGGCATCACGTCCAAGATTAGTAGACCGACTCCTGCGTGCATCTACTACTATTACTCCACACATCGACCGCTATCCAGCATGCATCTAGTGTATTAAGTTCATGGAGAAATGGAGTAATGCAATAAGAACGATGACATGATGTAGACAAGATCTATATATGTAGAAATAGACCCAATCTTGTTATCCTTAATAGCAACGATACATACGTGTCGGTTCCCCTTCTATCACTGGGATCAAGCACCGTAAGATCGAACCCATCACAAAGCACCTCTTCCCATGGCAAGAAAAATCGATCTAGTTGGCCTAACTAAACCAAAGATTCGACGAAGAAATATGAGGTTATAAGTAATCATGCATATAAGAGATCACAAGACTCAAATAACTTTCATGGATAAAAACATAGATCTTATCATAAACTCAAAGTTCATCGGATCCCAACAAACACACCGCAAAAAGAGTTACATCAAATAGATCTCCAAGAGACCATTATATTGAGAATCAAAAGAGAGAGAGGAAGCCATCTAACTACTACCTACGAAGCCGTAGGTCTACAATGAACTACTCACGCATCATCGGAGAGGCACCAATGAGGATGATGAACCCCTCCGTGATGGTGTCTAGATTGGATCTGTGGTTTCTGGAACTTGCGGCGACTGGAATTGATTTTCGTCGACTCCCCTAGGGTTTCTGGAATATTGGGGTATTTATAGAGCAAAGAGGCGGTGCGAGAGGCGGCCGAGGTGGGCACAACCCACCTGGGCGTGCCTGGGCCCCCAGGCGCGCCCTGGTGGGTTGTGCTCTCCTCGGAGCCTCCCTCAGGTACTTTCTTGGCCCAACTTGTGTCTTCTGGTCCAGAAAAATCACAAACAAGTTTCATTGCGTTTGGACTCCGTTTGGTATTGATTTCCTGCGAAGTAAAAAAAAGCAAAAAACAGCAACTGGCACTGGGCACTATGTCAATAGGTTAGTCCCAAAAAATGATATAAAGTTGCTATAAAATGATTGTAAAACATCCAAGAATGATAATATAACAGCAGGGAAGAATCAAAAATTATAGATACGTTGGTGACGTATCAGCATCCCCAAGCTTAATTCCTGCTCGTCCTCGAGTAGGTAAATGATAAAAACAGAATTTTTGATGTGGAATGCTGCCTAACATGTTCATCACATATTCTTTTCTTTGTAGCATGGACATTTGGACTTTTATATGATTCAAAGCAATAGTCTAGTTTTGACATGAAGATTTCAATACTCAAGCATATCAACAAGCAACCATGTCTTTCAAACTATCAACACTAAAGCAAGTTATCCCTAGCCCATTATGCTCAATCATTGATCCATTCATGAAACACACTCGCATATTAGCTACACCCAATGCTCAAGTATGATCATAGTGCCCCTTAGTTGGTGCTTTATAAGAGAAGATGGAGACTCAAAATAAAATAAAAATTGCATAAAGTAAAAGAAAGGCCCTTCGCAGAGGGAAGTAGGGATTTGTAGAGGTGCCAGAGCTCAAAGCGAAAAAAATAGAGATAAAACATTTTGGGTGGCATGCTTTTCCTGTCAACGAAAATGATCGAGTAGTTCCCAATACTTTTCATGCTAGATATATCATAGGCGGTTCCCAAACAGAAAATAAAGTTTATTCCTTTTTCCACCATACTTTCACATTCCACGGCTAACCGAATCCACGGGTGCCATCCATACCAACACTTTCCAAGGAATTTATTATTTGACAACATAAAGTAAATTCATTTTTCATTTCGGGACTAGGCATCCCTAATACCTTTGTCGTACTCTCATGCAATGACAAGTAAATAAACACTCATCTTGAGAATAACACATCTAGCATGGAAAAATATCAGCCACCCCCTACCGTTTCATAAGTGGTACAAGCACACAAAAGAGAAATTTATTTTGAAATTAGAGATGGCACATACAAATTTGCTTAGAACGGCACGGAAATACCGCATATAGGTAGGTATAGTGGATTCATATGGCAAAACTGGTTTAAGGATTTTGGATGCACAAGTAGTGATCATACTTAGTGCAAATGATGGCTAGCAAAAGATTTAGAAGCATCCAACCAAGAAATGAAAAATCTCATAAGCGAGCATTAAGCATAACTAACACCGAATAATGCACCACAAGTAGGATGTAAATTCATTGCATAACTATTGACTTTCGTGCTTGCATAGGGAATCACAAACCTTAACACCAATATTCTTATTAAAGCATAATTACTCATCAACATGAATCGCATATTATATCAACACATCACAAAACTATTAAAAGGAGTCAAGTTTATTTTGTCCAATGATCTTCATGAAAGTGTTTATTATATCCCTCTTGAATATCTATCACTTTGGGACTAATTTCATTTGTTGCTTTTGATAGCTCAAATAAATCTAAGTGAAGAACATGAGCATAAAATTTTCTTCTCTCAAAATAATTTAAGTGAAGCAAGAGAGAATTTCTAAAAAAAATACTAAAGCACACCGTGCTCAAAAAGATATAAGTGAAGCACTAGAGCAATTCCATAGCTCATAAAGATTTAAGTGAAGAATAGAGAGCAATTCTAACAAGTCATAGCATAATTTTGGATCTCTCAAATAGGTGTGTCTAGCAAGGATTCATGACTAAAAATAAAAAGCAAAACAAGCAAAGACTCATATCATACAAGACGCTCCAAGCAAAACTCATGATATGTGACGAATAAAAATATAGCTCCAAGTAAAAGACCGATGGTCGTTAGAAGAAAGAGGGGATGCCACTCGGGCATCCCCAAGCTTAGTTGGTTGCTTCTCTTTGGATAATGGCTTGGGGTGCCATCAGGCATCCCTAAGCTTAGGCTCTTCTTACTCCTTATTCCTTCATCCATCGTAATCTCACCCAAAACTTGAAAACTTCAATCACACAAAACTCAACAAAACCTTCATGAGATCCGTTAGTATAAGAAAATCAATCTTTACTTCAAGTACTGTAAAAAATCCATTGAAATTTTGTTCTTGCATTATATCTACTATATTCTAACTTTACTATGGTTTATAACCTCCAATACAAACCATAGATTCATCAAAATAAGCACACAATGCAAAGAAAACAGAATCTGTCAAAAACAGAATAGTCTGTAAAGATACGAATTGTTCTAATACTTATGTAACTCCAAAAATTATGAAACATTAGGACAACAGAGGAAATTTGTACATAAATCTTGTGTAAAAAATTCAGAATTTTTCGTCACTTATGTGAATTTATAAAATTATTTTACTGGACGCAAAAGTTTCTGTTTTCCAACAAGATCAAATCAACTATCACCAAAGCTATCCTAAAGGCTTTACTTGGCACAAACACTAATTAAAACCCAATCATAACAGTAGCATAATTGCGCAAACACTCAATAACAGAAATAAAAAGACAAAAATAAGTTTTATTCATTGGGTTGCCTCCCAACAAGCGCTATCGTTTTACGCCCTTAGCTAGGCATAATGCAAAGATCTAAGTATTGTCATCTTTATTTCTAGATCCATAAGATGCCCTCATGATTGATTCATATGGTGGCTTAATTATTGTTCTAGGGAAGTATTCCATACCCTTTCTCAAAGGAAATTGGAATTTGATGTTCCCTTCTTTCATATCAATCACGGCACCTATAGTGCGCAAAAACGGTCTACCAAGAATAATTGGACAAGACAGATTGCAATCAATATCAAGAACAATAAAATCTATGGGCACATAATTCCTATTTGCAAGAATAAGAACATCATTAATTCTTCCCATAGGCTTTTTAATAGTAGAATCCGCCAAGTGCAAATTTAAAGAACATTCTTCAATATCGGTAAGACCAAGCACATCACATAAAGATTTCGGAATTGTACAAACACTAGCACCCAAATCACACAAAGCAAAAAAATCATAATTTTTAATCTTGACTTTGATAGTAGGTTCCCATTCATCATGTAATTTTCTAGGAATCGAAATCTCTAATTCCAACTTTTCTTCCAAAGATTTCATCATAGCATCAACAATATGTTTAGTAAAAGCTTTATTTTGTTCATAGGCATGGGGTGAATTTATCATGGATTGCAACAAAGAAATACAATCAATCAAAGAGCAATTATCATAATTAAAGTCTTTGTAATCCAAAAGAGTGGGCACATCACTAGTTAAAGTTTTAACCTCTCCAAACCCACTTTTATTAATTTTCTCAACAAGATTTTCACCCTCCAAATTATCGGGCCGCCTTCTAGCTAAAGTTGACTCTTCTTCAGTCCCTTTATCATCAATCTTAATTTTACTAAACAAGGAGTCAATAGAAGAAACACCAACCATTTTAAGATCTTCATCATTTTTATGAAAGCAATCACTAGAAAACGCCTTTTCTAAAAATTCTCTTCTAGCTCTAAGCATAGCGGTTCTTTTTTTACTTTCATCCATAGAAACATATAAAGCTTTAATTGATTCCTCAACCTTAGGCACACAAATTTTCATCTTGAGATTTTCTACATCATGAGAAATTCTATCAATGCTTCTAGACAAATCATCAATCTTACTAAATTTTTCTTCCATCGTAGTATTAAAATTCTTTTGAGCATTGATAAATTCTTTAATATTTTTCTCAAAATCAGAGGTGTTCCTATTATTATTATAAGATGGATTACCATAGGAATTACCATAATTATTAGAGGAGTTACTAGGAAAAGGCCTAGGATTAAAATTACCTCTATAAGCATTATTATTAAAATTATTACGCGAAAAAAAGTTCACATCTATGGCATCACTATTTTGCTCAATCAAAGTAGACAAAGGCACATTGTTAAGATCAATAGGAGCACTTTTATTAGCAACCAATTTCATAAGAGCATCAACTTTTTCACTCAAAGTAGAAATTTCTTCAACCGAATTAACTTTTTTACTAACAGGAGCTCTTTTGGCATGCCATTGTGAATATTTGCCATAATATTGTCTAGCAATTTAGTAGCTTCACCCAAAGTAATTTCCATAAAAGTACCACCCGCGGCGAAATCTAAAAGATTTCTAGAGACAAAATTCAATCCCGCATAAAAAATTTGTATGATCATCCAAAGATTTAAACCATGAGTAGGACAATTTCTTAGCATCAATTTCATTCTTTCCCAAGATTGCGCAACATGTTCATGCTCAAGTTGCTTAAAATTCATGATTTGCGTCCTAAGGGAGATAATTTTCGTGGGAGGAAAATACTTAGTAATAAAAGCATCTTTGCACTTATTCCAAGAATCGATACTATTGCGAGGCAAAGAAGAAAACCAATTTTTTGCATGATCTCGCAAAGAAAACGGGAATAATTTCAACTTCACAATATCATTGTCCACATCTTTTTTCTTTTGCATATCGCATAATTCCACGAATGTGTTAAGATGGGACGCGGCATCCTCATTAGGAGTACCAGAAAATTGATCTTTCATGACAAGATTCAACAAAGCAGCATTAATATCACAAGACTCCGCACTAGTGACGGGAGGAGCAATCGGAGTGCTAATAAAATCATTGTTGTTGGTATTGGAGAAATCACACAACTTGGTGTTCTCTTGAGTCATCGTGACTACGCAACAAGATTGCCCTCAAAAACAGATCTGACGAGAAAACGGCGAACGAAAAAGAGGGCAAATAAAACGGCAAATTTTTGTGAAGTGGGGGAGAGGAAAACAAGAGGCAAATGGCAAATAATGTAAATTTCAAGGAGATGAGATTTGTGATTAGGAACCTGGTAAATGTTGATGATGTTTCCCCGGCAACGGCGCCAGAAATTCCTTTTGATGTTTGCTTGAACTACGTCGGTATTTCCCCAAAGAGGAAGGGATGATGCAGCACAGCAACGGTAGGTATTTCCCTCAGTGATGAGACCAAGGTTATCAAACCAGTAGGAGAACCAAGCAACACTACGTAAACAGCACCTGCACACAAAGAACAAATACTTGCAACATGACGTGTTAAAGGGGTTGTCAATCCCTTTCGGGTAACGGCGCCAAAAATTGGTAAACGGACATGAGAGAGTTGTAATAAATTGATAGATGCGAATAAAAGCAAATAAAATTCACCGGGGTATTTTTGGGGTTTTTGATAATATAGATCTGAAAATAAAAGGTGCAAATAAATAAAAAGGCAAATAGCAAAATAGATCTGAAAATATATGATGAGAAAATAGACCCGGGGGCCGTAGATTTCACTAGTGGCTTCTCTCGAGAAAAATAGCAGACGGTGGGTAAACAAATTATTGTTGGGCAATTGATAGAACTTCAAATAATTATGACGATATCTAGGCAATGATCATTATATAGGCATCACGTCCAAGATTAGTAGACCGACTCCTGCCTGCATCTACTACTATTACTCCAGACATCGACCGCTATCCAGCATGCATCTAGTGTATTAAGTTCATGGAGAAACGGAGTAATGCAATAAGAATGATGACATGATGTAGACAAGATCTATTTATGTAGAAATAGACCCCATCTTGTTATCCTTAATAGCAACGATACATACGTGTCGGTTCCCCTTCTGTCACTGGGATCAAGCACCGTAAGATCGAACCCATCACAAAGCACCTCTTCCCATGGCAAGAAAAATCGATCTAGCTGGCCTAACTAAACCAAAGATTCGAAGAAGAAATACGAGCTATAAGTAATCATGCATATAAGAGATTAAAAGACTCAAATAACTTTCATGGATAAAAACATAGATCTGATCATAAACTCAAAGTTCATTGGATCCCAACAAACACACCGCAAAAAGAGTTACATCAAATAGATCTCCAAGAGACCATTGTATTGAGAATCAAAAGAGAGAGAGGAAGCCATCTAGCTACTACCTACGGACCCGTAGGTCTACAATGAACTACTCACGCATCATCGGAGAGGCACCAATGAGGATGATGAACCCCTCCGTGATGGTGTCTAGATTGGATCTGTGGTTTCTGGAACTTGCGGCGGCTGGAATTGATTTTCGTCGACTCCCCTAGGGTTTCTGGAATATTGGGGTATTTATAGAGCAAAGAGGCGGTGCGGGAGGTGGCCGAGGTGGGCACAACCCACCTGGGCACTCATGGGCCCCCAGGCGCGCCCTCATGGGTTGTGCTCCCCTCGGAGCCCCCCTCAGGTACTTTCTTGGCCCAACTTGTGTCTTCTGGTCCAGAAAAAATCACCAAAAAGTTTCACTGCGTTTGGACTCCATTTGGTATTGATTTCCTACGAAGTAAAAAAAAAGCGAAAAACAACAACTGGCACTGGGCACTATGTCAATAGGTTAGTCCCAAAAAATGATATAAAGTTGCTATAAAATGATTGTAAAACATCCAAGAATGATAATATAATAGCATGGAACAATAAAAAATTATAGATACGTTGGAGACATATCACCTCCTCGATGAGGAAAACGAGAAGGCACCACGGCCCGTCGAGGCCGAGGCGCTCCCCGGCAATACGATGGACGACGCCGTGACGCGTGTCATCGCCAGGGTTGAGCAGACCCTTGGCGAATGGCGCTTCAGCGCCGTGGATCAAGATAGGCATGTCAGCGCCGAGAGGCTGCAGCTCACCGCACAACATGATCGATGGCGCGCCGTAGAGCGAGCTAGGCGCGTCCGCGCCGATAGGCTGTGGCTCGCCGCACAGCGAGACCATTGGAGCGACGCAGAGCGAGAGGTGCGGCGCGCCGCACAGCAAGAGCGGATCCATCATCGCTTGCCTGCTGTCGACAGGGCGTCGCAGCTGGGTACACGTCCCGTCAGTACCCCCATTCCTCGCCAGGAGTGGGCAGAGGCCGTCTGCGCCATACTTGCACAGGAGGCCGGCCACGCCGTACTTGCACCGGACGCCCACCGCGCCGTTCGCATGGGTCGCGCCGTTCGCCTTGTCCGCGGCCCGCTCGATGCCAACGCGCTGGTCGCTAGGCTCGACCGCCTCCTTGGCCCAGGTGTCCACCTGGGCGCAGTAGAGGAACATGGCCGTCGCATCCTCGAGCTGGTGATGTCCGATGAAATAGCCAACTTGGAGCTCGAGATCGCGCTCCAGATGTACCGCGAGCGTGTCGACCGCTTGGACGAACGCCTGCGCGAGTTCAGGCAGAGCCAAGAGCTACTGTAGGCAAGGGCTGCTGGTCATGGTCTCATGGACACGTTTTATTTTGTTGAGTCGTTTCGACTTGGATCGCTATGTATTCACAGCAATCATAATATTGCTCTGTTTATTGCTCTGTTTCAATGTGTGTACTCTGTTTTCCGTTCTTATATGTTCTGTTTCAATGTGTGTGTATATGCTTTCCATTCTGTATATGTGGATGATAACAGCCAGATACAAATTTGTATACGAAAACATATAGAAAATGGAATTCATAATATATATTAATTGTTCATTAGTTCATCACAGAATATATATAATATCATCACATATACGGGATGATACTTAACTACTAGGTACAATGCATAAAATTGAATACGAACAATACTAAAACTAATAATCCCTCCTATGGGCAGTATTCCGGTAGCCCCTCGCCAGCAGCTCCCTGGTGCACGGCGTCTTCCCAGCGCGGAGGCAGTACTCCGCCTCCTCCGCCTCACAACGCTTGACGTACCGATCTGCCTCTTGCTGGCGGACGAGCGCGAACGATCTTGCCATTTCGTTGGGCACCCACCGAAGCTCCTTGTCGGTGGCACGCTGGAGCTTATCGGCCCACCTCCATGAAGCGATGAGGCGCCTAGCGCCTTTGACCTTCCTCGCGAAGTACCCGTCTTCATACACCTCCTCTGCACGACGACGCGCCCACCCCTAAAGCTCCACCACCTCCTTTTTCCACGAGGCATCACGGGCTTCACAGGCCGCCTGGTACCTGGCTTCCTCCTCTGCCATCTCCTTCTTGAACGCCACTTGCCTGGCTTTCTCAGCCGGTGGCAGCAACTTCCATAGACAAAGATTGTACTGGCCCCAAAACCACTCCAAAGTTGGGGGGTCCGGCGCAACCTCGTCCGATGGCGCGTAGGGGTCCTCCTCGTCGCTGCTCTTCGACCGAGCGTCCTCGGGGGGCGGCGCCTCCTCGTCGGTGCGTGGGCAGATCGGAGGGCGCCATGGCAGAGATTTGAGAGAGAGACAGAGAGAGAGAGAGAGAGAGAGAGAGAGGGCGAGCGACGGGAGGATGTAGATGAGAATGCAGGCGGGATGACGTGAGCATGGTAGTATTTATTGGCGGCCGGAATCTAGATCGACGGGAACAGTACACACGCCGGTCACTCGAATTTACGAGTACTGTAGTTTGAATTACACACGATTCCCGCAGCAAAAGCCGTGTGTGAACTTAATAGCTGACGGTTTCCAAAACAAAACCATGTCTGATTAATAACCCGCGCCACTCACCTTCCAAACCTCGAGGCGCGAAATAGAGTTCCAATCGTGTGGGGCCCGGTTGTCTTGCCAGATCTTTACATTTTGTTTTTTGAACACCAGATATTTACATCATCTGATCATTTTTATTTTATTTTTTGGAATTTAAATGCCATGGCACTCCATGCTTGAGTCCAAGCCGTAACACCAATATGTTTGAAAATTCGTTCCAATTTACTGCACATGGAATTAACTCGCACACAAGTACACAATTTTTTTTCAAACCATTATGGTTAGCCGCTGCATGTAGATGTAGTTAAAATTTGGATTGCGGTCATTAAATGGCTAGAAAATCACTTAAATGTCTTAAAAAGGTCAAATGACCCCTGAAATTTTCCAAATTTTGACATGAGAGTTGTATTAGTGCACGTTAACTGTAGATTTTTTTTTAAGCCCATAAGAGGAAGCTATCGTCGATTCATCATCAAACATGCATTGTTTCCTCTCGAAACCATGAGCCTTCTAGTGAGTTGCTCCGATTTGTGAGGAGTGTGTGTCCAAACTTTAGTCAAACAGGCCAATTTTTTTACCACATCATCTTGGTGGAATGACATTATGTCAAGCAAGATTTCATGTGTTTCTGATCATTTTTAAATTTTTTGGAATTTAAATGGCATGGCACTCCATGCATGTGTCCAGGCCGTGACACCAATATGTTTGAAAATTCCTTCCAATTTACTGCACATGGAATTAACTCGCACACAAGTACACAAAAATATGATTTTTCAAACCGTTATGGTTAGCTCTTGCATGTAGATGTAGTTCAAATTTGAATTGTGATCATTAAATGGCTAGAAAATCACTTAAATGTCTTCAAAAGGTCAAATGACCCCCAGAACTTTCCAATTTTTCACATGACAGTTGTATTAGTGCATGTTAAATGTAGAAAAAAATTGAAGGCCGTAAGAGGAAGCTATCTCCCGTTCGTCATCAAACATGCATTGTTCCCTCTCGGAAGCACGAGCCTTCTAGTGAGTTGCTCCGGTTTGTGAGGGGTGTGTGTCCAAACTTTCGTCAAACATGCCAAATTTTTTACAACATCATCTTGGTGGCATGACATTACATCAAGCAAGGTTTCATGTGTTTCGGATCTTTTTTTAATTTTTTGGAATTTAAATGCCATGGCACTCCATGCATGTGTCCAGGCCGTGACACCAGTATGTTTGAAAATTCCTTCCAATTTACTGCACATGGAATTAAATCGCACACAAGTACAAAAATATGATTTTTCAAACCGTTATGGTTAGCCGTTGCATGTAGATGTAGTTCAAATTTGAATTACGATCATTAAATGGCTAGAAAATCACTTAAATGTTTTTAAAAGGTCAAATGACCCCTAAAATTTTCCAAATTATCACATGACAGTTGTATTAGTGGACGTTAAATGTAGAAAAAATTTGAAGGCCGTAAGAGGAAGCTATCTCCCGTTCGTCATCAAACATGCATTGTTCCCTCTCGGAACCACGAGCCTTCTAGTGAGTTGCTCCGGTTTTGTGAGGGGTGTGTGTCCAAACTTTCGTCAAACATGCCAATTTTTTACCACATCATCTTGGTGGCATGACATTACATCAATCAAGGTTTCATGTGTTTCTGATCTTTTTTAAAAATTTTGGAATTTAAATGCCATGGCACTCCATGCATGTGTCCAGGCCGTGACACCAATATGTTTGAAAATTCCTTCCAATTTACTGCACATGGAATTAACTCGCACACAAGTACACAAATATGATTTTTCAAACCGTTATGGTTAGCCATTGCATGTAGATATAGTTCAAATTTGAATTACGGTCATTAAATGGCTAGGAAATCACTTAAATGTCTTAAAAAGGTCAAATGACCTCTAGAATTTTCCAAATTTTCACATCACAGTTGTATTAGTGCATGTTAAATGTAGAAAAAATTGAAGGTCGTAAGTGGAAGCTATCTCCCATTCGTCACCAAACATGCATTGTTCCCTCTCGAAACCACGAGCCTTCTAGTGAGTTGCTCCGGTTTTGTGAGGGGTGTGTGTCCAAACTTTCGTCAAACATGCCAAAAATTTTACCACATCATATTGGTGGCATGACATTATGTCAAGCAAGGTTTCATGTGTTTCTAATCTTTTTTTAATTTTTTGGAATTTAAATGCCCTGGCACTCCATGCATGTGTCCAGGCCGTGACACCAATATGTTTGAAAATTCCTTCCAAATTACTGCACATGGAATTAACTCGCACACAAGTACACAAATATGATTTTTCAAACCGTTATGGTTAGCCGTTGCATGTAGATGTAGTTCAAATTTGAATTACGGTCATTAAATGGCTAGAAAATCACTTAGATGTCTTTAAAAGGTCAAATGACCCCTAGAATTTTCCAAATTTTGACATGACAGTTGTATTAGTGCACGTTAAATGTAGAAAAAATTTGAAAGTTGTAAGAGGAAGCTATCTCCCATTCGTCATCAAACATGCATTGTTCCCTCTCGGAACCACGAGCCTTCTAGTGAGTTGCTCCGGTTTGTGAGGGGTGTGTGTCCAAACTTTCGTCAAACATGCCAAATTTTTTACCACATCATCTTGGTGGCATGAGATTACATCAAGCACGGTTTCATGTGTTTCTGATTTTTTTTAATTTTTTGAAATTTAAATGCCATGAGACTCCATGCATGTGTCATAGCTGTGAGACCAATATGTTTGAAAGTTCCTTCCAATTTGCTGCACATGGAATTAACTCACACACAAGTACACAAATATGATTTTTCAAACCGTTATGGTTAGCCGTTGCACGTAGATGTAGTTCAAATTTGAATTACGGTCATTAAATGGCTAGAAAATCACTTAAATGTCTTAAAAGGTCAAATGACCCCTGAAATTTTCCAAATTTTGACGTGACAGTTGTATTAGTACTACAAATTTTCTCGTACATTTAAAACACCATCCATTGCCACTTTACTCCAAATTCATCTTTCACTACTAATAAAAAATATCAACAACATCAAACACAGTTTTTTTGTAGGAACTGTTTGCGATGAAAATTCTTGGGTCTATTTAAGTCTTCCTCCTTAAGCTTCGCTGGCTCGTCTGCTCAAGTGTCGGCAACCCCCGAATCCATGAATCTCGATCACCATTCCCGCAACCCCTTCTTGCAAATATGACGCCGTGGAAACACTTCGTGAGGGTCCGTACTGTGGCTGCGTCCTCATCGAGCGCCGCCACCTGCGCCGAGAGCGCGGCTGCCTATGCCGAGAGTGCCGCCCCATCCGCATTGAGCGCGGCCGCATCCACCAAGAGGTGATACATCTTCGTCATATCTACTTTTCCAAATTCTTTTGCCCTTGTTGTGGACTCTAATTTGCATGATTTGAATGAAGCTAACCCGGACTGACGTTGTTTTCAGCAGAATTGCCTTGGTGTTACTTTTGTGCAGAAATAAAAGTTATCGGAATGACCTGGAAATTTATGAAGAATATTTTTGGAATAAATAAAAAATACTGGCAAAAGAATCAACCAAAGGGGGTCCACCCATTGGCCACAAGCCAGGGGGGCGCCCCCCCTGGGGCGCGCCCTGGCGGCTTGTGGGCCCCCTGGACCTCCTCCGACCCTAATTCCAACTCTATATATTCACATCCGGAGAGAAAAAAATCAGAAAGAAGAGTTCATCACGTTTTACGATAGGGAGCCGCCGCCTCCTCCTGTTCTTCATCGGGAGGGCTGATTTGGAGTCCGTTCGGGGCTCCAGAGAGGGGGATTCGTCGCCATGATCATCACCAACCTTCCTTCGTCACCAATTTCATGATGCTCACCGCCGTGCATGAGTAATTCCATCGTAGGCTTGCTGGATGGTGATGGGTTGGATGAGATTTATCATGTAATCGAGGTAGTTTTGTTAGGGTTTGATTCCTAGTATCCACTATGTTCTCGGATTGATGTTGCTATGACTTTGCTATGCTTAATGCTTGTCACTAGGGCCCGAGTGCCATGATTTCAGATCTGAACCTATTATGTTTTCATGAATATATATGTGTTCTTGATCCTATCTTGCAAGTTGTAGACACCTATTACGTGTTATGATCCCCATACCCCAAGGTGACAATAATTGGGATTCTTTCTGGTGATTATCGTAGTTTGAGGAGTTCATGTATTCATTAAGTGCTAATGCTTTGGTCTGGTTCTCTATTAAAAGGAGGCCTTAATATCCCTTAGTTTCCATTAGGACCCCGCTGCCATGGGGGGGTAGGACAAAAGATGTCATGCAAGTTCTTTTCCATAAGCACGTATGACTATATTCGGAATACATGCCTACATTATATTGATGAATTGGAGCTAGTTCTGTGTCACCCTAGGTTATAATTGTTGCATGATGAATTCCATCCAACATAATTATCCATCACTGATCCATTGCCAACGAGCTTTTCACATATTGATCTTTGCTACGTTACTTTGCCGTTGCCACTGTTACAATTGCTACAAAACTGCTACTGTTACTTTTGCCACCGTTACCGTTACTTCCATACTACTTTGCTACTAAAAACTTTGTTGCAGATATTAAGTCTTTCAGGTGTGGTTGAATTGACAACTCAGCTGCTAATACTTGGGAATATTCTTTGGCTCCCCTTGTGTCGAATCAATAAATTTGGGTTGAATAATCTACCCTCGAAAACTGTTGCGATCCCCTATACTTGTGGGTTATCAAGACCTTTTTCTGGCGCCGTTACCGAGGAGCATAGCTCTATTCTCTGAGTCACTTGGGATTTATATCTGTTGATCACTATGAAGAATTTGAAAGATACCAAAACCAAGATCTATCCCTCTACTACGAGGGGAGGTAAGGAACTGCCATCTAGCTCTGCACTTAATTCACCTTCTGTTTTGAGTAAGCTTGCGACACCACCACCTGCTAGTAATTCTGATATGTCGCAAGTAATTGATGATGCCACTTCTGCTATGCATGATGCTTATGATGATACTACTGCTTTGCTTGATAATACTGTGCCACTAGGTGAATTTCTTGATGAACAACTTGCTAGGGTTAGAGAATGAGACTACTGAAACTGATGAAATTATTGAAACTGATGAGTATGATTCTCCTCCTAGATATGAATTGCCTAAGGTACCTAAGGGTTATATTATGGATGAAGAAACTGCTAGAGACTTTTTTGCTTGCAATGATAGAGATGATCTTAAGAAATTGTTAGCCAAGCTGAAAGAAAAATCTTTGAATGCTAGAATGCAATATGACCCTAAGTTTGCTACTTCACCTATCTTTGTTACTGATAAGGATTATGAATTCTCTGTTGATCCTGAGTTAATTACTTTGGTTGGATCTGATCCTTTCCATGGCTATGAATCTGAAACTGTTGTGGCACATCTTACTAAATTGAATGATATAGCCACCCTATTTGCTCATGAGGAAAAAATTCGCTATTACTACATTCTTAAGATGTTTCCTTCTCGTTAGAGGGTGATGCTAAGATATGGTTTAATTCTCTTGCTCCTGGTTGTGTGCATAGTTCCCAGGATATGATATATTACTTCTCTGAAAAATATTTTCCTGCTCATAAGAAACAAGCTGCCTTAAAGGAAATATTTAACTTTGCGCGAATTGAAGAAGAGAGTCTCCCACAAGCTTGGGGGAGGCTTCTCCAATTACTTAATGCTTTGCCTGATCATCCTCTCAAGAAAAATGAAATACTTGATATCTTTTATAATGGACTAACCGATGCTTCTAGGGACCACCTAGATAGTTGTGTTGGTTGTGTTTTCAGGGAACGAACTGTTGAACAAGCTGAAGTGTTATTGAATAATATATTGAGCAATGATAATGATTGGACTCTTCCCGAACCACCTCCTAAGCCAACTCCGAAGAAAAGAGGTATTCTATTTCTCAGTCCTGAAGATATGCAAGAGGTAAAGAAATCGATGAAAGAAAAAGGTATTAAAGCTGAAGATGTTAAGAATTTACCACCTATTAAAGAAATTCATGGTCTTGATATTCCGACACAGGTAGTATAGGTAAATTCTCTCTATAGATTTGATGAAGGGGATATTCCTTATAATAAGTCTGCTAGTCAATGCTTGGATGAATTTGATAACTTTATTGTTAAACAAGAAAACTTCAATGCTTATGTTAGTAGACAATTGAAGCGTAATGCCTATATGCTTGAACGCTTGGGTGATTATATGTGTAGAACTATTAATGATCTTAAGATTATCAGTAAACATGCTTCCATGGTAAAAACTCAAGTGGAACAAGTACTTAAAGCTCAGAATGACTTGCTTAATGAGATGAGAAATAAAAACAATGATCATGCTGTTAGAGTCATGACTAGAGGTGGTAAAATGACTCAGGAACCTTTGTATCCTGAGGGCCATCCTAAGAGAGTTGAGCAGGATTCTCAGAGAATTAATACTAATGCACCTAGTCCTAGTAATAAAAAGAAAAAGAAAGATGATAGGACTTTGCATGCTCCTAGTGAACCTGTTATAGACACACCTGAGAACCCAAATGATATTTCTATTTTTGATGCTGAAACACAATCTGGTGATGAACGTGAACCTAGTGATAATGTTAATGATGATGTTCATGTTGATGCTCAACCTAGCAATGATAATGATGTAGAGATTGAACCTGCGGTCGATCTTGATAACCCACAACCTAAGAATAAACGTTATGATAAGAGAGACTTCGTTCCTAGAAAGCACGGTAAAGAAAGAGAACCATGGGTTCAGAAACCCATGCCCTTTCCTCCTAAGCCATCCAAGAAAAGGGATGATGAGGATTTTGAGCGCTTTGTTGAAATGCTTAGACCTGTCTTTCTGCGTATGTGTTTGACTGATATCCTGAAAATGTCTCCTTATGCTAAGTATATGAAAGATATTGTTACAAATAAAAGAAAGGTACCGGAAGCTGAAATTTCCCCTATGCTTGCTAATTATACTTTTAAGGGTGGAATACCAAAGAAACTAGGAGATCCAGGAATACCAACTATACCATGCTCCATCAAAAGAAACTATGTTAAAACAGCCTTATGTGATTTGGGACCCGGTGTTAGTGTTATGCCTTTCTCTTTGTATCATAGACTTGATTTGAATAAGTTGACACCTACTGAAATCTCCTTGCAAATGGCTGATAAATCAACTGCTATACCCATCGATATTTGTGAGGATGTGCCTGTTGTGGTTGCAAACGTTACTATCTTAACGGACTTTGTTATTCTTGATATTCCCGAGGACGACAGTATGTCGATCATCCTTGGTAGACCCTTTTTGAATACTACAGGGGCTGTTATTGATTGCAACAAAGGCAATGTCACTTTTCATGTTAATGGTAATGAGCACACAGTACACTTTCCGAAGAAACAACCTCAAGTGAATAGTATCAATTCTATTGGAAAAATTTCAACAATTACTATTGGGGGTTTTGAATTCCCTCTTCCTATTGTCAAAAAGAAATATGATATTATTATTGTGGGGGACATGCATATCCCCGTTGAGGTAACCTAGTGTTATTCGAAAATTCTCCGGTTTCATGTTATTCGAAAGAAGTTTGTTAATAAGACTTGATCAACCTTGTTAATGGATTCCTTTTGATGAGCATGAGATGGATGAATTTAGAAAGCACAACTTTCTGTACCCACCTTTTACTTTATGTTATTTAGAATAAATAAAGCAAAAATACTATTACTCGTCTGTTTTTTGAATTATCCGTGCAATAAAAAAATGTCCCGAAAATAAAAGTTCTCCAAATGCCCTGAAATTTTAGTATGATTTTTTTAAGATTATTTGAGAATTTTTGGCACTGAGAACACACCAGGGGGGTGCACCAGTGGGCCACAAGCCCTGGGGGCGTGCCCACCCCCCGGGCGCGCCCTGGTGGCTTGTGGGTCCCACGTGGGTCCCTCTCACTTATTCCAGCACCCATCCACTTAGTCTTCCTCCAGAAAAAATCATCCCGTTGCTCAAACCCGTGTTCTTGCTCATCTTGCTGCCATTTTCGATCTCCTTGTGCAAAGCTCCATTTGCAAAACTGTTTTGGGGGATTGTTCTTCGGTATGTGACTCCTCCAATGGTCCAATTAGTTTTTGTTCTAGTGCTTTATATATTGCAAATTTTTGCTGCTGTGGTGACCTTGTTCTTGAGCTTGCATGTCAAATTTATATGGTCTCAAGTAGTTTTGATGCATGATAAAGCCTCTAGGCACTTGTAGGAGTAGTTACTATCAATTTTGTTGAGTTTGGTTCACTTTTATTTTGAGTCACTAAAACTTTCAGAAAATTTTCAGAGGAAGAAAAAAAATGTTTAGGAAAATGTACCAAGGTGGTTCCTCGAGGAAGCAAGCCCCAAGGCTCGCGATATATGAGCCTGACCTTGAACCACCGAGGGAAGCTCAAGTACGGCCTTGCGAATGGCCGTCGGATCAATTCATGATTCATGCAGGTTTCAAGGATGAATTTGATGCATACGTACAAAATGCTGGCCTTGAGGACTTCGTGTCAGATAAGTGTCGGCAGTACTATCACCTCACTGATTCATTTGTTCGAAGATTTAAATTTACATCCCAGCGCAATACTCATTCCGTCCTGTTTGATCTTTACGATAAATCATTTACCATGGACCTAGAAGATTTTATTGAAGCATGTAAAGTTCCACAGTGGGGCATTCTTAGTGAACCTCGTAAAACTGAATATAATGATTTCCTTGCTAGCATCACGGTGGGAGAAACTAGAAATATTACACAAGCCACTGGAGGGAGCATTCACTTTCCTGCCATACACTATTTTGCTCTCTTTATAGGAAGATGCATTAATGGTAAACATGATCATAGCCACCTTTGTGCTTCAGATCTTAGTGTCCTCAAGTGTGCGGTAATGGGTGATAAACGATATAACTTGGGTGCTATTATTGCGAGGAGGTTACATCTTAATGCTAAAGATGGAGATTTCTTTGGTGGGATTTATGCCACCTGTTTAGCTAATTATCTTGAGGTACCCATAAGGGAGTATGACATTGAGTTACCACCTGCTTTTCTTGATTATAATGCTATGGTACGCTACTAGTTTCTTGAGAGAAACGAACAGTCTCTCCTGTACCGACTAATCTTTGACAGACAGCGTGCTGTCCATACTACTCTTCCTACTTCTGCCTTCTTCAACTTTCAGGTAAAACGGAGATACTTCATAACAAGAGAGGAGGCAGACGAATATGAGAGAGAGGTGGAGGCCGCTCACCTCCACACTACAGCCCTTCTGGCAGTAGCAGCCGCATCTTAGTACAACCCCAACTACAATTTTGGATATCCACCAGGCCAACCTTGGCCCTAGACCAACTTAGGCCTAAAGCCTAAGCTTGGGGGAGTACATATTTCTCACCGACATTATATTCATGTTCACACATTCATTCCAGTTGTCGGTGTTCATACTCTTTCATTGTATTATCCATGCTAGTTTATTTCTTTTTCTCGCTTTCTTCTTTTGTGTTCAAAAAACTTTGAGAAAATCAAAAAAAATAGTTGTAGTATTAAAAGAAAACCCAAAAAGATTTTTCGTTCTTCTTTTTGTTTGTTGGGAGCTTTCCCGTGTAAATAGTTTTTCTCGTTCTTGTTTTTGCCTTCTTCAGAAAAACAAAAACTCCAAAAACATTTCAGTGTGTTTCTTTGAAGTTCTTTTCTTTTCTTTGGGTAGAGAGGAGAAGACCATGATGAAAATGTTGAGTGGTTCTCATATGCATTATTGTTGATCTAACGAAGAGCCCATATTACCTTGTCTTCTCCTTTGAATAAATGTTTGCAGATTCCAGCTTAGTCCAATGCACATGCACTCTTATTATTATTCACACCGTTCGGTCGTGCAAGTGAAAAGGTAATAATGACGATATATGATGAAATAATGGAGATGGAGAAAAGCTGGTACGAACTCGACCTATTTTGTTTTCGTAAATATGATTAGTTCATCATTCCTGATTCAGCCCATTATGAATGAAACATGTTTGCAATGACAATTAGAGATTATAGTTACTCATGCCATGCTTAATTAGCTAGGAGTTGATAATGGTTTGTCTTGAGTGCCAACATGCAAATTAAAATGGTTATGATGTAGTATGATAGGATGGTATCCTCCTTTGAATGATTTAAGTGGCTTGACTTGGCACATGTTCACGCATGTAGTTGAATCAAAATCAACATAGCCTCCACGATATTTATGTTCATGGTGATTTATATCCTACTCATGCTTGCATTCAATGTTGGTTAATCTCAATACATGTTTATGACTGTTGTCGCTCTCTAGTTGGTCGCTCCTCAATCTTTTGCTAGCCTTCACTTGTACTAAGTGGGAATACTGCTTGTGCATCCATTTCCATAAACCCAAAGTTGTTTCATATGAGTCCACCATACCTACCTATATGCGGTATTTACCTGCCGTTCCAAGTAAATTTGCATGTGCCAAACTCTAAACCTTCAAATAATATTCTATTTTGTATGCCCGAATCGCTCATGTAGCAACTAGGGGCTGTCAGTATCTTCCATGCTAGGTGGGTTATTCTCACGATGAGTGTTTATTCACTTGTCATTCACGAGAAAGTGGCTGGTAATTGGGATGCCCAGTTCCATGCTCTAAATCAAATCGAAATATACTATCGAACAAAACTCCCCCAGGACTGTTGTTGGTATGGACAGTACCCGTTGTTTCGGACCAGTCGTGGAGTGTGCTTGTTGGTAAAGGGGGAGTAAAAACTTTACCATTCTATTTGGGAACCGCCTATAATGTATTTAGCATGGAAGATACCGAGATCTCTTGGTCGTTATGTTGACAATGAAAGCATGCCGCTCAAAATTACATTCATCTCTGTTTTAAAAGCTCGAGCTCTGGCACCTCTGCAAATCCCTGCTTCCCTCTACGAAGGGCCTATCTATTTACTTTTATGCTGAGTCATCATCCTCTTATAAAAAGCAACAGTTAGAGAGCACCACTGTCATTTGTATGCATTGTTGTTAATTTATATTGAGTATGACTGGATCTCTTTTACCATGAATTACAATGTCTAGTCAGTCCTTGATCTTCAGGGGTGCTCTGCATTTATGTTTTGCGGTCTCAAGAAGGGCTAGCGAGATACCATTTTGTTATATCATATCATGATTGTTTTAAAAATGTGTTGTCATCCGAGATTCATTATTATTGCTGGCTAGTTGATTATGCCATTGATATGAGTAAATGTGAGACCTAAATGTTATTGTGAATATGGTTAGTTCATAATTCTTGCTAAAAACCTGAATGTTGGCTTTGCATATTTGCAACAACAAGATCAAACAGAGTTTGTAAAAGTTTTTCTTTGTTACTTTCAGTTTGTCAACTGAATTGCTTGAGGACAAGCAATGGGTTAAGCTTGGAGGAGTTGATACGTCTTCGTTGTATCTACTTTTCCAAACTCTTTTGCCCTTGTTGTGGACTCTAATTTGCATGATTTGAATGAAACTAACCCGGACTGACGCTGTTTTCAGCAGAATTGCCTTGGTGTTATTTTTATGCAGAAATAAAAGTTCTCGGAATGACCTGGAAATTTATGGAGAATATTTTTGGAATAAATAAAAATACTGCCGAAAGAATCAACAAGAGGGGTCCACCCATTGGCCACAAGCCAGGGGGCGCCCCCCCTGGGGCGCGCCCTGGCGGCTTGTGGGCCCCCTGGACCTCCTTCGACCCTAATTCCAACTCTATATTCACATCCGAAGAGAAAAAAAACAGAAAGAAGAGTTCATCGCGTTTTGCGATACAGAGCCGCTAGTTTTGTTAGGGTTTGATCCCTAGTATCAAAAAGAAGTCATTCTATATATAATGATCTATCATGTAATTGAGTTAGTTTTGCTAGGGTTTGATCCCAAGTATCCACTATGTTCTGAGATTGATGTTGCTATGACTTTGCTATGCTTAATGCTTGTCACTAGGGCCCGAGTGCCATGATTTCAGATCTGAACCTATTATGTTTTCATGAATATATATGTGTTCTTGATCCTATCTTGCAAGTTGTAGACACCTACTACGTGCTATGATCCGCATACCCCAAGGTGACAATAATTGGGATTCTTTCTGGTGATTACCGTAGTTTGAGGAGTTCATGTATTCCCTAAGTGCTAATGCTTTGGTCTAGTTCTCTATTAAAAGGAGGCCTTAATATCCCTTAGTTTCCATTAGGACCCCACTGCCACGGGAGGGTAGGACAAAAGATGTCATGCAAGTTCTTTTCCATAAGCATGTATGACTATATTCGGAATACATGTGTGATGCCCCCGGCTTAATCGTGCACTAACCATACACGCAATTGCACATGATCAAGCCTAGGACTCACTTGAAGATATCACAACACAACTCTAAAACATAAATAAAGTCATACAAGTTTTATATTACAAGCCAGGGCCTCGAGGGCTCGAATACATAGCTCGATGGCATACAAGTGTCAGCGGAAGCATCAGATATCTGGGTACAGATATAAAAGAGAAACAGAGATAAGCCTTTAAGAAGGCGGGGTAAAATAAAAACACTACGATCGAAAGGCGTAGGCCTCCTGCCTAGGACCCTCCGAACCTACTCCTGGTCGTCGGCCAGCTCGTAGTAGTAGCCACCCTCGGGGTAGAAGTGGTAGCTGAAGTCGTCAATCGGGGCAGCGGTCTCAGGGGCTCCATCATCTGGTTGCATCGAATGGATATGGGGGAAAAAGAAAGTAAAGCAACCGTGAGTACTCATCCGAAGTACTCAGCAAGCAAGGATCTACACTACATATGCAACATTTTCAAAGGAAGGCTGTATATGTGGACTGGGCTGCAGAAATGCCAGAATAGAGAGGAAGGCCTAGTCCTATCGAAGACTAGCATCTTCAGCGGTCTTGCAGCAACAAAAGAGAGTAGATCAGCACAGTATAAAATAGTAGTGGTTGTGTCAAGTAACAGTCTCGCCCAGAGATCCTTCCTCGACTCCCTGCGAGAAAGCGATCCCGGAGCCATCATAACCAGTTATCATCTCAAGTTCTAGTTGTATTGATCGGGATACAACTCCAAGTGTCCTTTACCGTAGGACCGGCTATCGATAGATGTTTTCTTCCCTGCAGGGGTGCACCAACTTACCCACCACGCTCGCTTAACTTCGGCCGGACACACTTTCCTGGGTCATGCCTGGCCTCGGCCAAATGACACACCGCAGCCCTACCTACAGCTCAGCAGAGAGGTCCCCGCCGGTCTACCTCCTAAGCGCTCAGGTGTCTTGGGCCATCGCCCTGTGCACTCCGGGTCGTTGCGAGCAGGGTGGATACCAGCACCGCCACGAATGGCCGGCATGATCCGACCGTGCCGCACTGCTGAACTGGACATCTGATAGAGATTTCGGCTGATGCTACGATGCAGAGTGCCCATAACTATTCCCACGTGATGGTTAGTGCTATCAGGCCGTAGGCCTGCTCGGATCAAATATCCAAATCGTTAGAGGACTAGGGGCTTGCGGTAACAAGCAAAGACTCACGATCGATGTGACCCCGTCGCCCCGTCTCCAGGACTTGCTGCAAGGGCTAAGAATGCCCGGTCGTGCCTCATAAAATAACTCACGGGTAGCTATCCATCATTCACGGGTACCCCTCAGGGTCGACCCGCCTTTCCAAGTATCAGTTGTAAAGTCCAAGTATCCATGTGTCCATAACATCTAAGGAATCCGAGGTATCACCCTTGTTGGATTCCTGCTCGATGTATCCGTCAAGGTGAACTCGAAGGAATCACCCTCGATGGGTTCACACTTGAGGTGTTGCACGACTGCGTCGTTAACGAGAGTGGTGAAGGAGGAATCACCCTCGAGGACCACAACCGATGAACAAACCTACAAGGTTAACATCAGAAGTGCTGGCGAGGTATCACCCTCGGCACTCGATAGTAACCCAGTAGTGTCGTACAACTAAGGGGGTGATGTGCGGTGCCGTGGCCTGGTCTTCGATCCCGTTGATCGGGTCTTCTGATAATCCAGCGGGGCAGTTGGGTCAAAGTGGGGTCTCTGATGGGTCTCTAACCAGCCTATACTAAACAGTTTGAAATAGGCAGGTAAGGTAACAATAAGCAGGTTACAAAAGCAGGCTATGCATCAGAATAGGAGCAATCAATTTCAGTAGCAAAATCTAATGCAAGCATGAGAAAATAGAATGGGCGATATCGGGATGATCAAAGGGGGGGCTTGCCTGGTTGCTCGGCGGCAAGGGCAAGGTCGTCAGAGGTCGTCGATCTCCAGAGCTGCGTCGGTCTCGGAGGCTACATCGGTACCGGGCTCTATCGAGAGAGAAGAGGGGGAGAAAACAGATAAATACAAGGAAGACAAAGTAACTCAGAGCTTGCTATGCTAACGAGCAGTGCAGGGTTGCCTAAAAGCATGTCTAAGGCATATTAGTTATTTTAGGATTTAAGTTGGATTTATTAATATATGCACTATTCATCTATCGGAAACAGGCTAAAATGTTGTGGGTTCACCTCTGTAGAGGGCCCCGACACGAAAACAGATGGTACGGTTGGGTTCGTCTCGTCGTTCTGAGCAACTTTCATGTACAAAGTTTTTTCATCCGATCTACGGATGAATTTCTACGATTTTCTGAAGTTTTAAGCAATTTCTGAAAATCATTGGATTTATTTTATTTCGAAAACAGTAACAGTAAACGCTAAATGCACCCGGTGCAGTGCACCCTGCGGGCACAATAGTGGCTGACCAGTGGGGCCAGTCAACTGCTGACTCAGCAGTTGTCTGGTCCACGGTTTGACTAGTCAACTGGTCCGGTGGGACCCGCGTGTCAGCGACCCATGGCCTAATTACATTTTTTTTAAACTAACATGTTTTAATTAGTGGCCTGGGGCCCAGTTGTCAGTGGGGGTTAGTGGGGGGTTTAACCCCTGATTAACCGAGGCAGGGGGGTCGGCTGGGTTCGCGCGGTTGTAGGGCGCCGGTGGCCAGGCCAGAGGGCAGCGGCGGACAGGACCGCGGCAGCCGCAAGCGGATGCGGACGGGCGGAGGCGGGCCGCAGGCGTGGTGGTAGGGGCTGCAGCGGCGGAGCACGGCAAAGCAGCAGCTAGCCACGGCAGTAGCGGCGCGCGGGCACAGGCGGTGAGCGGCGAGCGGCGCACAGCTCAGGAGCAGCGGGCACGCATAGGAGGACACACACGGACGCAGCGCGCGTGAGGCCAGAATGTGAACCCGCAAGCGCGGGCGATGCTGGGGCGCGGTCACGGGCGTGGCGACCGCGGGCCCGTAGGAAGTCGGCGTGAGGAGGGGAAAGTGCCACGGTCTACGGCGTTCCGGTGAGCTAAAGGGGAGGAGGAGGAGGGCAGTCGGTCACTGTAGTTGCAGGGATGGCCCGGGGAAGACGCGCGGCGGCCGGAGACGATGGAGGCGGTGGTGACCCGAGGCGGACGGAGGTCAAAGACGGGGAGGTAGCGAGCGCTCCGGTGCCTCCCAGCATAAGCTCGTGGTCGGGGAAGATGTAGCAGACGTCGGCGAAGCGAAAGGGCACGTCGGGGGCGCTTGGGGGTCGCAGTGGCCGCGGTGGTGTCACGGCAATGGTGACGATGGTGGGGGACGCGGCGGACCTGGAGGAGGGGAGGTGGGGAACGAGGGGGAGAGGGCGAGGGGGCGAGAAGGGAGCGGGGCAAGTAGGGGGGAGGAACCCGAGGAGGCGCCGCGTCGGCGTCCTTATCCCACCGGCAGGGGCGGCGAGGTGGTCCGGCGGAGACGAGCGGGCGCGGGTGCGGTCGGTCGAGCAGTACAAGGAGGAGAGAGGAGACCGAGAGCTGGGCTGGGCCGGCTGGTGGGAGAAGGCCCAGGGAAACAAGGGGGCTTTCTTTTCCTTTTACTGTTCCTTTGCATTTTCTTTTAAAACTTTTCTGATTTTCCAATTAGTTTTATTTTATTTTAGGTTTTATAAAGTATGGCCTAAGCCCCTAAGTTAGTATTAGTAGTTAGGCCACTGCCACAAATAACTTGGCACTTTAATAAAAATAGTTTGCATTTATTTCTTATTTAAAATGCATTTAAGTAATTGTTTAAGCCACTGTTTTAATAATTTAGGGCATTTAAACATTTTGCAAAAATGTTGGTTCACCACCAATATTAAGAAGGGAATATTTGTCACATGACCAACATTTTAGTTTTCATGTTTGTGAATTTTTGGATTTCACTTAGTATTTAAATTTGAATTTGACTGGAATTTGAAATGAGATAGAAGTAAAGATGATCAGGCACTGTTTAGCAAAAATAATTAGCTTAACCCCAGGGGTTACTGTAGCTCATCAGTACAGGGGTGTTACAACATGCCTACATTATATTGACGAATTGGAGCTAGTTCTGTGTCACCCTAGGTTATAATTGTTGCATGACGAATGCCATCCGACATAATTATCCATCACTAATCCATTTCCTACGAGCTTTTCACATATTGATCTTTGCTACGTTACTTTGCCGTTGCCACTGTTACAATTGCTACAAAACTGCTACTGTTACTTTTGCCACCGTTACCGTTACTTCCATACTACTTTGCTACTAAAAACTTTGCTGCAGATATTAAGTCTTTTAGGTGTAGTTGAATTGACAATTCAGCTGCTCATACTTGGGAATATTCTTTGGCTCACCTTGTGTCGAATCAATAAATTTGGGTTGAATACTCTACCCTCGAAAACTGTTGTGATCCCCTATACTTGTGGGTTATCAAGAGGGCGTCTGCGGCAGCCGACGGGGCAGCTGCAGCAGCCGAGACGGCTGCAGCAGCTGCTGCGACGGTGGTTGCATACACTGAGAGCGCTCGAGCTGCCGTTTCGTGCCGCCGATGTCGCCCTGGCCTGGGTCGAGGCCATCCACGCCAAGATCGAGGATGCACACACCAAGATATTCCAGGCCACCTGGGAATCCAGCATGCAACCCACATCCGAAAAGGCGGCGGTGGCTATCGAGCACCTGCTTCCTCATGAGTTCGCCGAGTGGGAGCTGGAGATGCAGGAGGCGGCGGAGATCGAGGAGCGTCGGGAGGAGGAGTTGCGCGTGGCCGAGGTCGAGGTAGAGAAGAGTCTGTCCGTCGAGGAATCGGCAGTGGAGTACCAACGCGAGCTCTGGCGCAGCTACTACTATGAGTACTACAACCTTGAGGGCGGCGCCGAGGACGGAGACGAAGACGAAGACGAGGACACGGTCGACTTCAGCAGGGGGGACGCGGAGTCCACCAACGGCGGCATGTCGCCAGGACAAGTCATCGATGTCTCATCTCACACCGGCGATGCATAGCCGGCGCGGCGGCGGCTTTGTTAAAATTATGCATACTTAGGCTTTTGTTTTTAATGATGGCCTTTTGTTAGAGCAATGTTCAAGTCAACTGGCTATGTTTAATTACTAAAATTGCTCGATTCAGTAAGTGTGGTCTGTGTGCTGTACGCTCTTTTGTGTGCCCAAATTAGCAAGCGATGTTAAATTATGCAATGACGTGGATGAGGACAGTTTCAAGGGAAATTTCCACCAAAATTTGAATTATCAAACTCATCCCATGCACGTAAAGCAGAAGAATCATTTGCGATGCACACAATCGTTCAAAGTGAATGGTGTCCGGCGGCACCGGGCGCAAAGTTTCCCTCACATTTCGAAATTTTTTGCCTACCGCCGAAATATCTACCCCCCTTCCCCACCCCCTTTTCTCCCCGACCACAAGTCACATTTCCCCTGTTTCCTCCTTCCTTCCTTCTGAAGCTATAGCCGCTTCCTTGCTTGCTTCCTTGCTCTCGCCGTCTCGCATCCTACCGCCGGGGTCGCCATGGTCGTCTTCAATGACCTCTCCAGCAGTTCCTCCTCCTCCGACGAATTTTTCAGCGCCCGGGTATGCCTCTCTTCTCTCTCTCGGGTTATGACTTGGAATGAAGGATTTTAACCCGGCGGTCGATTTGAGTCATTTCTTCCTCTTGTAGCTCCCTAGGACCATCAGTTGCAACGAATGGAGCGGGGTGGCTGAAGATCTGCCTGCTCGTTGTCACCATCAATCTCCATGCGTGAAGCTAGTTGTGTTTGAATCTGTGGACAGTGGGAGGAAGTTTCTGGCATGTGCAGAGAAGGTTAGCCCCACATTTGTTGTTACAAATCATTTGTTAGATGTGATTCAGACACTATCACTGTGCTATGTTATTCTGGATGTTAAGACAGTGTCACAGTTTGTACCTAGTATCTAAAAATGTTGCCATCTCATCAGTGGTGCCATTAGAAAATTATTTGGCACCGCTTCAGCAGTTTGTGCAGCCAACTTTGGTCCACACATCCAAGCAGCCAAGCAGTAAAATACTAAATCTTTATGGCACGAAGGAACTGGGCATCGGAGCAACTAGGTGCTCCGGAGTCCGGGTCCCTGATTTTTTCGGCTGCATCGGCTCGCCAGTGCAGGGCACCGGTGCCAAATGTAGCAAAAGTTGTCTTTACACCGGTTTTGGCATACATAGTGGACGGCCTTAGTGCTATTAGTTCTATGTTACTAAATTTGTGCATGTACACACCTGTTAGTATCAATTTGCTGTCATCCAAACACTGTCGCTATGTTGTTGCAGTTATATTTGGCTTCCTCATAAAATGTTCAATTTGTTATTTGTATTACATGACTAAGAACTTTTAGCGTTGTTGTAGTTAATTATAGCTTCTGATGTTTTAGAATTTGGTTGTTGTCTTAGTAGCAATTAATTCATTTGCACATTGATCTTTTTGAGAATATATGTCATAATTAACCTGTTTCTTCAGTTTTTCAAAATATGTATTTGGTGATTTTCTATGTTGCTAGAAACCCATTTCCCCTACAATTGTTACTGATATAGTTTTAAATATTATAGGATGAACGGAAGTGTTCTTACCTGGAGTGGGTTGATCAAGAGTGGCCACAGTCTTTGAAGATGTGCCTAGCAAAGCTCTGGAGCATGTATGAGGAAGAGAACAGAGGTAGGCTTAGAGAAAGTGTTGTCAACGCTGAAGAATATTTGAAGATGCGGGATAAAAAGAGGAAGATGGAGAATGAGCTCAGATTTTTTAAATTAGACTTTGCAAAGATGGTGTGGGCGAAGGAGGAGTCACTTTCCCAGTTGGCCAGTGCAAAACAGGTTCTTACTGAACTGAAAGTAGAGGTGGATAAGACGAGCCTGGATGATCTCCATTAGGGAAATGAATATATTGTTCTAATAATGTTCTTATGAAGGTGAACTAGCTATATGCTCTACTGTGCTGTTTTCAGGTAGCTATCGTACTGTGATGTTAAAATGTATTTATGTGCCTGATATGAAATTGGCAAAGAGCTGTTCGATATGAAATTTGAATTTGCGTAATACTGGAATTATTAATTGTAAACTAATAAACCAGCTAAATGGGTCATGGAACTTTGCAAACGGTTCTAGCAGTAAAAGCGCTTGTGATGGATAGCCCAATGCCATACAGTTTTCTCCATCAAATCGTGTGTGATGTAGTTGCATAAAAGCAAAAGGTTAACCGAGGCAGTGCATGTGTGATAGTTACACCGATCACACACGAGGCTATACATAAAACTGTGTGGGATGTATATACGAACGGACATGTTTTCCCTGGATTGACTGTGTGGGATGTACATACGAACGGAAACGTTTTCCCTGGATTGACTGTGTGGGATGTACATAAGAACGGAAACGTATTCCTTGGATTGACTGTGTGGAATGTACATAACAAACGGAAACGTTTGTTTGGGACTGACTGTGTGGGATGTACTTATGACCAGAACCGATTGGGCATGTATAACCGTATTTGATCGCTCGCCCGTCGCACACGACCTCATTTTGCCGAGCGTGTGTGACCGGAGGGCTTATCCCCGACGGTTTCTGGGTCGTGTGGGAAGGACCCCCCTATCGCAGTCACTCACTTGGCGACGGTTCAAAATGCCATCGCGAAAAGGGGTTAAAAACCGTTTGTATAGCACCTCGCCGTACCAGTGTTTACCAAGAAAGCCTTGACGGCACCAAAGTTGTCGTGATGGCTGATCATCCTGGAGCCCTTCCTTCCTCCACTGTAAGTGAAAGGGGGACCCCTTCCCGAACGGGGCAATCGCCTCACACCATCCCGCATACTCTAACTTCTACTCCCAAGGGTCACCGTACTACACGTCGAACAACTATGGGAGGAGCACGACCCACGCCGAACTCGGCCCCTAATGGGGCATCCAAGAGGAAAACCTCCGCTGGAGCAGAAGCAGCCGCCCCCTCGGCTCAAAGGTAACATGTTTTGGGACCACAAAAAGGGTCATTTTCAACATCTTGCGCCTGACATTTGCTTAACTTTGCAGAAGAAGGGTTTCGGCACGCCAGCCCGAGGACTCCGCGGGCGTGCCGAGGCATAATTCCAACCTTGGGCCCTCGGCGTAGGTCAGGGATCCTACTGAACATACGGTGGCTGGCGCGCATCCAGAGGACCCCGACGATGTCTCGGTGACCAAGTTTGAGGTTGAGAGTGTAATGAACCACCGCCGCCGGAGAGAATCCCTGCGCCATGTTGCTTTTACCGATCAAGAGTTTAATGCTTTTAATTCGGTGGACGCGTACCTTGGGGTGGCCCGAACCGGGCTTGAGGGGATCGCCGGTCTTTTTTCTTCCAGAATGCAGGTGCGAGATAGCTTAAAAGCATTTTATAGTTCCTAACCTAGCAGCCCCCAGGCCTTAATTTGGGCGGAACGACCGAGTTAAGGATTCTTGTACTGTCTTGAGTATGCAGACCATGAGGGAGCAGAACAGCAAGTTGTTCGAAGACCTCGAGCTGAGCCGGACACAATTAGCCGACGCTAAAGCCGAACTAGAAGCGGCAAATAGGGCTACCAACGAAAGTCCTGGTAAGTGGAAAGGTTTTAAAGAGCTAAAAACTGCATGCCGTTTCCTGGATATTGATGCCGTGTTGTTCCTGCAGCCGCCGAAGCGATGAATCAATTGCGGAGGGAACTAGAGGCTAGCAAGCGAGTGCTGACACGAAGTCAGGAAGAGAAGAATGAGCTCAAGGTGGAAGATCGACGGAAGGCCGAAGAAATCGAGCAGTTGAAATCCCAATTGGCACAGGCCTCGGAGGAAAACCAGGAGCTAAAGGCGGTATATTCGGTAAGCCACGAATATGATGTTGCGCACGTGTGGGTGATTCCAGTATTTTGACACGTGTGCTACCCTTGTGTGCTAGCTCTTCTGACAGGGCGGCCGGAGGAGGAGATGGGTTCCTTTAGTGGGAACCTTTTAAAGTAACTGACCAAGGCGCACGAACGAGCCCGGAAGGCCATGAAAAGCATGGTGAAGGCATTATGGCCGCTGGAAGTGCCACCAGAGAGCATGGCCGAGCTGGCTGGCTGCTTTAAAGGGGTGAGGCAATGCTTTGAATTGTGGAAGATGTCGGCCTGCCAGGAAGGAGCGCGCGAGGCCTGGGCAATGGTGAAGACCCGGTTTATTAAGCTCGACCCCGAACATATGGCTCGTGTGGGACCCGCAGGGCCGGACGGGCAGGAAATACCGCTTAACTTAGTGTATGACCAAGTGATGCTCGCTGCTCGGTACTCCCAGAAGGATTGTGCCTTGGATAGTTTGATAGATAGTATAGATAAAGAGTAGGGTGCGTGATTCTATGTATCCATGTACTTTACATCGCGCTAGTCTCAAACCATGGAAAAAACATTGTCTTGACCGGCCATTGGCTTCCGCCTCCCTGACCAGTGATCGGGGAGTGTTCCGTACTATATGCCCTGATGAACAGGGGATAATTCTGGTAACCAGGCAATTCGGCCATTTGGTGCGAACAGACGAAACATGCATGACGAGCAATGTTATATTACTGTGTAACATAAGAAACATCTTCCAAAGAAAATAAAACCTCCAAGGGTTCCTTTCTTCGGGTAAGGTATGTTGACCATGGGCCGTGAGTCTGGAAGCCAGTGACGCACGGATGTTTGTGGTTTTTAGGAACCAGGAACAGTTGGATGACGGCTCATGCCTGTTTATTGTTACTTCCCTGAGGGCCGACCCATTATTTTCTGTAAGAACGCTAGCTTTCGGCTTCACCCGTCTGAGGTACGTATCCGGATTACCCGGGCGTAGCAATCACAGAGGTGCTCCCTTTACTCCCTAGCCGAACAATCGGGAACGTAGGGGTAAACACAGGAGCCAGGCAACCCAGCTTGGCAAAGGACTTAAGTCAAATAGGTGCATATAATGGCTTGAAAGATACGGGAAGGAGATTAATTCAAACAACAAAGAAAAATGAGGGTGTAAGAAGTATATTATAATTGGCCGCTTTTAGGAGAAGCCCCCAGGTAAAGCTGGGTGGTAGATCCAAAGATGTGTACAATAGTGACCTGTCATGTTACGGTTTATCTGAACTCTAGGTCGGGTAAGCTAAAGCCCGAAAGAAAAAACGAAGAGGGAAAGACGAAGAAGGGCGGGGAGTGTTGATGACGAAGCCGGGCTATGCGTAGAAACACCGAAGCCGAGCAGCGTTCCACAGGTTCGGTTCGAGGCCGTTATCCGATGATCTGCGAAGGCGATATGCCCCCGCTGCGAGTACTTCATCTATAATGAAGGGACCTTCCCACTTAGGTGAAAGCTTGTACTTCTGCTTCTCAGGGAGGCACAGGACAAGCTCTCCCACATTGTATGTCTTCGCCCGAACTTCTCGATTCTGGTAACGCCATGCTTGCTGCTGATAGAATGCGGAGCATGCTCGAGCGACGTCACGCTCTCCTTCCAGTGCATCGAGGTCGTCTTGACAATCTAGCTCGGCTTCCTTCTCTTCGTACATGCGTACCCTGGGTGCGTCATGGATCAAATCACATGGGAGGACTGCTTCGGCACCGTACACCATAAAGAACGGGGTGTATCCCGTCGACCGGTTAGGGGTAGTGCGCAGCCCCCATAGCACGGAGTCCAGCTCCTCTACCCAGTGGCAATCTGATTCCTCGAGGGAGCGGATTAAGCGAGGTTTTATGCCGCTCATAATTAATCCGTTTGCTCGTTCCACCTGCCGGTTAGTTTGCGGGTGGTATACTAAAGCGTAATCGAGCTTTATGCCCATCTTAGCACACCAATCTTTAACCTCTTGGGCGGTAAAATTAGACCCATTATTGGTGATTATGTTGGGGGGAATACCGTAACGGTGTACAACGCTGGATATAAAGTCGACAACTAGTCCGGATTCCGCGGAGGTTACCGGTCTTGCTTCAATCCACTTAGTGAATTTATCTACCATAACTAGTAGGTATTTCTTTTTCTTGGTACCTCCTTTAAGTGGTCCGACCATGTCAAGCCCCCAGACGGCGAATGGCCAGGTTATGGGTATGGTCTGAAGAGCTCCTGGGGGCATGTGGCTTTGATTTGCGAATAACTGGCACCCAACGCAGTGTTGGACTAGGGTGCGTGCGTCTTCGCGGGCCGTGGGCCAGAAGAACCCTGCTCGGAAGGCTTTGCTGACCAGGGCCCGAGCTGCTGCGTGGTGGCCACCCATGCCGGCATGTATCTAGGCGAGGAGCTGCTGCCCCTCCTCTTTAGATATGCACCTCTGAAGGACCCCCGTAGTGCTCCGTTTATAGAGTCCGCCCTCGTGGACCTTGTACGCTTTAGAGCGCCGGACTATGCGTCACGCCTCTGTCTGATCGTCAGGTACTTCTTGTCGCAAGATGTAGGCGAGCAGGGGTTCGGTCCAAGGGGCGATTATGGCCATGATCTCATGGGCCAAAGGTGTTTCTTCAAGTGCGGAGCCTCTGATGACACGATCATCTGGTTCGATTTTTGGTGGGGTGATCTGGGCAGGCTCGTTTATTGGAGTGCCGTTGTCCCTGCCCTGCCATACTACGGATGGCTTGAATAGCCTTTCTAGAAAGGTATTTTTAGGTATTGGGTCTCGCTTGGCGCCCATGCGAGCAAAAGAACATCCGCGGCCTGGTTACTGTCTCTAGCGACGTGATGGAATTCTAGACCCTCGAATCGGGCTGACATCCTGAGGACGGCGTTTCTATATGCCGCCATTTTTGGATCTTTGGCATCAAATTCGCCATTGACTTGTGATATGGTGAGGTTCGAATCTCCTCGCACCTCGAGCCGCCGGACACCCATCGATGTTGCCATTCGGAGACCACGTAGAAGTGCCTCGTATTCGGCTGCATTATTGGAGTCCGTGTACATGATCTGTAAGACATACCAGATATTGTCACCAGTGGGGGATATTAGGATTACCCCAGCCCCCAGTCCGGCCAGCATTTTAGAACCGTCAAAGTACATCATCCAATGTTCATATGTGCTATATTCCTTGGGGAGTTCGGCTTCTGTCCATTCAGATAAAAAATCGGCCAACACCTGAGATTTAATGGCTTGGCGTGGTTTGTATACGATCTCGAAGGGAAGGAGCTCTATGGCCCATTTTGCAATGCGACCCATGGCATCCCTGTTGTTGATTATATTGTTGAGGGGTACCTCGGATACTACTGTCACCGAACACTCTTGAAAGTAGTGTCGCAGTTTTCGGGATGCCATAAAGACCGTGTAAGCTATCTTTTGATAGTGCGGGTATCGGGACTTGCATGGTGTGAGGACCTCCCACACGTACTAGACTGGCTTTTGGACCTGGAACTTGTGCCCCTCCGATTCCCGTTCTACGACGAGCACCGCACTCACCACCTGATTGGTGGCTGAGATGTATAGCAGCATAGGTTCGCCGACACCTGGTGCGGCCAGGGTGGGGTTGCTTGCCAGGAGTGTTTTAATTTCTTCTAGTGCAGCGGTCGCCTCATCAGTCCACTCGAAGTTTTTTATTTTCTTAAGTAGCCTGTAAAGAGGCAGTGCCTTCTCGCCGAGGCGGGAGATGAAACGACTTAGGGCTGCCACGCAGCCTGCCAGTTTCTACACGTGTTTGAGCTCCGTTAGTATTGCAAGCTGGGACAGAGCCCTGATTTTAGCCGGATTGGCCTCTATTCCTCGATGGGAGACGATGAATCCGAGCAATTTGCCGGTGGGTACTCCAAAGACCCATTTTTTCGGGTTGAGCCGTATATCATAGGCCCGTAGGTTTTCGAAGGTCAGTCGGAGATCGTCCACGAGTTGATCGACTTTTTTGGTTTTAATGACCACGTCGTCTACATATGCCTCGACCGTTTTGCCAATTTGGTTTTCCAGGCATGTTTGAATCATGCGTTGGTATGTCGCTCCTGCGTTCTTTAACCCGAAAGGCATCGTGTTGAAGCAGAATGGTCCATAAGGGGTGATGAACGCGTTTGCAGCTTGGTCGGATTCCTTCATCTTTATTTGATGATATCCGGAGTATGCGTCAAGGAAGCATAGTGAGTCATGTCCGGCAGTGGCATCGATGATCTGGTCTATACGAGGAAGGGGGAAGGGATCTTTGGGGCAAGCCTTGTTTAGGTCCTTAAAGTTGATGCAGAGCCGCCATGATTTGTCCTTCTTGGGTACCATGACCGGATTTGCTAGCCACTCCAGATGCTTTATTTCACGGATGAACCCGGCCTCTAGTAGTTTTGCCAATTCCTCACCCATGGCTTGTCGTTTGGGTTCGGAGAATCGGCGTAGTGTCTGTTTGACTGGCTTGAAGCCTTTGATGATGTTCAGGCTGTGCTCCGCCAGCCTCCGTGGGATACCTGGCATATCAGAAGGGTGCCAGGCGAATATGTTCCAGTTTTCACGTAAAAATGTGCGCATTGCTTCATCAACTGCGGGGTCCAGCTATGCTCCGATGGACGCCGTTTTATTCGGGTCTGTCGGGTGTACCTGGAATTTTACTATCTCGTCAGCTGGTTTAAATTACATGGATTTTGGCCTTTTACTGAGGACCACGTCGTCCCTGTTGACTGTAGTGCAGAGCGTTGTTAACTCTTTGGCTGCTAGGGCCTCGGATAGTGTAGCGAGGGCAAGCGATGTGGTCTTATTTTCAGCTCGGAGGGCTGTGCTCGGATCGCTAGCGAGCGAAATCACACCATTAGGCCCTGGCATTTTGAGCTTCATGTATCCATAATGCGGCATGGCTTGAAATCGTGCAAATGCCTCACGTCCCAAGAGAGTGTGGTATCCACTGCGGAAGGGCACGACGTGGAATAACAAGGGTTCGGATCTATAGTTATCGGGGGTACCAAACACTACGTCCAGGGTTATGCGTCCGAAGCAACGCGCCTCCTTACCGGGTATAATTCCTCGGAATGTGGTATGGCTGTGCTCGATGCGGGATCTATTGAGCTGCATTTTGTCGAGCGTGTCTTCATAGATGAGGTTTAGGCCGTTGCCCCCGTCCATCAGTACTTTAGTTAGCCTGAAGCCATCGATTATGGGGTCGAGGACTATTGCGGCGGGCGCCTGGGTAGGGCGGGTCCTTGGCTCGTCCTTCTGATCGAAAGTGATAGGAGCGTCTGCCCATGGCTGTGCGGTCATCACCTGGTAGACTTGGCCGAGCTCTCAAAGAGCCCTTTTCCTTTGGTTATTTGAGGAGAAGGTCTCGTAAACTGTCAGGACGTCGTTGTGAGGTGGCATTGTTGATTGTCTACCAGGGGGTGTGAGACCAAGCATGTTTTCCCCACTTTTGGCCACCTGCCTTACCACCCAACAAGCTTGAAGCCTGTGGGTCGGATTTGCATTAAGCAGGGCCGAGTGTATAGGGCATGGTTTATCCAGTAATTCGTCCAGAACCGTTCTGGGTTTATTTCTCTTTATGGCGGGCTCGTGTTCGGGCGAACCTCTCACGTATGCCCGCTTTGTTTGGGCCTTCCTGGTTATCGGGGCGGGGACTGGCTCTCTGCGGATCTGCTGCAACCTCCATGTGCTTTCCATGGCGCAATATTTGCGCACTATGTCCGATAATTCGGCGAAGTTTTGCACGCGGCGGCGGGCGAGGGCATTTAAGATCCCCGCATCCCGGCAATTGAGTCGGAAGGCTTCAATTATTTCTTCATCATGGCAGTCGATTATCTTGTTTTTTACCAGGAGAAATCTGGCCCAGTAATGGTGGACCGTTTCCTCGGGCTGCTGTTTGACATACATCAGGTCCCATACGTCCGGTGTGCCCGCATCCGGACAGTATTCGGCGTGGGAGGTGGGTAGGAAGTTTTTGGGCGATCCCGCCTTCTGCGAGTCCGGGGCGTCGGCAGCGGCGTGCCGTGCCTGGGCCATATCCGGATCTAATAGTGCCATGTTCGGGTGAATGCCTGCACGTGGCTAGGTCGACTCAAAGTCAGATCCCGTATCGCAGGCTGAGTCTGAACTCTTATCTTGACGGGTGTCCGTATCCGGGCTAGAGACCCGGGTGTATACTGTCATAAGCTTCGGAGACCGCAATCCCTCCGTCCTTTCTTCGATGGTAGTGATGAGGTGAGTGATGGGCGGGGTGTGGATCTCTCTGTTGTCGGGTTTAAGCCCGATCTGGTCATAGACCGTAGGCCTGCTGATGGAGACTCCCATAGCTAGGAATCGATCCTAGAGGTCGTTTACCGAGGAGGTTCCCGTCGGGGGCATGCCTCCAGGGTGTTCGGCGAGATACTCTCCGGATATTTTGATGGGATCTGGCTTTAGGGCCAGGCCCCGGATTTTGTCGGCTCCCTTTACGTCCACTGAATCTGAGGTCAAGGCATCCGGCTCAGCGGGCTCTTCGGAAGCGGGGCTTTGTCGAGGGCCAGCGCCGGACTCCAAGTTCCAGCGGGCGGCTCCATGATCGGCGGTAGGGTTCTCGACCGGGCTCAAGCGGCCTGTGAGATCGGTGCAAAAAGTGATGCTGCCGAACGTAAAGATCTGGCCGGGGACGAAGATGTCCCTAGCGCCGACGGGGTTTCCAACAAGCAGTTGGGCCATTGATCCTTAGGCAATCTGATGCGGAACTCTCAATGAAAGCACCAATGTCGTTGTCAAAACCGGCGGATCTCGGGTAGGGGGTCCCGAGCTGTGGATCTAGGATCAATGGTAACAAGGGATGATGAACACAATGTTTACCCAGGTTCGGGCCCTCTCGAAGAGGTAAAACCCTATATCATGCTTGATTGTATTTGATGTATAATGTGGTTAGAGAGTAGATCTACCTCGAGATCGAATGAGCTAAACCCTAAGTCGATGAGGTGATGGATGTAGCTCTAGCCCTAAGACTAAAAACCCTCCGGTTTATATAGGCACCGATAGGGTTAGTACATGTGATTGGTTACAAGGAAGGAAATATCATGCTAATCCTGACTTGGAGGGCACACCACGACTCCGAAGATCTCCTGCCCGATCACGGGTACGCACTTCAGCTTGGCCCCATAGTGGCCCATTAGTCCGACCCATAAGCAATAGGTCGACGGTCCGGGGACCCCTTAGTCCAGGACTCCCTCACCTTCCCCCTGGACCATGAATTCCCGGAGGACTACGACCTTGAGGAAGAGGATGAGATGGACATCGACGGGGAGCCTTTGTTCGAGGACGAGCTCGCCAACCAAGCCGGCGCAAACAAGAAGCGCAAAAGCAAGCGCATGAAGGCATACATGCAGCCGGAAGACAAACTCCTTTGCGAGTGTTGGAGGGATATTGGACAAGACCTCAAGGTCGGAGCTGAGCAAAAGGCATCTACCTTTTGGCTTCGTGTTCATCGTGAGTACCATGAACGCAAGAAGTTCGCACCCTACCAGATGGAGAGCAAGCGCGGGTGGGTGTCCCTCTCGAAGCGATGGAGGGTGATACAACAAGAGTGCAACAAGTTTTGTGCCACCCTTGAGAGCATCCAAGCACGTCCCGTGAGCGGCCTCGGCCTCAAAGATATGGTATACATGCGCCCTCTACGTATCTATTTACGTTGTGCTTGCATGTCCATTTGCCCATATGCTTGCATGCTATCCATTTGTAGGCATTCCAAGCTTTGGAGGCATTCAAGGCCCAACATGACGACAAGTCCTTCAACCTCACCCATTGTTGGATGATCATCAACGGGGAGGAGAAGTTCAAGGCGCAATATGCTGCCGCCAAGGCGCGTGGGGGGGGGGGAGCCGTCGAGGAGCATGAAGAGGGCGAGAAGCCACGACCGCGAGGGAAGACCGACTCCAAGAAGGAGGACAAGCGCGAAGCGGCGTCGATTGCCTTGCATGCCACTTTAGAGGGCATGATGAGCAAGAAGGACACAAGGGACGAGAAGCGCCAGCAAGACAAGGAAGAGCAAATGAACGTCTTCATGGAGATCCAAAGGAGGAGACTTGAGTTCAAAGCGGAGAAGCAAGCCAAGATACTCGAGATGGAGGCGGAGAAGCAAGCAAAGATGCTCGTGATCGAGGCCGCCAATGCCAAGACCAAGACAAAAGAAGTGGCGTTCGCTAGCATGATGACGAGGGTAGAGATCATGAAGGTGGACTTCAGCACGGTGTCGCCGAGGAAGAGGCCATGGTTCGAGAAGATGCAGGCCGACATGCTCAAGTTCGATGACGAGTGATCTATGGCGTAGAGCGCCATCCTTTTTTTGTATGCCGGCAAGTGTGCTGGCATGACCACGGCCGAGATGGCGTGGTTGAACTCCCGCCCCTTTTTGTGTGCTGGCATATGTGCCGGCCGCTGACAAGTGCGCCAGCATGAACTGTGTGATGGATTTTTTGGAGGCTGGCATGTATGCCGGTCGTTGGCATGAATTTTGGGGGATGGCATGGCCGCTGGCATGATCTATGGTCGCGGGCCTTTTAAAAATTGTGTGTGGACACGAAATGGGTCGGGCGCATTGGACGCACGGCCGATCCAAACGCAAAACTGAGCAGACGACGAGCGCGCGGCTGACCTAAACGGACGAAAAGCGGACAGAGCGTGCGTTCATTTTGGTCGGCACGTTGGAGTTGCTCTTACGTCATGTTTGATGAAACTTGTTCGATTCATTGGACTTTGTTTTGAAATGTACTAAAAAGGCTCCTATACCAGAATCTAGACACCGGCCCGGACCAGTATGCGGACGAACGCGGTGTTTGGTTTGGGGTGAGCGTTGGGATGCCCTACAACATTAATACCCGACAGAGCGGGCTATGGGTTGGGACGGCGCCTGCGCCACTCGCCGGCAGGGCCACGGCGAGATCTCCGGAAGAGCGAGGCAGTCAAACCGAAGTGCCCAACCCACGTACTCCTGCTACAGACAAAGCAGCGTGTGGACATGGAAGCGAACAGCTCGCCCGCTGCGCTAGCTAAGCTATGGCCTCGTCCCCAGTCTCCCCGTCCCCATCGCCGGGCGTCGCATCTCATCGCTTGCTCGGTGCTTGCTGGCGGATGATGAGCCACCGATCGAATCCCTGTGCCGTCGCTTTCGGCGTCGCCCGCCTCCTGTCCTGCCTCCGGCGCATGCAACGGCGACGCGCGACGGAAAACGGGGTCGCTAGCCCGCCGTATCGTGCCATGCCGACAGAGTACGCTGGGTGCCGCCGGAAAGGAGAACGGGCATCCATCTCAACGTAGTCACGTTTCGCTGTATCAGATCGGCTTTCTCTTCGCAGGTCGTGGGTTCTGCACTATTTGCGTGTGCCGCCGGAGGGGAAAGACACAGGCTTCGCGTAGTTGACGTCAACCTGATAGATCAACTCGCTGTTGATTTTGAGCCTTTTCTTTCACTAGTAAGCATGCATGTGCAACACATGTCTCAAACAAAACAAGTTCACATGGTATAATACTAAAATAATTTTTACAAAAAATTCAGATCGTTACAAAATGTTATCATGTCACTCAAATTGTATTTTCAAAAAGTGTGACATATTTCTGATCCAACACATGTATCATAGTCTATAGTAAAAACATCTATTCTGGATCTAATTTTTATTTTAGTGAGTTCTTTTACCGAGCCATTGAAATGTGTCTTATGCACAACGATATGAGCGCGTGTGTAACACACGATCCAGAAACATGTCTCCGCATAAAATTCACTGTCACATAATAAATGTATTATAATTGTTACAAAATGAACTAAAAAATATGGCTTACTCTAGTAGAGCGACATCATCAACCATACTGATGAACAAGCAAAGTTCATCTATTAAATCATCGTTTGTTGGATTGACAGACGGTGAAGGGATAAATGACTGCGAGATGAGCTCGACTTCTCCTGATGTATTTGATGTTTTGAAATTCTCAGGAGGTCTATCCAGAATCATACATTCTGTGGGATCTGTGTTGTTTTCGTCATTTCCATGTCTCGATTTCTTATATTATCATCATTCAATTCCGAGTCCACTAAAATGACAGCTAGTTTTGTTCTAAAATCTGTCATATGTTCCTATTAAAGTAGTAATAAGAGTTCAATAGTGATGAACATAGAATAAGTATAATGATACGCAGTGAAATGTACCTGTGTAGGAATGTCAGACAAAATATCTCCTGTGAAGTACTCCATAAAATTTATCATCCACAGACCACAAGATGACCTGCATGATTACTAAACTTAAATATACTCAATAAATTTTTATCATTTTTATAGGGATTCATATTATTTTTTTAAATCATCAAATGATCATGACTGTAACAAGCAGTGATGAAAACAAAAATCTCACCCACACAGCATGTGAACCGGACATGCCCTGTGAAATTTAAAGTTTTTTTTATTTTGTTTGGAAAAAATGCCACACTCACTTACAATGGGTCACTGGCTTATATTACGTAGTAGTATAGTATAGAGATTAAAAAAAAATCTGAGTCAACCTTCCACCGCCCCCTCACGCTTATCTCTTCCCCATTCTTCCATCACTTCTCCTAATCCACTTACAATGGAGCTCTCTGCTGGCCGCCCCTTCCCTTCGCGATCCCCATCCACAGCCAGAGCTCTCCGCTGGCCGCACCTCCCCCTCGTCAGCACCGCCGGCGGACGCGCAGGCCCCTGCTCTGCCCGCCCCTTCTTCCTATCCGGTGCCGCCGGGGCCCTCCCTCCTCCTGGCGACGGCGGGGCGCTCGAGCCGGGCATGCTCGCCGGCGACGCCGGGGCCCTCCCTCCTCCTGGCGACGGCGGGGCGCTCGAGCCGGGCTTGCTCGCCGGCGATGGCGGGGCCCTCCCTCCTCCTGGCGACGGCGGGGCGCTCGAGCTAGGCATGCTCGCCGGCGACGCCGGGGCCTTCCGTCGTGCTGATGCACTCGCCGCGCCAGGAACTTCCCTCCCCCACTCCCCCCTGTTCGGGACGCCATGAAGGTCCGGTTCCAACTCTTCTTCCCCTCTCGATCGGGATGCTCTGCTCTCCGACCCCATCTTGATTTCCCTGTTCGTTTCGGTCAGGAGCAGGAGCAGTTGCTGCTCGCGACCTCCTTCTTGATTAGGATCACCACGATGACCTCCGCGTGCTGTGCTGCTGCTCGGGACCCTCCATATGCTTCTCCTCGCTCGTCCGGGTCCAGGTTAGTCTCTCCGACCCCGCCGCCTGCTCGTCCCCGTCAAATCGGTGCATATCTGTATACTTTCAGCTTGTATACTTTGACATGTGCATACTTTATTCTTAATTGTGCAGAAACTTCTTTTGTGATGCAATTAATGGGGAAATACAAAAACACATAATGTCGATTGCTTTGAGCCTTTGAGTTAGAAGGTATACCCATCTCTTTGCAGTCTGCTCTTAATACACTCTTCCCTTCGCCATGCTGAGATGTTTAAGTCTTTCCACTTATCACATTTTAGTTCCATTTGAAGCGATGCATATTGGAATGTATTTTCCAGTCCTTTGAGCTGTTGAATGAATAAATGACAACCATAGCGGTGAGGTCTTTGCGGCTCATTCCTGGGCCTAGCGAGTCGAGCACCTGGATACATCGCTCCCCGGTATTTATAACTGCTAGGTACCAATGGAAGTCTTCAATGTTAACTGGAATGAATATCTGAAAATAGGGTTTTTGTTAGTTTAGGTCCCATCTATACAAACATTTGTATGGAACTGGTACGCATCATTTCTGTGCAACCAATCGGACTCATCGTCCACATTGTCTCCGTTGACATGAACGGAATTTGGTACTGAACCCCCTGCACTTGTTATGTTCTGCAGTTGTGTGACTGCAGATTGTCCGGTAGCCGGCACCTGTGTTACAATGTTACTGCCATCAAGGACGGCAGCAACATGCTTATTTTGCTCGCGGGCTTGTCATTGCCGCTTTAATATTTCTTCTCTATTTTGTGCATAGCGCTCCCTTTCCATCTGATTCTTAATCTCATTACGGCCTGAGTAGATGAAGAATAGATCAGTATACAGCAATATAACTGGGCCATGTAGGATGAAGTTCGTCTTCATTACCTTGTGATACAGCTAGCTGTGTTTGTGCCCCACTGATCTCGGCAGAGGCAATTTTCTTCTGTTTGTAGGCCTCACGTCGTCTCTTATTAATCTCATCCTTATTTTGTGCATACCGCTCTCTATCCCTCTGCCTTTTTACTTCTTTAGGGTCTGCAATCAATGGCACAATTTAGCAGCTGAGCTACAAAAACTGAAATTGGGTGCTTGTGTAATGCTCATCACCCAAGGATTGAGTGTTGCTTATATCCTGGAACGGGGTGCGCGTCCCATTGGGATTGGTCGGGGCCATACGAAGTCCTTGAACCCTGTGAATGTCAAGAATGTTATCACACAATTGTAACGGAAGGAATAGTATTAGCACAAGGCTGATAGAGTACAGTTTTATGTTCAACTCCATCCCACTGTTTACCATGAAAGCTTTCTTACGGTGCCTCTGCAACCAATTGAATTCATTTTACACTAATATACCTGGAATAATGGATCAGGATGTAGTAGGTTGTAATACTGTATATCTCAGGGTGACTTTATTTCTGTTCATATGAATTGGAACTGAGCATTGAACGATCCATACGCAGCTTCATGAGGCATTTAGGTGAAGTCAGTCCAATGCTCTTCTCTAATAATGTTAGCATATGGTCATGCCATAAGTCACCAGTTCCTACATTTTCCTTCTATAATTGCTCTTGTTTTTCATAAATTCAATCAAAGCATTTGATGGATCACATGAACAGGTTGACAAATGAGCATGCATCTGCGGAGCAGAGGCGTCTTCTAGCCTAACGAAGTCTTGACGGCAGCGACGTGTAAAAGCCTTACGAACTTCAGATCAGAGAAGAGCATGCACCTGTGCCGGCGAAGAGCTCGTCGTCGCTGCTGTGGCAGGGCGCCTGGGCGGCTGCACCTGTGTTGGGGAAGAGCTCGTCGTCGCGGCCGTCGTCGGGTGACTCGGCGAGCTCGTCGTCGCGGCCGTCGTCGGGTGCCTCGGCGGCTGCGCAGGGCAGCGACGGCGTACGTAAGCTGGGCGTCTGGATTGATTCCCTGGATATATTCCCGCTAAGTTAGCACATTTGTTTCCGTATATGACTCTCCGTGTAAATTGGACGTGGGTTGTTTCCTTTGTGCGGGCGTGGACTGTTTCCTGGTGCGCGCGTTGCCAGAGTTTTCGTCCGCCCTGGAAAACTGCTAAACGCACTTCGGTTGTGGGTTGGTGTAATCGTGACGGCTAGATCTAATTAAGCGATTTGATCGTGAGGCTTCAATTGATCGGGAATATTATGTGTAGATTAGGCTGGATGCGTTTAGTGTTGAATATGTTCTCTTGTTTAATAGTATAAGTAGAGATAGAGATGGACGTGGGACTAGTCATGATTTCCATTTTTCCTTTGATTCATATACTTATATGGCAGTTTTTTTTTTCCTTCTTGCCGAAGGCATTGCTTAAGATTGCTTAGCCGTGCTCTTCGAGGTGAAAATATAGAATCTGATCTTCAGTGGTAGGATCTGACAACGACGACGTTGAAGCATCTTTTCCTTTCTGGAGCATTGCTTCCAGAGGACATTTCATGCAATACATGTGTTGCCAAGGATTGTCGATAGTGTTGTTACTTGTTTGTTGTGTGTCGTTGAGTGCGTCGGTTTTCTTTGCATATCCTTTTTATTTTGTTTTGGCTGTGTGCATTCCTACTGTGCTGATTATTTTTAATATTGTATGTATAGTTGCAGAGGTGAGTGTGTGAATGGTATCATCTTGATATTAATATATTAACTTTTGTCAAAAAGAACATACATCAGTTTTTCTTAATGTAGAATCTTGAGTTAGTGTCGGTTCTAGTTCGTTCTTGTGTGGACAACGACGCCGGGACGGACGTACCTGTACGCACGCGCAAGGGAAAACGGGCTGGGTGCTGCCGAAAAGGAGAGCGGGCATCCATCTCGCGCAGTCACGTTTCCCATCCACTTTCTCTCCGCACGCCGTCCTTTTCGCGAAAAAATGCAAGTTTCATCGAGATCTCAACATCGTGAATAAAGTGTTTGCGTATGCTGGTTGCTGGCGAAGTAAAAAAAAGATAGGCTTTACGTAGTTAACGTCAAAATGATTGATCAACCCGCTATTGCTTTTGATCCTCTTTCCTAATGCGGGAACTAGTCATGGTCTTTTTAGTATAATTTTCTATATATAATTTCTCCGTTAAGACAGCTATAGCATCCATCTGAATACCTGCACTGTTCGGGACGGCGGAATCGAAAACATAGGTTTAGAACAAAACAAAGGAAATGAAAAGGGCGAGAGATGCAAAACATGGGAAGTGAAAATGTTGCAGGAAACCACACGGTTGGTGTTCTGAACGCAGGAGAAGGAATCCAACGAATTTAGCTGATGTGGGTCCCAAGTTGCTTGCATGCTTGTGTACGTGGGCCTCAACATGTACCGATCAAGTATTTTTTTACAGCTGATGTGGGTCCCTGCATGCATGCCTCGGCATCCTTTCCCTTCCACTGCCTCGGCCCTCGCGGAAAAAATGGAATAGGAGCGGATGTTTGTTTTCCCGTGAAAACGCATGCAAGAAAAACTTTCCGGTGGAACGGTAACGAGGGTTTCCTTCATCCCGAACGCCAAAATAGGCAACAGTTCCACAAGATTCGGTTTCTTTGGTTTACCTGCACTCTTCCTCCGTCCCGAACAGGCCCTAAGATGACGACGGAGCTTCTCCTCCGTGCCCAAATGAATCCTTTACTAGCTTCTAGACTCCAAAGAGAGAGAGAGAATCTGGTCCGATGTTCAGACCATCATCAAATTTATAACTGATGAAAAGAAAAACAATGTTACTGCTGGACACCTAAACACGTACGGAGATGATTCATTCTCCGGCTCCACCTGATCTTGGCAACTCGCCGCCCACTTGCCAAAAGCCAAAAGGTGATCCTAGAACAGCAATGTGGTACGTACTCCTAGCAGCAAAATAATATTATTTGCAGTACACGAGCAAAGATCTTCCTCCGGCTCAGACGGTCTACTGGTATACTATGATTGTTCCTCGCCCAGGAAGTCGTGTGTGTGTTCGGTTGGCACGTGGCCATCCATCGGTCCGGAAAGCCACTGTTTGTGTGCGAGAGTGTCTGCTTTTCAGGCACCAGCAGGCACGGGGTAGCGGGCCGCCGGGCCCGGCCCTGCCGTGACCCGCCGTGGCAGTAGGCGTCGCACGTGCCTACGCAAACAGCTGCGTGGCCGTGTTTATCCAGTTCGGGGCAGAAGCAGAACCACAGCTGGCTGCCGAGCTCTGTGTCAGCCTTGCCCGAATTCCATCAAGGGGTGAGTGTGAAGATGTATTCTGATGTCTCCCTGGCCAGATATTTTCGTTTCTAGCGCGAGTCGGTAGGACTAGTACAGCACATGTGGGGGTGCCTGCGCATCTGGGTAAGTTTGGTTGGTCAGTGGACTCAATGGATTGCCGGAGCTTTACCGCACTGAATTTGGCCCTTGTTTGCTTTGTAGCCACACCATGGATGGTAGTGTTTGTTTTCGAGATGGAGAGTACGAGCATAATTGGTTTGATGCCAAATTTTGACAGCTGCCAAATGTTGGCTAGAGATTGGTAACTTGCCAATTTTCATTGCCAATCTCCAGTGATCCGGACGCCATCCGGTGCTCTGGATCCGCAAATCTTGTTATATGGCGAGGAGCTCCGGCGAAAGCACTGCCTTGACCAAGGTCAGGGCCGACGACGGCGGCGCCACTGGCGTCGTCTACCTTCTTGGAGGCCTCGTTGTGGAGCTCCGTCGACATCATGACAGTTTTGGCTCTCCGGATGAAAATCTTTGCCTCGATTTTCCGAAGCGGGCGGCGGCGGCGTCTACGTCGTGACCTCGTTGGAGGCGTCGTTTGGGAGAGACTGTGGATGTTGGGGAAGCGGCCCCGAATTTGTGCGTCGAGACGGCGGTCTCGGAAACCAATGCAGCGACAACTCCATGAGGTAGGGTTGCTGCTCAGCATGGCTTGGGTGGTGATCTTGAGCGGCGAGGGCTGCAGGGTCGTCGGCTCGGTCGACGCGTTCAACAGTGGACGGTTGGACGATATGTCGGGGCAGCGGCCCCGGAAGTGGTGCGGCGGCCGTGGTCTGCGGGCGGTCACCCTGTGCAGCGTGGGTTGCGGGTGGCTGCGTCGTCCGGCGTTGTAGCTCGAGGGTGAGCGATGGTATGTCGGGGCAGCGGCCCCGGAAGGTGGTGTCGGTGGACCGCGCAGGGCGCAACGGAGCGGTGGATGTCGGGGCGGCGGCTCCGAGACTTTGCAGCATTGAGAGCTTCAGCTTCGTGTCGTTTGGGCGACGAGGTTGCCTTCGATGTTGCTCGTTGTCATATCAGGGGCGCGGGCCATGTGGAGTGCATGCTCTTCATTTCTGCGGGAGGGTCCCGTGGCTGCTCCTCTCATAGTAGTCATGGATTCTTCTTTCCGGCAGTGGTGGAAGCTGTGTGTTCGACATGTTGTCGGCAAGAGTGGGCTTAGTCATGTGTGCTTGATTGTGTGAGAGTGGGCTTGGCCCTTGTTGTATCGGTTTTCGCCCGGTTTCCCACTAATTAACTGGGCAATTCTCTTCTGCTTAATTAATAGATGAGGCAAAACTTTTGCCTGCGTTTCAAAAAAAAAAGTTGTCAAATATTGGCAACTTTCGGCTTTACCAAATGTTGGCTTGCCAAATATTGGCAATGCCAAATGTTGGTAGCAAACCAATTATGCTCTACATGCAATGGATTTAAAAAGTGTGTTACACTTAGCATGCCAACCGATGATCTTGTAGAACGAGTGGCAGAGATTAACATGATCAAGGGTGCCATACACGGCAAAAAAAAACATGATCAAGGGTGTCAAATTCCTCTTCGAAAGAGGCTTCATATTTTGGGGGTTCTATGTGATTCAGTATTACCAATTGTGAACAAAAGGGCACTCTCCCTCCCAACCCCCACCCCCACCCCCCGCCAGCCCGCTTTAGGGCGACACAGGTGGAACCCTACCCAACCTGCTGTTGGGGAAGCCCACACGGTCACCAAGGATGGCGGCGGCGAAGCACCCCCTTTGGGCTCCCACGCAAAGTGTCATGGTCTCCGGGATAACCGGGACAAGCGACGAAGATGGGTCGGGCATGCAGTTGTGTTTCAGATTGTTCCTATCGTGCCTCTATTCTACTTGCACCAGTGGCAGAGCCATCTTACAAGTTGAGCCTAGGCATAAAAATGCTAATCACTTTCACTAATATTGGTGTAATTTGCAATGGTGGTTGTTGGGTAGAGCCCAGGTGACGACGACATGTATCTAGGGTAGGGTCCTAGGCCTGACCTACATACCCTACCCAAGGACACCGCGTACAAGAATACTGAAGCCCACAAGATTATGAATGAGTCACTCGACAAAGAATCCACTCGGAAGACTCTTGATCACTCAACCGTCCCAATTCACTCGGAGTACCAGGTACCACTCGGAGGCAGAAGACCTAGAGTCACCCTAGGATAGCAATGGACAGGCAGACAGTCCGTCATAATAAACAATATCAATCATGGACATTACCAGTAACGCTCGTGACCCTTTACTTCATACTGAACCCTTGGGTAACGTAGCATTCATTGAGGGGCCAGCAGACTCTATATAAGCCGCCCCTCAGCTCTTGCACAAGGGTTCGCACCCCCTGTAACTCAACACTCCAGATAACAAAGCTCCCGCAGCACCGAGACGTAGGGTCGTTACCTCTTCCGAGAGGGGTCTGAACTCGTAAATCCGAGTGTACAACCTCGCCGTAGCTAGGCACTGCCCTCTCATACGTACCCCTAATCTCTACTGTCAGAATCGTTCCCACGACAGTTGGCGCCCACCGTGGGGCAGGCGTCTAAGCGACTTCCGGTGAGGTTGCGTTCTTCGAACTCCTTTATCATGATTTCCGGCGGCGGACTGTTCCTGGGTCACGAGATCCGTCTCGGCGCTCTCAGTTTTGTCGCCGACGATTCGGCGTGGCTCCAAGAAGCCCCACTGGACGTCGAGGCGCTCTCTATTCGCGGGGCGGCGCACTTCCATGCAAGTTCCTGCAGCGTCTTCCTCCGGCAATCGTCGACTCCGGTGACGTTTGCCCTCCCCACTACTCGCCGCCGTAAGCGATCCGGCCGCTCTCGGCTCCAGCGGTGGGTGAGGCACGCGGTGGCTCATCAGTCATCCGCCGTGTAGATCGCGGCAATCAAGCCCGACGAATCCCTTTATGACTTGATCGATCACTCGGATACGCTATCCGAGTGTGAAAGCAACGACCCGGCGGCAGAAGTCCTCATGATTGGCTCCCAGCGTAGCCCACCAGGATTTCCCTGCGGCGGGGGTGAAAGCGGTGGTCCGTCGCACGCCAACGACGAGTACTACCCACAGGCCCTCACTGCGGAACAAAGAGAAGAACTGCAGCGCAGGGACGAGCAAGTCCTTCAGACCCCCATCACTGGGGAGACTGCCGAGGCCCAAGCTTTGGAAGCCGCACGCGTGGCCACCCTGACCAAACGCGCGCGTCTGGAAGATCTCCAGAAGTCACTCGAAGACCGCACTCACAGACAGCGCCCAAAGCCCAATCGATGGCAGCGACAACTATTCCCGAGTGGATCGCAAAACGAGTATCAGGTATTCCACACTCCGATTCAGAATGTTGCAGCTGCTGCGCGGGTTGCAGATTCCATTCAGCCGTCCCGATCCGAAGCAGGAGAAGGTCTTCGGTAGATCTGAGCGTTGCTCAGAGCGGCTGGGGAACAGAATTCAGCAGTTTCCCGGTCGCGCAATAGGATTCACAGCAAGTCAGTAAGGGCGGACACAGTTCAGTCGGCGCACAGCCCAAGATCGCCTCCGCGGCACGTCGATCACGGTTACCACCAGGATCAGTACCTGGATCAAGGCCGCGGTCTGTTTGCTCCTCGACATCACCGTGATGACCGCCGTCGAATGCCGACGCCCCCTCCGAGGGGCGGGTCATACGCGCCCCGGCGGTATGACGACAGGCGCCCGTATGGCGATGAGCGGAGAGATCCAATCGACCCCCGAGAGCCTGGATTCGATGCAAGGTCAGTCCTGGTGCAAGGACTAGTTGACAGAGGTAGAGCTCACTGGGAAGGATTGGATAGAGATTGTCCGAGTGGAAGTGGCGTGTTTTCCTTGGGGCCCGAGTGTTTCAGCAAGGCTATACGAGCTGCAGAGATACCACCCAACTTCAGGTTGGCCACAGGAGTGAACAAGTTCACTGGCGAGTCAAAGCTAGATACATGGTTAGAAGATTACCGAGTGGCTGTGCAGATTGGCGGAGGGAACAATAATGTTGCCATGAAACATTTGCCCTTGATGCTAGAAGGGTCGGCCCGGGCGTGGTTGAACCAGTTGGCTCCTGCCAGCATTTACTGTTGGGAAGACTTAGCCCGAGTGTTCATTAAAACATTCGAAGGCACTTGCAAGCGTCCTGCCGGGTTGACTGAATTGCAGCACTGCGTCCAGAAGCCGAATGAAACTTTGAGAGACTACAGACAGCGTTGGACCACGCTTCACCATGTGGTGGACAATGTTACGGAGCACCAAGCAGTCTGCGCTTTCGAAGAAGGCGTCCAATACAGGGAACTCATCATGAAATTTGGACGGTCTGGGACCCTGACCATGAACCGAATGATGGAGATTGCCACTCGGTATGGGAATGGCGAAGAGGAAGACCGCCTCCGCAACGGCAAAGGAAAAGCTAATGAGGATGACCCCAACAACGCTAATCCCAGTCGGAAGCAGAAGCGCAAAGCTGAAGGTACAGGTCAGGTAGAGGCGGGTGCTGTAGCTGCGCAAGGCAAGTTCAAAGGAAAGCCCAAAGATCAGTGGATCCCTAAGAAAATTAAAGATCAGTCGGGAAAGGACGTCCTCGATTTGCCGTGTGCCATTCACACCAAGAAAGACGAAGAGGGTAACTTGATATTACCCAAGCATACCACTCGACAATGCAGGTTTCTGATTCAGCAGTTCCGTGAAGGTCAGCCGAGTGAAAAGGGCTCTGACAGAGACGATGACGAAGAAAAGGCAGAAGATTACCCGAAGGTTAATGCCACTCTGATGATTTTCGCCGATGTCGAGAGTAAAAGTCGACTGAAAGTCATTAACCGAGAGGCGAATATGGATGTTCCTGCAACTACGACGTACCTCAGGTGGTCGAAAACTCCCATTACCTTCGATCAGTCGGACCACCCAGCTCATGTTGCTACCCCTGGGCAGCAGGCGCTGGTTGTTGATCCGATCGTGGGAGGCACTCGGTTATGTAAAGTACTCATGGATGGCGGGAGTGGTTTAAACATTCTCTATGCTGAGACCCTTAAAGGAATGGGCATTCCGATGTCCCGACTCAGTGACAGCAACATGCAGTTTCATGGTGTCATCCCAGGCAAGAAGGCAAAGTGACTCGGTCAGATCACCTTGGATGTGGTTTTCGGCGACTCGAAGAATTTTTGGAAGGAAAAGTTGACATTTGAAGTGGTGGATTTTCACAGTGCCTATCATGCCATCCTTGGCCGACCGGCTTACGCATGTTTCATGGCCCGCCCATGTTACGTGTACCTCAAGATGAAAATGCTAGGTCCAAAGGGTGTGATCACGGTCACTGGGAATAGGCAGAGAGCCGAAGAGTGTCTTCAGCAAGGATCCCAGATCGCTGACGAGCAGATGGCAATGGTGGAATTGGAGGAATACAAGAAAAATGTTGATCCAACTAATTTGCTCCGTGCTAAGAAGCTGGCCTCTGAATCTGCTTTCCAGTCGGCAGGAGAGACCAAACAAGTTCACGTTCACCCGGAAGATCCAACGGCTGCTCCGACTAACATTTCAACAACACTCGACAGCAAATAGGAAGCCGCGCTCATCCAGTTCCTCCGTGAGAACTGGGACATCTTTGCATGGAAACTGTCTGACATGCCAGGTGTACCCAGGGGACTGGCTGAGCACCGTTTGAGAGTTAACTCGAAGGCCAAACCTGTTAAGGAACACCTCCGCCGCTCGGCTGCGGAGAAGAGGAAGGCGATTGGTGAAGAAGTAGCTCGGCTTTTGGCAGCTGAGTTCATACGCGAAATATACCACTCTGAGTGGCTTGCCAACGTCGTCATGGTCCCCAAGAAGGACAAGTCGCTCCGTATGTGTATCAATTTCAAACATATCAATCGGGCCTGCCCGAAAGATCATTTTCCGCTCCCCCGCATTGACCAAATCATGGATTCAACTGCGGGGTGCGAGCGTTTGTCTTTCCTTGATGCGTACTCTGGGTACCATCAAATTCGACTGTATGGACCAGATGAAATAAGAACGGCCTTCATCACCCCTTTCGGGTGTTTTTGTTATGTCACCATGCCATTCGGTCTCAAAAACGCCGGCGCTACCTTTATGCGCATGATTTAGAAGTGCCTGCTCACTCAGATCAGTCGGAATGTTGAGGCCTATATGGATGACATCGTGGTCAAGTCGCGCAAAGGTTCCGACTTGCTGACTGACCTCGCTGAAACCTTTGCGAATCTGAGAAGGTATGACATCAAGCTGAATCCGTCCAAGTGCACTTTTGGAGTGCCGGGAGGCAAGTTACTTGGTTTTCTCATTTCCGAACGAGGGATAGATGCCAATCCAGAGAAAATCAGCGCAATTGTCCAAATAAAGCGCCCTGTGCGCATGCATGATGTTCAGAAGCTCACAAGCTGTCTTGCAGTTCTCAGTCGATTCATTTCTTGCCTCGGAGAAAAGGCATTGCCTTTGTACCGACTGATGAAGAAATCCGATACGTTCGAGTGGACTCCCGAAGCAGAAGCAGCATTTGTTGAGCTCAAAGCCTTGCTCTCCACCCAGCTGGTGCTTGCTGCTCCGAACAGCAAAGAGCCTCTGCTTTTGTACATAGCGGCCACTGGCCAAGTCGTCAGCACGGTCCTCACAGTGGAACGGGAAGAAGAAGGCAAGGCCTACAAGGTTCAGCGACCTGTATATTACATTTTTGAAGTCCTGACTCCGTCTAAGCAGAGATATCCTCATTATCAGAAGCTCGTCTATGGCATTTACTTGACAGCAAAGAAAGTTGCTCATTACTTCCAAGAACACTCGGTCTCAGTCATCAATGACATCCCGTTGTCTGAAATCATGAACAATCGGGATGCAACTGGTCGAGTGGCTAAATGGGCCATCGAGCTCCTCCCTTTTGATATTAAGTTTGAGGCGAAGAAGGCAATCAAATCTCAAGCACTCACGGATTTCATGGCCGAGCGGATAGAACAGCAACAACCAATTCAGATTCACTCGGAGCATTGGACTATGTTCTTCGATGGCTCCAAGATGTTGAATGGTTCTGGAGCCGAAGTGGTCCTGGTATCCCCAAAAGGTGATCGCCTCAGTTATGTCCTCTAGATTCACGTCGATTCCTCCAATAACGAGGCCGAATACGAAGCACTCCTCTACGGGTTGTGTATGGCCATCTCACTCGGCGTCCGCCGCCTGATGCTTTACGGCGACTTGGATTTGGTGGTCAATCAAGTGATGAAGGAGTGGGACGTCAGAAACCCTGCTATGACAGGATACTGCAACGCAGTGAGGAAGTTAGAAAAGAAATTCGAGGGTTTGGAACTTCATCACATTCCCCGAATCAAAAATCAAGCAGCTGATGATCTGGCAAAATTCGGTTCCACTCGGAAGCCTATCCCCAGCAATGTGTTTCTTGAACATCTCCATTCTCCGTCGGTGCAGAAGATCCCTTCACTGAAGAGCCTCCCCAAGCGATAAGTCCTACTGACCCGACTGAAATCGAGGTCCCTGCAGTCATTGACTTGGTTATGGAGATTTTGGTAATTACCCCCGACTGGACAGTGCCATACATTGCATATTTACTCAGGCAAGAACTCCCAGAGGATGAAGTTGAGGCGCGTCAGATTGGCCGCAGATCCAAAGCTTTCACTCTGATAAACGGGCAACTTTACAGAGAGAGTGTCACTGGCGTAGCTCAACGTTGTATTTCCCCAGAGGAAGGTCGATTGATCCTGGAAGAGATCCACTCGGGAACATATGGCTATCACGCGTCCTCTCGGACGGTCTTCGCCAAACCGTACCGAGCTGGTTTTTTCTGGCCACGTGCCAACAAAGCTGCTAAAGAGATCGGTCAGCGCTGTGAAGGGTGCCAGTTCTATGCAAACTTGTCCCATAAACATGCATCTGCTTTAAAGACCATACCACTCGTCTGGCCGTTTGCCGTGTGGGGATTGGACATGGTTGGACCGCTTAGGACTGGCAGGAGCGGTTTCACTCATCTGCTAGTGGCAGTCAACAAGTTTACCAAGTGGATTGAGGCTAAGCCTATTAAAAAACTAGATTCACGCACAGCCATCAAGTTCATGAGGGAATTGATATTCAGATATGGAGTCCCACATAGCATCATCACGGACAACGGCTCAAACTTCGATTCGGAAGAGTTCAGAAGGTTCTGCGCCACCCAAGGCACTCGGGTAGACTACGCATCCGTTGCGCACCCGCAGTCGAATGGTCGGGCTGAGAGAGCTAATGGCCTTATCCTCCAAGGGTTGAAGCCACGACTGCTACTTCTTGAGCTTGCGTTGGTTTTTCCCTTGAAGAGGAAAGGGTGATGCAGCAAAGTAGAGATAAGTATTTCCCTTAGTTAGAGAACCAAGGTATCAATCCAGTAGGAGGTACAAGCAAGTCCCCAATCTATGCACCTGCACAAACAATCAAACACTTGCACCCAACGCGATAAAGGGGTTGTCAATCCCTTCACGGTCAATTGCAAAGATGAGATCTGATAGAGATAGGTATATAAGATTGCCAAAATGTAAAACAAAATAAAAGTAAATAAATTGCAGCAAGGTATTTTTGGTATTTTTGATATATAGATCTGAAAATATATGATGGAAAATAGACCCGGGGGCCATAGGTTTCACTAGAGGCTTCTCTCTTGAAGGCAAATAATATGGTGGGTGGACAAATTACTGTCGAGCAATTGATAGAAAAGCGCAAAGTTATGACGATATCCAAGGCAATGATTATGCATATAGGCATCACGTCCGTGTCAAGTAGACCGAAACGATTCTGTATCTACTACTATTACTCCACACATCGACCGCTATCCAGCATGCATCTAGAGTATTAAGTCCATAAAGAACGGAGTAACGCCTTAAGTAAGATGACATGATGTAGAGGGATAAACTCAAGCAATATGATGAAAACCCCATCTTTTTATCCTTGATGGCAACAATACAATACGTGCCTCGCTACCCCTACTATGTCACTGGGTGAGGACACCGCAAGATTGAACCCAAAACTAAGCACCTCTCCCATTGCAAGAAATACCAATCTAGTTGACCAAACCAAACCGATAATTCGAAGAGAAATACAAAGATATCAAATCATGCATATAAGAATTCAGAGAAGATCAAAAAATATTCATAGATAATCTGATCATAAATCCACAATTCATCGGATCTCGACAAACACACCGCAAAAGAATATTACATCGGATAGATCTCCAAGAACATCGAGGAGAACGTGGCATTGAGAATCAAAGAGAGAGAAGAAGCTATCTACCTACTAGCTATGGACCCGTAGGTCTGAGGTAAACTACTCACACTTCATCGGAGAGGCAATAGGGTTGATGTAGATGCCCTCCGTGATCGAATCCCCCTCCGGCAGATCGCCGGAAAAGGCCCCAAGATGGGATCTCACGGGAACAGAAGGTTGCGGCGGTGGAAAAGTATTTTCGTTGCTCTCTTCTAGGGTTTTGTAATATATGTGAATATATAGGACGAAGAAGTAGATCGATGGACTCCCGAGGGGGCCACAAGCCAGGGGTGCGCCCTAGGCTACGGCTTGTCGTCGCCTTGTGGGTCTTCTGACTTCGGCTCCAATTCTCGTAGGTGTCTTCTGGTCCAAGAAAAATCATCGTAAAGTTTTATTCCGTTTGGACTCCGTTTGATATTCCTTCTCTGCGAAACTCAAAAACAAGGAAAAAACAGAAACTGGCACTGGGCTCTAGGTTAATAAGTGTGACGACCCTGGCTTAATCGTGCACTAATCATACACGCAAATGCACATGATTAAGCCTAAGGACTCACTTGAAGATATCACAACACAACTCTAAAACATAAATAAATTCATACAAGCTTTATATTACAAGCCAGGGCCTCAAGGGCTAGAATACATAGCTCGATGGCATACAAGTGTCAGCGGAAGCATCAGATATCTAGGTACATATATATTACAGAACAGAGAGATAAGCCTTGACAGAGGCGGGGCAAAATAAAAAACTACGATCGAAAAGGCGTGGGCCTCCTGCCCTGGACCCTCCGATCCTACTCCTGGTCGTCAGACGGCTCCTCGTAGTAGTAGTACTCTCCGGGCTGGTAGTAGAAGTGGTCGTCGACGGGGACAACTGGCTCCGGGGCTCCATCGTCTGGATGCGACAAAGGGATAAAGGGGGGAAAAGGAAAATAAAGCAAACGTGAGTACTCATCCGAAGTACTCAGCAAGCAAGGATCTACACTACATATGCAATATTTTCAAAGGGGGCTGTATATGTGGACTGGGCTGCAGAAATGCCAGAATAGAGGGGAAAAGTCTAGTCCTATCAAAGACTAGCATCTTCAAGCATCTTCATCAGTCTTGCAGCATTAGAAGAGAACAGAATAACATAATGTAAAGTATAACAGTGTCATCAACCTCGGCCAGAGATTCTTCCTCGACTCCCTGCGAGAAAGCAATCCCAGAGCCGTACTATCCAATTATCATCTCAAATCATGTTCTAGTTGTACCGATCGGGATACAACTCCGAGTGTCCGTTACCGTAGGACAGGCTATCGATAGAAGTTTCTTCCCTGCAGGGGTGCACCAACTTACCCACCACGCTCGCTTAACTCCGGCCGGACACACTTTTCTGGGTCATGCCCGGCCTCGGCTAAGCAACACGCCGCAACCCGACCAAATACTTAACAGAGAGGTCAGCACGCCGGACTAACCTATGCCCCCAGGGGTCTTGGGCCTTCGCCCCGAGAACTCCTGCGCGTTGTGTGGGCGGCCGGAAGCAGACCTAGCAACCCCTTAATACAAGTGCGGTTGCGTAACCAGTCCAATCCAGCGCGCGCCGCTCAGTCGCTGACGTCTATTAAGCTTCGGCTGAAGTATGCGACGCAGAACGCCCATACTATGCCCACGTGATGGTTAGTGCTATCAGGCCAGAGGCCCCTCGGATCAAATATCCAAACCGTTTAGTGGTTTAGGAGCGCGCGGTAACGAGCAGAGACTCACGATCGATGTGACCCCGTCGCCCCATCTCGAGGACTTGCGGCAAGGGCTAGGAATGCCCGGCCACGCCTCGTAGTTATCTTGCGGGCACCTCTCAGGTCAACCCGACTCCACATCACTTCGCATTCATGCTCGCGCGGGTACCCCTCAGGGCCGACCCGTCTTTAGTATCATGTTATCATGGTTCAGTGTTCAGTCATAGTAACCAAGTCTCCGTGTGTCTGACACCAAGGGGGAACCCTGAGGTATCACCCTCGATGGAATTCCCGCTCGATGCTATCGTCAAGGTGAACGAATGAGGAATCACCCTCAAGGTCCACACTTGAGAAGTTGCATGACGACATCGTTATCGGGGGTGGTGTAGGAGGAATCACCCTCGCTTACCACGACCGAATAACTAACCTACAAGGTTATCATCAGAAGTGCTGATGAGGTATCACCCTCGGCACTCGATAGTAACCCAGCAGAGTCGAGCATCTTAGGGGAAGTGACGTGCGGTGCCAGGTTCTAATCTTCGATCCCGTTGCTCGGGTCTTCTGAGAGTCCAGCGGGGCAGTCGGGATAAGTGGGTCTCTGATAAGGCTCTACCCATCCTATACTAAACAGTTTAGGAGAACAGGCAGGTATCAAAAGTAGGCTACAATAAAGCAGGCTATGCAGCAGGTATAGGACAACAGTAGCAGCAGTACTTCTAATGCAAGGATAAGAGAGAAGAGAGTGGGTGATATCGAAATGCTCAAAATGGGGGTGCTTGCCTGTCTGCTCGACGGCAAGGGCCTGATCGTCGGGGACGTAGTCGTACTCCGGAGTGGCGTCTGCCTCAGGAGCTACGACAATGTCGGGGTCTACCGAAAGAGAAGAGGGGGAGGAAACAAGTAAATATAATGCAAACAGATGCAACACAGTGCGTGCGATGCTATGATGCAGTGCAGGGTTGCCTAAATATGCCTCTAAGTCATTTTAGTTATTTTTAGAATTAATCTGGGATTTAATAACAGGTGTATGTGCACTATTCATCTACCGGAATCGAGCTCGGAGTTACGAGTTCTCCTACGTAGGAGATTCCGACAAGGAAACAGACGGCACGATCAGACTCGTCTCGTCGTTCTGAGCAACTTTCATGTTTTAACTTTTTTGATCTGAGCTACGGTTTAAAAGTTATTAATTTTCGAAGTTTAAATGATTTTCTGGAATTATTTTATTTACAGAAATGAATTATGATGTCAGCATGATGTCATGCTGACATCAGCAAGTCAACAGTCGGCTGTTCAGGTCAAACCTGGCATGTGGGTCCAGTGGGACCCACATGTCAGTCTCTGTTTAGACTAACAGTGGATTAGTTTAATTAGCAGGGTTAATTAGGGAGTGGGCCCCATCTGTCAGTGAGACATTAGTATAACTATTTTGTTTTTATTTATTAAAATGTTTAATTAGGTTAATTAACCGCTGGGCCCACATGTCAGTGACTGTGCTGATCAGTCAGCACAGTTGACCGTGGTCAACGGGGCAACTGGGCCCCCTGGGACCCACTGGCAGCGGCCCAGGGGTGGACCCCATCATGGCACGGCGGCGGCGGCCGGCGGCTCAACGCCGGCGTCCATTTTCGCGGCAGAAGATCGCCGGAGTTGGCCGGACACGCGCTGTGATGCGCCGTTTCGTGTGATTTTGGTTGCGTTCGAAAGCTGGTGAGCTCGCGCGTTGAGCAGGGCCAACGGTCGGGCTCGGAAGTGGCCGGAATGTCGCCGGGGACGAGCAGGGGAGGCGCCGGCATTTGGCCATCGTCGGATCCGTGGCTACGGGGCCCGGCGAGGGCTGCGGACAGGCGCTACGGGTTCAGACAATGGTGCTGAATACGCATGTGAGCACGGGCGCGGACTGCGGCCACAGGGGCCACACCGGCGAGCTCGACCGCGGTGGCGGAAGCACGGGTGCATCGGGGTGAGCTACGGCCTACAAGGAGGAGCAACAGGGTGAGGGCCGGACGGGGTGCTCACCGAGGGAGCACACGGGGGCTCGTCGGAGGTTTAGTAGCAGCAGTGGCTCGCCGAAGACGGAGGTAAACGACGGCGTCCCGAGGATGAAGACGACGCGCGCGGGCGAAGCAGCGCTCCTCCGCTCCCTCCAGCTGTTCCGGAAGACGCAGTCGACCACAGCGCCCCTCCCAGGCGCACTTAGACGAGGTGGGGAGGCCGTTGGCCACGGCGGCGATGGATCGCGGCGACGGTGACGCTCGGGCGGGGTTGGATCTGGAGGGGGAAGCGGGCGGAGCGAGCGAGGAGAGGGGGGAAGAATGACGGAGAGGCCAAGGGGGATGCACCAGCGCGGCCTTATCCCTTCACGGCCGCCCGCGGCGTCGCGGTGTCGATCGGCGACCGGGCGAGCGCGCGCGGCCATGGACGAGGCGACACGGCGACGGAGAGAGAGGGAGGAGGGAGAAACAGGCCACGGTGGGCTAGGCCTCCAGGTACTGTAGCACAGGCTTAAGTGCATAGTGTCGCTTAGGCCTTTTCTATTTTCCTTAATCTGTATTCTTTATTCCTTTCTGATTTGGTAATAGTTAGGCCACTTGTGCATTTTTGTGAAATGTGAGAGTTGACCCAAATATTGTAATGCAATATTTCCTTCCAACAAAAATTGGTTTGGACAGATTTGGAATTCATTTTAAATTGAAATGATTTTAAAGGGATTTAATATTGCTGTTTTGGTGCTGTTTCATCTTGTTTGAGTCATTTTCCTAACTCCAACTTTATTTATGATGGTTTTACAAATGTTCCTGGATTATTTGCCATTTAATGAACATTTTCCCAACAGTGTTTGATCAACTTCATATTTCACTTTTGAATTTGAGTTGATTTTCAGAATTGAATTTGAATTGCTTTGATTAACCACTATGTTTAAGCACTGCAAATGAAATGACTTGGCATTATTAGCAGCTGATCACAGTGGTAGTTACACAGGGGTGTTACAAATTCTCCTCCTCTAAAAGAAATTCTCGTCCCGAGAATTTAGGAGGTAGAAGGAAAGAGGTCGGGATATTCTTCCCGAAGATGATCCTCGCGTTCCCAAGTGGCTTCATCTTTCGTGTGATTCGACCACTGCACTTTCAGGAACTTGGTCGTCTTTTGTCGAGTTCGACGTTCAGCTTCATCAAGGGTGCGGATCGGATGCTCCTTATAAGATAAGTCGTCTTGCAACTGAAGCATCTCGTGATCCACTGCGCAGTGCGAAGATTCCTTGAAGCATTTGCGAAGTTGCGACACGTGGAAGACATCATGAATATGAGAGAATTGTGGCGGCAACTCCAATTTATAAGCCACCTGTCCACGTCTGTCCATAATGCGAAAGGGACCAATATAGCGAGGAGCTAGCTTGCCCTTGATTCCAAAACGACGGGTGCCCTTCATAGGAGTGACACGCAGATAAGCTTGATCACCTGGTTGATAAGTCAGACCCCATCGTTTGTGATCATAGTTGCTCTTCTGACGGTCTTGAGCTGCTTTGAGATTCTCTTGGACAATTCTGACTTGTTCTTCGGCATGCTGAATAATGTCCGGTCCAACGAGAGGTCGTTCCCCAGTTTCTGACCAGTTCGGAGGGGTTCGACACTTACGTCCATAAAGTACTTCGAAGGGGGCCATTTTCAAGCTGGCTTGATAGCTGTTATTATAAGAGAATTCGGCGTACGGGAGAGATTCCTCCCATTTCTTACCGAATGATATAACACAAGCGCGAAGCATATCTTCAAGCACTTGATTTACTCGTTCGACTTGGCCTTGGGATTGGGGATGATAAGCTGAACTCCATGTAATGTGAGTTCCCATAGCTTCTTGAAAACTTTCCCAGAACTTGGACGTGAAAAGACCGCCACGGTCCAAACTGATCTCGTTCGGAATACCGTGGAGTGAAACGATTCTGGAAATATACAGCTCTGCTAGTTGACTAGCAGTGATAGTCTCTTTGACAGGTAGGAAATGAGCAACCTTGGAAAGTTGATCGACGATGACAAGAATAGCGTCGTGACCTTTCTGAGACTTGGGAAGACCAGTAATGAAATCCATCTGCACTTTATCCCACTTCCACAGAGGAATAGGAAGTGGCTGAAGAATTCCAGCAGGCTTCTGATGTTCTGCTTTCACGCGACGGCATACGTCACATTCAGCAACGTATCGAGCAATGTCCTGCTTCATTCTGGACCACCAGTACCTCTGTCGGAGATCGCGATACATCTTGGTGCTACCCGGATGGATAGACAGCGGTGTATCATGAGCCTCCTTCATGACCTTGTCAGTCATAAGCTCGAAGCGAGGTACTACGATGCGGTCTCGAAAATATAATGTTCCATCTTCAGCAACTGAGAAATCCCGGTACTTATCTAGGTGAAGCTCTTTCTTCATCAGGTCAATCTCAGCATCTTTGGCTTGCGCTTCCTTAACAGCCTTTTGAAGGTCTGGCTGTACCACAAGGTTATTAAGAGAACCTTGGGGAACAATTCGCAGATTCAGCTGATTCAATTCTGCATAGAGACGAGGTTGAGCTCGCCTAACCATGAGGTTGTTGCAATATGACTTGCGGCTCAGGGCATCAGCCATCACATTAGCCTTGCCCGGGGTATATGAAATACCGCAGTCATAGTCCGTAATTATTTCTAACCATCGTTGCTGACGGAGATTAAGATCCGGTTGAGTGAACAAGTACTTCAGACTTTGGTGATCGGTATAAATCTCACACCGATTACCCAGAAGGTAATGACGCCATAACTTTAATGCATAGATCACTGCAGCAAGTTCAAGATCATGCACTGGATAATTTTCTTCATGTGGACGCAATTGACGTGAAGCATACGCAATTACTCTTCGTTCTTGCATTAGGACATAGCCTAATCCCTGACGAGAGGCGTCGCAGTATATGACAAAGTCCTTTCGAGAATCAGGAGGAGCAAGCACTGGAGCAGAAGTAAGCTTGTCCTTGAGGGTCTGGAAACTTTCCTGACATTTGTCTGTCCACTCAAACTTAACGCCTTTGTGGAGCAGATTAGTCAGGGGCTTGGCGATCTTGGAGAAGTTCTCGACGAATCGACGGCAATAACTGGCTAGACCAAGGAAGCTTCGGATTTGCTTGGCATTCTTCGCAGGAGTCCAGTCAAGGATAGACTAAACACGCTCCGGGTTAACGGCAATACCGTCCTTGGAAATCACATGTCCAAGGTAGGTCACTTCAGAAAGCCAGAATTCACATTTGGAATACTTGGCATATAACTTGTGCTCTCGAAGCCTCTCCAGAACAAGGCGAAGATGTTCGGCATGTTCTTCCTTATTCTTCGAATATACTAGGATATCGTCCAGATATACCACGACGAACTTGTCGAGGTAGTCCATGAATATGTAATTCATTAGGCGGGAGAACGTAGCCGGAGCATTCGTCAGGCCAAATGACATGACAGTGTACTCATAGGAGCCATATCGAGTAACGAATGCGGTCTTTGGAATATCCTCTTCACGGACACGGATTTGGTGATAACCCAACCTCAAGTCGAGTTTAGAGAACACCGATGATCGATCAACTTGCTGGATCCTACTCTCCGTGTGCACTCTGATGCAGAATCCGGTCTTATCGAATGACAACTCGGAGTATAATACAACTCGGAGAGAAAAATTAAACAAAACAATGGAAAGGAAAATGATTATCAGACTAATCAGATCAAAGACAGGGAAATCGCACTGAATCCAGCTCTCCGGGTGGATAGAATTAACGAGATCCTAAGTGTCGGTGTTAGTAAATTTTATTAAACCCGAATAGAAGAGTGATCAGAGTCCCAGAGTAAAGGTCGAGGAATAAAAGATCCTAATACCACCCAGTTGGCGACGTGGGCCCGTAAGACACACAGCCAGGTTAGTAAAACAGTTTTTGACCACTAGACTCAACTTCGGCCAAAGAGTTGGAAAGGGGGACTCCTAGAGGCAGTCGACTCTGATACCAACCTGTGACGACCCCGGCTTAATCGTGCACTAATCATACACGCAAATGCACACGATTAAGCCTAAGGACTCACTTGAAGATATCACAACACAACTCTAAAACATAAATAAATTCATACAAGCTTTATATTACAAGCCAGGGCCTCGAGGGCTCGAATACATAGCTCGATGGCATACAAGTGTCAGCGAAAGCATCAGATATCTGGGTACAGATATATTACAGAACAGAGAGATAAGCCTTCACAGAGGCGGGGCAAAATAAAAAACTACGATCGAAAAGGCGTGGGCCTCCTGCCCTGGACCCTCCGATCCTACTCCTGGTCGTCAGGCGGCTCCTCGTAGTAGTAGTACTCTCCGTGCTGGTAGTAGAAGTGGTCGTCGACGGGGACAACTGGCTCCGGGGCTCTGTCGTCTGGATGCGACAAAGGGATAAAGGGGAAAAAGGAAAATAAAGCAAACGTGAGTACTCATCCGAAGTACTCAGCAAGCAAGGATCTACACTACATATGCAACATTTTCAAAGGGGGCTGTATATGTGGACTGGGCTGCAGAAATGCCAGAATAGAGGGGAAAAGTCTAGTCCTATCGAAGACTAGCATCTTCAAGCATCTTCATCAGTCGTGCAGCATTAGAAGAGAACAGAATAACATAATGTAAAGTATAACAGTGTCATCAACCTCGGCCAGAGATTCTTCCTCGACTCCCTGCGAGAAAGCAATCCCAGAGCCGTACTATCCAGTTATCATCTCAAATCATGTTCTAGTTGTACCGATCGGGATACAACTCCGAGTGTCCGTTACCGTAGGATAGACTATCGATAGAAGTTTCTTCCCTGCAGGGGTGCACCAACTTACCCACCACGCTCGCTTAACTCCGGCCGGACACACTTTTCTGGGTCATGCCCGGCCTCGGTTAAGCAACACGCCGCAACCCGACCAAATACTTAACAGAGAGGTCAGCACGCCGGACTAACCTATGCCCCCAGGGGTCTTGGGCCTTCGCCCCGGAAACTCCTACGCGTTGCGTGGGCGGCCGGAAGCAGACCTAGCAACCCCTTAATACAAGCGCGGTTGCGTAACCAGTCCAATCCAGCGCGCGCCGCTCAGTCGCTGACGTCTATTAAGCTTCGGCTGAAGTATGCGACGCAGAACGCCCATACTATGCCCACGTGATGGTTAGTGCTATCAGGCCAGAGGCCCCTCGGATCAAATATCCAAACCGTTTAGTGGTTTAGGAGCGCGCGGTAACGAGCAGAGACTCACGATCGATGTGACCCCGTCGCCCCGTCTCGAGGACTTGCGGCAAGGGCTAGGAATGCCCGGCCACGCCTCGTAGTTATCTCGCGGGCACCTCTCAGGTCAACCCGACTCCACATCACTTCGCATTCATGCTCGCGCGGGTACCCCTCAGGGCCGACCCGTCTTTAGTATCATGTTATCATGGTTCAGTGTTCAGTCATAGTAACCAAGTCTTCGTGTGTCTGACACTAAGGGGGAACCCTGAGGTATCACCCTCGATGGAATTCCCGCTCGATGCTATCGTCAAGGTGAATGAGTGAGGAATCACCCTCGAGGTCAACACTTGAGAAGTTGCACGACGATGTCGTTATCGGGGGTAGTGTAGGAGGAATCACCCTCGCTTACCACGACCGAATAACTAACCTACAAGGTTATCATCAGAAGTGCTGACGAGGTATCACCCTCGGCACTCGATAGTAACCCAGCAGAGTCGAGCATCTTAGGGGAAGTGACGTGCGGTGCCAGGTTCTAATCTTCGATCCCGTTGCTCGGGTCTTCTGAGAGTCCAGCGAGGCAGTCGGGACAAGTAGGTCTCTGATAAGTCTCTACCCATCCTATACTAAACAGTTTAGGAGAACAGGCAGGTATCAAAAGTAGGCTACAATAAAGCAGGCTATGCAGCAGGTATAGGACAACAGTAGCAGCAGTACTTCTAATGCAAGCATAAGAGAGAAGAGAGTGGGCGATATCGAAATGCTCAAAATGGGGGTGCTTGCCTGTCTGCTCGACGGCAAGGGCCTGATCGTCGGGGACGTAGTCGTACTCCGGAGTGGCGTCTGCCTCAGGAGCTACGGCAACGTCGGGGTCTACCGAAAGAGAAGAGGGGGAGGAAACAAGTAAATATAATGCAAACAGATGCAACACAGTGCGTGCGATGCTATGATGCAGTGCAGGGTTGCCTAAATATGCCTCTAAGTCATTTTAGTTATTTTTAGAATTAATCTGGGATTTAATAACCGGTGTATGTGCACTATTCATCTATCGGAATCGAGCTCGGAGTTACGAGTTCTCCTACGTAGGAGGTTCCGACAAGGAAACAGACGGCACGATCAGACTCGTCTCGTCGTTCTGAGCAACTTTCATGTTTTAACTTTTTCGATCTAAGCTACGGTTTAAAAGTTATTAATTTTCGAAGTTTAAATGATTTTCTGGAATTATTTTATTTATAGAAATGAATTATGACGTCAGCATGATGTCATGCTGACATCAGCAAGTCAACAGTCGGCTCTTTAGGTCAAACCTGACATGTGGGTCCAATGGGACCCACATATCAGTCTCTGTTTAGACTAACAGTGGATTAGTTTAATTAGCAGGGTTAATTAGGGAGTGGGCCCCATCTGTCAGTGAGACATTAGTATAACTATTTTGTTTTTATTTATTAAAACGTTTAATTAGGGTAATTAACCACGGGGCCCACATGTCAGTGACTGTGTTGACCAGTCAGCATAGTTGACCGTGGTCAACGGGCCAACTGGCCCCCCTGGGACCCACTGGCAGCGGCCCAGGGGTGGACCCCATCGTGCCACGTCGGCAGCGGCCGGCGGCTCAACGCCGGCGTCCGTTTTTGCGGCGGAAGATCGCCGGAGTTGGCCGGACACGCGTTGTGATGCGCTGTTTCGTGTGATTTTGGTTGCGTTCGAAAGCTGGTGAGCTCGCGCATTGAGCAGGGCCAACGGTCGGGCTCGGAAGTGGCCGGAATGTCGCCAGGGACGAGCAGGGGCGGCGCCGGCGTTTGGCCATCGTCGGATCCGTGGCTACGGGGCCCGGCGAGGGCTGCGGACAGGCGCTACGGGTTCGGACGATGGTGCTGAATACGCATGTGAGCACGGGCGCGGACTGCGGCCACAGGGGCCACGCCGACGAGCTCGACCGCGGTGGCGGAAGCACGGGTGCGTCGGGGCGAGCTACGGCCTACAAGGAGGAGCAGCAGGGTGAGGGCCGGACGGGGTGCTCACCGAGGGAGCACACGGGGGCTCGTCGGAGGTTTAGTAGCAGCAGTGGCTCACCGAAGACGGAGGTAAACGACGGCGTCCCGAGGATGAAGACGACGCGCGCGGGCGAAGCAGCGCTCCTCCGCTCCCTCCAGCTGTTCCGGAAGACGCAGTCGACCACAGCGCCCCTCCCAGGCGCACTTAGACGAGGTGGGGAGGCCGTTGGCCACAGCGGTGACGGATCGCGGCGACGGTGACGCTCGGGCGGGGTTGGATCTGGAGGGGGAAGCGGGCGGAGCGAGCGAGAAGAGGGGGGAAGAATGACGGAGAGGCCAAGGGGGATGCACCAGCGCGGCCTTATCCCTTCACGGCCGCCCGCGGCGTCGCGGTGTCGATCGGCGACCGGGCGAGCGCGCGCGGCCATGGACGAGGCGACACGGCGACGGAGAGAGAGGGAGGAGGGAGAAACAGGCCGCGGTGGGCTGGGCCTCCTGGTACTGTAGCACAGGCTTAAGTGCACAGTGTCACTTAGGCCTTTTCTATTTTCCTTAATCTGTATTCTTTATTCCTTTCTGATTTGGTAATAGTTAGGCCACTTGTGCATTTTTGTGAAATGTGAGAGTCGACCCAAATATTGTAATGCAATATTTCCTTCCAACAAAAATTGGTTTGGACAGATTTGGAATTCATTTTAAATTGAAATGATTTTTAAGGGATTTAATATTGTTGTTTTGGTGCTGTTTCATCTTGTTTGAGTCATTTTCCTAACTCCAACTTTATTTATGATGGTTTTACAAATGTTCCTGGATTATTTGCCATTTAATGAACATTTTCCCAATAGTGTTTGATCAACTTCATATTTCACTTTTTAATTTGAGTTGATTTTCAGAATTGAATTTGAATTGCTTTGATTAACCACTATGTTTAAGCACTGCAAATGAAATGACTTGGCATTATTAGGAGTTGATCACAGTGGTAATTACACAGGGGTGTTACAATAAGTTAGTCCCAAAAATAATAAAAAATAGTATATTAATGCATATGAAACATCCAAAACAGATAATATAATAGCATGGAACAATAAAAAATTATAGATACGTTGGAGACGTATCAACGACTCATGCGCGATCTCGATCACGCAGCTGGAGCGTGGGTGATCGAACTGCCGTTTGTCTTGTGGGGTTTAAGGACGACTCCTAACCGGTCCACTGACCGCTCCCCTTTCTTCATGGTGTATGAAGCCGAAGCCGTGTTGCCGAGTGATCTCCTTCACAATTCGCCCCGTGTGGAACTCTACTCAAAGGCCGAAGCAGAGCAGGCGCGGTAAGACGCTGTGGATCTCTTGGAGGATGTCGGGGGGATGACCCCCGGGTTTACCCAAGACGGCGAAACGACGCTTCAAAACATTGCCAGGGGAGTGCCCCCTGGCTGGCTGGAATCTGGCTGGGTTGAGCCTGGCCGGGTTGACCATCCGAGTTGACCGTCCGGGTTGAGCCTGGCCGGGTTGACCATCCGGGTTGACCGTCCGGGTTGAGCCATCCGGGTTGAGCCCATCCGGGTTGACCATCCGGGTTAACCGTTCGGGTTGAGCCCATCCGGGTTGACCATTTGGGTTGAACCCGTCCGGCTGGAATCTAGCCAAGTCAACTATGACGTCCCGTCGGACCTGCGTAGACGTGACAGCCATGCTCTACAGTGAAGCGCTGTAGATGAGCAGCTGGCACAGTTCCTGCATCATGTGACACTTCACTACGCTCCAATAGTGATGCACTATAGACTGCATCATGCATCACATCATATGACATCCCAATAGTGTAGTGGGTGTGTGGGCCACCCCTTGTCCCTGGGCACTAGTATATAAAGTGACCCAGGGGAGGCCTCACACCAACGGGCTCACTTGGCCACCAGGCATTCACGCCCACACACACACGTACTAGTAGATGAGCACCTGACTCTCTTCTACCTTCTCTAATACAGCTCCAGGAGCAACTCTGTACTGCCAGATATGTACATTGCATATATCATAAGACATGCAGGAGTAGGGGTGTTACCTCCCCGCGAGGGCCCCGAACCTGGGTAAATCACTGCGTGCTGTTTGCGCAATACCCGCCCCGGACCTCCACTGCAGCCTTGCCCTCACCTCAAGCCACCCCGTGGCATCTGCCGTGATGCGATCCCCCCGCGAGATCACCACGACAGTTGGCGCCCACCGTGGGACTCGCTGGTGCTGGAACCTCGGTCCGGGTGGGATCCTTTCGTCATCATCACCGCGGCATCGCGCCTTCTCTCCGGTAGCGCTCGGGGGCCTGACATCGACACGCCCTCGGGACGACCACGTGGGGCGACGCGTCCTCATTGTCGGCCTCGCCCTCTACATCACCACCGCTGCGACGCCGGTCGTCCGTCCGCGCGCGCCGCGCCGCCTCGCTTCGGTCGGCCGCATCCATCCGCGCGCCGCTCGCGTCCGCTCTCCTCCACGCCCGCGTCACCAAGTCCCTGACGGGCCTGCAGCAGCAGCGCCCAGCCGCACGCTCATGCTCGGTACCGTCGCTCCTCCAACATCCTTGTTTTTCAACCATCCGATCCATCGATCCATCCAACCACCAGCTTCTCCAATGCCTGGACACGTTCCATACATTGACACAAGTTGGACACTAGCCATACACCACCCATATATTGCTCGTATAATGGTCGTACACTTCCCATACACTGCGCGCATACTGCCCAGATAATACCCATGCACTGCACAGCAGCGCTCCGCCGCATGCGGCCGCCGTCGCGCTCCCCGAGCTGGCGCTGCTCCTCGTCCGCCGCCCCCGACGGCCCGGGCGAGAGCCCCACGACCGTCCTGTCTCCTGCACCCGCGTGCAAGCGCCCCGCTCCGGGTCTGCGTCCCGCGCACGCGCCCTCCGCTGCAACCGGTGCAGCCGCGCCTCGCCTCTCCGACCGGCCGCCAGCGCCGTGGCCGCCGCGCGCTCCTCCGCCCGCGCCGGCTGCTGCCCCGACCCGGTCCGGCCGCCTGCACACTCCCGTTCCGCCCGCCTCCCCGTGCTGGCTCCGGGTCTCCTGCGTCGCCCTGCCTCGTGCCGCGCCGGCTCCCGCGCTCGGCCGCCTCCGCAACCTCCCGCGCTCGTCGCCCAACTGCCTCGCCGCCGCCACTGGTGACCGGACGCCCATCGCGCATGCCGCTCCGCCCGCGTCGTCCCCCGACGGCTCGCGAGCCGACCGCCTCCGCCCGCCCGCGCCCGCCGGCCTCTGCCGGGTCCGCGCGCCGGCCGCGTTCGACTCGCCTCTGCCAGGTCCGCGCGCGCCGGCCGCATCCGATTCGCCCCAGCCGGCGTCCGCACTCTCCTCCGCGGCCCCCCGCGCGCACCGGCTCCGTGCGCGCCGGCCTGCCTGCCGGCTCGCTGCCCGCGCCGGCTGCGCCGCGCCTGGCCTCCCGCGCCGCCCCGCCGGCCTCTCGAGCTCCCTGCGGGGTCGCCGCGCCTTCGGCCGCCTCCCCGTGCCGGCCCCGCGCCGCCCCGCTGGCCTCCCGAGCCCCTGCCGGGTCGCCGCGCCTTCGGCCGCCTCCCGACGCGCCTGCCGGCTTCCGCTCGGCCTGCGGCCGGCTTCGCGCGTGCTTGGCCACTGGGTCACCGTCCGGCCTCCTCCGCTCCCGCGCGTCGCGCCCGCCGCTCCGCCTCGGCCTCGGCCGTCTCCGTGACCCGGCCACGCCCGGCCGCCTCGCCGGCTCCGCCTCCTGCGCGCCCGGCCGCGTCGCCCCCGTCCTGCGCCCAGCCCCGTCGGGCTATGTCGTCCTCCCACGCCCACGCGCGCCTCGCCGGCTCGTGGCGTTCATCCGCCATGGCCTCCTGCTGCAAAAAGGGCCGGCTGCCCAAGAAAAGAAAAGAAAAGAAAAGAAAAAGAAGTGGTGGCCGGCTGGAAAAAGAGAAAGAGGCCGCCTGGCAAGCCGGTTGTAAAAAAAAGATGCAGAAGAAGAAAAGAAAGGCTGCCAGACGCCTCCACCCGCCCGCGTCGCCGTCTGGCCGGCTGCGCCTGCGTATCCGCACCGTCGCTACGCCGACGGTCCTGCCTGCCCGCTTATATAAGCCGAGGCCAGGCTAGTCAATAGATGATCCGTACATTCATCATCATCATACCCCTAGGGTTAGACCACAACTCACGATCTCGAGGTAGATCAATTCTGTATTTTGATACTCCAATAATATAAGCAAAAGCGGGACGTAGGGTTATACCTTCATAGAGAGGGCCCGAAAATGGGTAAAGATTGTGTGTTCCTTGTCTCTTGTTACCCATCGATCCGATCTCACAGCTTGGGCCCCCCTACCCGAGATCTGCCGGTTTTGACACCGACACTAAGCGTCTAGGGTTTTCGCGCCCCCTACCACGCCGCCACCGATTTGCCTCATCTCCTATGGCCTTAGGGCTATGGAGGCGTGGTGGATCCTGGCCTTTGCCGACGGGAGGGCTTATGCTTCATTTTTAGGCGTAGTTTGAGTCTGTTGAGGGCTTGTGCCCTACTCAGGAAGGAAAGATGACGACGGCTCCCTAAAGATGGAATAAAGTTCTCCCCACTTAGCCCCTGTCCAGATGGTGTGTCTCGCGTTGTCGAAGGGCGTGTGGGGGTATGTCCCTGACATATCTCACAAGGATTCAGTCGAGTGCTTGGCTTAGGTGGATCTACGTTGATTCGGTCTTCATTCGTCCGTGTTCATGTGTCTACAAGTTGGATCCTTCCGATCTACGCTTCTCTTCATCGGGGGGCGGTTGCTATTATGGTGCGTTGGTCCTTTTGGGCCTGAGCACGACGACTTCTTGTCTGTCTTCTACAACAAGGTTTCCCCGGCTCAGGTGCTTGTAGTCGCTAGGTGGTCTATGGACATTGATGTAATTTTTGTTACTTTTGATGTTCTCTGTACTAACATGATGTTTGATGAATAGATCAGAAGTTTCTCAAAAGGAAACAACTAGAGGACGGATTGTATTTTTGAAAATTTGTGCTGCAACTCATGGTCATTTGGTGGGCTTTGGGATTATCAATATAGAGCGATGGTGCTTTTGACCATTCGCACAAGTTACAACGCGAGCGCCAACCTTGGACTGGATTCACGACAATCTGGATCTAGGGCGATGATGGACTGATGGTGCACGACCATAGAACCACAATGCACATCTTTAATACTACTACCTCTTTCAGAAGTGCGAGGCAACCAAAGCTGAACATTGTGGTACCTGGTACGCCTTGCTTCGATATTTTTGGTTCTATTAAATTGTTCACCAGAGTATACCGAATAGCATCACTATCAAGGTAAGTTTTCCAGACTAAAAGAACAAGGGATTAGAAGATGACGATGAACATGTATACATTTTTGAAGAACCCTGCTAAACACGAGACCCTACACACATGATTTGTGGACGACTCTGAAGATCGCGCCATCATCCGATACACGGTGGCAGCACTGCTACACCGTTTGATACGAGTGTCGGCTGCATATGTCGTGTGTGTAGCTTCGTTTGCACAATAATGAGATCATCCTCTAGTTTGTACTAAGATGACTGGCGTCCAGGTATTTTCCTCTCACGATCTTCCAAACCTAGGAGGGGAAGAACAGGGGCAGAGATCCAGTGCCAACCCAATCATTCAGCAGCAGCCGCTAAACGACCTTTTGCCAGAAAGCAGCATCTGCTAATCAAAAGACACCACCCTTCATTCCATTTGGTTTTGTTGCGCCCAGAGGCCCAGGGTATCCGATGTTTATAGCTCGCATGTGCACCACAAACAACACTACACTAGGTAGGGAAACAAACAACAGACACGCATAGACAGCCATCCATAGCAGAGTTTGTGGTAGCCCTTGTGACTCGACGGACATGTGGTTTAAAGTTTAATAAACTATGTTGCTACATGAGAAAAGAAAAGGCTGAAAGAACTTGCAGAAGTGACTGGTAATTAAAGGAGGCGGGAAAACAAAAGCAGAAATGACCGGACTGAGCTAGGCTCAACATTCAACAGCCTCAGCTCTAGTGTCTAACTACAGTAGTGCAATGTAAGCGCGAATCTTTGTACGTATTTCGTGATGGAACGTGCACTTTGAACTTCGGAGATTCATATGAAGGGAGGCGCTCAGCTACAAGCAGGATGTACTGTTTCCCAGCAGAGTTCCTGCTAGTTCCAAGCAGCAGCAGCAGTACAGCACGCACGCATCTGGACGCCGTCGACATCGCACCGAGGGTGGTGGGCTTGGGGGTGGGGGTCCCGTTCACTCTACGACCAGCTGCCACTAACCGAAGCATCAGAGCCACACATATATTCCAATCAACAACCAAGATTAACGCCATCAACCAACCGTATTACGATACGGCCGCAGTCCGCATCAGGCGCCGACCGGGCGCTGCCAGGATCGCATTAAGCTAAGCGTAACCGAGCAGCAGGTGTCACCTATGGACAGTAGATTAAGCCGACCTGAAGCTGAAAGCCAGCCATGTGAAACCCCGAGACCAGACTGTACCGCCGAGCCGAGGCGGCTTAAATAAAGAGAAAGCGACCGAACACGACGGCGTAGGGAAGGGTAGACCGGTCGTTGAAGCTGGCAGGGGACACCTCCCCTCTAGTAAGCTCCAGACGTGTGGTGTAGGTGGTGACTGACGACGGAGATACTCCTAGTAGTAATACTCTATGTGTGATTAGCGAGTTAACCCTGACCGTACCTTCCAGAGGGATCATGATCGTGTACAAGTACAATGTATATTCAGATAAACTTTTGCATGACACCACCATGATTAGATGACCAGCCACACATGTCGTATGCAATAATAAGAATAAGAAATTATTAAAAAACAGTGCCAGCCACCTGCACAAGAGTTCTTCGGTGACTACTAAGCACGCGTGCTTCGGTGGTGATTTTCCGGTGCCAGCGATGATTGCCATTGCTGCGAACTAATGACCGCAATCGTGAGTGGGCGCGTGCTATTCACAAACGCTTAAGTCAGAATCCTGCAGAAATTGGTTAGTTCATCTGGCCAAGGTTGAAGAACCAAACCAGAATGTGCAGAAATGGCAAGAGATTTACATACACATGATGAGATTAACTAGCTGTTGCAATCCACAGGATGATATGGTTCCACATTGCACAGACTTCTTTTATCCAAAACTAGAATATATTACTAGCATCCAAGCAGGGGAAAGAAAGTAAAAAAAAATACGAAAGAGAAGGGGGAACGAAGGAAGGAAGAAACTACCGTCTCCGCTTCCTCCTCCTCCCCGCATCTCTTCTCATTCTTGCATCTAGGCCCCTGGGTCTCTCCCTCCGGATTCGCTCTACTGCTCGGCGCCCGCCACGGCCGTCGCCTGCCCCCGGCGGAGCGTATCCCGGTAGCGCATGAAGGAGTCGATGCGCTGCAGCTTCAGCTGGTGGCGGAACTTGTTGATGAAGTCGTCCGCGCGCGCGTCCACCTCGCCGGCGGCCTCCTCGATCTCCTCCTCCGACACCGGCTCCTCCGGCTCCGCCGCGAGGGGGCGGTGGCGGCGGTCCCCGTCCCTCGTCGTCGCGGGCCTGCGCGCCTCCACCACCTCGGTGTCCTCCTCGGCCACGAAGTGCGCGAACGCCGACTTGTCGCTGGCCGACTTGCGCAGACGCGCGGGGAGCCGCGGCAGCTCGGCCTCGGCCGCCGCCTCTGACATGCTCCTCTCCATGTGCACGTGCTCGTGCTCGCCCTGAGCCTCCGGCTCCATCTCGAGCGGCGGCAAATGCTCGTCGGACCCCAGATCCAGCACTCCGGCCACCGGGGCCTCCGGGGCGGGGGCGGTGAAGCGGGACATGTTGAACGACCGGAGCCGGTCCAGCGCCATTGACGGCACGCGGGACAGGCTCCTCCTCTCGCCGCCAGCCGCGGCGGCAGCCCCTTCTCCGCTCCCCGCCGGGGGCGAGGCCTTGGAGGTGACGGCGATGGTGCCGATGACGATGTTGAGCACGAGGAAGAGCACCCACGGGGTGAACCACCCGTGCACGGTGCTCCACAGCGCAGGGATCGTCGCCTCCAGCATTGCGCCGCTTCTTCGCCGGGTGGGGTTTGGGTTTTGGCGTTTTGGGGGAGGGGAGGGGGGCGGAGGAGGTGGGAGTGGTAAGCTGTGGTGGGGAAGGGAGGAGAGTGGGGGTGCTGGTTATTTAAAGCTGGGAGGAAAGAGGTGGGGACGTTTCCCGCACATGGGATGGGAGGAGAACCAGACAGTCGAAGGCCAGTATTTTTTCTTCTTCTAGGAGTAATTATTTCTTTTGGCTGAAGAAATAGTTCTACGATAAGCATTGCAATTTCCATCTCCATGACTGTGCACTGGAGGTTGGGGCGCCACTGGGCGGCCCTATGCAGTGGCGCTATGCGCATTTATCTTCCCTCGGTACATTGACGAAATAGGCCTTCGTCCCGCTATATAGATATAGCAACCGCCCGATACAATAAAGAGTTTAATGCTGGAGCAAACAGCACAAGCATGCCCAAAAGAAACAAAAGAGAAAGAAGAGAGAAAATAATGTTAACAACGTCGGATCGACGAAAACGATGATAACCCGAAACCGCTGCGCCCACCGGAGATATACCACCTCGCTCCAAGCACCTCGAACCTCCGCATACCAAGCAGCACCTTCAGGAAGGAACACGACGACGACGACGCTGCTGCCCGGACAGGTCCTAGGATTTCCCCCGGTACGCGGAGGGGCGTGGGGAAAGAGAATACCCGACGCCCTTCAGGAAGGAACGATGGCGCCCACGGGCGTCACCGCGTCACCGCGTCGGTGCCGGCGAGCCGGCACGGATTTCTCCCATCCGCCAAACACCCACATCCCCGAACGGTCCGACGCGCTCTACCAGACATGCCACCCACGAACGTGCGCCACCACGGTCTTGCCATCATCACCGCCGCCTCATCATGGTCATCGAAGCGAGACCGACGAGGTCGAGAGGGAGCACCCGGGAACGAGGAGCGGCAGCGACAGCAGCCACGTCGGAGGAGACAACCTCCACCGCCATCGGCGGTCACCGACCGGACGCGGCAAGGGGAGCGTACCAGGCCCTCGAGGCCCGGTCGAGCCCAATAGGGGCTCGTGAAGCACCCGTCGCCGGGTTGCAGTAGACGTGCCGCCGTCTCCACAACCCCCCGCACAAGTCACGCCACCACCACCCCCGCCGGAGCCGCCGCAGGCAAGACCGAGTCAGGCCCGCCCAGACCCAGATGGGGCCCAAAAGGGCCCAGATCTGGGTCGGGAGGGCGCCGTCACCATCCACCACGCCAGCCCGCCGCCAAGTGGTCGCGCCACCGCCTCTAGGCCACCCGGAGCCGCGTCGCCTTGAGCAGCCGCCGCGGGACGCCACCACCCGAGCCATGCACCACGCGCGGGGAAGGAAAGGCCGCCGCCGCCGTCAACACCACGCGGGCAGGGCCCGGTGGCGCAGGCCGGCGACGGCGAGAGGAGGGGAAGGGGAGGGGGCGCTGGGGGGCGGGGAGAGGGGCCCCCGGTCGCCTCGCTCGGGGAGGCGACGCGGGGGGCGGGCCGGGAGGGGTGGAGAGGGAGGCGGGGCGCGGTGCGGCGCGCGCGGCCGACGGCCGCCGGCGGCGGAGGCGCGATGGGGAACCCTAGGAGCGGGAGCGGGATCCCTTCCTCCCTCGGTACATTCAGCTGCCATGTTTAGTACTACATCTGTAAACTAATATAAGAGCGTTTAGATCACTGTTTTAGTAATCTAAACGCTCTTATATTAGTTTACGGAGGGAGTACTTGGTATCACTCACATATATTAATATGAAAGTATGCTATAACATTAGAATCTATTAGTAGCAAATCGATGGAACATACATGTAGTTGTTAACGTGTTGACAGTGCAGATAAGAGACGATGGCTTTGAACCCAGCACCACCTCGTATTATAGAAATATACACATCACACAACCAAAATGACCATTGTATAATTTAACAAATGTCGGGATCTTCTAGATATTTCTGAAGTAAAGAGATCACTATATACATCGAATAGAAGGCCCGCAGAACACCAATGTCATGAACAATGAGGTTGTGCATCCCGATATGCCAGCAATTAGAAGGAACCATACTGAGGTGACTGGAGCAAAGGCGTTCATGTGCGCACTTATCTAGCTTACGCACGATCCGCAAGTCTAGGTTGATCCTTGATGGCACTATATATAGCAAAAGTGATTTGCAAACATGTGAATATGCTATCTTTGTTGACTTTAACCCAAAACCAATGGTAAACATGAATGCTAAATAGAATATGTACCTCGTCATAAGCTATACAAATGAACAAGAAGCAGTACAAAGTTCAGTAGTGAATCCAAATAATTGAATCAAAGGGTCATGTTAAACAAAAAAAATAGTGTGAGCTAATGCAACACAAATATTTCAAACTTAAATGCAAAGATTTTTAATAAGGTAAATACTAAAAAAGTTTGCAGGCGAACTCCAAGCCATTCATGAGATTGGATACTGAAAATTGATCAAGTGAATTTAACCATTAGCTGAAAGGCAAGATATACATAAATGTAGTAAATCATGTATATGTAAGGAAGGTAAATACTAAAAAAGTTTTTAGTAATCTATACATCATCTCAAATTGGTTACAACAACTGGCGACAAACCAACATGTTCAGTACTCTATTGACTAATATAACCCAATCCTTGGCATTTTAAACATCTGCCATATAAACATCTACTCGCTATTTTCTTGTGTTGCACCAAACAAAGCCCTCCTTGCACATGTTTGTCCAGAGACCTTTACACCATAGCATGGTTCATTATAAAGTATGTTAGGTTATTGCTCCTTGATTGCAGCAGTATATAATGTTAGGTCATGGCTCCAAAGTGTTCACGAGACACACACACTAGATGAATGGAGTGGCGGAGGGAACTAGTACTTATGGAGACTGTGCCCTTCTTGAGGTCCATGAGGAAGATCTCGTCGTCGACGCAACTGAAAACAGAAACAAATCACCTCAAGCCATCTTCTTCTTATAGGTACATGAAGACCATACTCCTTGTGTTCTTCTCAATTTTATAGCAGACTCTGCTCATCAAATAGAGGTGACACCTTTGATTTCAACATCTTATCAAATTGTTGCAAAGGATTAACTATGAAAGATGAAGCGAACAGAAAAAAATCAAAGAATACACAGAGAGGAGCTAGTACACCTGTGGAAGCACGGCTGGGATCTGAGCGACCACCACAAGCACACTCGTCGGGGTCGCGTCTGCTGATAGCTCCGTCCCTCTCCACCAACCGAGTGCTGTCCAACCCTCAACCAAGGAGGGCGTAGAGTCGCGCCCCTGTCCACCAGCCCGGTCGATCCCGCGGCAGATGAGGTTCCGATGATCGCGTCGACCTCGTCCGGGTTGTGCTCGCCCTACCGCGGCTTCCTCGGGACAAGACCTCGCGGTGTCGCCCGCCTTCTAGCTCTTGCCGCTGCCTTGCTGTCGGACCGTGGGGAGGCACAGCACCACACCTTGCTACGATGAAGCCACCAAGAGGAGAAGATCCATCGGAGAAGCCAGCCTTCCTTCGGTGGCCAGCGCGGAGTAGCGATGAGGCGGCGGCGGCGGCGTCAACGGCAGCAACCCCTTGATGGGGAGTGGGGAGAGGAGGTTGCGTGTGGGAAGAAAAAGTAGGTATATTTTCTGGGAGAGGAGAAGCGTGCGTCGTGGAGTTGTATCGCTTTTTTCTCCTCGCCACTGTTCCAATCTGACGTGGCACACCCGAGAGGGCGACCCTTCTTTCGTTGTTGATGGATGTTATGGCTTTGTTCATTGTCTATTTGCTCCTTGACGAGGGATGCACAAAATAGATGCAAATATTTTAGATTACTACTTTGTCTGGGTTTATTAGTCACCTCGCATTTTGGGTCAAAATTTGACCATAGATTAACTAGCAAAATATAATTATATACGGCAAAAATAATAACATTGAAAACTTCTTTCAAATACGAATCTAACAATATAATTATTATGGACCCTGCAAAAAGAATTATGGGCATATAACTTATATTTTGCTAATCAAATCTAAGGTCAAAGTTCACCACAACATACGAAAGGGACTAGTAAACCGAGAGAAAGTTAGGATTACCCTTCCGTTGGAAAGGTTCAGTTTCGAAATGCCTCGTTTGTCAAATGACACCACACGTAGAAGCAGACCAATTTAGTGTTTTCTCGGTGCTTGGAGGATGTAAAAAGGTGCAGAATTTGGATGTTAGAGATACTTTTTTTGTGTTCATGTTAGTGATACTTCCAGAAGGATTTTATGGACGGAATATACTTTTTTTGTGTTCATGTTAGTGATACTTCCAGTAGGATTTTATGGACAGAATAGCGTCACTAGTATATACAGGTTGTCATTGTTTTAATTGATGAAATCAAGACCTATGGCAGACTATCATCACGGAAATGTATGATACACGAGTGTATAAGAACAGTATGGAAGGTGGGGACCTTATTCAGAGAGGGTTTTGATGCTGAAAGCTCTCTTTAGGATGGAGACGCACGTGCATGCTGATCTGGCAAGTGTTCTTTGGGAGCCTGTACCGACGCCAAAGGCGGCATAGCTTTGGATGTTAGAGATGCTTCCATTAGGATTTTGTTGATTCATGTAGCATTGTTGGTATACTATTTCAAGTTTGTAAGTAAAACATCTATACACTTTGTCATGGGATGCAGAAAACTGAAAGTTGTGACAAACTTCGTCATGAAATCTATCTTATTACATGGGTAATGTGGAAGGTAAGGACCCTATATCTAGAAAAGGGTCATACAGATAAACCCACTCCTTAGGGTGGTGTTATACTTGCATATTATGAAACCAAGGTCACCTTCAACTCATCGCTTACTTGATAGTGGTATGACCTGAGTAATCATGAATATAAAGGAAATTTATGAGTGTGCCTAACACGTGTGTATATTAAAATATGATGGTTTCAGTAGGCTTCACATCAACCATCTTTGTGGAAAAAATATATTTGTCTATAAAAAAAGGTAACCTCATGCATCCACGAAACCACCACTACTTACAAAGTCCAGTATGGGAAAATAAGCAATTAAGAACATTACCAAAAGCCAAAAGTACTCGGGTATTTTAGGCTTGTTACCGTTCTAGAAAGAGATAAAAATCAAGAAATGCTAGATCCCTAAGATAATCACAAACAACAACATCCTTAAGATTAACCAAAACAACATCATGAAAATGCTAGATTTTGTGATTATGTATGGCTTTGTTCATTGTTAATTTACTTCTTGATGAAAGGTGTAAAAATGTAGATGACAATATCTTATAGATTATTGTTCTTTCTTTAGAAAGTTTCGGTTCCAAGAAGATCAGTTGTCGAATAGTGCCAAATGTGGATGCTAACCCAGTAAGTGTTCTTTCGGCGCTTGGAGGGACGCAAAAAGGGCACGATGTTTTTTGTTAAACATACTTTGATGAGGATTTTGTCAACCGAAAGAGCATCACTGGTGCGACATGTCACTGTCACAAGAGAAATGTTGTATACATGTTGTCATTGTTTTAGTTGATAAAATTGGAAGATGGGCAAGATTGTCATCGTGAAAAACATAAGATAGACGAGTGATACACACCATTTGGAAGGTGGGAACCTTAGTCACAGAGGGTTGCATGTCGAAAAGCGCTCTTTAGGATGGAGTAACATGTGCATGCTAGTCAGGAAGTTACGTGCGGATCGACGCCACACTTTTTTCCATGATGTTCTTTCGAAGTAACAGAAGGGGAGACGACTAGTGGTAGGAGCCTAGTTGCTTGCACTGTTGGTCGTACCAATTCCTTTAACGCAGGCTACAGAGAGGAAGACGACTAGTGGTACAAGAGACGGGGATCGTACCCGCCCACGTACCTCATGACGCAAATGTCTCTTCCAACTTCAGAGGGGAAGACGACCTATGGTACGAGCAGGGGTACGAGCGGGGGCGCTCGTACCATAGGGTGTACCGCTTATGCTAGAAATTGCCAGGGTGTTCAGAGCGGAAGACGACCACAATTACTAGCAAGGACACTCGTGTTAGAGATATGCCCTAGGGGCAATCATGTATGATGATATTTCGTATGTGTTTATGATCAAAGATAGTCCTTGGACATTATTAATGATGTGTATCAGCAAGTACGTGACTTGTTTGTGTGACTATGCATTGCATGATGACCGTCCTAAAAGGTCCCAAGTCGAAAGGGCTGTGTGGACGCACAGCTGATTAGACTGCATATGACACGACGGATGGCTCAGTCTCATCGGCCATGAACCATTGGATGCTAGCCGGATAATATGGACTCAGAAAGATCTGGTCAAATTCGACATAGTCGGACCTGAGTCGAGTTAAGGTCCAAGTCAGTCAAATCCGACTATGAGACGCAGCGGTAGGTCATATGTGAGCCTCTAGTACAACATACGTTCTATGTCCTAAGACTTGAGCTGGCGCATGCACTCTGGATGGCGAGAGACCTGCTTTGGGTCGACCAAATGCTACTCTTTAACTAGGTAGTTATAAAGATAGGTTTCGGGCTTGTCCAGACCCATGCAGCGAAACATGGTCGAGCAAGATGGGATTTGCCCCTCCGATCATGAGAGGTATACGCTGGGCCCCTCGTGTGATCCGACAATGGTAAGCATGGTCATGCGCCAAGGATTATGAGATAACTCAGTTTGTGGTCGGCATCACTAGAACGAGAAAGAGGTCGGGTTAACACAAGGATGATAGACTCATCTTAAGCCCGACAACATATATCGTGTGGTAAAGGGAGTGTGACACATTGTACAGGTTCGCCAACCGGCTTCATTTTCTACTTGGTGGTCGGCACACCTTGCTAGAGGCCGCTACAAACCGAGCAGGTCGGAGGTGATCTGACCTGCGACCAAGCCGACTTTAACCTAAGTGGTCGCACGTTTAAGGGAAGGAACCTGTGAGGCCGGATCCGACTTCAATAGAATTTGGGCTTTAGAATCCATGCGAGGCCCAAGTGTTGAGCCCAAGGGCGGAGCTACAGGGTGGACAGGGTGGGCCGCAGCCCACCCTGAGATTTTGGGCTGGCCTATATAGTATAGCTTATTAGGAGATGGGCCTGGGAAAAAAGAAGCCCAACAAACAGCCTACGCTGGTCGTCTGCTTATCCCGAACGCAGCGACACACAGGGGTTAACCGAGCCCAGGGCGACTGCTCAGACTTTGATCCGCCGCCAGCACGCCCGGAGCCACCGCCAGACCGCCCTGACGCCCACGGCCTGCCTGCCCTCCCACCGCCCGGCGGCTGCTGTCCGCGCAGGCGCGCAGCAGCACGCTGAGCCTCCCTGTTAACCGAACTGCCGGAGCCGCCCAATCCGCTCAAGTGTTGTGCCCATCTCCTTCCTAGAGAGGTACCCCATCCCCTGATCCACCCATCCCCCATGGTTGCTCACTTGATCTCCGAGTTAGGCATATTTACAACGAAAATGACAAGATTTCTGATACATATCTAAATTTGTCCGGACCCGGCAGCTCCTCTAGCCTTCGCGCTCCTTGGTTTCACTATAGTCTGGAGACCGGAGGCGTGCAGCAGCCCTCGATTTCAGTTTAGCCATAGACCGAAGTCAGGTAGCCAGGGAACTATTATTTGTAGAACACTACATCCATGCATAATATGTTCAATTTTATTTACGGTTCGACAAATAACCTTGTCTATGTTTGTAAGACTACATTTTTGATCTATTTGTATATATGATATTGGTAATTACTAGAAATGTTCACATGTCACATTCGTTGTTAATTTTTTTAGGACGACCACCCTAATTTCAAATCCTAGCTCCGCCACTGGTTGAGCCCACAACAGATGCCTATATATAATGGAGGTGCGGCACACTTATTGGGTTGATCGCTTGCGCGACGTCATTAGGGCTTTGCATATATTGCAACTAGCCACCTCCACTCGCCGATGGTTATGTGATCGGACCTAGCAGTCCAGCGCACGACGTTCCTCCTGCACGCGCGAATACCGTTAGAGGCGGTGCACTTGCGCCGCTCCGGCGAACCTGTACGTGGGATACGGCGACTGGCTGTTCGAAGGAGATCAAAAGTGGAGGAGATGAACCCCACGGACACACCGTCCCAACTCTTCTTCCGCTGCACGACACCGCGCGTCTAATGATAATGATTTCTGATCCACCCCCCTTAGCATGTTCCTGGTTGTTCTGCGTGTACTGAAAATTTTATGTTGCAGCCGATGCACCTAGCATAGCCCAACAACTCATAGCAGCGGTCGTATCACCTGCAGAAATTATCTATTTATTCGGAAAAACTTCAGTATTTGGGTTAAGAGGTTCCTAATATTATCTGAGGCACTCTTACAACTATAAACCTTTGTAACTTATTTATTATGATGTAGGGTAGGTATCTATGGACCTTTGGTTGATTGCCTCCTCAAGCGTGATGAACACAATTACTCCAAGTTCTTCTTCTCATCGGCAAGGTATGGTTTTAAGCGTTGCCCATTGACGATCAATGGAGTGTCTTTCCCTCCTCGCAGCTTAATGGTTGTCGAGTTCTAAACCTCATCAATTTTGTAGGGGACATATCCCACCTAGATTTGAGCTTACTTTGAAACATTCTTAAACAAGAATTTTTAAAGTAAAACTTTATCTCTCGCACAAATTATTTTTTATGAATCTTTCTGTCATGTCACGTTTTAACCTTTTCTTTAAGAAGGCGAGCACTTTCATAAGCTTTATTGAATGAAAGGAAATTTTGTTCATGTCTATGTTTTACCGAACCTAAAGTGTCACCCGCTTAAGGGAATTTCGATCTACCGAGTATTAGTGGAGTGAGAAATATGATAAAATATTCTTGAAGTAGTTTCAGGAATAAAAGAAATAGTTCTAAGAGAAATCGGAAGTGTTTCGGAGTTACCGGAAGAGTTTTGGAGAGTATCGAGTAATACCGGGAAATGATATATAGGCGGAAATTGTTTCTGGGGACCTAATGTAAATAATAGAGAATTTCGATAATGATCTAGGAGTCCCTATAATTTATTGAGAGTTAATGGGCTAAGGGAAATATCAATTGGCCTATTAGTGGAGAGCTAATGGGCCTTAAAGGCCCATGTAGGGACGGCGCCCCCTTTAGCTTATTGGACAAGCTAAGGGGCGCAAGGGAGTTGGAGGAGGACTCCTCCTCCTTGGCCACACCCCAAGGGAGGTTTCCCCCCCTCCAAGTCGGCCCAGCGTCTCCCTCAATGTATATATATGCGAGGGGGCGCCCCTTTGAGACACACAAGTTCTCTGTTGATCTCGGGCGCCCTCTCTCTCTCTCTCTAGTTCTCTTTTTTTATCTAGACTTGAACTAGTTCTAGTTTTCTCTAGTCCTCATAATAGAGAAGCCCCGTGAGGTTCTCTTCTCCCTCCTCTAATTCTTTGGCAACGATTACCTATGGACGGAGAAGCATGACTGAATCAGAAAGCATGTATGCCTGCAATCTGTAGAGAGGTCTTGCTTTCAGTCTTTGATTCCAGGGATCGTTCGTTAACAGTTCGAGGGACTTCATCAACGATCTACACCAACTTTTCTTTCACTACAACTCGAAGTTGGTAACGATCCGATTTAAACCTCAAATGCATCTTCATAGTGTTCCTGGGATCGTGATCGTAGCGAGAATTTATTTGTTTTCTACTACATTTCCCAACTAAAACTCCACCAAAAACCCTGCCCGAACCCCACTTCTTCATCCCTACGATCCTCTCGGTGTTTGCGAGAAATGGCCAGGTTTGATCGAATCTCTTTACTGCATGCATTGGAGATGGAAGAACTGTCCAAAAGATCTACAAAGGCAATATCAGGGGCATGTTAAGCAGTCCACCATCACTCTCGAAGCAGTTCCATCACAAGATCTCTGGATTTGGCATGCCTATGTCTCATAATGGCATCAATGTGTCGCAACTATCTTCCATTGTTTGCTAGGCTGACTGAAGAGAAAGCTCCTCCTTGCAACTATACAATCAATGAGCATGAATACAACATTGACTACTATCTGCTTGACTGTATCTATCCTTCTCGGGCTATCTTTATCAAGACCATCTCTGAGTCAATTGTCAGAGAAGGTCTCCATTTGCCCAAAGACATGAAGCAACTAGAAAGGATGTCAAGAGGGCATGTGGACTTCTCTAGGCCTGTGTTTGTAGTTGTTCATGGACCTGCTAAACAATGAGATTCGGAGACCTCATGGAGGTGATGACATGTGTGATCATGCACAACATGATCGTGGAGGATGAGGATGAAGATGCTGCCCCGACTCTTGAATTTGAGAACATGGATGGTCCTATCAAATTTCTAGATCAGAACCCTGCAACGTTTGACAAGTTTTTTCAAATGCATTAACAAATTCGGCATCAAGTAATTAATGAGCAACTTAAAGATGATTTGATTGAGCATCTGTGAGCTGTTAAAGGGAACAACTAGAACATATGTGCTACTTGAATTCAAATTTAAACTATTTTAATTTAAAAACTTTGTTGAATTGTAATATTTAGATTAGAACTTCCGTTGCATTTGAACATTTTCAATCATTTACAATTTGATATGTAGTTATTTTAAGCTTGCAGACATGAAAAAAGAGGAGGAAGTAAATGTGACATTTTTCAATGTCAGCTCATGCATCATTGTCTGTGAACGGATACGATGTTTGATTTTGGGGTCGGCGCTGAAGATGCCGTAGCAATCCATATAAGAGACGACGTACTCTCTTTTAGCAGTCTCCAAGTCCAATCATGGACGCTGTCAGAGGTAATGGAAGAAGTCGTCGCTCTGCGTTCACACTCGAAACGTGGACATTGACCAGCATAATCCTACCATATGCAATATTTATTTATCCAGCGATGATAACAATGCAGTATCGTAGTACGATTAGTTTACACACCAAGCATCTTCCATCCACTAGATGTAATCAAGAGGCAGACCCCTAAAAAATGTAACGAAGAGGCGTACATGTGTCATTTCTGAGGTACGACACGGACATCACCGATTATTATGGAGAAAGCAGTTGGTACTTCATTAGGGGTTCAGTAGGCTGCCATGTTAGTGCCACCACGCACAACCCCGACGATACCGGTAGCGGCCGTGCACCACAATTCGAGCCCAAAAAACCACCGAAACCGCGCGTCGCTGTACAGTTTATTTTCTGTGTCAGGGACAGCGTCGTCGTACATCTACCGATTTCCATCGATCGGGACCTCATACGTACGCGCTCTTTTTTTATCCTACCGGTGGATTCTAGACCTTTTCGTTTCGTTCTCGTCGTGCTGTGCGACAGCCTGTCCGTTCGGCCCCGATTCCTCGGCCCTGTTTGCATACTCTAACTAGCTAGGTAGAGGTTAGAATTAGTTTCTATTTTTTTTAAAGGTTAGAGTTAGTTTCTATTTAATGACTAACTCTGAACTAATTCTATTTAAAAAGGTGTTTGGATGACAGAATTAGATTGACAATAAATACACTAGGAGAACTAGCTCCAATTAGCATCTCTTGGATGGGATAATTTTTTTGGATGGGTTAGATGCAACTAGCTCAAACTAGCTCTTATGTTTGGATACTGTAGGGCTATTTGAGTCCGAACTAGCTCAAACTAACTCTAACCCATGAATTCAAACAGGGCCTAGTTTGATTTTAGCGGATGATCCGACTGTTCTTGTCCTTCTCCCCACAGCTCACCCGATCTCTGCCGCGGATCGCTGGGAAATTTCAGCCCCATCGTCGCACGCGCCCTGATTCTTCAATCTATCTTCTCTCCGGCCTTGCTGATTTTATTATTGTTTGATTGAGGGGACTCCGACATTGCTGATGTTGACCCACCGGGGCCGCTATGACGACATGGCCCAACTGTCATCACAGCGTCACGTGGGTACACGAGAGACCCAGATTTACTCTTTTCAGGAAGAGGATTTTTTTTTTATTTTCTTACTTAAAAGCATGGTTAATAGAAGAGCCTGCTGCTGGCTCTAAGAATGTGCCATGCCACTTATCTCTACTACTATTAAAAGAGCAAACATTATCTTTCTTAAACGCCCCCGGCTAACGTACACACAACAAACCGGAGCAATTATAGCCTCACGATCGGTCCACTCATTTAGATCTAATCGTTAAAATAACAACGGGCCCTTAGCAATAGTACGTCTAGCGATTTAAAAGGCAGACGAAAACTCTGCCATCGAGCAGACCAAAGATATCGTTCGAAAAAGAAAATATCGTTCGGCAACCACGTGATCGCATCCTCAATTAGCGCTAACCTCCCAATTAATTCCACCATAAAATTAGGGTTAATCCAAAAATTAACCCCGTGTCCCAGTTCTACCCTTCCCCGTCCACCGCCGCAGTCCGATCTGCTTGGCCCCGCTGCGACCCACGCGCCCGGCCGCCGCTAGCGCCCCGCCGCCCCCGTTCCTCCGTCACTGCCGGCCGCCGCTAGCGCCCCGCGGCACCCGTTCCTCCGTCACTGCCGGCCGCCGCCTTGCGCGCCTCCGCTCCTCCGCTGACGCCCCGTGCCCTCACGGATCCCTGCATCGCCGCCACCAACACCGACCGCGTGAGCGACGGTCCAAGCGTCGCTGTGCCACGGGCACACGCGCTGGTCCGAGCGCCGCTGCGCTACCCGGGTGCACACCTCCGCGCTCCTCCTCCTCTGCGGCTGATTCTCGAGGTTAGTCACGATGGGCACCTGATATGCAAGTAGCTGAATTTATACATTTATTGCGTGTTGCTGTGTTGAGAACTTGAGATTGGGTGCAACAATTTCACAACTCTGGGAGAAGCTTCTGCAGGAGGGTGTCACCTGCATCGACATCTCGCTGATCGCCGTCCCGAGGATCTTTTCAGTTCTGTCACTACTTCTCTTATAGATCTTAAGAAAACGCAAGGGCTATCATTTAGAACATAGTTGATCTCTTGTTTCTCCACCAATTATGATGTTGTGTATAATACATTGGGCTGTTATTATTTTCCTTTTTATTATTTTGTTAATTAGTATGATAGAAGTATTGCATGAAGCAGTATGAGGATACAACATGTAATCAGATGTGAGTTATAATAGATTGAAGGCTTGATTCTTCACAATTAAAGGGTGATTGATAGTTCCAACGTTTAGTCTTAAAACTCCGGTTATTACCTTTTCCAATAGATGCATATTTAATATTTCTCTCTGCACATCATTTAAGCAGGTGGTTCCATTTGATATATTTAGGAAGAGTACGGTCTTTTCAGATTTTAATTGATATCTATATTGTTTCTTTGATATAATGGGCAAGTGTGGAAACACATGCTGATAGAAGACATGCATTCCACGTGTACTGTCTTATTTATCGTGCACATTTTGGAGCATGATTATTGTCAAAATGGTTTGTCTAACAATACTGAGGAGATCCGCATGTCTGTCCAGATTCTTAATATAGAACCATTAGATGATGGATGGTTCTTTTTTGCAATATCTGACTGAGGAATAATGTTACAATTGATATGACAAGGGCTGGGCTTCCCTCTGCAATAATCTTCTTTGCTCAAGTAATTCAAGGTATGTTTCATTGACTTTCTGAGAGATCACACAACACGATGCTCCTAATTGGTATCTATTTGATCCTCGTGGCAGTCCTATTTTTCATGAATAATTTAGTCATATATTAATGCATATATACTGTGACTGGGCACCTGAACGTGCGCAACATTCCAATAGGGAAATTTATGGAAACCTGGAAATTTTAGATATCTATGAACATCATTATGTGCCATCACGATCTCAACAGGATCGGCACTTTGTTTTGATTTTCTTACTAGAACCTTTATTATTGATTTATATGTGTGCTACGATCTTTACTCATTGTAGCTGATGATCTTTAACCCGTTCCATCATTTGTAGGCTATGCAAAGTTGTGACGCCCCCGGCTTAATCGTGCACTAATCATACATGCAAATGCACACGATCAAGCCTAAGGACTCACGGGAAGATATCACAACACAACTCTAAAACATAAATAAAGTCATACAAGCTTTATATTACAAGCCAGGGGCCTCGAGGGCTCGAATACATAAGCTTGCGAACAAGCGTCAGCGGAAGCATCAGATATCTGAGTACAGATATGAAACAGAAACAGAAAGGCCTTTAGAAAGGCGGGGCAAAATAAAACACTACGATCGAAAGGCGTAGGCCTCCTGCCTGGGACCCTCCGATCCTACTCCTGGTCGTCAGTCAACTCGTAGTAGTATCCATCCTCTGGGTAGTAGTAGCGATCGTCGGGACATCTGTCTCAGGGGGCTCCGTCATCTGGTCACGACAAACTGATATGGGGAGAAAAGGAAAACAAAGCAACCGTGAGTACTCAGAAGTACTCAGCAAGCAAGGATTTACACTACATATGCAACATTTTCAATGAGAGGCTGTATATGTGGACTGGGCTGCAGAAATGCCAGAATAGAGAGAAGGCCTAGTCCTATCGAAGACTAGCATCTTCAGCGGTCTTGCAGCAATAGAAGAGAGCAGAACAGATCAATATAATGTATTAGTATCATTAAGTCTCATCCTCACCCAGAGATCCTTTCTCGACTCCCTGCGAGAAAGCAATCCCAGAGCCATACAGTCATCAACCTCGTCCTGAGATCCCTTCTCGACTTCCTGCGAGAAGCAATCCCAGAGCCATAGTATCCAAGTATCCAGTTCTAAAATTGTATCAATCAGGATACAACTCCGAGTGTCCTTTACCGTAGGACCGGCTATCGATAGAAATGTTCTTCCCTGCAGGGGTGCACCAACTTACCCAACACGCTCGATTAACTCCGGCCGGACACACTTTCCTGGGTCATGCCCGGCCTCGGTCAAACGACACATCGCAACCCTACCTACAGCTCAGCAGAGAGGTCCCCGTCGGTCTACATCCTAAGCGCTCAGAGGTCTTGGGCCATCGCCCTGTGCACTCCGAGTCGTTGCGTGCAGGGGGAAGCCAGGCACCAGGGGGGCGCCGGTCCGTCCCGGCCGCAAGGCTGAACTAGACGTCTGACAGAGCTTTCGGCTGATGCATACGATGCAGAACGTCCATACTATGCCCACGTGATGGTTAGTGCTATCAGACCAGAGGCCTGCTCGGATCAAATATCCAAATCGTTAATGGACTAGGGCTTGCGGTAACGAGCAGAGACTCACGAAAGATGTGACCCCGTCGCCCCGTCTCGAGGACTTGCTGCAAGGGTTAAGAATGCCCGGCCGCGCCTCGTATTCACCACTCGGGCACCACACTGGCACCCGTCTTCACAACACTCGCCACTTAGGCGCACGCGGGTACCCCTCGGGGTCGACCCGCCTATCCAAGTAATCAACAGTACAGTCCAAGTATCCGTGTGTCCATAACATCAGGGGAATCTGAGGTATCACCCTCGTTTGATTTCCCACTCGATGTATCCGTCAAGGTGAACTCGGAGGAATCACCCTCGCTGGGTTCACACTTGAGGTGTTGTACGACAGCGTCGTTACCGGAAGTGGTGAAGGAGGAATCACCCTCGATGACCACGACCGAATAGCTACTCTACAGAGTTAACATCAGAAGTGCTACAAGAGGTTTCACCCTCGGCACTCGATAGGAACGCTGCAGTGTCGTTACAACTAAAGGGGGTGATGTGCGGTGTCGGGGCCTGGTCTTCAATCCCGTTGATCGGGTCTTCTGACGATCTAGCGCGGCAGTCGGGATAAGTGGGGTCACTGATAGGTCTCTACCCAGCCTATACTAAACAGTTTAGGGTATGCAGGTAATTATCAATAGCAGGTTACAATAAACAGGCTATGCATCAGAATAGGTAAAGCAGTAGCAGCAGCAATTCTAATGCAAGCATTAGAAATAGAATGGGCGATATCAGGATGATCAAAGGTGGGGGGCTTGCCTGGTTGCTCGGCGGCAAGGGCAAGGTCGTCAATGGTGTCTTCGGTCTCCGGAACTGCGTCGGTCTCGGGGACGACGTCGGGGTCTAACGAGAGAGAAGAGGGGGAGGAAATAGTATAAATATAGAGCAAACATAAGCAACACGGAGCAGGCCATGCTAACGTGCAGTGCAGGGTTGCCTGAAGACATGTCCAAGTCATTTAGTTATTTTAGGAATTTGTTTGGAATTATTTTATTAAGGTCATACACTATTCATTTATCTGAAACAGGCAAAAAGTTGCATGTTCAGATAGTTAGAGGCATCCAACAGGTATGTGGATAGCGTATTCGGATCCGTCTTATTTCTCTGATCATTTTTCATATATAAATTATTTTCATCGGAGTTACGGATTAAAAGATATGATTTTCTAAAGTTTTATTGATTTTCTGGAATTTATTTAATTAATTAAATTCGAATTATCCAAAACAGTGCGGGGGTGACATCATCATGACGCAGTGCTGACGTCAGCAGTCAACAGGGGGTCGGCTAGGTCAAACCTGACCACTGGGGCCCACATGTCAGCATTTGATTAGTCTAAACAGAGTTTATTTTAACTAATTAATTAATTAGGCTACTGGGCCCACATGTCAGTGTGTAATTAGGTTAAACTAATTAACTTAATCAAAATAATTAATTAACAGGCGGTGGGGCCCGTGTGTCAGTGACACAGCCAGCCCAGTCAGCGGGCTGACCGGGTCAACTGGGGCCAACCGGGCCCAGCGGTCAGTGGCACAGGCGGTGGGGGCCACGTGCCACATCGGCGCCGGCCACCGGAGCACGCCCGCGGCGGCGCAACTCCGGCGAGTTCGGGAATCGCCCACAGGGCATTATTTGCGACGCGGTTGGCGGCAATCGAACGGGGAGACGACGCCGCGTCGATCTAGGGCACTAGCACGAGGCGGGGCAGTCGGAGACGAGCGCTGCGACGGCAATGGCGGACGGCGGCGTTCGGGCGGGACGGCGAACGGCGTTGCAGCGCGCGTGCGGGCGAGCCAAAAGGCTAGGCGTGGCCTACGCGGTGCGGTGAGTGCGATGGCCACGGGCACGGGGCCCAAAGGTCGCCGGGGACACGTCGGCGACGTGCACAGGCGGCGGTGGGTTCGGGCACGGCGAAACCTAGCGCTACAAGCCACGGAGGGCCGTGAGGGGAGAGGGGGAAGGAGCAGGAGCTCACAGCGGGGCGTAGCCGGTCAAAGTGGGCTCGGGGGAGATTTGGTGTAGCCGGAATCGGCGACGGAGTGCGGCGGCGATCCGAGGAGGAAGAAGACGGCGTGGAGGCGATGCAATGGTTCCGGGCTTCGGCTCGATTGCGCGGTCGAAGGAGGCGACGATGGCGAGCACCGTGGACACGTTCGGGAGGCGGGGCGGTGACGGTGGCCGCGCAGCTCAACCGCGGCCGTTCATGGCGGCGTCGGGCGAGGTGGGAGAGAGCGAGGGAGGAAAGGGGAGGGGTGCTAGGGCTCGCCAGGGGGAAGCGGGGGTGGCTCTTATACCCAGCGCGCGCGCGCTGGCAGCGGCTAGCTAGGGGGGGGGGGGGGGCGGGCGCGGGCGTGCGTGCGCGCAGAGCGCTGAGACAGTCGAGGCGGGCGGGGGGTGAGCAGTGGGAGGTGGGAGGGGACGCCGGTTGGGCTGGGCCGGCCTGGTGGGGTGGCCGACTGGGCCAGCTGGGTCGAGGCCCAGTGGGGGGGGAGCGGGGGTTCTTTTCCTTTTTTTTTCTCTATTCCTATTCTCTGTTTTGTAAATTGTGAGGCCTCAAAATGACTTTTGTAAAATATGAGACCTAGCCCATAAATCACAGTGCATTATACTCTAACTCCAAAAACTAGTTTGGGCAAAACATAATTTCATATTTGTTTTAAATAAATTAAAAGGTTACTAAATGTTATTTTCAGCCACTGTTTTAAGTTGTTTGAGTCACTTAATTAATTTAATTAATGTTGGTTACAATTTTAACATAGCCTCTGATTTATCTGCTATTTAATGAACAATTTAGTTTCTATGTTAGACAACTTTTATTTTTCACTTTCATCTAAATTTGAATTTTGAGTTAGGAGTTGAAATGCATTATGATGCAAATGATGATCATGCACTGTTAATCATGCTGACTTGGCATTATCAAAATGGAATTACTGTGGCTAACCACTGGGGGTGTTACAAATTGACATAGTCATGAGTGGTGTCGCCTAATGTGCCGGAGGGTTTCAAAATTATGAGTTGTGCACGATTAAGCGGTGTCGGGACATTTCTACTTCATTTATGGCAGTGTGTACCTGGCAGAGCAAGAAAGGAACTCCAAGAAGCTGCTAAAATGGATGGGTGAATTTGCTAAAACAGGTTTAGCCATTTTTCTTAAAGATCAAATGTATTCTAGAAAGAAAATAAGTGTGAAGTTTCACGGAGTAACGAATTAGAAACTGCTGCAAGTATGTGTTCATTTTGAAGGAAGTTTGTCCAAGATCCTGGATGAGGGAATTGGTTCTACTGTACATGTATCCAAGTGCTTAGGGATGCCGTTTGTGGACGAATTTAGGTTTTTTGAGTTAGCAGCTTGATACTCCCTCTGTAAACTAATGTAAGAGCGTTTAGAATACTAAAATAGTGATCTAAACGCTTTTATATTAGTTTACGGAGGGAGTACTTTTTTGTGAACGTATTCAAGTGGGTGAAATAGTGCCCACTTGTCCCAAGAGGTCCTTGTGTGGAAGCTTAGCACTGGGTCTGTTCTTTACCAAGGCAAGAATAGTTTGAATATACCAACTTTCATCTATGTTGTTGGCAGTGCATGATGCAACTTGTCTGAAAAAAGGATATTTATATTTGTATCGAGAAAAATAAACTTTTTGGTATTTGAATAAAAAAACTGTCGTTGTGTGACGTGCCATAATTTGATCTTTTGTGCTTGTTATTGGTTTGACTAAGTTTGTATTATTTCATATGTACATGTCGTGTGCACGACTTACAATTTGAATGAACAATGAGTTATGTATTTCATGACAAGCAACAATTTGATGATCGTCATATTTGTCTAACATGCGTTGTACGTGCACACTTACTAGTAGCTATCGTAAAAGTTAACTCATATAATAGGTTAACTGTATGTTAGCTGTTAGATGGATTGTATCATTAATTGTTTGCATGTGAAGAAGCACAGGGCACTCACGTGATTGGAAGAGAGGGGAAACGCCAGCCAAAAGCTCTCACATCGGCTGCATGCGGGCGCTTTATTCTAGTTTAGTGTGCTGCAGCTGGGCGCTAGCCGAAGCGCCCGCTTCCCGCTCATTCTCTCTCTTCCTTTCTCACTCCTCGACATATGATTTTGCTTACATGAAACATCTTGTAGCCTGCTGATTAGGACCTATTATACTTGCTCTAAGTCAATGAAGCCGCACACATAATACAAGAAACTACTCCCTCCGTTTTTATTTACTCCGCATATTAGAGTTGACTGAAGTCAAACTTTCTAAAGTTTGATCAAGTTTATAGAAAAGAATATAAATATTTATCATAACAAATCTATATAATGTGGAAGTACATTTGATAATGAATCTAATGGTGTTGATTTATTATTGTATATATTAATATTTTTGTCTATAAATTTTGTTAAAGTTTACAAAGTTTGATTTTGACCAAAGCTAATACGCGGAATAAATAAAAACGGAGGGAGTATTTGTGATGTTAGTCAACTCCTTGGCCATCGAGTTCTCTGTTACACTCCATTGCGTACAGTTTAGATACAGGGTACATAAGGAAATACTCCGTACTCAGTTTCCCCTCGGTAAAGTAAAGAACAAACGCTTTGAGGTAAAAAAAAACTTGAAAATACAAGTAAGATATCTCTATCAGTCGACATAAACATGGAACAGGCTCGGGGTCGTCGTAGTCCCGCGGACAATATTTCCGTCGCTCGCTCGCGCGTGAATAACCGCCAATTCATAGCTTGCCGCGTGTTGACGTTGACTACTTGACTGGGAGGAGCCAAGCAGGGTGTGTGTGTCCGCTTGATTGTTTCTTTTGGATCAACTACACCTACATGAGTACGGTAACAGATAACTGAGCTTTCAGCTGATATACAATCAATATCGTCACGTGTCAAGGCGGCACTATAGTCTATAGAGGAGGTCAAGCTAGTCAGGAGGCAGGCAATTTCTTTGCAAGTAGATTCGGGATGTCGGCCCTCTCGCGTTCACACAGGACATGAGCAAAGCTGTGGGTTTTAAGGCAGCACCAACGGGCGGACGCAAACAACGCAGATTTTGTCAGCCTTTTGGCAGTTTGGGTCGGTGTTTCAGATCTTGTCTGTTCTTATCCGTGTTTAGATTGACAGTGCGTCGCATTTTTGTCCGCATGACCATATTTTTACGCATTTTGCATACATATCAAAAACATTACCTAAAGTTCACATAATTCAACCAAATACAAATATCATAGTTTCACAACCAAATAAAATCTCATAGTTTACAAACCAAATAAAATTTAAATTGTCACAAATATATTTGAAAGAAAAAAAAGGCAATACATCTATTGGTTGCCAAGGTGAGCCCATCTATGCTCAACCAAATCATTTTGTAGTTGAATGTGAGTTTTTCAATCACGCATTTGATGATGAAATTTGATGAACTATGCAAACATTGCCGCTCCTCCATGCTCAGGCACAACATTTTAACCCCGAAATTGAAACCCCTGATCGAAGATTTCATCCTCACGCTCATCCTCTACGATCATGTTATGTATGATCACACAAGTAGTCATCACCTCCCACAACTTCTTGATGCTCAAAGTTTTAGCAGGATACCGAACGATACCCATCGAGATTGAAGAACACCGAAAGCACGCTCCACATCCTTTCTAGCACTCTATTGTGCTTGGGCAAATCTCTATCTCTTCTCTTCTATCGGGTTGGAGATTGTCTTGACAAGAGTAGTCCACTGAGAATAAATACGATCAGATAGGTAGTATCCTTTGTTGTAGTGGCGGCCATTGATCTCAACATTGACCTCTAAGCAGTTGCCTTCTGCAAGCCTTGTGAACACCGGAGAGCACTGAAGCACGTTAATGTCATTGTGAGAGCCGACCATGCCGAAGAAAGAGTGTCGAATCAAGAGATCTTGTGAAGCCACGGCCTCAAGTATGACAATGCAAACTTTCACATGACCCTTATACTGCCCCTGCCAAGCAGAAGGCAGTTCTTCCACTCCGAGTGCATACAATCTATGCTACCAAGCATCCCCGGAAAGCCCCTATCGGTATTGATCGCCAACAACCGGCTTGTATCTGCAATAGTGGGCTCTCTCAAGTACTCTAGGACAAATACTACTACCACAGCCTTGCAGAACCTATACATGCATTCTAGGCATGTGGACTCGCTCATGCGAATATAGTCATCAATAAGATCACCGGGTATTCCGTATGCAAGCATCCGAATGCCTGCAGTGCATTTATGATAAGAGGAGAAGCCAACCTTTCCCAGGGCATCCTCCTTGCATTCGAAATATTTATCATACGCAACCACCTCCTCCCGGATACGATTGAACACATGTCTAGCCATCTGAAAGCGGCACCGGAATAGGTTGTTTTTGAAGAGTGGGTCATCGGACTGGACGTAGTTCAGTCAGTGTGTAGGCAATGGCTGCTCTCTCTGTTGCGATTAAACGCCGGAGTATGCCCTGAGATCGAGCCCCTAAACATCGGCCGATGTCTACTAATGTGGTCATGGATAACCAAAGCAGCAATCACAATCTCCTCATCATCAAATGATGAATCATCCGAATTGCAAATGAAGTTGTCCAAAAAGTACTCATCGCCACTATCCATTTGTACCTTGCAGGCGAAATGTCAAACACCTTGCGGGCGTGGCGGAAGAATCCGGCCGATGAAGAGCCCCGCGTCTCTCCCAGACCAGGCAGCAGGCCTGTCGGCGTGGAAGCGGCCGTGGCGGCGACCGGCGAGCGAGGTAGCCGCGCTTGGAATGTTGCCGGCGGCGACAGAGGTGAGGGGGTGCCGTGGACGTGGGGATGCTACGACGGCGGCAAAAATAGCCACCAACGCCGGCAAGAACGGCTGTCGGGTGCGGCGTGCTGCTGGGAGCTATGTGGGTGCGGGCGGCGGCCTGGCCAACGGAACTAGGCGGCGGGGTGGGCGGGTGTGTTGGCTGTCTATGCGAGAGAGGGGGAATGACCAATGTGCCACCGACTGGCGGGTCAAGGGGGATAAGGGCGGGCGTCGTGCGCGTCCGCGCCGACGCAAACCCGGCTCAATTTTGGGCCTGAAATAGATCGTCCCCGACAAAAAGCGGACGCTCGTCCGTTTGCGTCGATGTGTTGAGCCGTGATTTGTGTCTGATTCAACCCAAACAGACACGCGCGAACTGTTTGCGTCAGCGCGTTGGAGTTGTCTCTAAAGGATATAAGGAAAGAACCGTCTTGGATATATTACATGCTGCAAGATCATCTCATCTCTGTTAAGTGAACAACTGCGTAGTGCTAAACTGATCATTGATTGCTGCAGCATATCCAACCCCAACAAGCAACGGGATACACACGAGGCCTACACGCCTCTGAAGCAGAACCCACACTAAGACAACTCCAACGCCATGCATCAAATCCGACATGTTTGGACTTGTCTGTATACATCCAATTCGATGCACCAAATGCCACACCTTAAAAAAATCTCTACTCCTAATGTCTCATTTGGTAGAATAGTATCCACGGTTTATTTTCGTCTGATTTAATTTCGTCTCACCTTCCATCATCATATTCTCACGTTGATTTTTTCACCCTTCAAATAAAAACTTTCTTTAACATTTGCAAACTTTCCTAACCAGGCACGTCACAAACGGGCAGGTACTGATATCACATTACCAAACAATAAAACCCCATTTTCGTGAAAATTAATTCAAAATCCTAACTATCCTAACGCATGGATTCTTACCTTTCCTAATCTCTACTCCTAAAGGAGTAGTACTTAAGTCATTCATTCGTTGGTGTCCAACCCTCCTCCTTCGACGCTAAAAATACCACGCACCTTCCGTCGTTGGTTTTCTCCACTGGGTTTTTTTCCAAACAAACTAAACGTCCCGCATATAGCGAGGGCCAAGGGCTAGCTAGGTCAATCCGTCCGCCGTGGCGGCCGCCGCCACTCTTACGCTCACACGCCACACCCACCCTCTTGCTCGGACATCATCGTAACCTTGCCGCTGGCCGCAGCGCAGCTCCACCTCACCACGCCGCCTCACCTCCATGATGCCTCACCTCAGCGTCGTGTCTCCCTCCGGACGATGCCTTCCCAATCCTTGCGCCTAATGGCTCATGACTATACATGGCCGCCTCCTTGGATGTCATTTGTACGCGGCCGCCGCATATGGATGTCGTCGCTTCGTGCCTGGTTGCTGGTTTTGTCCTTCATGCCGTCTTGTTCTGCCCTGATCTGGAAGAAGAATGGCATGAAGGCAAGTGTTGTCAAACTCTGGAGTGAGGGGGCCTTGTGTGGGATGGACGAGATTGGTTTGATCCATAGCTAGACAAAGGACGGCGGCCGACAGGCACATCAGTTCTTACGATGGAGAGGATAGTGAGAGAGACGGGAGGGGCATAGGGTGAGTTGGAACACCAGGGAGGTTGAGGGAGGCGCGTTGCGCTGTCTCGGAGCTTGTTGTCGCTGCAGGTGTGCGTGCTTGTCTGCTATTGTGCGTGTGTGCTTGATGTGCTTGCTGATGCAACTGCCTGTGTGTGCGTGTGTGTGTGCGTGCGTGATGTGCAGCTGACCGCTGATGCTTGTGGAACTGCTGCATAAGAGTGTGCTTGTTGCCGCTCTTATGCGTGATTGCTGGTGCCTGGAAGATGACAGAAAGCCACCCAGAAAATGGCCAGAAGCAATCTGCATGTGTGTGCGTGTGTCTTAGCAGGTGAGTTTGCACTCGTGCTTCTAATTTCCTGAACATTGGTTCCTATTACAAACAGAAAACACCTATTATTGGTGAACATTATTGTTGGTAAACCTCCAAACCTGCACACTGTCGATCTGCCTCTCGTTCTTCCCTTTGCAACTATTGGTGAACATTATTATTGCCATATTTTATCCTAATTTATGTTCATCTAACACCAGGTTCACCCGCAAAAATAAAATAAAATCTAATACCAGGTTCTTTGATGGAATCATCATATAAAGCAAGGTTCCTCATTGATCGATGGCTTTTCTATACGTGTATGCCTACTAACCTTGCTTTATATGATGATCCATTACCAGTCATAGAAAGGTTCTTCTGTAGCACTATGGTCACGCCTAGGGTTTCCCAATGTAAAATCAGCGTGTCATCCACGAAGAAGTCCGCCATATTTGTTGCCGGCGCAGCCGTCATGCTTGAGTTGCTGTCGATGGTGGCCTACACTGATGCCAATGAGGAGATGTGTCTTTCTGGATTATATATCTGAGTTTTCATTTTTTAGAATATAATTGAGTTTGATCTGTGTTTACAGGGCGTGGTTGACGCTATGGTGAGCACTGGTTTGGCCCGCAAGGAGAGGAAGAGAATAATGGAGCTGATCGAGAGCCATGGAATGCTGCTCAGTTCATACCTAAAGTTTGAAGTTGCAATGAAGGGCCAGAAGGTTGTTCCACAACACCTGCACCCACCCACCCACAAACAATCTATTGCTGATGCTGCTGAATAATATTGTGTTCTCTGCTGTTGTTTTTGTAAATTTCAGTAAATTGTGCATTGTGTCAGCTTCCATGTAGGAAGATTTCAGTATAAGGGCTAGAATTAGGAGTTTAGTGACCACTTCCATGTACATCGTGTCAGTAACTTTGGTGCGAATGCTGTGTGATTTGAGCAATGGTGCACTGATATAGGAAGTAGGAAGATTTAGCATGCAATAGTAGTAAGTAGTAACAAATTCGAGTGAACTTAACTAGGAGAGTCAGTCAGTTTCAAAGAAGTGTGAGTGTCAGGAATCGTTACAAGGATACCATGAGTACAGGTTAGTTAGAATGTTGCCGAGTTGTTGTTAGAGCATAGTTTGTAGGCATGTTTTGTTGATTTTGTATGGCATTCGGGCTAGCATGCTTTCTTAGAATTGCACATTTTCACCCCATAAATCAGTAACAGGTCGACTAATAGCCATGTGTAAGACTCACTTGATAATTGGAGTTAATTGCTCTGATTAAGTTTCTTTTTACAGGTTGTCATTAAATTGAACGTACCTTCAACCTATAATATATCACACCTCATTGTTGATCTCGTAACACATCACAGACTTGAGGCACAACAATGTGTTGGTAGCTCAGAGATGCTATTGCGTGCTTCGGACAGGTTAGCAAAAGAAGCATGATGGTATTTAGTTCACTGTAATATATGTTTTATCACTGCTTCTGCTTAGGGCAGTCATATATTAAACACATCCTCTTTCCATATGCAAAAGTTACAACATTTTTTAGTTTTATCTCTGTCCTTTGTTGAAAGGTATGCTTGAATCACTTCTACAGATCTGGATAGGAAAGTTTGATTCTTCGTTACTAGAGCCATACAACCAATAAAGATGCTTGGAATGGCTCTTTCCAAGCATAAGGTGAATCTTGTATAGTTTATTCATTAATATGATTTAACCAGTACTATGTCTATTTTTGGATACTATATTGTCGTTGTAGATTATTTGATGAAAATTCCATTCTCTGTTGGGCACATATTCAGATATATTAATATGGGAAATAGGCTCTCATATACCTCTCGAGATTGGGAGGGTGCGGAGGCGGCTAGAGGAAGTGTTGCAGGCCAAGCTCAGCAGCAATGATGAACTATTGTTGATGCCGGACTGGCGACGCCTACGAAGGAACAGGAGTGGCTGAATAGCTCTTGAACTGGCCAAGCCACCATCGCTCAGAGGTGGACATGGTTGAGTGGCCATGGGAAAATTGTGGCCAGTAGCGTGTCAGGAACATAAGAAATGGGGACAAGGAACATTTTAGTTAATCAAGGCTATGTATTAGTTTCAAGTTTTATCCTTGTGGTAAAAAGATAAGGTTAGATTAACCACCATGTACATCTTTAATTATTTTTAAATAAGAAATATAATCAAAGTACTCTTTTGAATCGATAAAATATATATTTATATATAATTTGTAAAAGTGCAAGTTCGAGCATTAAGGTGGAGCGGAAGGAGGGGTCGGGAGAAGATTATATACCGTTTCGTCTTATTGCAAGGAGAGGATGGTTACGAAGAAATGACAATTGTCATGGTGGAAAGAAACGTAGGCAGAATCAATCTTATTACTATGGATGGAAACCACATGTCATCTTATCCAACACATTTCTGCATTGGGACAATTATTCAATTGCTATGGTTTTTTTTATTCCGTGGCAATGCATAGACATTCAACTGGAATATTCAAATATGCAGGTTGTTCCACCTTTTTCAAGCTATTTACAAATTTTTCACTGCTCAGCAAGTTTGTATATGATGCTGGGAAACTCAACATAAGGAAGTGCACAGAATGACACATAAATGTTGCACTTTGAATATGAGAGAAACTCAACATCCAAATAAAAAATTAGTTGCTATGTCCATCGGTAAGCTGGAAATGCAAACATCCTTCTAAATAAGATATTAGCTATCTTGAAATGCAAGCATCCTAAACTAGCAACAATATTTCTAACAATTGAAAACAATCTTGCAATCTTGATATAAGAATGAAACATAAACAGTATCACAGGTTTTGCTATTTCTTTTGATGTTGAAATCGACAATATTTATTTTAGAAAAGAAGAGGCTTAAGGATCGCATGATATATACCATTACGTATATCATGGCAGCAAAAATACGATGTGGTAGTCGCCCTCAACTATGACGGTGTGCACTCCTTGGTACTGGGAATCGACCTGGGACACCGAAGAGGGGAGAGGAGGGAAGGGAGACGCCATGGAGGGAAGGGGAGACGATGCTGAGAGGAAGGTGTGGGTTGAACGCCTTGGCGGGGAGAGATGGCAATGACGACGTCTGCGGGTAGAGCAAGTCGGGGGAATTAGATGTGAGTGTGAGCGTCATGACGTGCGGTGAGAGAATGAGTGAATTACTTTTTTTAAATAATAAGAAAAGGAGTTGCATTTTGCGTTTTAGGGAAAGCGTCTGTTTGCCATGAGAGAAGTGTCACATACTTTTATATAGAAAAAATATCAAATACCCTAACAAGTCATTTCTATATAATGATTACCAACCAGTGATTTACAGGTGAGTGTATAGTTTATTCAAAATGGAATGCGACGCACTCTACTAAAATGCACGATGCCACTCACTCCGACTAGAAAAGGTCGCCTGCTTGCATTTAGCATCTAACCAAATATATACACGTTTGTATATGTGCTTATTTTTCATTTTAATATCTTTTATATGTTTAATTTTACAAATCAGAGATACAAGCTGGTGATGGCTTCCGATGATGCTTTAAAAATGTCGACTGACAAAGCTTATAATGGGCCAGACTGAAAAATCATCGAGTTTTACACAATCAGAAGCAATTCATACAAATAATTGTTCTTTATATATTCGTTGCGCATGACAATAAAAGAAAAGTGTGCTTATATATATATATTTATTTTTGTAGACTATGGAAGAGATGGAGATGGATTATGTCGATGTTTAAAAAAATACATCGACAAGGGTATTGAGACGATGTTGTTGGAAGGGCCCAAAAATTTACCAAGTTTTATATTCAATAAAGGACCCGTGGCAACACACGGGCATTCTACTAGTAAATTAAATGTCCGGCATGCAGCCTCACTTTTAGCCATCGATCGATAGGAATTCTACCATACATTTAAATCCTAATAAAAGGACCGAATGTTCATGAAGTCTTTTAAATTCATCGACCCCAAATTCAACGGTACTCCTCGAAAACCGCCTTCATCTCAAGCTTTCTCTCCTCGAGCTTTAACTTCTTCACCGACACATGTTGTTCGTCCAGATTAGCTGCCCCTTGAGTTTTGTCCAACAATGCATCAATCTAAAGGGTTTTCCCTCCGTCCTATGGTACATCGCGGTAGCGCGTCCGGGGTATACAATGTCGTGATCATCTAGTTGCAACATTGAGTGAATCAATGAATTGATCAACACATAGAGCAGCAAGAAGCAAAACTTACGATCTCAATGATTGACACGCCTGTTGGCCACCTTGTTTCCACTTGTGCAATCGCGCCGCAATATTTCACAACAGCGTTTGAGAACGGTGTACCACCGATGGAGTAGTGACTTCGCATAGCAATCATGAATCACATCCAAATTGTAGGGCGCGTAGTACTTGTGCTCATAAAACTAAGAATGCGCATGTTGCCAAAAAATTCCACCCTTTTGCTCCATGTCAATAAGCCTTACACTTGGGGTCAACCATGCGTCGCACAACAATGTATCCTCCCTCACCTAGTTCCCCTCCATGGTGCTTGCTTCATGTTGAACATGGAGAAAGTAAAAAAAATCTTAATGGCATTTGGCCGAACACTTACATGACATGGTGTCCGCCATGGACGACATCAGTAGGGGATAGACGATACCTAGGATGCGGCCGGATCTGGGGTCCAACAGCGGAGAAGTACAAGATGGCTGGGTGGAGCAGCGGATGTCCGACAAGAATTGGGCAACAACCAAAGTGGTATGAAGACGGTAGCGGTCTTGGTGGGTGTGAATAGAGAGCAGGGGCGGGGAGTGGGTGGGTGGGTGGGAGGGCTCCGTGAGAGGTTTTTGATGGGTTGGGTGCGTTGGAGTTTGAATTGGCAGAGGTCTGGACTCCTTCAAACCATCGACAAGTTTTTTCGGTTTACGAGAATTCGGATGTGCGGACCGGCCTGTAGATGTTTAATGCACGACATTGGATGCCAAAAAGCGTTTGAACCACATTGTTTGAATATTTAGGGGTCATTTTAGTGCGCGCGTTAGAGTTTCCCTTATGTGCAAACCGACACGAGAGAAATATGCGCGTTGTCTATCTAAACAGAACACTGATCAGCGTTAATCATATCAGAATCCACACCACGGCGCATCACGCGCCCAAACTTGACAACACAGATACGAAATCCACGAGAGATACATCTTGCACACACCACATTAATTATTTTAATGCTTGAAAGCTTGCTCGCCACCATGTCATTTCTTGACTAAGATTCGAAGCCATGTTTCGTTTGGTTTAAGGCTAGTGAGCTATCAATCTGGTAGGCTACCGAGCCATGTTTCATTTCGTTTGATCCAAAAGAAACACCCTCGCTCAATAAAAGAAAGTTACTCACAAAGGTAACACCCACACCAGTTTCATCCAACAACGGAATGACAACAACAAGGCGGTGAATAGCAAGACTTGTAGCATAAGGGGGTGCTAACCACGTCGGCTCCAAGACACGCAGATACCCAAAACATCTCCTCCGGACAGTAGTGGAATCACTTTATGATAATTTATCTCAATGGAAGTGATGGTGTCCTAGATAAGGGGGTGCTAACCACGTCGGCTCCAAAAGACATGGGCCAGGACAAGGACCCCTAAAATGACTAGCCAGTGGGCCACATTCGTCAGGCCCTTTGGTGGAATCAAGATGGAATCTTCCGAAGACTTGGCGTATACTTCTAAGACAAAAATACAATCTTTGGCATGTTTATCCTCAGATGTAGCCGACCTATATGTAACCCTAGGTACCCCTGGTGTCTATACCGAGGGGTTTAGACCGTAGAGGCAAACTCATTCATACATGATATCAAGGTTGATCAACCTGTACTTTGTACCCCATCCACAATCGACACAAGCAAAGCAGGACATAGAGTTTTACCTCTTTGAGTGGGCCTGAACCTGGGTAAACATCATGTCCCCCTTTCTGTTACCATAGTGCCAAGATTACCAGTTCGGGACCTTCTACCCGAGATCTGTAGGATTCGGCTGCATCAGGCAGTACAAATCATCTATTTAATAAGTTGATAGATGTGCTGACAACATATATTCATTTGTCACCTGATTCAAACATATAGGTTCCTCATGGGAATCCCAATTCTGAATCCAAAATAAGAATGCAACATGTATTTTGTAAACTCAGTAAGTCACTACATGACTTACAATAGCCGAAACAAATTTGGTACAATCAATTTAGTAAGTCCTTATACAAAATGATTACTCCAACAATGATGATTGTTCATACGTGTTCATCAAGAAGTCCTCATTAGGGTACCACATGATATAAGTGTATGTTGATGATTATAACATTACTGGCAACACACAAAATATTGATGAAGGACATAATCATCTAAATACGGAATTTGAGATGAAGGATGTAAGTCAAAACAAATTTTACTTTAGCTACAATTCAAGCGCATTAAGTCATGTATTATGGTAAACCCTGTTGTCTATATATAGAATATATTGGAGGAATTCATTATGGAAAAGTCTTATCCTTCTATTACTTTCATGGTTGTTCAATCTCTAACATAGAGAAAGACCCTTTACACCATCAGAAGATGGAAATATGATATTGGGACCTCAAGGTTCCATATTCTCGTGCCATTGGATCCACCAAACACAAATTGGCCAGGACATGGGAATATCTTTCAATCTCTCTAGACCATCAAACATCTTGTCCCAGTCTTCTAGTTTTAGAGAAATATGGACACCAATATCATCAGATACATCATCAGATTCCCACCGTCAGATCGTGTTTCTATTTGGTGTGGCAGCCATCATATGAAAGTTTTCAAAGCAGACCTTAGTGGCTACATCCATCAATATTTCTGAAGTACGATACATCACTTGTATTCTTGTAGCTTCACAGAATGATGAACCACATACACCGATTATGTGGAATTGGTTCCACTGAACCATTAACCAATATCTCAAACATAATGTTTCTTGTGTTGCTCAGATGCAAACCGGTTATATAAGAAGCAATATCACTAAGCATATTGCCCCAAAATTGCAAGAATCAGGGGGAGTCTCTTTCGTAAATATAACATATTCAAACATTATGTTACACTCCTTTTCCCTTTGTGAATTTACTCTCAAGGTTCTCATCAAGGTTTTTAATGAGGTAATATTACCACAAGAATATATGTCATACATCCTATTTTCCCCACTAGAGTTTTCTAATGGATGTATACAAGGCATATTAATTGTCCTCTAAAGTTACCAATGAGTTTTGTCCTTAGAGGTTTTCTCATACGAGTAATCAAAGAGACAATTACCATCATATGTCATATCATTTTCTCTTTATTTTTCGCATAGGTTTTGAAAGGATTTTTCAATAGCATATCAGATCACACTTTTCCCTTGTGAATTTTCTCTCCAATTTTCCCATAAAATGTTTTCAATAAGGTGATATATGCTTTGCTTTCAATCTATCGTTTTTAAAGGAAAGTATACAAAGCATATTTGTGTTCTCCAAACTCATCATCGAGTTATCTCCTGCTTGAAAGTTTATTCTCATATGAGTTCTCAAGGAGACAATAATCATTATTCATGCACTTGCTTACCTGCACCGTTTTTGCCCCTTTGCATACTTGTCCTAGGTCAGCATGGTTTAGCTAATGCAGGCAAGAAACCAACATATGCATGTTTGATTGGTTGCCTGCATCCTTCCAGCCTGCATGTGACAAAACGAAAGGCAGCCTATTTGGTTGCGGGCTTGTTTTGGGGGAAACACAAGTCTGGTTGTTTGGTTACATGCAACACAATTGTCTGGTCACCTCCTCGCCGAGGTAGTGAGGTTAGCAGAGGCACACATAGATATAATAAGAACAAACTAGAGCAGGCAGAACAAACCAACGACACATATAATAGTCTTAACCAGCATCAGAACAAGTTTAACATAGTACGATAAGTTTTTAACCAAACCAGCACCACATAATAGTCTTAAAACCAAACCAGGCAACATGCAACAAGAGCTCTCTAGACGTTCATGGCGAAGGCATCATCGTGCTTCTTGCACTTGGCGACCACCTCCACATCGTCGTCATTGAAGACGATCATCTTCAGGGTGTCTGGAGTCAGCGACTTGAAGGTCACCATGTACCCGATCTGGTGAACGACGATGAAGGGGCCCAACCCTGATCAAGGGTGACTGTGCCATAGATCACCGGGACCGTGATCCTCCATGCGCAGCCGGTGTTCGTCTTTAGATTGAACTCCTGAGGGACCGCGGGAAGTTTTTTGTGAAGTCTAGAGGCATAGGCAGGCACTACAACTTCGGGGCAAGGATCACCTTCCAGAAGTGGGTTGGCCCTGCCTCCTCATGGTAGTGGATGTAGTTCTTCTGCTTGGCACTAGGGGGCTCCTGCACCACCATGTCGTCCTCCAAGGGCGGCACCACCTCCTTGCCCTTGTCCAAGGGCGGCAAAACCTCCTTGTCCTCCTCTCCGGGCGCCAACACCTCCTTGCCCTTGTCCAAGGGAGGCAAAACCTCCTTGCCCTTCTTTTCGGGCACCAACACCTCCTTTTTGATCTGCATCATGAACAACACAAAGTTCAAAGACCAACATTCATTCCTACCTTCCAAAGCTCCTATATTCACCCACCCTACTTGCCCACCACCACACTCAAACCCCCTCTCTCTCACTGTCACTCCTCTTCCACCTCTCTGTTTCACCACCTCTCCGTTCCATAAACCCCATCCCCAACCCATTTCCCTGGGGCATTGGATGGAGGGCTTTCTTCCTCGGGCGCTCGCTCGATGACCGCACCAAGTTTGATAACACCATGGAAGTGTGCTCGAACTTCACCAGCATCGAAGACATGCACAAGGAGGCAGACGCTATGGTAAAGAAAGCGATGCTGGAGCAGTTGAAGATGATGATTCCTGGCCTAGTGAAGGGCGCTATGTTAGTGGACATCTTGTGCTGGGCCATGTATCAGGCTGACTCCAGCGATACTGGCTAGAGTAAGATTGGCCAAGTACATGGGGTACATGGCCCCTCAAGGCTTGTGTGCCGCTCTCGTTCTAGACTAGGACATTGGTGGCGCTGGAGGACAACCACAATGCGGTGCAGATGGTGGTCAGGTGGGCGGCGGCAGGTGACCGTGCAAGACCCATCGTGCTAGACGAAGACGATGAGGAGGAGATTGCGAATGGTGCGATGGAGGCAATGGTGGAAGACAAGAAGAAGGCTATGCCCCCCGCCGCTCGAAGCACCTCCAAGGTCGCCGCGACTAGGATAGGTAGATTTCCCCCATTCATTTGAACTTGATTCCCCAACCCCCTTGTACTGAAAAAAGGGCCGTATGAAACCTAGAATCTATCGGTGCTATGATGAATCAGGTGCGCAAATCCAAATTCCCCAGCCCCTTTGTATTCAATCCCCTCCCTAACGCTTGAATCGTGTCCACAAATCCAATCTACCATGAATCAAATTCAGTCAATCGAGATAGAGGGTAGTGGCTTACCGCCATTACCAATGTCCTATCGATGGACTGGTGAATCCGGTGCTCGCCGCCGCCTAGGATCGCCTTGCAGTCCGTCGCTTCGGTGCTCGCCACTGCTGGTGGGAGAGTGGGAAGAGGGGAGAGAGAGAGGTGAGGGAAGGAAGGTGAGGGTAAGTTATGTTGCGGCTTCGATAAACAACGTGACACCTCGAGGCCACGCGTGCAACCGCCCACGCACACGTGCCTCAGGTTGCATCGCTCGGGCCTGGCTGCGGAAAAATGGCCGATTTGGCCGCTCCCCCAGAGTTAGGCCCAGGTGCTTTAAGGTTCGTGTGGGCCAGTTTTTGGATGCGACCCAACCAACCAAACAAGCCTAGTTTTTCCCGTGTGGGCCTTGCTGAGCTTATTGCGAGCAACCAAACACGTCATATATGTGCATCATTTTCTAATTATTATTTTCCTATTGGGTTTAAGGGAGTTTTAGCAACATATCTGCACTGTTCTCCTCTTATTTTCTTCTATAGGAGTATTTTTCAACAAAACAACATCGTCGTACATGTACCGACCGCATCAACATCCGGCGAGCGGCACCTACCGGTCGATTCTAGAGCTTTTCGCTCTTGTTCGTGTTGTGCGATGGCCTGATGATTCCTTGTTCGATTCTAGCAGGAGATCCGAGCCTGTTCTTGTCCTCCTAGCTTGCTCGATCCCCCCCGAAGATCTCTAAGAAATTTCAGCCTCATCACTGCACGCGCCCTTCGAGCCCAATCGCACAAGCCTATTTAGCTAGCTTATGATTTGTGGCAAAAGACAAGGTCGCTCCCAATTTAAAGTCCCACCTCGCTCTTTTGTGCCAAATTTCACCCGTTTTTATATGTCCATGATTTGCAAGGAAAATAAGCGAGCCGCCACGAGAATAAAGTCCATAAATAGTGCCTTTGCGTGCACCTTGAAGAGAGACGAAATAAAAGAAGGAAGGAAGAAGGAATGGGGCATGATGCTAATTTAAAGGGGCATGAATGACTGATTCTGGGGGCTCGTGAGACGAGGAAAGGAAGAGATTGGATGAGCACAATGACGCGCTGCAAAAACCGATCGTAGGAAGAAACGAAGGGAAACAAAGCCAATAGATGATCTGATTCAGATGGGATAAATGAGGCCAACAGATGGATTCTTTGTGTGCTTTGGCTATTGCTATTGTTTTCTTATCTGATGGTCATCATTTTCGGTTGGGGAATAAAGTGACATGGAAATTCCAGGTTTGTTTTGTACACCTGCCAATTCGCATGTTTGTTGAAATTCCTATCTGAAAGAGTGAGATTCAAATTTGTTTTCCCAAGTTCTATGATAATGGCATATCTCAAGTTTTCCCCCGATGATGGATCAACATATTCTAGGACGACATATGTATTTTCTAACACCTGGAGCTCCTACACTAATGCTATTAGCGGAGGAAATTTACCACATGCTACTCCTCCCAGTCTGTTAAAACATGATTTTTTTCATCATATGTGAAGAATTTTTGGAAGAGCTAAAAAAATAAATTGGATTTTTAGCACCGAGCCAATAGAAGTCTGGTATGTTTACTGTTTAAGACATGCATATCAATTCACACTCAATGTTCAGCTGCCCATATGATCATTTAGTCCACTGTCGAGATCACTCATGCCATCATTTTTTATTGTTAATGATATCGGTAGTACGATTTCAATAGGCTTCATCTGAAAGCAATAAGTTATTTCCCTTGTTACTACTTGGGAGTTCGAGACGTATGGTATTTTTATAACATTTAGCTGTGGTTTTCCAATCTCTAGATTAAGTTGCGCAAGAACTTTTGCCCCAATATATTATAGTTGGCCCTGTTGATATATAGGGTGAGTGCCTCTCCTCTACTCTATTTGAAGGTCCGACTTTCAGCCGCATGTTATTACATGTTGAAATATCCCCACGTAGTGTAACTACACACTAGCTTGATTTCTTTATTGAGCTATCTTTGATTTCATCTATCTCAGTGATATTATGCATGATTATGTGTTAGAGTACTGGGTGTGGGCATAATCATCGAGCTCTCAACTACCTAGATCATTTATAACATTTAGTATAGCAGTTTTTAATTCAAATGATTTAGTTCCTAGATAATTCTTTACATTAAAGTTCCACAATTGGACTGCAAGGCGTTGTCAAAAACTTATTTGTCCTTGCAGACTATTCCTTATTTGTATGGTTCAATTTCATAAGTTCTTATTTGGTTTGGTTCAACTTTCTCTCAATCTTTGTTTGCAATCCGAACGGGACATTGTCACTGCCAATGGCTCTGGTGTTGCATCAGAGGAGGACGTACAACAATAGGTAGTCCGCAAGCAGATCTTATGTTTAGAAGCAGGTCACATCTTTGCCAGAATAAATACACATCTAATTTGATGCTTTCGATAATCCACCTTATCAAGAAACCAACAAAGGAGAAAGGCTTGGTGCATCCGGCGTACTGGCATGCAACAAGATCAACATGAAGAAGCATTGTGCTTTAACCCAGACCGAAGTGCGATAAATTTTTCTCCCGTTGCAACGCACGGGCATATTTGCTAGTAGTATGAAAATACTCAGTTTCCATGGTTAAAAAAAGAATAGTATTTCCATCTATCACTTGTTGATCGCGCATAGGGCATCTCTAACGCGGACCCTCAAATCGTCTGCAAATGTCTCATACAAGGTATTGAAATGTTACAAGTTATCTAACGCAGCACCCATTAATATGCGAACGCGTCCAATTGTCTGAAATCCTGCAGAACGGGCGCAAACAAGGGAGTTTTGTGGGCGTCTGGACTGCTGCAATGCCGCACCCTAAAACCCTCTCCATTTGAAAAACCCTCTCCATGTGAAGCGGTCACCGCACATTCATGCTGGCTAGGCCGCTCTAGAGAGGACGTGACTTCACTCAACAATAATGCTTTTTATAGGAACATGACAAGATGAGTATGCGGCGCCACTTCAATGCCGACGCGACGACCGAGAAGCCTACTCCAGTGCCGCATTGAAGTCAGCTTCCCGTCCGTTCGCCTAGCTGCACCTATTTAAGCATGGCTTTGACACCGTCCACACCATTCCCCCCCACTCACAACCTCTCCGCTTTGGAGCCGTCCACACCACACCGCCCACATCACATCGCACCATGATACGTCCATTTTGCATCATGTTTTTATGTTGATGTTTATTGCATTATGGGCTATTATTTCACATTATGGTACAATACTTATGCCTTTTCTCTCTTATTTTACAAGGTTTACATGAAGAGGGAGAATGCCGGCAGCTGGAATTCTGGACCGGAAAGAAGCAAATCTGAGAGACCTATTTTGCACAACTCCAAAAGTCCTGAAAATTTACGAAGAATTATTTTGGAATATATAAAAATTATTGGGCGAAGAAACTACCAGAGGGGACCCACCAGGTAGCCACAAGCCTGGGGGGGCCTCCTACCCCCCAGGGCGCGCCCCCAGGGCTTGTGGGCCCCCTGGCAGGTCTCCGGTGCCCATCTTCTGCTATATGAAGCGTTTTGACCTGGAAAAAAAAATCAGAAGAGAGCTTTCGGGATGAAGCACCGCCATCTCGAGGCGGAACCTGGGCAAAAGCAATCTAGGGCTCCGGCGGAGCGATTCTGCCGGGAGGGGGAAATCGAAGCCATCGTCATCACCAATGATCCTCTCATCGAGAGGGGGTCAAACTTCATTAACATCTTCACGAGCACCATCTCCTCTCAAACCCTAGTTCATCTCTTGTATTCAATCTTTGTCCCAAAACCTTAGATTGGTACCTGTGGGTTGCTAGTAGTGTTGATTACTCCTTGTAGTTGATGCTAGTTGGTTTATTTGGTGGAAGATCATATGTTCAGATCCTTAATGATATTCAATACCCCTCTGATCTTGAACATGAACATGCTTTGTGAGTAGTTACGTTTGTTCCTGAGGACATGGGAGAAGTCTTGTTATAAGTAATCATGTGAATTTGGTATTCGTTCGATATTTTGATGACATGTATGTTGTCTTTCTTCTAGTGGTGTTATGTGAACGTCGACTACATGACACTTCACCATGATTTGGGCCTAGGGGAAGGCATTGGGAAGTAATAACTAGATGATGGGTTGCTAGAGTGACAGAAGCTTAAACCCTAGTTTATGCGTTGCTTCGTAAGGGGCTGATTTGGATCCACATGTTTCATGCTATGGTTAGATTTATCTTAATTCTTCTTTCGTAGTTGCAGATGCTTGCGAGAGGGGTTAATCATAAGTGGGAGGCTTGTCCAAGTAAGGACAACACCCAAGCACTGGTCCACCCACATATCAAATTATCAAAGTAACGAACGCGAATCATATGAGCACGATGAAAAATAACTTGACAATAATTCCCATGTGTCCTCAGGAGCGCTTTGCTTTATATAAGAGTTCATCCAGGCTTATCCTTTGCTATAAAAAGGATTGGGCCACCTTGCTGCACCTTTGTTACACTTGTTACTTGTTACTCGTTACGAATTATCTAATCACAAAACTATCTGTTACCGATAATTTCAGTGCCTGCAGAAAATACCTTGCTGAAAACCGCTTGTCATTTCCTTCTGCTCCTCGTTGGGTTCGACACTCTTACTTATTGAAAGGACTATGATAGATCCCCTATACTTGTGGTCATCAAGACTCTTTTCTGGCGCCGTTGCCGGGGAGTGAAGCGCCTTTGGTAAGGAAACATTTATATTACGTGCTGAAATTTACTTTCACTTGTCACTATGGAAAATCATCCTTTGAGGGGTTTGTTCGGGGTATCTTCACCTCGACCGGAAGAACAAAGAGTTGCTCCTCAACCTAGTGCACCTACTAAAAATATTTATTATGAAATTCCTTCGGGTATGATAGAGAAACTGCTAGCTAATCCTTATGCAGGAGATGGAACACTACATCCTGATTTGCATCTAATCTATGTGGATGAAGTTTGTGGATTATTTAAGCTTGCAGGTTTGCCCGAGGATGAAGTCAAGAAGAAGGTCTTCCCTTTATCTTTGAAGGAAAAGGCATTGACATGGTATAGGCTATGTGATGATATTGGAGCTTGGAATTACAACCGATTGAAATTGGAATTTCATCAAAAGTTTTATCCTATGCATCTGGTTCATCATGATCGGAATTATATATATAATTTTTGGCCTCATGAAGGAGAAATTATCGCTCAAGCTTGGGGGAGGCTTAAGTCAATGTTACTTTCATGCCCCAATCATGAGCTCTCAAGAGAAATTATTATTCAGAATTTTTATGCTCGGCTTTCTCGTAATGATCAATCCATGCTCGATACTTCTTGTACTAGTTCTTTTATGAAGAAGACTACTAAATTCAAATGGGATCTCTTGGAAAGAATTAAATGCAACTCTGAAGATAGGGAGCTCGACGAAGGTAAGGAGTCAGGTATAAACCGTAAGTTTGATTGTGTTAAATCTTTTATGGATGCCGATGCTTTTCGTGAATTTAGCACTAAATATGGACTTGACTCTGAGATAGTAGCTTCTTTCTGTGAATCATTTTCTACTCATGTTGATCTCCCTAAAGAGAAGTGGTTTAAATATCATCCTCCCGATGAAGTAAAAATAGTAGAACTTATTAAAGCTGAAGAGGAAACTATTACTTACAATGTTGATCCAGTTATTCCTACCGCTTATATTGAGAAACCACCTTTTCCAGTTAGGATAAAAGAATGTGCTAAAACTTCAGCTGTGATCCGTAAGAGTTGCACTAGGACACCTACACCCCCTGAACAAATTAAAGTTGAACCTAGTATTGCTATGGTTAAAGATCTCTTGGTCGATAATATTGATGGGCATGCTATTTATTTCTGTGATGAAGCTGCTAGAATTGCTAAACCCGATGATAAAGATAAACACAGACCTATTGTTGGCATGCCTGTTGTTTCTGTTAAGATAGGAGATCATTGTTATCATGGCTTATGTGATTTGGGTGCTAGTGTGAGTGCAATTCCCTTTACTTTATACCAAGAAATTATGAATGATATTGCACCTGCTGAAATAGAAGATATTGATGTTACTATTAAGCTTGCTAATAGAGATACTATCTCACCAATTGGGATTGTTAGAGATGTTGAAGTATTGTGTGGGAAAATAAAATACCCTACTGATTTTCTAGTTCTTGGTTCCCCACAAGATGATTTTTGTCCCATTATATTTGGTAGACCTTTCTTGAACACTGTTAATGCTAATATAGATTGTTATAAAGAAACTGTTAGTGTAAGTTTCGGGGATGTGTCTCTTGAGTTTAATTTCTCCAAATTTCGTAGACAACCTCATGATAAAGAATTGCATAGTAAAGATGAAATTATTGGTCTTTCTTCTATTGCCGTGCCTCCTACAGATCCTTTAGAACAATATTTGCTAGACCATGAAAATGATATGTTCATGAATGAAAGAAAGGAATTAGACAAGATTTTCTTTAAACAAATGCCTATTTTGAAACATAATTTGCTTGTTGAGACTCTTGGAGATCCTCTACCACCCAAGAGTGATCCTGTGTTCGATCTTAAACAATTACCTGATGCTTTGAAATATGCTTATCTTGATGAAAAGAAGATATATCCTGTTATTATTAGTGCTAAACTTTCAGAGCATGAAGAAAAGAAATTACTGAAAACTCTAAGGAAGCACAGTGCCGCTATTGGATATACTCTTGATGATCTTAAGGGCATTAGTCCCACTCTATGTTAGCACAAAATTAATATGGAACCTGATGCTGAACCAGTTGTTGATCATCAACGATGGTTGAATCCTAAGATGAAGTAAGTGGTAAGAAATAAAATATTAAATCTTCTAGAAGCAGGTATAATCTATCCTATTGCTGATAGTAGATGGGTAAGTCTTGTTCATTGTGTCCCCAAGAAGGGAGGTATTACTGTTGTTCCTAATGATAAAAATGAATTGATTACGCAAAGGATTGATATAGGTTATAGAATGGTAATTGATTTTAGAAAATTAAATAAAGCTACTAGGAAAGATAATTATCCGCTACCTTTCATTGATCAAATGCTATAAAGACTATCAAAACATAGACACTTTTGCTTTCTAGATGGTTACTCTGATTTTTCCCAAATACCTGTGTCACAAGAGGATCAAGAAAAAACTACTTTTACATGCCCTTTTGGTACCTTTGCTTGTAGACATATGCCTTTTGGTTTATGAAATGCACCCGCCACATTTCAAAGATGTATGACTGCTATATTCTCTGACTTTTGTGAAAAGATTGTTGAGGTTTTCATGGATTATTTCTCCTTATACGGAACTTCTTTTGATGATTGCTTAAGCAACCTTGATCGAGTTTTGCAGAGATGTGAAGAAACTAATCTTGTCTTGAATTGGGAGAAGTGCCACTTTATGGTTAATGAAGGTATTGTCTTGGGGCATAAAATCTCAAAAAGAGGTATTGAAGTTGATAAAGCTAAAGTTGACTCTATTGAAAAGATGCCGTGTCCTAAAGATATCAAAGGTATAAGAAGTTTCCTTGGTCATGCTGGATTCTATAGGAGATTTATTAAAGACTTCTCTAAAATCTCTAGGCCTCTCACTAATCTCTTGCAAAAAGATGTTCCATTTTTTTATGATGATTGTGTAGAAGCATTTGAAATACTTAAGAAAGCCTTGATTTCTACACCTATTATTCAACCACCTGATTGGAACCTACCCTTTGAAATTATGTGTGATGCTAGCGATTATGCTGTTGGTGCTGTTCTAGGACAAAGAGTTGATAAGAAATTAAATGTTATCCATTATGCTAGTAAAACTCTAGACAATGCTCAAAGAAATTATGCTACTACTGAAAAAGAATTTTTAGTAGTTGTATTTGCTTGTGACAAGTTCAGATCTTATATTATTGATTCTAAGGTAACTGTTCACACTGATCATGCTGCTATTAAATACCTTATGGAAAAGAAAGATGCTAAACCTAGACTCATTAGGTGGGTTCTCTTGTTACAAGAATTTGATTTACATATTATTGATAGAAAGGGAGCTGAGAACCCCGTAGCAGACAACTTGTCTAGGTTAGAAACTATTCTTGATGAGCTATTACCTATTGATGATAGCTTTCCTGATGAACAGTTAGCTGTTATAAATGCTTCTCGTAGTACTCCATGGTATGCAGACTATGCTAATTATATTGTTGCTAAATTTATACCACCTAGTTTCACATACCAATAAAAGAAAAAGTTTTTCTATGATTTAAGACATTACTTTTGGGATGACCCACACCTTTATAAAGAAGGAGTAGATGGTGTTATTTGACGTTGTGTACCTGAGCATGAACAGGAACATATCCTACGCAAGTGTCACTCCGAGGCCTACAGAGGACACCATGTGATACGTCTCCAAGGTATCTATAATTTTTGATTGTTCCATGCTATTATATTATCTGTTTTGGTTGTTTTATATGCTTTAATATGCTATTTTATATTATTTTTGGGACTAACCTATTAACCTAGAGCCCAGTGCCAGTTTCAGTTTTTTCCTTGTTTTTTAGCTTCGTGGGAAAGGAATACCAAATGGAGTCCAAACGGAATAAAACCTTCGCGATGGTTTTTCTTGGACCAGAAGACACCCAGGAGACTTGGAGATGAAGTCGGAGGAGCCACGAGGCGGCCACAAGTGTGGAGGGCGCGCCCAGGGGGGTAGGGCGCGCCCCCTGCCTTGTGGGCCCCCCGTGACTCCCCTGACCTAATTCTTTCGTCTATATATTCCCATATGTTCCCAAACCACTAGAAGCATCCATGAAAAGACTTTTCCACCGCCGCAACCTTCTGTACCCGTGAGATTACATCTAGGGACCTTTTTCGGCACCCTGCCGGAGGGGGATTCGATCACGGAGGGCTTCTACATCTACTCTATTGCCCTTCCGATGAAGCGTGAGTAGTTTACCTCAGACCTACGGGTCCATAGCTAGTAACTAGATGGCTTCTTCTCTCTCTTTGATTCTCAATACCATGTTCTCCTCGTTGTTCTTGGAGATCTATCCGATGTAATATTCTTTTGCGGTGTGTTTGTCGAGATCCGATGAATTGTGGATTTATGACCAGCTTATCTATGAATATTATTTGAATCTTCTCTGAATTCTTATATGCATGATTTGATATCTTTGTAATTCTCTTCGAATTATCGGTTTGGTTTGGCCAACTAGATTGGTTTTTCTTGCAATGAGAGAAGTGCTTAGCTTTGGGTTCAATCTTGCGGTGTCCTTTCCCAGTGATAGTAGGGGCAGCAAGGCACGTATTGTATTGTTGCCATCGAGGATAAAAAGACGGGGTTTACATCATATTGCTTGAGTTTATTCCTCTACATCATGTCATCTTACTTAATGCGTTACTCTGTTCTTCATGAACTTAATACTCTAGATGCAGGCAGGAGTCAGTCGATGTGTGGAGTAATAGTAGTAGATGCAGAATCATTTTGGTCTACTTGACACGGACGTGATGCCTATATTTCATAATCATTGCCTTGGATATCGTCATAACTTTGCGCTTTTCTATCAATTGCTCGACAGTAATTTGTTCACCCACCGTATTATTTGCTATCTTGAGAGAAGCCTCTAGTGAAACCTATGGCCCCCGGGTCTATTTTCCATCATATTAGTTTCCGATGTACTATTTTGCAATCTTTTATTTTTAGATCTATAAACCAAAAAACCCAAAAATATTTACTTTATCTTTTGTTTAGTTTTACCTATCTCTATCAGATCTCAGTTTTGCAAGTAACCGTGAAGGGATTGACAACCCCTTTATCGCGTTGGGTGCAAGTTGTTTGATTGTTTGTGCAGGTGCTAGGTGCTTTGTGCGTTGTCTCCTACTGGATTGATACCTTGGTTCTCTAACTGAGGGAAATACTTATCTCTACTTTGCTGCATCACCCTTTCCTCTTCAAGGGAAAAACCAACGCAAGCTCAAGAAGTAGCAGAAAGAATTTTTGGCGCCGTTGCCCGGGAGGTCTACGCCAAGTCAAGACATACCAAGTACCCATCATAAAACTCTCATCTCTTGCATTACATTATTCGCCATTTGCCTCTCGTTTTCCTCTCCCCCACTTCTAAAATGATTTTTGAAAAGATTCACCCTTCAATTTGCCTTTTTATTCGCCCTTCTTTCGTTCATCTTTTTCATTTGCTTTTTGTTTGCTCGTTTGTTAGATTGCTTGTCTTGCTTTCATGGCTAGTCCTCCCATCATTTTTAGCACTCCCAATAATGAAGTCCTTAATTTTAAACAAAGGGAGGGAGAAAATTCGAAAGATGCTTGGTATAGAATTTGCAATGCTCAGAATAGATCTACTCGAAAGCAATCTACTGCCATTCTCCTACGCAATTTTTATGTGGGCCTTACTCCTTGGAATAGATATGTTCTAGATACCATTACCGGGGGGAATTTCTTGGGTAGCCATACTTTTGATTCTTATAATGCTATGATAGATTTGTTAGGCCCACCACCTCTTATGGTCAATGGAACCGTTTTAACCTTGGAACATATGATGCAAAGGCTTGATATTATTGAGAATAAAATTGCTATAGTAGAGTTGATTGAAAATTTGGATAAAAAGATTCATAATCAGATCACTCAATATGGATCTAAGTTAGGAGTTACTTTAAAGAATCTTAGAGAAAAAGAACCCATAGTTAATGAAAAGATAGATCAAGATTCTACTAGAATTGGCAAACTAGAAGATATTATTACCAACTTGGGTTCCGCCTTTTCCTTCGTTAAAACTACTCAAAACCTTCCTCCTACTAAGACTGCCAAGTTTATTTACGTTCCTAAGAATAAAGGTGAATCTTCTAGTAAAGAAAATGAAGATCTCAAAACAATAAGTGTTCACCCCAATTTTTTTGATATTATTAAGGAACCGATTGCCAAGAATGAATTTCTTGATTTCTTGCCTAGGAGTTTGATCATTGATAAAACCAAAGAATCTCCTAAGGATTATAAGTGTGCAATTTAAGAATTGCAAACCAAAGATGACAATACCTAGATCTATTTGTGTTTTTATGCCTAGCTAAGGGCGTTAAACAATAGCACTTGTTGGGAGGCAACCCAATTTTTTTTTGCTTTTTGTTCCTGTTTTGCTTTGAATAATTCATCTAGCCTCTGGTTAGATGTGGTTTTGTGTTTTAATTAGTGTTTGTGCCAAGTAAAACCTTTAGGATGGCTTACGGTGATAGTTGATTTGATCTTGCTGAAAAACAGAAACTTTTGCGTCCAGTCACAGAATTTTAATAATTCCCTGGAGCGTTGAAAAACCCTGAATTTTTTACACGAGATTGATATACAAATTGCCTATGTTGTCGAGATGGTTCAGAATTTTTGGAGTTACATAAGTATTAGAACAATTCGGATCTTCGTAGACTATTCTGTTTTTGACAGATTCTGTTTTCTTTGTGTTGTTTGCTTATTTTGATGAATCTATGGGTAGTATCAGGGGTATGAACCATGAAGAAGTTGGAATACGATAGATATTACACCAATATAAATAAATAATGAGTTGACAACACTACCAAAAGTGGTGATTTATTTTCTTATACTAACGGAGCTTATGAGATTTTCTGTTGAGTTTTGTGTTGTGAAGTTTTCAAGTTTTGGGTAAGGATTTGATGGACTATGGAATAAGGAGTGGCAAGAGCCTAAGCTTGGGGATGCCCAAGGCACCCCAAGGTAATATTCAAGGAAAACCAAGAGCCTAAGCTTGGGGATGCCCCGGAAGGCATTCCCTCTTTCGTCTTCGTCTGTCGGTAACTTTACTTGAGGCTATATTTTTATTCACCACATGATATGTGTTTTGCTTGGAGCGTCTTGTATGATTTGAGTCTTTAATTTTTAGTTTGCCACAATCATACTTGCTATACACACCTTTTGAGAGGGACACGCATGAATCGTGATTTATTAGAATACTCTATGTGCTTCACTTATATCTTTTGAGCTAGGCAATTAGTGCTTCACTTATATCTTTTTAGAGCACGGCGGTGGCTTTATTTTGTAGAAATTATTGAACTCTCATGCTTCACTTATATTATTTTGAGAGTCTCTAAACAACATGGTAATTTGCTTTGGTTATAAATTTAGTCCTAATATGATAGACATCCAAGAGGATATAATAAAAATTTCATATAAAGTGCATTGAATACTATGAGAAGTTTGATTCCTTATGATTGTTTTGAGATATGAAGATGGTGATATTAGAGTCATGCTAGTGAGTAATTGTGAATTGGAGAAATACTTGTGTTAAGGTTTGTGAGTCCCGTAGCATGCACGTATGGTGAACCGTTATGTAACGAAGTTGGAGCATGAGATATTTTTTGATTGTCTTCCTTATGAGTGGCGGTCGGGGACGAGCGATGGTCTTTTCCTACCAATATATCCCCCTAGGAGCATGTGCGTAGTACTTTGTTTCGATGACTAATAGATTTTTGCAATAAGTATGTGAGTTCTTTATGACTAATGTTGAGTCCATAGATTATACGCACTCTCACCCTTCCACCATTGCTAGCCTCTCTAGTGCCGCGCAACTTTCGCCGGTACCATACACCAACCATATACCTTCCTCAAAACAGCCACCATACCTACCTATTATGGCATTTCCATAGCCATTCCGAGATATATTGCCGTGCAACTTTCCACCGTTCCATTTTATTATGACACGCTTCATCATTGTCATATTGCTTTGCATGATCATGTAGTTGACATCGTATTTGTGGCAAAGCCACCTTTCATAATTCTTTCATACATGTCACTCTTGATTCATTGCACATCCCGGTACACCGTCGGAGGCATTCATATAGAGTCATATTTTGTTCTAAGTATCGAGTTGTAATTCTTGAGTTGTAAGTAAATAAAAGTGTGATGATCTTCATTATTAGAGCATTGTCCCATGTGAGGAAATAAAAAAAATAGGCCAAAGAAGCCAAACCAAAAAAAAAGGAAAAAAAAGAAAAAAAGAAAAAAGAAAAAAAAGAGAGAAAAAGAGAGAAGGGGCAATGCTACTATCCTTTTCCACACTTGTGCTTCAAAGTAGCACCATGATCTTCATGATAGAGAGTCTCCTATTTTGTCACTTTCATATACTAGTGGGAATTTTTCATTATAGAACTTGGCTTGTATATTCCAATGACGGGCTTCCTCAAATTGCCCTAGGTCTTATGAGCAAGCAAGTTGGATACACACCCACTTAGTTTTCTTTTGAGCTTTCATACACTTATAGCTCTAGTGCATCCGTTGCATGGCAATCCCTACTCACTCACATTGATATCTATTGATGGGCATCTCCATAGCCCGTTAATACGCCTAGTTGATGTGAGACTATCTCCTTCTTTTTTTGTCTTCTCCACAACCACCATATTCTATTCCACCTATAGTGCTATGTCCATGGCTCACGCTCATGTATTGCGTGAAAGTTGAAAAAGTTTGAGAACACTAAAAGTATGAAACAATTGCTTGGCTTGTCATCGGGGTGAGGCGTTCAAAGCATTCAGAGCATATATCTGAGCTTCAGCATCCCGTGTAATGCGGGCAGTATAGTTCACTATCTCATCGGAGGGGTGAAGAAGTTGGACAACTTTAGTGGCACAATTGATCAAAGCAATGTGAGCTTTCAACCAATCCATTCCGAGTATGAGGTCTATGGTGGAAGACTTCAAGACGATGGGTGAGGCAAGGAACTCCAACCCTTTAATTTCGACGGTAACGTCAGGTGCTATCACGTCAGCATGACAATGAGAAGTATAATACAACTCATAGAGAAAGGTTAAACAAAACAATGGAAAGGAAAATGATTATCAGTCTAATCAGATCAATGGCAAGGAATTAAGCACATATATCCAGCTCTCCGGGTAGACGAGATTTACGAGATCCTAAGTGTCGGCGTTAGTAAAATTTACTTAACCCGAATAGAAGAGAGATCAGAGTCCCAGAGTATAGAAGAGGAATAAAAGATCCTAATACCACCCAGTTGGCGACGTGGGCCCATAAGCCACACAGCCAAGTTAGTAAAATAGTTTTTTTTCGGTTTCTAGACTCAACTTCGACCAAGGAATTGGAAGGGGGCTTCCTACAGGCAGTCGGCTTTGATACCAACTTGTGACGCCCCCAGCTCAGTCGTGCACTAATCATACACGCAAACATGCACGATCAAGCACAGGGACTCACGAGAAGATATCACAACACAACTCTAACACAAATACACGGAGATCCACAATATTACAGACCAGGGATCACGAAGATCCAAATACATAAGTCAGTCATACAAATAATATCTGAGTACAAACATAGTTAGCCAAGGTTTGCCTTAAGAAGGCTAGCACAAACAACGACTCTAGATTGAAAGGCGAAGGCCTCCTGCCTGGGAGCCTCCGATCCTACTCCTGGTCGGCTGGCTCAATCCAGTAGTAAGTACCGTCTGGACCCTCCTGGTAGTAAGCTCCTGCTGGGACATCTGGCTCCGGGGCTCCATCGTCTGATGTATCATCAAAGTGGGGTATGGGGAAAAAGAAGTAACAAAGCAACCGTGAGTACTCATCCGAAGTACTCAGCAAGCAAGGATCTACACTACATATGCAACATTATCAAAGAGGAAAGGCTGTATATGTGGACTGGGCTACAGAAATGCCAGAATAGAGAGAAGGCCTAGTCCTATCGAAGACTAGCATCTTCAAACATCTTCACGAGCCTCCATCTTGCAGCAATAGAAGAGAGTAGAATAGCATTTTATTAAGCAAACATGTTGAAGCAAAGCCTAGAGATCCTTCCTCGACTCCCTGCGAGAAAGCGATCCCGAAGCTTCAATTAAGTAACAAGTATCCAGTTCAAGTAGTAGACCGGGATACACAAACTGAGCGTCCTTTACCGTAGGACCGGCTATCGATAGATTATTCATCCCTGCAGGGGTGCACTACTGTTACCCAACACGCTCGATCACCTCTGGCCGGACACACTTGCTGGGTAATGCCCGGCCTCGGGAGATCAACACGAAGCAGCGCCCTACCTAGGCTCAGCAGAGAGGTCAGCACGCCGGACTAACCTATGCACCCAGAGGTCTTGGGCCATCGCCCTGGGCACCCTGTGTGTTGCGAGACTGGCCGGGGTGCAGGCGCGACACTGAACTCGTCAGTGAAGTATCCAGCCCAATCCCGACAATCAGCCCGCACGGTGAACCGTGACATCTGAAGAGCTTTCGGGAGAAACGTACATCACAGAGGGCCCCATAAACCATTATCCCGCGTGGTGGTAGTGCGTATAGGGCACGTCGACCCACTCAGATCAAACACCCAAATCCGATAGGCTCATTTAGTAACACGCGGAGACAATCAGAGTTTCTGAAGCTCCGCCACAATATCACACTCGAGTGCCCTTCCGGCACACCCGATATCATAGACCCCCTGCTGGTACCCTATCAGGGTCGACCCGCCTGTAACAAAGGTCAAAGTAACCGTGTGGTCATAACATCAAGGGGGAAACCCTGAGGAATCACCCTCGGTGAATTCCACTCGATGAAATCATCAGGGTGAACGTATGAGGCATCACCCTCGAGGTTCACACTGAGGGGTTGCACGATAGAGTCGTATCGGAAGTGGAGAAGGAGGAATCACCCTCGATGACCACGACCGAACAGCTACACTACAGAGTATTCATCAGGAGTGCGTTACGAGGTATCACCCTCGGCACTCGATAGTAACTATGCAGAGTCGTACAACTAAGGGGGTGAAGTGATGTGTCGGTCTCTGGTAGACGATCACGTTGATCGAGTCATCGATGATCAAGCAGGGGCAACAAGGGTAAGGTGGTGGGGGTCACTGATGGTTCACTACAAACCTATACTAAATAGTTTAACATAGGCATGTAAGGTAACAATAAACAGGTTACAAAAGCAGGCTATGCATCAGAATAGGAGCAAACATTTAACAGTAGCAAAATCTAATGCGAGCAGGAGAAATGGAATGGGCGATATCTGGATGCTCAAGGGGGGGGGGGGCTTGCCTGGTTGCTCTGGCAAGAAGGAGGGGTCGTCAACGGGCTGCTCGTCTGGAGCGTAGTCGTACTCAGCTGCAACGGCGTCGGTCTCGGCGTCTATCGAGAGAGAAGGAGGGGGGAGGGAAGAAACAGTAAATTCACGGCAAAGATGCAAACAAGATGCATGACATGTCTAAATGATATGCCGGGGCATTCTACTGCCTAACTAAATGAGTTAGTTAATTTTGGAATTTAACCAGATTTATTTAATTAAAGTTGGGCACTATTCATTTATTAAAATCCATCTAAAAGTTCCATGTTCATCTAGCTAGGGGCATCTTACAGGAATACGGAGGGCGTATTCAGATTTGTATCGAAATTCTGAGCAACTTTCATATATAATTTATTTTCATCGGAGTTACGGATTATTTTATATGATTTTCTAAAGATTTAATCATTTTCTGAATTTAATTAATCCAAGATTATCCAGAATAGTGTATGATGACGCAAGCATGACATCAGAGTGATGTCAGCAGGTCAACTGGTCGGTTGACCAGTCAAACCAGTTAGGTGGGTCCAGTGGGACCCACATGTCATTGACTGAGCTAACTAAACAGAGTTAGTTTAACTTAATTAACCAAATTAGCAGGTGGGGCCTACTGTCTGTGAGTGTTAAGCAATTTAATTAACTAATTCTCTATTTATTTTAAACAGTTTAACGGAGTGGGGCCCGCATGTCATAGACACAGGGGCGGCCACGTCAGCGCTGACCGAGGTCAACGGGGCCGAGTGGGGCCCGTGGTAAGAGGCACGGGGCGGGGCCCGCGGCTGCCACATCGGCGCCGGCCGGAGACGCGCCGGAGTTGGCTCCGGTGAGCCAAACACGGCGGCGCGGCTCGGGAGGGGGCCGGGTTTCGTGCACAGGGCGTCTGCAGGCCTGCGGTTGGGCGCGTTCGACGCGGCTCGGTGTCGCGCGTCGAATGGCGGCGGTGCGAGGTGCTGGGACGGCCAGAGTCGAGCGGCACGAGCTCATCGGCGGTGAGGCATTCGGGCGTGCAGCGGGATCGGGGCTATAGCGTGCAAACGAACGAGGAGAGACGCTGGGGAGGCTCTACGCGGCACGGCGAGCAGGACGGACAGCAGCAGGGGATCAAATGGTCGCCGGACGGTCGCCGGCGACGAGGTCCGCGGTGGTGAGCTCGGGTATCTCCAATACGATTGCTACGACGATGAGATCGAGCTGAAAAGGGAGGGGGAGAGCGGCGACTGCTCACCGGGCCCTGTAGGTGTGCGAAAGCGGGCTCGGGGAGGGCTCGAGGCGGCGAATCGATGGTGGCATGCGGCGGCGATCGAAGGAGGAAGAAAGCTCGGGGAGGCGCTGCGGTGGCTCCGGGCTTCGGTTCGTTGGCGCGGTCGAAGCAGGTGACGACGGCGAGCACAGTGGACATGTTCGCGAGGCGGGGCGGTGGCGGTGGCCGCGCAGCTCAGCCGCGGCCGAACATGGCGGCGCTCGGGTGCGGCAGAAGAGGGCGAGGGAGAGGGAGTGAGGCGGCTAGGGTTCGCTAGGGGGTGCGGGGAGCTGCTCTTATCCCCATCGCACGCGGCGACGCGCTGTCGAGCGGCGAGCGAGGGGGGGGGGGCGGGTGCGTGCGCGCGTGCGGGTGTGGGGTGTTCGACAGTGAGGCGAGGGTGAGCAGTGAGAGGTGGGGGAAGAGCTGCGCGGGCTGGGCCGGCGCTGTGCACTCGAGGCCCAGGCGCAGTGGGCCTTTTCTTTTTCCTCTTTTCTTTTCTCTGTCTTCATTTGTTTCTACTTTTGCAATAATGTGTGGCCTCATATTTAGTTTTGTAAAATATGTGAACTAGACACAAAACTCCAGTGCAACATCTACTAATGCCATAAAATGGTTTTGAGTTCATATCATTTCATTTGCAATTTTATAAAACTAAATGGGATTAAATATTGCTGTTTTGACACTGTTAGAGTCACTTAATTTATTTATTAAATGTTGGTTACAATTTTAGCATTGCCTCTGGAATATTTGTTATTTAATGAACATTTTAGTTTCTGATTTTGAAAAACTTTTATTTTCACTTTAAATTAATTTGAGTTTGAATTAGGAGTTGAAATGCAATATGATGCAAATGATGATTATGCACTGTTAATCTAGCTGACTTGTCATTATCAAAAGTGATTACTGTGGCTAATGACATGGGGTGTTACAATTCTCCTCATCTAACAAGAATTCTCGTCCCGAGAATTAAGAGGAAGACTGAAAGAAAGCGGGGTATTCTTCGCGAAGACGATCCTCGCATTCCCAAGTGGCTTCATTTTCAGAATGATTCGACCACTAGACCTTGAGGAATTTGATTGACTTTTGATGAGTTTGGCGTTCAGCTTGATCAAGAATGCGGACGGGATATTCTGGATAAGACAGATCTTCCCGCAATTCAAGCATTTCATGATCCACAGCTCGAGTAGGATCCTTGAAGCAGCGACGAAGTTGGGATACATGAAAGACATCATGCACTTGAGATAGATTTGGTGGCAATTGCAACTGATATGCCACTTCTCCTCGACGGGCAAGAATACGGAATGGGCCAATGTAGCGAGGAGCTAACTTGCCTTTGATTCCGAACCGATGAGTGCCTTTCAACGGGGTGACACGAAGGTAGGCTTGCTCGCCAGGTTGATAGACCATTTCCTGGTGCTTTCGGTCATAGTTGCTCTTCTGACGAGACTGAGCAGTTTTCAAATGTTCACGGACGATGCGGACTTGTTCTTTAGCTTGCTGAACAATGTCCGTTGCGACGAGTGAGCGTTCCCCAGTTTCTGACCAATTCAGAGGGGTTCGACACTTACGTCCGTAAAGAACTTCAAACGGTGCCATCTTCAGACTAGCTTGATAGCTATTGTTGTAAGATAATTCAACATACGGGAGAGATTCCTCCCATTTCTTACCGAAGGAGATGACGCAAGTTCGAAGCATATCTTCGAGCACTTGATTAACTCGTTCGACTTGACCCTGTGACTGAGGGTGAAAAGCGGTACTGAAGGACAGGTGAGTTCCCATAACTTCTTGGAAACTTGCCCAGAATCTTGAGGTAAAGAGACTGCCATGATCAGAACTGATCTCCAACGGAATACCATGGAGTGACACAATTCGGGAAACATACAAGTCCGCTAACTAGCTAGCAGTGATTGTCTCCTTAACTGGCAGAAAGTGAGCCACCTTTGAGAATCGGTCAATGACGACAAAGATAGCATCATGACCCTTCTGAGATCTGGGAAAACCAGTAATGAAATCCATTTGGACTTTGTCCCATTTCCATTCAGGAATATCAAGTGGTTGCAGAGTTCCAGCAGGCCTTTGATGTTCTGCTTTAATGCGGCGGCAAACGTCACACTCAGAAACATAACGAGCAATGTCTCGCTTCATATTAGGCCACCAGTATCTCTGACAAATGTCACGGTACATCTTTGTGCTACCAGGATGAATTAACAGAGGAGTGTCATGAGCTTCTTTCATAACATGTTCCCTCTCATCCTTGAACTTGGGTACGAAGAGACGGTGTTGGAAAAATAGGATCCCATCCTTATCAAGATGGAATTCCGACGGCTTTCCTTTTTCGAGGTATCGCTTAATCCTTTCAACTTCAGAGTCATACCGTTGCATAGTCTTAATGCTGTGTTCTAAATCTGGTTCGACAACCAGGGTATTGAGATAACCCTGTGGAACAATATGGAGGTTCAATTTGCGAAGTTCTTCATAAAGGAGAGGTTGTGCTTCCTGAACCATAAGATTGTTGCAATAAGCCTTGCGACTCAAAGCATCGGCCATTACATTAGCCTTGCCAGGGGTGTTTCGAGCCATCTTTGTTGACGAAGGTTCAGATCTGGTTGAGTATATAAATACTTCAAACTCTAATGATCCGTGTATATCTCACAACGATTACCGAGAAGATAATGTCGCCATAGCTTCAGGGCATAAATAACCGCAGAAAGTTCGAGATCATGCACTGGGTAATTTTCTTCGTGAGGACACAACTGTCGAGAGGCATAAGCAATCACTTTGCGCTCTTGCATTAGGATACAACCTAATCCTTGACGAGATGCATCACAGTATATCACGAAATCCTTTTGGGAATCCGGGGGTCCTAGCACTGGGGCAGATGTTAACTTATCTTTTAGTGTCTGAAAGCTTTCTTGACATTTTTCTGTCCACTCAAATTTAACACCTTTGTGGAGCAGATCAGTAAGTGGCTTTGCAATCTTGGAAAAGTTCTCAACGAATCGACGGCAATAACTTGCGAGTCCGAGAAAACTCCTGACTTGCTTAACATTCTTCGGGGCAGTCCAATCAAGAATAGACTGAACTCGCTCGGGGTTAACAGCAATGCCATTCTTGGAAATCACATGACCAAGATAGGTCAATTCAGATAACCAGAACTCACACTTGGGAGAATTTAGCATACAACTGATGTTCTCGTTGCTTCTCCAATACAAGCCGAAGATGTTCAGCGTGTTCCTCTTCATTCTTGGAATATATAAGGATATCATCCAAATAAACCACGACGAATTTGTTGAGGTAATCCATGAATATATAGTTCATCAACCGGGAGAAGGTTGCTGGAGCATTTCTTAAGCCAAATGACATGACAGTGTATTCATAAGAGCCATATCAAGTAACAAAGGCAGTCTTCGGAATATCCTCTTCGCGAACACGGATCTGATGATAACCTAACCTCAAGTCGAGTTTCGAGAAGACAGAGGATCCAGCAAGCTGATCATAAAGATCGTTGATCCGGGGCAGTGGGTATTTATTCTGGATTGTGGCTTGGTTAATGGGCCGGTAATCCTGAACCAATCGGTTAGTTCCATCCTTCTTCCTAACGAAGAGTGAAGGTGCTCCCCAAGCAGAGGAACTGGGGCTGATGAAACCTTTCTTAAGTGACTTGTCGATTTCTTCCTTAAGCTCGAGAAGGTGGTGCGGGGGCATCTTATAAGGACGCTTCACACTAGGGGTAGTGCCAGGCTTCAAGTCAATGACAAACTCGACAACCCTAACCGGGGGTATTCCTGGAAGTTCTTCCGGAAAGACATCTAGAAAATCTCGAACGACAGGAATGTTCTCGATTCCTTCCAGAGGTGTGGCGTTCAAAGCATTCAGAGCATATATCTGAGCTTCAGCATCCCGTGTAATGGGGGAAATATAGTTCACTATCTCATCGGAGGGGTGAATAAGTTGGAGAACTTTAGTGGCACAATTGATCGAAGCAATGTGAGCTTTCAACCAATCCATTCCGAGTATGAGGTCTATGGTGGAAGACTTCAAGACGATGGGTGAGGCAAGGAACTCCAACCCTTTAATTTCGACGGTAACGTCAGGTGCTATCACGTCAGCATGACAATGAGAAGTATAATACAACTCGGAGAGAAAGGTTAAACAAAACAATGGAAAGGAAAATGATTATCAGACTAATCGGATCAATGGTAAGGAATTAAGCACAGATATCCAGCTCTCCGAGTAGACGAGATTTACGAGATCCTAAGTGTCAGCGTTAGTAAAATTTACTTAACCCGAATAGAAGAGAGATCAGAGTCCCAGAGTATAGACGAGGAATAAAAGATCCTAATACCACCCAGTTGGCGACGTGGGCCTGTAAGCCACACAGCCAAGTTAGTAAAATAGTTTTTTTTGGTTTCTAGACTCAACTTCGACCAAGGAATTGGAAGGGGGCTTCCTACAGGCAGTCGGCTCTGATACCAACTTATGACGCCCCGGCTCAATTGTGCAGTAATCATACATGCAAACGTGCACGATCAAGCAAAGGGACTCACGGGAAGATATCACAACACAACTCTAACACAAATAAACGGAGATCCACAATATTACAGACCAGGGAACATGAAGATCCAAATACGTAAGTCAGTCATACAAATAATATCTGAGTACATACATAGTTAGCCAAGGTTTGCCTTAAGAAGACTAGCACAAATAACGACTCTAGATCGAAAGGCGAAGGCCTCCTGCCTAGGAGCCTCCGATCCTACTCCTGGTCGGCTGGCTCGATCCAGTAGTAAGTACCGTCTGGACCCTCCTGGTAGTAAGCTCCTGCTGGGACATCTGGCTCCGGGGCTCCATCGTCTGATGTATCATCAAAGTGGGGTATGGGGAAAACGAAGTAACAAAGCAACCGTGAGTACTCATCCGAAGTACTCAGCAAGCAAGGATCTACACTAGATATGCAACATTATCAAAGAGGAATGGCTGTATATGTGGACTGGGCTGCAGAAATGCCAGAATAGAGAGAAGGCCTAGTCCTATCGAAGACTAGCATCTTCAAACATCTTCACAAGCCTCCATCTTGCAGCAATAGAAGAGAGTAGAATAGCATTTTATTAAGCAAACATGTTGAAGCAAAGCCTAGAGATCCTTCCTCGACTCCCTGCGAGAAAGCGATCCCGAAGCTTCAATTAAGTAACAAGTATCCAGTTCAAGTAGTAGATCGGGATACACAAACTGAGCGTGCTTTACCGTAGGACCGGCTATCGACAAATTATTCATCCCTGCAGGGGTGCACTACTGTTACCCAACATGCTCGATCACCTCTGGCTGGACACACTTGCTGGGTAATGCCCGACCTTGGGAGATCAACACGAAGCAGCGCCCTACCTAGGCTCAGCAGAGAGTTCAGCACGCCGGACTAACCTATGCACCCAGAGGTCTTGGGCCATCGCCCTGGGCACCCTGCGCGTTGCGAGACTGGCCGGGGTGCAGGCGTGACACTGAACTCGTCAGTGAAGTATCCAGCCCAATCCCGACAATCAGCCCGCACGGTGAACCGTGACGTCTGAAGAGCTTTCGGGAGAAACGTACATCGCAGAGGGCCCCATAAACTATTATCCCGCGTGGTGATTATTTTATATGATTTTCTAAAGATTTAATCATTTTCTGAATTTAATTAATCCATTTAATCCAATATTATCCAGAATAGTGTATGATGATGCAAGCATGACATCAGAGTGACGTCAGCAGGTCAACTGGTCGGTTGACCAGTCAAACTAGACAGGTGGGTCCAGTGGGACCCACATGTCATTGACTGAGCTAACTAAACAGAGTTAGTTTAACTTAATTAACCTAATTAGCAGGTGGGGCCTACTGTAAGTGAGTGTTAAGCAATTTAATTAACTAACTAATTAATTAACTAATTATCTATTTATTTTAAACAGTTTAACGGAGTGGAGCCCGCATGTCATAGACACAGGGGCGGCCACATCAGCGCTGACCAAGGTCAACGGGGCCCAGTGGGGCCCGTGGTCAGTGCCACGGGGCGGGGCCCGCGGCTGCCACATCGGCACCGGCCGGAGACGCGCCGGAGTTGGCTCCGGCGAGTCAAACGCGGCAGCGCGGCACGGGAGGGGGTCGGGTTTGGTGCACAAGGCGTCTGCGCGGCTGCGGTTGGGCACGTTCGACGCGGCTCGGCGTCGCGCGTCGAATGGCGGCGGTGCGAGGTGCTGGGACGGCCGGAGTCGAGCGGCACGAGCTCATCGGCGGCGAGGCATTCGGGCGTGCAGCGGGATCGGGCCTACAACGTGCAAACGAACGAGGAAAGATGCTGGGGAGGCTCTACGCGGCATGGCGAGCAGGACGGACAGCAGCAGGGGATCAAATGGTCGCCGGACGGTCGCCGGCGACGCGGTCTGCGGCGGTGAGCTCGGGTATCTCCAATGCGATTGCTACGGCGACGAGATCGAGCAGAAAAGGGAGGGGGAGAGCGGCGACTGCTCATCGGGCCCTGTAGGTGTGCGAAAGCGGGCTCGGGGAGGACTCGAGGCGGCGAACCGACGGCGGCGTGCGGCGGCGATCCGAGGAGGAAGAAAGCTCGGGGAGGCGCTGCGGTGGCTCCGGGCTTCGGTTCGTTGGCGCGGTCGAAGCAGGCGACGACGGCGAGCACGGTGGACACGTTCGCGAGGCGGGGCGGTGACGGTGGCCGCGCAGCTCAGCCGCGGCCGAACATGGCGTTGCTCGGGTGCGGCAAAAGAGGGCGAGGGAGAGGGAGTGTGGCGGCTAGGGTTCGCCAGGGGGTGCGAGGAGTTGCTCTTATCCCCATCGCGCACGGCGACGCGCTGTCGAGCGGCGAGCGAGGGGGTGCCGGGTGCGTGCACGCGTGTGGGTGCGGGGTGTTCGACAGCGAGGCGAGGGTGAGCAGTGAGAGGTGGGGGAAGAGCTGCGCGGGCTGGGCCGGCACTGTGCACTCGAGGCCCAGGCGCAGTGGGCCTTTTCTTTTTCCTCTTTTCTTTTCTTTGTCTTCATTTGTTTCTACTTTTGCAATAATATGTGGCCTCATATTTAGTTTTGTAAAATATGTGAACTAGCCACAAAACTCCAGTGCAACATCTACTAATGCCATAAAATGGTTTTGAGTTCATATCATTTCATTTGCAATTTTATAAAACTAAATGGGATTAAATATTACTGTTTTGACACTGTTAGAGTCACTTAATTTATTTATTAAATGTTGGTTACAATTTTAGTATTGCCTGTGGAATATTTTTTATTTAATGAACATTTTAGTTTTTGATTTTGAAAAACTTTTATTTTCACTTTAAATTAATTTGAGTTTGAATTAGGAGTTGAAATGCAAAATGATGCAAATGATGATTATGCACTGTTAATCTAGCTGACTTGTCATTATCAAAAGTGATTACTGTGGCTAATGACATGGGGTGTTACACTAGATTGGTTTTTCTTGCAATGAGAGAAGTGCTTAGCTTTGGGTTCAATCTTGCGGTGTCCTTTCCCTGTGACAGTAGGGGCAGCAAGGCACGTATTGTATTGTTGCCATTGAGGATAAAAAGATGGGGTTTACATCATATTGCTTGAGTTTATTCCTCTACATCATGTCATCTTACTTAATGCGTTACTCTGTTCTTCATGAACTTAATACTCTAGATGCAGGCAGGAGTCGGTCGATGTGTGGAGTAATAGTAGTAGATGCAGAATCGTTTCGGTCTACTTGACACGAACGTGATGCCTATATTTCATAATCATTGCCTTGGATATCGTCATAACTTTGCGCTTTTCTATCAATTGCTCGACAGTAATTTGTTCACCCACCGTATTATTTGCTATCTTGAGAGAAGCCTAGTGAAACCTATGGCCCCCGGGTCTATTTTCCATCATATTACTTTCCGATCTACTATTTTGCAATCTTTTATTTTCAGTTCTATAAACCAAAAAACCCAAAAATATTTACTTTATCTTTTGTTTAGTTTTACCTATCTCTATCAGATCTCACTTTTGCAAGTAACCGTGAAGGGATTGACAACCCCTTTATCGCGTTGGGTGCAAGTTGTTTGATTGTTTGTGCAGGTGCTAGGTGATTTGTGCGTTGTCTCCTACTGGATTGATACCTTGGTTCTCTAACTGAGGGAAATACTTATCTCTACTTTGCTGCATCACTCTTTCCTCTTCAAGGGAAAAACCAACGCAAGCTCAAGAAGTAGCGCCATGCTGGTGATAGAACTGCACACAAGGTTTTACAATCTGGTTTTATTGGCCTACTCTTTTTAAGGATGCTCGTAAGTTTGTCTTGTCTTGTGATGAATTTCAAAGAATTGGTAATATTAGTATACGTCAGGAAATGCCTATGAATTATTCACTTGTTATTGAACCATTTGATGTTTGGGATTTGATTATATGGGACCTTTCCCTTCCTCCAATGGGTATACACATATTTTGGTTGCTGTTGATTATGTTACTAAGTGGGTAGAAGCTATTCCAACTAGTAGTGCTGATCATAACACCTCTATTAAAATTCTTAAAGAAGTTATTTTCCCAAGGTTTGGAGTCCCTAGATATTTAATGACTGATGGTGGTTCACACTTTATTCATGGTGCTTTCCATAAATTGCTTGCTAAGTATGATGTTAACCATAGAATTGCATCTCCTTATCATCGTCAGTCTAGTGCTCAAGTAGAATTAAGCAACAGAGAAATAAAATTGACCTTGCGAAAGACTGTTAATAGATCCAGGAAGAATTGGTCTTAGAAACTTGATGATGCACAATGGGCTTATAGAACTGCTTATAAAAATCCTATGGGTATGTCTCCATATAAAATGGTATGTGGAAAAGCATGTCACTTACCCCTTGAACTAGAACATAAAGCTTATTGGGCAATTAAAGAGCTCAACTATGATTTCAAACTTGCCGGTGAGAAGAGGTTATTTGACATTAGCTCACTTGATGAATGGAGAACCCAAGCCTTTGAGAATGCCAAATTGTTTAAAGAAAAAGTTAAAAGATGGCATGATAAAAGGATACAAAAGCGTGAATTTAATGTAGTGACCATGTCTTGCTATACAATTCTCGTTTAAGATTTTTTGCAGGAAAACTTCTCTCTAAATGGGATGGGCCTTACATTATCTAAGAAGTTTATCGTTCCGGTGCCATCAAGATCAACAACACCGAGGGCAATAACGCGAAGGTGGTAAACGGGTAAAGAATCAAGCATTATATCTCAGATACTCCCATAAATGTTGAAACCAATATTATTAATACCGTAACACCGAAGTAGTACATAAGGGAAACTTTCCAGAACGCTCCAGACCCCCGAAAAGGAATAGGTATGTGATACGGTAAGAAAACTGACTCCAAAACTTTTCCAAGAGCAATTTTACTCTGTTTTAGAATATTTAAAAAATTAGGAAAATAAAAAGTAGTCCGAAAAGTTCACGAGGAGGCGATAAGCCGTGGGGGCGCGCCCTACCCCCTGGGCGCGCCTCCCTGGCTTGTGGCCACCTCGTGTGCCCTCTGGACTCCGTTTTCTCCCAGAATACTTCTTTTGCACGGTAAAAATTCATTATATAATCTCCTGAAGGTTTTGATCACCGCACCACGGCAATATCCTCTATTCTTTTTTTGAGCTATTTCTGCAGCGGATTTAGAGCAAGATGTCTTCGCAAAATTCAGATGGAGAGAGCTATATTTCCCATTATGCGGTGGATCCAAAGATCTTTGGGGAAATTTACCCTTACCTATGGTCCTCGAAGAAAGAGCAAGATTCCGACCCGGAGGAGGAGCAACATTTCGACATGGAGAAAACAAGGAACGAAAGCTCTGATGAAGATGAAGATCCACTACCTCAACCTAGAGATATGCACGTGGAATTCAAGAAGTCAAGCCTTCCTAAGGTCCAATCTATCCCACCCCATTTTCTGTAGGACAGCAAGGCGGCCTTGTGCAAAAATATATTGAAGCTTGAGCTCAAGAATGATGATCTAAGGGTGGAAAATTTTAGCCTCAGACGCAAGCTGGAGAAGAAGAATGCTACAACTCCTTCACCACCACCTCCGAAGAAAGAGACTTGAGTACATGGGTATGGGCACTCTCCTTGGCTTGTGCCAAGTTTGGGGGAGATGCCCCGGTATCGTATCACCATCACATCTTTAACTTTATTGTTTTTCTTAGTTCAATCCTTTTGGTTATATCTTGGTTTAGTAGAATAATGTTTTTAGTATGATCTGGTTTTCAGTTTTGCTTTGTGTTCCCTCTATGTAATTGAGTCCAAGAGTTATATAATAAAAATTAGTTTTGAGTTGAGGGCTTTGCTTTCTTGCTATGATCTTGAAAACAAAATAGAGACAAAAGAAATAAAAAGATTATATAATAATCTTTTGGGAAGTGATGACTTCACATATAAGAAGTATGTCGCATGAAACTTGTTGGGAGTTGACAAACATAGTTTTGGTCATTGTTGCAATTAAAAGGAAGTAATAAAGAAAGGGAGGTCTCACATATAAATACACTATCTTGGACATCTTTTGTGATTGTGAGCACTCATTAAAATATTATATGCTAAGAGGTTGATGTTGGACAAGGAAGACAACGTAATGGGTTATGTTTTCTTATATCCAAATAGAAGTTATATTGTCATGGATTCTCCAACATGTTGAGTTTGCTTCTCATCCTATGCTAGCGAAACCTTTTTCACCAAGTAGAGATACTACTTGTGCATCCAAAATCCCTTAACCCAGTTTTGCCATGAGAGTCCACCATAGCTACCTATGGATTGAGTAAGATCCTTCAAGTAAGTTGTCATCGGTGCAAGCAATAAAAATTGCTCTCTAAATATGTATGATCCTTTAGTGTGAGGAAAATAAGCTTTATACGAACTTGTGATATGGAAGAAATAAAAGCGACGGACTGCATAATAAAGTTCTTTATCACAAGCGGCAATATAAAGTGATGTTCTGTTGCATGAAGATTTTGTGCACCCAACCATAAAAGCGCATGACAACCTCTGCTTCCCTCTGCGAAGGGCTTATCTTTTACTTTTACCTTCTACCTTTATACAAGAGTCATGGTGATCTTCAACTCTCCTTTTTGTACTTTTTCTTTTTGGCAAGCACTATATGTTGGGGAAGATCCATATATATATATATATATCCACTCGGATGTAGGTGTTCATAAACTATTATTGTTGACGTTACCCTTGAGGTAAATGGTTGGGAGGCAAAACTATAAGCCCCTATCTTCCTACATGCTTCCTACATGTTTGATTGAAACTTTGATCTCATAAGTATCACGTGAGTGTTAGCAATTACGAAAGATTAAATGATGGTTCCGTATGTGAACTTGCTAAAAGCTCTTACATTGACTCTTTCAGATGTTATGATAAATTGCAATTGTTTCAATGACCAAGATCATAGTTTGTTGGTTTTCAATAAAGTTTTTGATTCATCCTTTACCTTGTGAACGAATTGTTACTTTAGCATAAGAAATTATATGACAATATATGTTGCTGTACTCAAGATGATCATGATGCCCTCATGTCCTTATTTTATTTTATCGACACCTCTATCTCTAAACATGTGGACATGATTATCGATTTCGGCTTCCGCTTGAGGACAAGTGAGGTCTAAGCTTGGGGGAGTTGATACGTCCATTTTGCATCATGTTTTTATGTTGATGTTTATTGCATTATGGGCTATTATTTCACATTATGGTATGATGTCGCTTGAACTACGTCGGCATTTCCCCAAAGAGGAAGGGATGATGCAGCACAACTACGGAAGGTATTCCTCTCAGTTATGAAACCAAGGTATCAATCCAGTAGGAGAACCAAGCAACACTATGTAAACGGTACCTGCACACAAAGAACAAATACTTGCAACCCGACACGTAAGAGGGGTTGGCAATCCCTCCATGGTAAAAAGATAGATAAATTTGTGGTAGATTGGATAAATAGATCTCGATAAAACACGAAATAAAAGATGCAAATAAAAAGTGCAGCAATGTATTTTTGGGTTTTGGAATAATAGATCTGAAAATAAAAGTGGCAAATAATAGATCGGAAAGCAAATATGATGAAGAATAGACCCGGGGCCGTAGATTTCACTAGTGGCTTCTCTCAAGAAATAGCACACGGTGGGTAGACAAATTACTGTTGGGCAATTGATAGAACCTCAAATAATTATGAAGATATCCAGGCAATGATCATTATATAGGTATCACATCCAAGATTAGTAGACCTACTCCTGCCTGCATCTACTACTATTACTCCACACATCGACTGCTATCCAGCATGCATCTAGTGTATTAAGTTCATGGAGAAATGAAGTAATGCAATAAGAATGATGACATGATGTAGACGAGATTTATTCTTGTAGGAATAACTCCATCTTGTTATCCTTAATAGCAATGATACATGCGTGTCTTGCTGCCCCTTCTATCACTGGGAAAGAACACCGCATGATCGAACCCATCACAAAGCACCTCTTCCCATGGCAAGAAAAATCGATCTAATTGGCCTAACTAAACCCAAGATTCGAAGAAGAAATACGAGGCTATAAGTAATCATGCATAAAATAGATCAAAGAACTCAAATAACTTTCATGGATATAGATCTGATCATAAACTCAAAGTTCATCAGATCCCAACAAACACACCGCAAAAAGAGTTACATCAAATAGATCAGCAAGAGACCATTGTATTGAGAATCAAAAAGAGAGAAGAATCCATCTAGCTACTGCCTACAGACCCGTAGGTCTACAATGAACTACTCACTCATCATTTGAGAGGCACCAATGAGGATGATGAACCCCTTTGTGATGGTGTCTAGATTGGATCTCGTGGTTCTGAAACTTGCGGCGGCTGGAATTGTGTTTCGACGAGTCCCCTAGGGTTTCTGGAATATTGGGATATTTATAGGGCGAAGAGGCGGCGCGGGAGGCCACCGAGGTGGGCACAACCCACCAGGGCACGCCTGGGCCCCCAGGCGCACCCTGGTGGGTTGTGCCCCCCTCAGGGCACCCCTCTGGTACTTCTTTGGCCCAAGTTGTTCCTTCTGGTCCATAAAAATTCTCTAAAAAATTTTGCTGCGTTTGGACTCTGTTTGGTACTGATATTCTGCGAAGTAAAAAACAAGCAAAAAACAGCAACTGGCACTGGGCACTATGTCAATAGGTTAGTCCCAAAAAATGATATAAAGTTGCTATAAAATGATTGTAAAACATCCAAGAATTATAATATAATAGCATGGAACAAGCAAAAATTATAGATACGTTGGAGATGTATCAGCATCCCCAAGCTTAATTCCTACTCGTCCTCGAGTAGGTAAATGATAAAAATAGATTTTTTGATGTGGAATGCTGCCTAACATGTTCATCACATATTCTTTTCTTGTGTAGCATGGACATATGGACTTTTATATGGTTCAAAGCAATAGTCTAGTTTTGACATGAAGATTTCAATACTCAAGCATATCAACAAGCAACCATGTCTTTCAAAATATCAACACTAAAGAAAGTTATACCTAGCCCATCATGCTCAATCATTGATCCATTCATGAAACACACTCGCATATTAGCTACATCCAATGCTCAAGTACGATCATAGTGCCCCTTAGTTGGTGCTTTATAAGAGAAGATGGAGACTAAAAAAATAAAATAAAAATTGCATAAAGTAAATAGATAGGACCTTCGCAGAGGGAAGTAGGGATTTGTAGAGGTGCCAGAGCTCAAAGCTTAAATTGAGAGATAATTTTTTTGAGAGGCATACTTTTCCCGTCAATGAAAACGACCGAGTAATTCCCAACACTTTCCATGCTAGATATATCATAGGCGGTTCCCAAACAGAAAATAAAGTTTATTCCTTTTTCCACCATTCTTTCACAATCCATGGCTAGTCGTATCCACGGGTGCCCTCCATACCAACACTTTCTAATTAATTTATTATTTGACAACATAAAGTAAATTTCTTTTTCATTTCGGGACTAGTCATCCCTATTACCTCCGCACTCTCGTGCAATGACAAGTGAATAAACACTCATCTTGAGAATAACACATCTAGCATGGACAATATTGGCCACCCCCTGCCGCTTCATGAGTGGTATGAGCACACAAAAAGAAAATTTATTTTGAAAATTAGAGATGGCACGTACAAGTTTGCTTAGAACGGCATGGAAATACCGCATATAGGTAGGTATGGTGGACTCATATGGCAAAACTGGGTTTAAAGATTTTGGATGCACAAGTAGTATTTCTACTTAGTACAAGTGGAGGCTAGCAAAAAGATTGAGAAGCAATGAACCAAGAAACAAAAAATCACATAAGCGAGCATTAAGCATAACTAACACCGAATAATGCACCATAAGAAGGATATAATTTCATTGCATAACTATTGACTTTCGTGCTTGCATAGGGAATCACAAACACCAATATTCTTACTAAAGCATAATTACTCACCAACATGACTCATATATCACTATCATCATATCTCAAAACTATTACGAAGAGTCAAGTTTATTTTGTCCAATGATCTTTATGAAAGTTTTTATTATATCCCTCTTGAATATCTGTCACTTTGGGACTAATTTAATACGTTGCTTTAGATAGCTCAAACAAATCTAAGCGAAGAACATGAGCATAAAAAATTTCCGTCTCTCAAAATAATATAAGTGAAGCATGAGAGAATTTCTTCAAAATTTTACTAACTCTCAAACAAATCTAAGTGAAGCATGAGAGCATTTCTTCAAAAAATATATTGAAGCACACCGTGCTCAAAAAGATATAAGTGAAGCACTAGAGCAATTCCATAGCTCAATTTTTTTAAGTGGAGCACATAGAGCAATTCTAACAAATTATAGCATAATTTTGGCTCTCCCAAATAGGTGTGTTCAGCAAGGATACTTGACATAAAACAAAAAGCAAAACAAGAAAAGACTCATATAATACAATATGCTCCAAGCAAAACTTATGATATGTGACGAATAAAAATATAGCTCCAAGTAAAATACCGATGGTCGTTAGAAAAAAGAGGGGATGCCACTCGGGGCATCCCCAAGCTTAGTTGCTTGTTGCTCCTTGAATATTATCTTGGGATGCCATGGGGCATCCCCAAGCTTAGGCTCTTCTTACTCCTTATTCCTTCATCCATGGCGATCTCACATAAAACTTGAAAACTTCAATCACGCAAAACTTAACAAAGCCTTCGTGAGATCCGTTAGTATAACAAAACAAATCACCACTCTAAGTACTATTGAAAACCCATTCATATTTTATTATTGCATTATATCTAATGTATTCCAACTTTGCTATGGCTCATACCTCCCGATACAACCCGTAGATACATCAAAATAAGCACACAATGCAACGAAAACAGAATCTTTCAAAAACAGAACAGTCTGTAGAAATCTGGAAACTTCGTATACTTATGTAACTCCAAAAATTATGAAAAATTAGAAATTAGTATATAAATCTTGTGTAAAAATTTCAGAATTTTTCGTCGCTTCTGTGATTTTTTAAAATAATTTTACCGGACACAAAAGTTTCTGTTTTTCAACAAGATCAAATCAACTATCACCCAACATGATCCCAAAGGCTTTGCTTGGCCCAAACACTAATTAAAACATAAAAAAAACAATCATATCAGAGGCATAATTTTGCAAACACTCAAGAACATAAAGAAAAAGGCAAAAATAAATTTTATTCATTGGGTTGCCGCCCAACAAGCGCTATCGTTTTATGCCCCTAGCTAGGCATAATGCATTGATCTAAGTATTGTCATCTTTAGTTTCCAATTCCTCAATCACACAACCACTCTTCTTCAAAGATTTAGCATATAGATTTTCAATAACAATACTCCTAGGAATGAGATTGAAAATTCGTTCTTGCAATTAGGGTTTCTAACAACTTCAACAAAGTCGGGGTGAATACTAATCATCTTAAGATCTTCTTTGTTATTATTAGAAGTTGCACCCTTGTTCTTATTGACTTGAGTAATCTTGCTAATTTTTACGGGAGGTTTTTCAATAGTTTTAACAGAAGCAAAAGCCGAGCTCAAGTTACAAAAAATTTCTTCCAACTTATCAATTCGAGAAGGGCTTTCTTCAATTCTTTCGTGAATTATGGTTCGTTTTTTCCTTTAGCAACTTAAAAACCTCTCCGGCTTTTGACCCAATTTTATTAGCAAGATTATGCATTTTTTATCTATGTTTTCAATTTGTTCTTTAGTACGCATTTTCTTTTCAATAGCATCAAGCCTTTGCATAACATGCTCAAGTGTTAAAGCAGTTTCATTGATAGTAAGGGGTGGTGAACCCACTAGATTTCCCATAGCATTAAAAGCATCCAAAGATGGACACATGAGGAAATTCCCACCGGTAATCATATCAAGGATGAATCTATACCAAGTGGTAATGCCTACATAAAAACTGCGAAGAAGAACAACGGTAGATTGCTTATGAATAGATCTATTATGAGCAATGCAAATTCTATACCAAGCATCTTTTAGATTCTCCCCTCCCCTCTATTTAAAGTTAAGAATTTCGTTCTCGGGGGTACACGCAATAGAGGAAGAACTGGCCATAGAGATAAGATAGACAAACAAGATTGCACACAAAAACAGATCTAACGAGAAAAAGATGAACGCAAAAGAGGGCGAATAAAACGACAAATTTTTGTGAAGTGGGGGAGATGAAAACGAGAGGCAAATGGAAAATTTTTGTGAAGTGGGGAAGATGAGATTTGTGATTAGGAACCTGATAGATGTTGATGATGTCTCCCTGGTAACGGTGCCAGAAATTCCTTTTGATGTCGCTTGAACTACGTCGGTATTTCCCCAAAGAGGAAGGGATGATGCAACACAACTACGGTAGGTATTTCCCTCAGTTATGAAACCAAGGTATCAATCCAGTAGGAGAACCAAGCAACACTATGTAAACAGTACCTGCACACAAAGAACAAATACTTGCAACCCGATGCGTAAGAGGGGTTGTCAATCCCTCCATGGTAAAAAGATAGATAAATTTTGGTAGATTGGATAAATAGATCTCAAAAAAACGAGAAATAAAAGATGCAAATAAAAAGTGCAGCAAGGTATTTTTGGGTTTTTGGAATAATAGACCTGAAAATAAAAGTGGCAAATAATAGATCGGAAAGCAAATATGATGAAGAATATACCCGGGGGCTTTAGATTTCACTAGTGGCTTCTCTCAAGAAATAGCACACGGTGGGTAAAAAAATTACTGTTGGGAAATTGATAGAACCTCAAATAATTATGACGATATCCAGGCAATGATCATTATATAGGCATCACGTCCAAGATTAGTAGACCGACTCCTGCCTGCATTTACTATTATTACTCCACACATCGACCGCTATCCACCATGCATCTAGTGTATTAAGTTCATGGAGAAACGGAGTAACGCAATAAGAACGATAACATGATGTAGACGAGATCTATTCATGTAGGAATAGCCCCCATCTTGTTATCTTTAATAGCAATGATACATGCGTCTCTTGCTGCCCAATCTGTCACTGGGAAAGAACACCGCACGATCAAACCCATCACAAAGCACCTCTTCTCATGGCAAGAAAAATCGATCTAGTTGGCCTAACTAAACCAAAGATTCAAAGAAGAAATACGAGGCTATAAGTAATCATGCATAAAAGAGATCAAAAAACTCAAATAACTTTCATGGATATAGATCTGATCATAAACTCAAAGTTCATCGGATCCCAACAAACACACCGCAAAAAGAGTTACATCAAATAGATCTCCAAGAGACCATTGTATTGAGAATAAAAAAAAGATAAGAAGCCATCTAGCTATTGCCTACGGACCCGTAGGTCTACATTGAACTACTCACGCATCATCATAGAGGCACCAGCGAGGATGATGAACCCCTCCGTGATGGTGTCTAGATTGGTTCTCGTGGTTCTGGAACTTGCGGCGGCTGGAATTGTGTTTCGACGTCTCCCCTAGGGTTTCTGGAATATTGGGGTATTTATAGGGCGAAGAGGTGGTGCGGGAGGCCACCGAGGTGGGCACAACCCACCAGGGCGCTTCTGGGCCCCCAGGCGCGCCTAGGTGGGTTGTGCCCCCCTCGGGGCACCCCTCTGATACTTCTTTGGCCCAAGTTGTTCCTTCTGGTGCATAAAAATTCTCCAAAAAGTTTTGCTGCATTTGGACTCCGTTTGGTACTGATATTCTGCGAAGTAAAAAACAAGCAAAAAATAGCAACTGGCACTGGGCACTATGTCAATAGGTTAGTCCCAAAAAATGATATAAAGTTGCTATAAAATGATTGTAAAACATCCAAGAATGATAATATAACAGCATGGAACAAGCAAAAATTATAGATACGTTGGAGAGGTATGGTACAATACTTATGCCTTTTCTCTCTTTTTTTACAAGGTTTACATGAAGAGGAAGAATGCCGACAGCTGGAATTCTGGACCAAAAAGGAGCAAATCTGAGAGACCTATTCTGCACAACTCCAAAAGTCCTGAAAATTTACGGAGAATTATTTTGGAATATATAAAAATTATTGGGCGAAGAAACTACCAGAGGGGACCCACCAGGTGGCCACAAGCCTGGGGGCTCGCCCTACCCCCCAGGGCACGCCCCCAGGGCTTGTGGGCCCCCTGGCAGGTCTCTGGTGCCCATCTTCTGCTATATGAAGCATTTTGACCTGGAAAAAAAAATCAAAAGAGAGCTTTTGGGACGAAGCCCCGCTGTCTCGAGGACCTGGGCAGAAGCAATCTAGGGCTCCGGCGGAGCGATTCTGCCGGGGAAACTTTCCTCCGGGAGGGGGAAATCGAAGCCATCGTCATCACCAACGATCCTCTCATCGAGAGGGGGTCAATCTTCATCAACATCTTCACGAGCACCATCTGCTCTCAAACCCTAGTTCATCTCTTGTATTCAATCTTTGTCCCAAAACCTTAGATTGGTACCTGTGGGTTGCTAGTAGTGTTGATTACTCCTTGTAGTTGATACTAGTTGGTTTATTTGGTGGAAGATCATATGTTTAGATCCTTAATGATATTCAATACCCCTCTGATCTTGAACATGAACATGCTTTGTGAGTAGTTACGTTTGTTCCCGAGGACATGGGAGAAGTCTTGTTATAAGTAATCATGTGAATTTGGTATTCGTTTGATATTTTGATTAGATGTATGTTGTCTTTCCTCGAGTGGTGTTATGTGAACGTCGACTACATGACACTTCACCATGATTTGTGCCTAGGGGAAGGCATTGGGAAGTAATAAGTAGATGATGGGTTGCTAGAGTGACAGAAGCTTAAACCCTAGTTTATGCGTTGCTTCGTAAGGGGCTGATTTGGATCCACACGTTTCATGCTATGGTTAGATTTATCTTAATTCTTCTTTCGTAGTTGTGGATGCTTGCGAGAGGGGTTAATCATAAGTGGGAGGCTTGTCCAAGTAAGGACAACACCCAAGCACCAGTCCACCCACATATCAAATTATCAAAGTAGCGAACGCGAATCATATGAGCATGATGAAAACTAACTTGACAATAATTCCCATGTGTCCTCGGGAGCGCTTTTCTTTATATAATAGTTCGTCCAGGCTTATCCTTTGCTATAAAAAGGACTGGGCCACCTTGCTGCACCTTTGTTACACTTGTTACTTGTTACCCATTACGAATTATCTTATCACAAAAGTATCTGTTACAGATAATTTCAGTGCCTGCAGAAAATACCTTTCTGAAAACCGCTTGTCATTTCCTTCTGCTCCTCGTTGGGTTCGACGCTCTTACTTATCGAAAGGACTACGATAGATCCCCTATACTTGTGGGTCATCACACCACCATGCCAAAGTCATGGTTCTCCATAGCACCAGGCGGTGGCTCCGGATCCAGGTCTTGGCCCCGCGGTCGTCTCTCTCCGGGGCCATTAACCTCCATGGGAGTCACCTCCTCCAAGAAAGAGATCATCATCTCCTTTAGCAAAGAGGAGGAGCAGTTGTCATAGGAGCCACCGCAACAGCCGTGCCTTCACGCCGAGGTGGCAGGCACGGATGAGGAGTACCATAGGAGCACATTGAGCTCCCGATCGATCACTAGCTTTGGGACCGTGGTCCGGTGCCGCCATCACCACCACGAGCCCGTGTCAACTAGGAGTTGCCGCCATTGCCTCGGCAGGGCTTTGAGGCGGAGCCGGTGTCCCCTTCCCCCTCCGGGTGCACGCAACCATGACATCCAAATTGGACATTGCGTGAAGGAGAAGCCGGTGTTGCCGCCACATCAAAGTGCCGACATCTGGTGCGAGAAGACCATGAAGGTGGAGGTGCCCCCAACAATCTCGAATGCACGTGGGCGCCAACTCCACTACCTCGGTGGCCACGGCTAAAAGTTTAATCATGCCCTTAAATCTTGTTTGATGTTGACAAAAATATACATGTAGGGGACTTAATATGTTTGCTAAGTATATCACAGGTTTTAGTCCCCATGAAATAATGTGTGTGGATTATGGAACCAGTAAAATGGATATGACTCAAGAAATAAGAAACAAAGGAATTATGCATAGCATTTTTATTTATTCTTGATTATAGGGATCCCACACTATTAAGAGGGGATCAAGGGTGAGTAAAAGATTTACTCAAGCTCATGTGTTCCTACCAAATATTCCTCTCTAACCGTTTTCTCATATAGGCCACAATTTTACTCCTATCAAATTCTATATCCCAATGCGCATATATATTCATATCCACACATTCACAGTTGTCAAAATCACACTTGGGATCACTCGCAGGATGTCTTGACCCCTGGCCAAAAATCCGGCCAGCACATCAGTAGGTGTGTCACTTTCTGGCCGGATGCCTAGCCCCAAGCACTCATCCACCTACCAGATGTCCGGACCCCTCCTGGAAATCCAGCTTGGAGGTTGAGTAGCTTGGCCAAGTTTCTCTGGATGTCTGGGCACCTCTCGGATGTCAAGGCCCTCATGCTTGCGCTGGATGTCCAGCCCCCTGTGTTCGCCACTATTCTTCACAGATGTGTGTGCACTTTTACAACCTCCACATGTCTGGCCAAATGTCTAGATGTCCGGCCCTAGTCTGTCACTCACTCATAAAACAACTTGTTTGTGCCTCAACTATATATACACATGTACCACGCCGGTAGAGGGTTGAGCACTTCATTCAAACAAACCCTAGAACACAGAAGTCCTCCCTCACACTCTCTCCTTAACCAAATCCTAGATCCCAGAGAGATTCTTGAGAGTTCTTGAGAGGTATTCCACCAAGTGATAGATGCACTCGTTCCCATCTCTTGACCAAAGGAATTCATTATTTGAGCAAGTCTTGATATTTCCCCCATTGATCCTGTAACTCTTGGAGGTTGGATACTCCCAAGCGGTAGGAGTTCTTGGGTAAGGAATCGGTGTTGTGATTCACCCCGAAAAACTTTGTGAATATTTGGAGACCATCTCAAGGTCTATCACTAGTGGTTGATGATCGCAAAGGAGAATAAGTTGATCCTTCGTGGTGTTGGTGTGCCTTCGTGGTAATACCGATCCCCACAACAGTGACTAGCTTCCCTCTAAGGAAGTGAACATCAGGATATATCCTCGTCTTTGGAGTTTTGGTTATTCTTAACCCTAGCAACTTACTTGTGGTTTATTTGTCTCCTTATCTCTACTTGTTATATCATATTGTGGTGTTTTTCTATTTATTTGTTGTTCTTGATTATATTGTTGGCACGAGAATGACTTTTGTATTTGTTAAAATCACTCTCATATTCCACATATTGCCTAAAATTGCTAAGTAATAATTAAAATTTCTAATTGTACCTATTCATCGCCTTCGAGGTCCATCTTGATCCCTTCAATTATTAGCGGAGCCTCGTGCCCTATTTTTGTGGCTTGACAACCCTAGAGCGAGATGTCTCAAGCTAGGACTAGTGTGCTTCCGGATCCCCCGGAACAAGATATCTTAGCATCGAAAGATGATAAGGTATTTACCTATGAGGATTTGGATAATGATCTAACCAAACAAAAACTTGAACTAGAAACTCAAATTAATCGTAGGGTGGAAGCAAGGATGGCCACATTGATCCAAGGTAGTGTACCTATCACCGACGTGGGAGGTACATCATTGGTGATAAATGCTCAAACCACTCCTCCACCCACCCAACCACCGTTGGGTGCAAACCCCACCGGGTATGAATGGCTTTGCCCAAAACCTAAAGTTGAGAAATCTAAGTATTACTTCCCCGGTATCCCTCCTTTGTTCGATGATAAGCAAAACTTTCTCTATGGAAGATTGCTATGCTGGATCATCGTAGGTTTACCTCTGATGAGACGTGGGACATTGTGGAGAACGGCTACAATCCTGTCGACCCCAATGATATTACTTCACAAGGGGGGTATAACAAGCATGTCAACTTATCTACATGCATGATCATAAGGAAGGCCCTCTCTGATGGTCAAAGGCAAACGTACCTTCATCTCACTAATGCCAAGAAACTATGGGAGAACATTGTGAAGTGGTACCACCACCGTCCAACAATCAAGGTATGAGAGTGCCAAAAGCGAGTTGCACATCTTCTGCATGGAAAGGGACGAGTTGCCTCAACACCGTCATGAATGGCTCAAGGCCATTGCCGGACATTGAGGGCTTCCATTATGACAAGACTCAAGATGGCTTCAACATGACAAACAAGTACCTTGTAGACAAATTGTGGATTGCTCTCTCACCTTACCATGATAAGATGGTTTGGGATATAAGGCATGAGCATGGCTTCAATACTATGACTCCCGGTGATGTGGTTTCTACCTTCTCGCAATATGAAGAACACACGAGCAATGGGAGAATACATCTTGCCATGCAAGGTGGGTCATCAAATTGAAACCTTGCCTTCAAGGCCAAGCATGTTGAGCAGCCAAGTGATGAGATGTTGAGGAGCCAAATGATGAGGAAAAGAAGAAGGAAAATAATGTGAGGTTGACTTTGATGAATGCCCCTCATGGATCTCTTTGTGAAGGGAGATTCTGAAATAAGAAAATGAGATCTTGGTACAATTGTGAAGAATCGGGGCACTTCTCTGAAGCTTGCCCCTATGACAAGAGAGAGGATAGACTAAGGTTTCCTAAGAAGAGCTTTGTCAAGAAGAAATTCGTGATAAACCTAATAAACTCCAAGCTCAAGAACACAGATGGGAGAGCCATGATTTCTCAAGAAGGATCCGACCTCAATGATGTTGGTGGTGTTGCCGGTGTATCCCAAGACTCGCAAAACATGTTGAGACTCATCAACAAGAATGACACTATTGGGAAAAGGCTTATAGGCTCACATTAATGGTGGGCGCAGTCTAGAGCCCGCCACTAGTAATCTGAGAAATTACCAATGGCGGGTGAAAAAAACGCCTGCCACTGCTATTGACTTACCAGTAGTGGGCGCCAGTTTGCGCCCGTCACTCGTAACACTGTCCAGATTTGCCATGCGACAAATGTTACCACTGGCGGGCACAAACTAGGGCCCGCCACTGGTAGATGAGTAACCAATGGCGGGCGACAATACGTGCCCGCCACTGGTATTTTTGGCCTCGCGGGAAATCTATTCGAAAATACCAGTGGCTGGCAACAACACATGCCCACCACTATTATCGAAAGTAGCAGTGGCGGGCGCTAACATGTGGCCGCCACAGGTATTTTTGGCCTCGTGGCAAATCTTTCGAAAAAATACCAGTGGCGGGCCGTAGTTCAAGCCTGCCACTAGTAATGAAAATAACAGTGGCATGCACTATATTGTACCCGCTACTAGTAATGTTTTGGGCCATATTTCCGTAATGTTGGGATTTTTGCATTTTATGTGTAGTGTTACGGGCCAAATTTTTTTCTACATTAAAGATACATCATTTAAAGTTTCATGTAAGAGTTTGGCCTCTTTTAATGTAAATTGACTATTTTTAGGACATTAAATCAGTTTCTAGGTATTTACTAGAGGTAAATCCACTTAAAGACTTAAATATAGCAGACAGACCCAAAACAATGCCAAATTTTGGCATGTCACATGTGATGGTGTATGTTGACTGAGGAAGCAGCGGTCACTTCGCATGCAAATTGATCTATTTCGAATGTCTAGAAATGCATTTAATTGCTTAAATATAGCAAACAGATCCCAGAAAATGCAAATTTTGGGCATTATACATGTAATGGTGAGTATTGAGTGTGGAAATAATTGAAGGTCAATCGGCAAAGCAGAGCTAGATTCACATGCAAACTTGACATGTTACCTCTCGAAACCTAGTTTCTTCCTCGAAGATGGTCCGCCTCGAAAGCAGTCTATGTGACAACTTTTAGGAAACATTCTCAAATTTTTACCATAACTTCTATGGATGATATCATTACATCATGCCAAGTTTCGTAATTTTTGGGCATCGTCTAATTTTTTTAATTAGAATACCAACAACCACCAGGTTGGTTCCCCGATCTTAGGCACCTGGTCCATGAGACTCCTTATTTTTCCTTACACAAGTACTAAACATATACTAAAGATCACTAATAAGATTTTCCAACCCATTCATTGTTACTTTTTTAGTGTATCTGCAGTACAAATTTGAATTATATGCATTAAATGCCTAGAAATGCATTTAATGGCTTAAATATACGAAACAGACCCTGGAAAATGCCAAATTTTGACAGGATACATGTAATGTTGTTTATTGAGTGTGGAAAAAGTTTCAAGCCCAAAGGGTAAAGCAGTGGTCGATTGAAACGTCTCCAACGTATCCAGATTTTTTGATTGTTCCATGCTATTATAGTATCAATCTTGGATGTTTTATATGCAATTATGTGCTATTTTATATCATTTTCTGGGACTAACCTATTAACCCAATGCCTAGTGGCAGTTGGTGTTTTTTTAACCTCCTTTTGTTTTTCCAGGAAATCAGTACCAAACGGAGTCCAAATGCTATGGAACTTTTCCATGAATATTTTCTGGACAAGAGAGACCCTAGAAGCTTCGGGAGGAGACCAGAAGGCAAACGAGGAGACGACAAGGCAACAAGGCACACCTTGTTACCTTGTGGGCTCCTTGTGGCTCCGTCTGACCTAATTCCACCTCTATAAATTCTCTAAAATCGGAAAACCAATAGAGAGCCACCCAAAACACTTTTTCCGCCATCACAAGTTTCTGTTCTTCCGTGGTCCTATCTAGAGGCCTTTTCTGGTACTCTGCCGGAGGGGGAATCGATCACGGAGGGCTTCTACATCATCCTTGCTGCCCTTCGATGATGCATGAGTAGTTCACCATAGACCTATGGGTCCATAGCTAGTAGCTAGATGGCTTCTCTCTCTCTCTCTTTGATCTTCAATACAATGTTCTCCTCGATGTTCTTGGAGTTCTATTTGATGAAATCTTCTTTTGGGTTGTGTTTGTTGGGATCCGATGAATTGTGGGTTTATGATCTGAATATTTATGAATCTTAATGGAGTCTTTTCTGAACTTTATTATGCATGATGGTTATAGCTTTGTATTTCTCTTCGATCTAGGCATCTGGTTTGGCCAACTAGATTGATTTATCTTTAGTGGGAGAGGTGCTTTGTAATGGGTTCAATCTTGAGGCGCTCTATATCCCAGTGACAGAAAGGGACAAATCACGTATTTGTATTGTTGCCGTTAAGGGTAAAATGACAGGGTTTATTCATATTGATTGGGTTTACTTTGTCTACATCATGTCATCTTGCTTAAGGTGTTACTTTGTTTTACACTTAATACCCTAGATGCATGCTGGATAGCGGTCGATGGATGGAGTAATAGTACTAGATACAGGCAGGAGTCGGTCTACTTGTCTAGGATGTGATGCCTATATACATGATCATTGCCTTGAATGTCGTCATAACTATGCGCTTTTCTACCAATTGCTGAACAGTAATTTGTCTACCCACCGTATGCTATGTGCTTGAGAGAGAAGCCTCTAGTGAAAACTATGGCCTCGAGTCTACTTTATCATATATAAAAACACAAAAATACCTTGCTGCAATTTTCTATTTTATTTTATTTTTACAATTTATCTATCTACCACAACCAGATTTAATCCTTGCAAGAAACTGCCAAGGGGATTGACAACCCCCTTGTTTGCGTTGGGTGCAAGTATTTTGCTTTTGTGTGTGCAGGTGCTGTTCACAAGGCTTTGTATGATTCTCCTACTGGATTGACAACCTTTGTTCTTAACTGAGGGAAATACTTATCTCTACTATACTGCATCTCCTCTCCTCTTCGGGGAAATCCAAACGCAGCTCACAAGTAGCATCGATTCACATGCAAACCTAGTCCGTTCCCTCTTGAAACCTAGTTCTTTCTTCACAGATGGTCCAGTTTATGGGTAGTCTGCGTGAAATTTTTTGCGAGTCATACTCAAATTTTAACCGCAACTTCTAGGGGTCATATAATGACACCATGCCAAATTTCATGATTTTCGGGCTTCAATTGAATTTTTGAGAATTAAAATGCCAATAACCATCAAGTTGGTGCCCGAGTTTTACCCACTTCTTGTCCATGACTCCTACCATTTCGTTACATGACACTTAAACACTTTTACCACTTAGTACATGACACAAAAAATTACCACTATCACTATTACCACTTAGTACTCTGCGACTTTACCACTATTACCACTATCACCACTTACTCTGTGACTTCACCGCTATTACCACTATTACGACTATCACCACATAACCCAAAAATTCACTTACTCTGTAACTTTCCCACGATTGCCACTTTGTGCATATAACAAGATTTCGTACACTTAGGGGGAGAGTGTTTGATTTTGCACAAGAAGTGCATCAAGTTTTTGCCGTAACGATCTCAAATTTTCATGACACCCTATAGGGGTCCAATGAAGACACCATGTCAAGTTTCATCACATTCAAAGCCCGTTTTCACGTGCTTTTCAACCAAAGAGTGTTCTACTCTTGTTAGTTGTCGAAAAATCAGTTAATGCGTAGAAAATGGAAAATCAACTAAAAAGGACAAATTTGACCATGGCGTTTTGGATGGTGTGTATTAGCAATGGAATTTTTTTGAAATCCAAATGATTTTGAAAAATGTAGTTGTGTGTGTAAGGCGGCGGTTTCCATTTGAAACCCTCACCTTAGGAGCAGAGTGTTAAATTTTGTACACAAGATGCATCAAATTTTTCCGTAATGATCTAAAAATTTGACCACACCCTACAGGGGTCCAATGCAGACACCATGCCAAGTTTCATCACATCCGAAGCTCGTTTGCATGCGCTTTTCAAATGAAGAGCTTTCTCCTCTTTTTAGTGCCCAGAGAATCAGTTAATGCCTTGGAAAATAGCAAACCTGCTAAAAAGCAAATTCGTGCATGGCGTTTTGCATGGTGTGTTTTAACAATGGAAAAACTTGAAGTCCAAATATAACCCTACAGGGGTGAACATTACCTTGATATAAAATTGGAAAAACTTGCAGTGGCAGGGCCAAGTGAATGCCCGGCACTCGTAATTGATCTTGCAGTGGCGGGCTCTGAGAGGCGCTCTCTGCTACAGAAACCATTTATACTGCTTCGTCCTCCCGAGTTTTATCCAATTCCCTATTTCACTCCTCTCATCTCACTCGCACTCGCCCGCCCACACCCTCGCGATTCGGCGGCCGAAGCCGTCCGGCCATCGGAGCCACATTCGGCTGTCCACTGATACGTCTCCAACGTATCTATAATTTTTGATTGTTCCATGCTATTATATTATCCATCTTGGATGTTTTATATGCATTAATATGCTATTTTATATCATTTTTTGGACTAACCTATTAACCTAGTGCCCAGTGCCAATTTCTATTTTTTCCTTGTTTGTGTCTTCTACAGAAAATCAATACCAAATGGAGTCCAAACAGAATAAAACTTTACGATGATTTTTCTTGGACCAGAAGAAACCCATGAAGCTCCGGGAAGAGGCCAGAAGATCCACGAGGGGGCCACAAGCCCTAATGCAACTTTCGCCGGTACATTAAACCCACCATATGCCCTTCCTCAAAATAGCCACCATACCTACCTATTATTGCATTTCCATAGCCATTCTGAGATATATTGCCATGCAACTTCCACCGTTCCGTTTATTATGACACGTATCATCATTGTCATATTGCTTTGCATGATCATATATTTGACATAGTATTTGTGGCTTGGCCACCGTTCGTATTTTTTATACATGTCACGCTAGATCATTGCACATCCCAGTACACCGCCAGAGGCATTCATATAGAGTCATATCTTTGTTCTAGTATCGAGTTGTAATTCTTGAGTCGTAAGTAAATAAAAGTGTGATGATCATCATTATTAGAGCATTGTCCCAAGTGAGGAAAGGATGATGGAGACTATGATTCCTCCACAAGTCGGGATGAGGATCCGGACGAAAAATAAAATAAAAATATATAAAAAAGAGGCCAAAGAGCCCAAAAAGAAAAAAAAGAAAAAAAATAAGAGAAAAAGAGAGAAGGGACAATGTTACTATCCTTTTTCCACACTTGTGCTTCAAAGTAGCTCCACGTTCTTCATGATAGAAAGTCTCCTATGTTGTCAGTTTCATATACTAGTGGGAATTTTTCATTATAGAACTTGGCATGTATATTCGAATGATGGGCTTCCTCAAAGTGCCCTAGGTCTTCATGAGCAAGCATGTTGGTTGCACACCCACTTAGTTTTATTTTTGAGCTTTTATACACTTATAGCTCTAGTGCATCCGTTGAATGGCAATCCCTACTCACTTGCATCGATATCAATTGATGGGCATCTCCATAGCCCATTAATTTGCCTAGTTGATGTGAGACTTTCTCCTTTTTGTCTTCTCCTCACAACCGCGACCATACTCTATTCCACCTATAGTGTTATATCCATGGCTCATGCTCATGTATTGCATGAAAGTTGAAAAAGTTTGAGAACACCAAAAGTATGAAACAATTGCTTGGCTTATCATCGGGGTTGTGCATGATAAATACTTTGTGTGACGAAGATGGAGCATGACAAGATTATATGATTTTGTAGGGATAACTTTCTTTAGCCATGATATTTTGAGAAGACATGATTGCTTATTTAGTATGCTTGAAGTATTATTGTTTTTATGTCAATATTAAACTTTTGTTTCGAATCTTATGGATCTGAACATTCATGCCACAATAAGAAGAAATACATTGATAAATATATTAGGTAGCATTCCACATCAAAAATTCTATTTTTATCATTTAGATACTCGAGGACGAGCAGGAATTAAGCTTGGGGATGCTTGATACGTCTCCAACGTATCTATAATTTTTTATTGTTCCATGCTATTATATTATCCATCTTGGATGTTTTATATGCATTAATATGCTATTTTATATCATTTTGGATGAACCTATTAACCTAGTGCCTAGTGCCAGTTTATGTTTTTTTCCTTGTTTTTGTCTTTTACAAAAAATCAATACCAAACGGAGTCCAAACGGAATAAAACTTTACGATGATTTTTCTTGGACCAGAAGAAACCGACGAAGCTTCCGAAAGAGGCCAGAAGACCCATGAGGGGGCTAGAAGCCCTAGGGGCGCGCCCCCGGGGGGGGCTTAGGCTTGTGGGGCCCTCGTGGACCTCCTAACCCTAATCCCAGCACTATAAATTCTCAAATATTCACAGAGGGAGACCCTCGATTTCTGTGCGTCTGTCAGAAGACGAGCAGTCCTGTGTCTTTTACAAAAACGCCCATCGAGGGCTAGAAGCTTTAACCGTCAAATAGGCCAGAAGCGCATCAGGCGGTTCATCGTCCCAAAACAAGAAATCCAATCTCGCCCAGAAGAAATCCTCGAAGGACATGGCTGACGCCCTTGGCTCATCCACGCGCCCTCACGGCCAACTCCCGAGCGATTGGCCCAGTTGCTCCATCTCATGGCTTCAGCTATGCGACCTCCAGCGGCAAGGGTAACTTCCAGTCGTAGATCTCGTGCCAGTTCGAGCGGGGCTAACCTCGGCCGATGGCGAGGCCTTCACAGAGAACTTTCCTTATCCAGATAAGGATGAGAGGGTATGTTTTGTATCCTTCCTTCTAAGATGCCTAGGATTCCCCATTCACCCTTTCTTAAGGGGCCTGTTAGAGTTTTATGGGATCCAACTCCACAACCTCACGCCAGGATCAATTCTGCATATTTCTGATTTTGTTACTCTCTGCGAGATGTTCCTGGGCTGCGAGGCCCACTTCGAGCTTTGGAGGAAATATTTATGTCTCGTCCCTCGCACCCACGAGGGGTCAATTCTTGAAGTAGGTGGAGCCAAAGTGTGTTGTATAGCCGGCACCGGATATCCAATTGGGAATCCAAGGAAAGATCCCGAAGAATGGTCTTCGGAGTGGTTTTATATTGAAGACGTTCCCCTATTCGAGCCAGTTTGGAGAGGCTTGCCTGTGTATTTGGACGCCCCACTAAAGAAGCGACTCCACTGGCGGCCTAGAAGTCACTCCCAAGAAGAGTCCACCGAGGTGCGGTGCCTAGCTGCAAAGATAAGGGTGCTTGCTCACGGCGGATCGACCATGGTTAACGTGATGGCTGTCGCGATCGACTGATGCGTGCAACCCCTTCAACAAAGGACACACCCCATGTGGAGCTACAACAGGATGAGTGATGCGTCCCGCTATAATCGACAAGGGCCTGACAATCAAGCGACAATGGCCGCCATATTGGCGGATCTTTTCAAAGGCGAAGAAGAAGAGTTTGCCCGCCCAAGAAACTGGAAAGGCTACTCAGGCTACAACCCCATCGAATTGGTAAGTTCAAACTTGTGTACATAGCTTAGACATCACACCCAGATACTGATCGGTTCGACCATTTTTTCGAACAGAGCTGGAGACACCAAGTGAAGGGCATTAGCTACCCTGCTCCTCAACTGGAGGATCATTCCCGTGATGACGACTCGGGCTTCCACGAGGATCCGGAGATATCGATTGATTTTGAGGACGGGGTTTTCTTTCAAGAAAGCCTTGATGGTTCCAAGGTGGTTATCACAGCCGATCACCCTGGGCCTCTCCCCTCCTCCGCTGTATGTAGTAAGAAGGCCAACGTTCGAAGAAGGCATTCGCCCCGTGTTCTTCCGGCTATGTTAACCCCTACTCCCAAGAGCTGCCGCACCTCACGCCGAACACCAACAGAGGTAGCGCCAACTCCAGTCAACAAAGGAGCCTCCAAAAAAAAGCGACCGCGTTAATCACGTCTTCGAAAAAAGGTAGGATGCTTTAAAATCATTTGTCTGTTCATTACTAGCCTCGTCTATACGGGACTCCACTAAAATTCAATCCAGCAGGAAGAAAATGCCATCCCAACTGTCCGAAGACATCAAGGGAGTGTCCGGGAGTGGTCGAAGATCTTCAGCACGGGCAGAGGTTAGTGCGGGAGATCCCTCAACACACCATCCCATGGAGGATCCAGAGGATGTTTTGGTTACCAGTTGCAAAGTAGAGAGCGTGATGAATCACCGGCGACGGAAGGAATCCCTGCGTCAGGCCACCTTTACCAACCAAGAGTTTAATGCTTTCAACTCGGTCGACGCATACCTCGGAGCGGCCCGAACAGGTCTCAAGGGAATTGCCAACCTTCTATCAGCCGATATGCAGGTAAGGGATGAGTTCTAACAGCCAAATATAGATGCTAACCCAGTAGCCCCCGAGCCTTGATTCGGGTGGGACGGCCGAGTTAAGGGTCTGAAAAACATCTGTCATTTGCTGTAGGCCTTAAAGGACAAGAACAAAAAATTGTCCGAGGACCTTGAGCAGAGCCGAATACGGTTGGCTGATGCGGAAGCCGAGTTGGAGGCTGTGAAGAAATTCACCAGCGAGGCCCATGGTGAGGGAAAGCTTTTAAACGCGCATTAACTAAGTCATCGAGCCATGTTTAACACCGGCTATCTTTCTAGCAGCTGAATCCATAGGCCAACTACAAAACGACCTGGATGCCGCCGAAGAAACTCAATGGTATGCAGAATCACAGCATCAAGCCGATCTTCAGGTTCTTAAACGAAGCCAAGAGGAGACCAACAAACTGAAGGTAGAGAACCAGCAGTAGGCCAAAGAGCTGGAGAGTCTAAAAACTCAACTGGCGCAGGTTCGCAAAGAGAACCAGAATTTGAAAAGCGGCATGTTGAGTAAGTTTGTCTGTAAGCATTGTATAAGTATAGATTTATACCGTGCATCGAATATAAAGGATATGCCATGCTTTGATGTTAAGTCTCCTGACTGGCCGGCCCAGAGAGGAGGTCCAATCATTTGGCGGGAATGTGCTGAAGGAGCTGTCTGTGGTCCATGAGAAAGCTCGAAGGGCTATGAAGAGCATGGTGAAGGCATTATGGCCGACCGAAGTGGCGTCGGATGATATGGCCGAATTGGCGAATCGCTTTAAGGGAGCTCGGAGGCACTTCGAATTGTGGAAAATATCATCCTGTCGGGAGGGGGCTCGAGAAGCATGGGCCATGGTGAAAACCCGGTTCAGGAAACTCGAGCCAGAGCATCTGGCTCGCGTCGGGCCAGTAGGGCCGGATGGACAGGAAATACCCCTTCATTTGGTGTATGACCAAGTGATGCTCGCAGCTCGGTTCTCTCAGCAGAATTGTGCTTATAATAGACAATGTGGACAAAGAATGATGCGTTTGATTCTATGTATCTATGTACTTTACATCGAACGGTCTCTATCCGAACTGTAAAACTTTGTCTTAACCGGCCATCGGCTTCTGCCTCCCCGACCAGTGATCGGGGAGTCTTCCGTACTATGTGACCTGATTTAAGCAGGAAATCACTTCCGGTAACGAGGCAATCCGCCCTTTAGGTGCGCACAGACAAAAACGCTTGCGGAGAGTTATGTTATATTACTGTTTAATGTAAGAAACATCTTCTGAAGAAAATAGTTCCTCGATGGGTTCCTTTCTTCAGGTTCGTCATATTGAGTACACACATTTCGTATTCGGATACCCGAAGTATGCCAATAATTGGTGCAGGGGCCGAATCCCCAAGTGTTGGTGACAAACACCAAGATTATTATAATTTCCCTCATGGCCGACCCATTTTGTTCTTAAGAATGCTAGCTTTCGGCTTCACCCGTCTGAGGTACGTACATGGCTGGCTCGGTCGTAACAATTGCAGAGGTGCTCCCTTCACCCCATAGCCGAACAATTGGGAACGTAGGAGGTAAACACAGGAGCCAGGCAACCCAGCTTGGCAAAATCTTAAGTCAAATCGGTGCATATGATGGTTGAAGAGGTTTTCAGGAGAGTGCCAACACGACAAAGACGATTACGCACACAGAAATATATTAATTGGATGCTTTAAAGGAGCCCCCAGGTAAAATCTGGGTGTTACATTTGAAAATGTGCAATCAAGAGAGCCTAAACAGGATTCGTTTATTCGAATAGGGCCCGGGAGATGCTAATGTTCCCGAAAAACAAGAGGAGGATTTTACAATGAGGAAAGGGATAGTGGACTGACGTGGGCACACTTAGCCGTAGAATGGCCGAAGCTGGGCTGCGTTCCAAGGGTTCGGTTCGAGGTGGTCATCGGCCGGGTTGCAAATGCTGTACGCTTCTCCTGCTAAATCTTCATCAATTATGAAAGGGCCCTCTCATTTAGGCGAGATCTTGTTCTTTTGCTTCTCTGGGAAGCGGAGGACGAGTTCGCCAATGTTGTATGCCTTTGCTCGGACTTCCATGCTCTGGTAACGTCGAGCCTGCTGCTGATAAAATGTAGAACGAGCGCGTGCGACGTCCTGTTCCTTTTCCAAGGCGTCTAGGTCATCCTGCCAATCCAGCCCGGCCTCCTTTTCCTCATACGTGCGCACTCGAGGTGCGTCGTGAATAATGTCACAAGGTAGGACTGCTTCTGCGTCGTACACCATGCAAAAGGGTGTGTGTCACGTTGATAGGTTGGGGGTAGTGCGCAGTTCCCAAAGCATGGAGTCAAGTTCCTCCACCCAGTGACAATCAGATTGTTTCAAGGAACGGACTAGGCGAGGCTTAATGCCGCTCATGATTAGTCCGTTGGCCCGCTCAACTTGTCCGCTGGTCTGCGGGTGGTACACCGAAGCGTAGTCGAGCTTGATGCCCATAGTAGCGCACCAGTCTTTGACTTCCTGGGCCGTGAAAGTGGATCCATTATCCGTGATGATACTGCGAGGGACACCGTAACGGTGTAGCACACCGGATATAAAGTCGATGACTGGTCTGTACTTTGCTGAGGTTATTGGCTTTGCTTCAATCCATTTAGTGAATTTGTCGACCATGACCAGTAGGTATTTCTTTTTCTTGGTTCCCCGTTTAAGTGGTCCAACCATGTCCAATCCCCAGACTGTGAAAGGCCAGGTAATTGGTATAGTTTGGAGAGCCGTGGGGGGCATATGGCTTTGATTAGCGAAAAGCTGGCATCCAACACAACGTTGGACTAGAGTGCGGGTGTCCGTGCGGGCGGTGGGCCAGAAAAACCCTGCTCGGAAAGCCTTGCTTACCAGGCCCGAGCTACCGCGTGGCGGCCGCCCATGCCGGCATGAATCTCGGCCAAAAGTTGCTGCCCTTCTGTTTTCGATATGCACCGTTGTAAGACTCCGATAGTGCTTTTCTTCTATAGCTCGCCCTCGTGGACCTTGTAGGCTTTGGAGCGCCGAATTATGCACCGTGCCTCGGTTTGATCGTCGGGGAGTTCATGACGTAGGAGGTAGGCAAGCAAAGGCTCAGTCCATGGTGCGATTATGGCCATGACCTCATGAGCCGAAGCAGTCTCTTCAAATGTCGAGCCGCCGATGATGTCGTCGTCTGGCTCGATGGCCGGAGGGCCGATTTTCTCGGGCCCGTTGATCGCTGCATCCTGTTCTCCATTTTGCGACACAACGGATGGCTTGAAAAGCCGCTCTAGAAATGTGTTCTTAGGGACAGGGTCACGTTTAGCGCCTATACGGGCGAGGATATCCGCAGCTTGGTTACTGTCTCTAGAGACGTGGTGGAATTCTAACCCTTCAAACCGGACTGATATTCTTAAGACGACATTCCGGTATGCCGCCATTTTTGGGTCCTTGGCGTTGAACTCACCGTTGACTTGGGAGATGGCGAGGTTGGAATCTCCCCTCACCTCAAGCCGCCGAACACCCATTGAGGTCACCATCCCAAGACCATGCAACAGGGCTTAGTATTCGGCTGCGTTGTTGGAGTCTGTGTACATGATCTGTAGTACATACCGAATGGTGTCGCCCGCGGGGGACGTGAGGATTACTCCAGCCCCCAGTCCGGCCAACATTTTGGAACCATCGAAATACATTGTCCAGTGTGAGTACGTACTATATTCCTGGGGAAGTTCGGCTTCCGTCCATTCGGCCAGAAAATTAGCTAACACCTGAGATTTAATAGTGCGGCATGGCTTGTACACAATTTCAAAGGGCAGGAGCTCTATTGCCCATTTGGCGATGCGGCCCGTGGCGTCCCTATTATTGATAATATCATTTAGGGGTAATTCGGATGCCACGGTGACCGAACAGTCTTTTTTTTGACCAGGTGACCGAACACTCTTGAAAGTAGTGTCGGAGTTTGCAGGATGCCATAAAAACTGTGTAGGCGATCTTCTGATAGTGTGGATACCAAGATTTACACGGGGTGAGTACTTCTGAAACGTAATAAACAAGCTTTTGCACCTTGAACTTGTGTCCTTCTGCCTCTCGTTCTACCACGAGGACAGCGCTCACAACCTGGTTTGTCGCTGAGATGTATAGCAACATGGGCTCGGCTATGCCAGGTGCTGTCAAAATGGGGTTGCCTACTAGTAGAGTCTTTATCTCCTCAAGTGCGGTAGTTTTCTCATCCGTCCATTCGAAGTTTTTGGTCTTTTTGAGCAATTTGTAGAGCGGCAGGGCCTTTTCGCCGAGGCGAGAGATGAAGCAACTCAAGGCTGCAACACAACCGGCCATCTTCTGGACGTGTTTGCGTTCTGTGGGTATTGCCAGTTGGGACAAAGCTCGGATTTTAGCTGGATTGGCTTCTATCCATCTATGGGAGACAATGAATCCGAGCAGTTTTCTGGCGGGGACTCCGAAGACACATTTATCTGGGTTAATACATGTTCTCAAGTTTTCGAAGGTGCTATGGAGGTCATCGACCAACTGACCGGCATGTTTAGTCTTAATGACCACATCATCCATGTAGGCTTCAACTGTTTTACCTATTTGGGTTTCCAGGCACATTTGAATCATGCGCTGATATGTTGCACCTGCGTTTTTTAACCCGAAGAGCATTGTGTTGAAGCAGAATGGCCCATAGGGTGTAATGAACACGGTTGCTGGCTGATCAGACTCCTTCATCTTGATCTGGTGATACACCGAGTAGGCGTCAAGAAAGCATAGCGAGTCATGTCCGACAGTGGCGTCGATGATCTGGTCTATTCAGGGCAGAGGGAAAGGATCCGGGGGGCAAGCCTTGTTGAGGTCTTTGAAGTCGACGCACAACCACCAGGATTTGTCATTTTTAGGTACCATGACCAGATTTGCCAGCCAGTCGGGGTGTTTGATTTCTCTGATGAATCCGGCTTCAAGTAGTTTAGCTAATTCTTCCCCCATGGCTTGACGCTTGGGTTCCGAAAATCGGCGGAGCGTCTGTTTCACTGGCTTGAGCCCTTAATTATGTTTAGACTGTGCTCTGTCAGTCTGCGTGGGATACCTGGCATGTCCGATGGGTGCTAGGCAAATATGTCCCAATTTCCACGCAGGAATGCGCGCAATGCCTCATCGATCTCTGGGTCCAGCTGGGCTCCGATGGTCGTTGTTTTATTGGGGTCCGTCGGGTGCACTTGGAACTTGACGGTCTCCTCAGCTGGTTTGAAGGATGTAGACTTGGGTCTTTTACTGAGGGTGACATCATCCCTATCCACTACTGTACGTAGTGTGGTCACCTCTTCGGCTGCGAGAGCCTCGGATAGTGCCTCGAGGGCCAGCGATGCCATTTTGTTTTCGGCTCGGAGGGCTCTGTCTGGGTTACTGGTTATTGTTATCACATCATTGGGCCATGGCATTTTGAGTTTCATGTACCTGTAATGAGGTACGACCTGAAACTTTGAGAATGTGTCACTCCCCAATAGGGTGTGGTATCCGCTGTGGAAGCGTACAATGTGGAAGAGTAGTTCTTCGGTCCTATAGTTTGTTGGAGTGCCGAACACTATGTTAAGTGAGATTCGTCCGGAGCAGTGTGCCTCCTTGCCGGGGATGATTCCCCGAAATGTAGTGTAGCTTTGTTCGACTCGAGATCTATCGAATTGCATCTTGTCGAGGGTATCCTTGTAAATGAGGTTTAGGCTGCTGCCTCCATCCATAAGTACCTTGGTTCATCTGAAGCCGTCCACGATAGGGTTGAGGACTAATGCGGCGGGTGCTCTGATGGATTGTGTCCTTGGTTCATCCTCTGCGCCGAAGGTGATTGGGGTGTCCGTCCAGGAGCTTGTTGCTGTGACCTAGTGGACTTGGCTGAGCTCTCAAAGGGCTCTTTTCCTCTAATTGTTCGAGGAGAAGGTTTCGTAGATGGTTAAGACGTTATTATCATTGGATGGGGCTGTTTCTGATCCTCTACTGGGGGTTTGAAGGCGAAGTATGGCTTCGCCACTTTTGGCGACCTGTCTAACAACCCAACAGGCTCGAAGTCTATGAGTTGGATTTGTGTTTAGTAGGGCCGAGTGTATGGGACACGACTTGTACAACAGTTCATCCAGGACCAATCTAGGTCCGGCGAGGGATCTGTTTCTCTTTTTAGCAGGCTCGTGTTCGTGCGACCGCTATGCGTGCGCGCGCTGTTCCTGGATTGTACTTGACTGTTCGGCGTGGTTTGACTCCACGCGCATTTGTTGTTCTTTCCAGGTGCTCTCCATGGTGCAGTATTTGAAGGAAATATGCCCTAGAGGCAATAATAAAGTTGTTATTTTATATTTCCTTATTCATGATAAAGGTTTATTATTCATGCTAGAATTGTATTGATCGGAAACCTAAATACATGTGTGAATACATAAACAAACACCGTGTCCCTAGTGAGCCTCTACTTGACTAGCTCATTGATCAAAGATGGTTAAGGTTTCCTAACCATGGACATGAGTTGTTGTTTGATAACAGGATCACATCATTAGGAGAATGATGTGATGGACAAGACCAATCTGTTAGCTTAGCATAATGATCGTTCAGTTTTATTGCTATTGCTTTCTTCATGTCAAATACATATTCCTTTGACTATGAGATTATGCAACTCCCGGATACCGGAGGAATGCCTTGTGTGCTATCAAATGTCACAACGTAACTTGGTGATTATAAAGACGCTCTACAGGTATTTCCGAAGGTGTTTGTTGAGTTGGCATAGATCGAGATTAGGATTTGTCACTCCGAGTATCGGAGAGGTATCTCTTGGCCCTCTCGGTAATACACATCATAAGCTTGCAAGCAAAAAACTAAGGCATTAGTCACGAGGTGATGTATTACGGAACGAGTAAAGATTCTTGCCGGTAACGAGATTGAACTAGGTATGAAGATACCGACGATCGAATCTCGGGCAAGTAACATACCGATGGACAAAGGGAATTACATATGTTGTCATAACGGTTCGACCGATAAAGATCTTCGTAGAATATGTAGGAGCCAATATGGGCATCCAGGTTTTGCTATTGGTTATTGACCGGAGAGGTGTCTCGGTCATGTCTACATAGTTCTCGAACCCGTAGGGTCCGCACGCTTAACGTTCGTTGATGATATAATATTATATGAGTTATGTGATTTGGTGACCGAATGTTGTTCGGACTCCCGGACGAGATCACGGACATGACGAGGAGTCTCTAAATGGTCGAGAGGTAAAGATTGATATATAGGACTATGGTATTCGGACACCGGAAGTGTTTCGGGGGTTACCAGGTACTTATCGGGTCACCGGAAGGGGTTCCGGGCACCCCCGGCAAAACATATGGGCCTTATGGGCCAAGAGGGGAAACACTCCAGCCACAAGGGGCTGGTGCGCCCCCCATATGGGCCGGCCTAAGGAGGAAAAGTAAAGGGGAGAAGGGAAAGGAAAGTGCGGATTAGGATTCCCACTTCCTTTCCTCTCCCCCCCTTTTCCTTCCCCCTTGGGAAAACATGGTAGGGGGGCACAGGGCAAGGCAGGGCCCCTAGGGGGCCGGCGGCCAGCCCTAGGGGGCGCCCTGGCCTCTCCCCTCCCCCTCCAACCTATATATATGTGGGAAGGGGGCGCCTAGCACACCCCAGACAATTGTATAGCCGTGTGCGGCGCCCCCCTCCACCGTTTACAACCCCGGTCATATTTTCGTAGTGCTTAGGCGAAGCCCTGCGGAGATCACTTCACCGTCACCGTCACCACACCGTCGTGTTGACAGAACCCATCTACTACCTTGATGTCTTGCTGGATCAAGAAGGCGAGGGACGTCACCGAGCTGAACGTGTGCAGAACGCGGAGGTGCCGTGCGTTCGGTACTTGATCGGCTGAAGCGCGAAGAAGTTCGACTACATCAACCGCGTCGTGAAACACTTCCGCTTACGGTCTATGAGGGTACGTAGACACACTCTCCCCCTCGTTGCTATGCATCTCCTTGGATAGATCATTGCGTGTGCGTAGATTTTTGTTTTGTTTTCCATGCAATGTTTCCCAACAGTATTTGCATACCAGTTATGTTAACTCGGTGAAGCTTTGTACGTGGCGACGGGCGAAGGCGTTCAGGACTCCTTCGTCCCGGCAATTAGACCGAAAAGCTGAAATTTCTTCTTGATCGTAGCAATATGTCATCTTGTTTTTAACCAGGAGGAATCTAGCCCAACAGTGATGGACCGTTTCTCCGGGTTGCTGCTTAACTTATATTAGGTCCCATCCCGATTCCGGGGAATATTCCTCGTGGGTGGTGGGTGGGAAAAAATTGAGTGCTCCATCTGTGGCGTATTCGGAGCTTTAGCGGCGGCGCGGGGCACCTCTAGGGTGTTCAATATCCTGAGTTCAGATTCTGAATTGTCCAGGCCAGGCGGCATAGATTCGAGATCGCATTGCAGATTGGGGTCTAGTCCCGGGCTTTCTTCGGGGTGGAAGTCAGATCCCTGGCTCGAGGCCTGAGCGAGGTCGTTGCCAATAGGGATATAGTTCGTTTTCAGTTTCGGTGACCGCGCTCCTTTGGCCACTTCCTCAATTGTGACAACAAGTTCTGTGATAGGCGGTTTGCGATTTCCCTATCATCGGGTCTGAGCCCAATCTGGTCATAAACCGAGGGCTGGCCGTTGGAGATTCCCATGGCGCGAATCCGGTCTAGTGCACTATTTAGTGATGAAAGATCTGCAGGATCCATGCTCCTCGAGTATTCAGGGTTTACCCGCAGAACGGGCTCCCGAGCTTCGTACGCGAAGACATACCATGGGTTGAAGCCGGATCCGTAGTGTGGAGAGTGAGTCTGGCCAGGGAGGATCCTGGTGGCCTGCCCTGAGGCTATGTTGAGCGTGAGCCGCGGGCGGGCCATTGTCGTGGGAAACCACGGCCACCTATGTGGCCATCAACCCCTTTTGGTTCGGCGGGGGGGATGGGCACGTTGCACAAAGAGCAGAGAAGCGTCGCGCAGCACGACAGAGATCACACGGGCAGTCTTTATCCAGGTTCGGGCCGCCATGAGGCGTAAAACCCTACTCCTGCTTTGGTGGATTGATGGTGGATAATGGTGGTGCTTGTAGCACACTCGCCCGGCAAGGTTGCTCTGGGGGCGAGTGTGGCTACGCGCGTATGGATATGCGAGGATCCAACCCTTTCTACGGTCGCCATGGGCCTCCTTTTATAGATTAAGGGGTCACCACAGTGGCAAATTGGTCTTTGCGTACTGATTAGATAGCTAATAGTACTATCATATCTAACTCTGCAGGCTGACAGAGCGCATTAAATGCGCCGCTCAGTGTCACATCATATCTCGCCCGGCAGGCCCTGCCGGGCTGTTTTGCCATCTTTACGCCTGCTCGCTTGACATGTCTCAGGACGGGTGTCGTATGGAGGTGTTTGCTGTAGGAAGTGGCTGCCATGTGGCAAAAAGCAGCCACTTAGTCACCTTGGAGCTCGACACCGCTTTGATTACTGACTTACGTCACTTGTGAGGTGGAGCGGTGGAGTGGCTTGCCTCCGCCAGTCCCGGCAGGCCTGCCGGGATGATCTGGGAGCTTGCTTCCGGGTCAAAAACCCAACCCTGCTAGGCTCGCCTGCCCGGCAAGGTAGGTCCTTCCCTTAGCGATGCCTTGTTCCTCTGGCTCACCATGGCCTTCTTGACTTGCACTTGGATCCTTCAAAGGAATTGATCCTCCTTGCTTGGTCTGATCTTGGTCTTGTAATCTTGTCTCTAGCCTGTGCACAGTCCGTGCAATGGACCCAGGGTCTGTTGCACCGACAGGAGCCCCCGGGCCTGGCACGGACGCGTCGCTGGGCGTCGTCGGGGTAGGCCCTAACCAGTGCACAGGTAGAAATGTAAGGGCGGCTCCGCCCCTTGAGATCTTCTTTGCTTCTTCATTAACCTGAGCTCGGGTCAGTTTCCAGTTTTCCCGCGCGCCGTGCAACGCTAATTATGGTGGGGCCATTCTTGTAATGGCCCGTGAATGACTTTAACGCACGGGCGGGTAACTGCCAATTCACCCTTCCCACCACGCCCTTATCCTCAGCCACGTATGCCGCATGCATTGAGTGGAGTAGGTAAATGTAGGCGCGTGATGCGGGAGAGCATCAAGGCAGGGGCCCGGTCTTCTTGGATTGGTGGAGGAGGACGGCGGGTACTCGTCGGGGAATCAGCCCCCACCCCCAGCTCGCCTATAAAAGGAGGAGCGGGGGAGAAGCGGAGGCATTCATCCACGTCCCACTCCTCCTTCGTCTTCTGTTTCTTTTGGGTATGCTGAAAGGAAGAGCCTGGGGCCAGCCCCCAGGCCCTAGCTTGGAGTTTTGTGTGAGCCCCATGGGGGCTCTCGGGCGGCGCGGCGGTAGCACCGGAGGTGGCGACTCTGGTGTTCTTGTCGCCGGGTCGCCCGTGGCTTCAACTTTAGTGAGAGGCAACGCAAACGACACCATGCCGAGGCCCATAATGGGCAGAAGGTGTGATAGTCGATTGCGGCCTATCCCCCCTTTTCCTGTGGCGTTGGAGGGAGGTTGCAAAAATGGTTCACCATTAGTGAGGGCGGACCCTATCTCCCCGTACTCTGCCCATCCAGCGCATGGGAGAGCTTCTAGTCCTTGTGCACGCTTCCTTAACGGGCGGGGCCTTCGTGTCGCCGGGCCGTCAGGGACGCCCATGCTCTCTGTGGGGGTCTCCTGGGCCGCGCGGTGTTCGCATCGAAGGTGGCGGCAACCCACGACGCGTCAAGAACAGAGCCGACCGTTCCGACGAGTCGTGTTTGCCGGTGACTCCGTCTGAGTTCCCGGCAGTGCCACCGTCTGCGCCTGCCCTCCGGTTTCTTCCTCTTAGCCCGTCGACGGTGTTCTCCTAATCCTTGGGAGGCACCGAATCCAGGCCTGCCTTCCGCCTTTTCCGTTCCTTCGTGCGATTTCATGAAGGAGATGGACAAGGGCAAAGGCATCACGGGGCACTTATCTTTTTTTCAGTCTTAAGTCTGTAGGCACTTGCCAAATTTTAGTTCAAATAATGTAATCTCTTGTATCCATGTTTATGTTCCGTGAGATTTGTACTTGTTGATCAGCATATTAATGAAAAAGATAAGCTTTCCCGGGCACTTGTGCATGTATGATATCCATGTAGAGGTGAAACGCCTCCATACTTTCACATAAACAAGTAGATCCCGGTAAGCTACCTTGCCGGCACCCCATAGGACTGCTGCCGTGAGGCTGAACCTGCCGGGTGCAGAACCTATTGGGAGAGACCAGCCCCCCGCCAACCCCTTTAGCCAAAGGCCACTACGACCATCCTGACCAAAGTAGCGTTCGTGCCAGTAGATGGGAGCACCTTTGTTTCCGAGGCGGCGAGGTTTTCGTATGCACAAGTTCTACTCATGGAACATGCGTGGATAAGAGATGGAACTTATCTGTTTGGCTTGCCGGAGATCGGAGTGTTGGCTTGTCTTCGCATCCTCTTCCTAGGACTAAGTCCACGGCAGGAGCCTGCAGTTTATGCAAATGAAGATGATGCCAGATGCAATCTACCTACATGATCATGCAACCTATCTACATGAATCATGCAATGCTTATGAAATGCTTATGCATGCATGCAACTTGTCGGGGGCCCCCAGCGCTTCATTTATTTCTCTGTTGGTCAGGGTCTGCGCCTGGCTTTGTACAAGGGGTTACATGCAGCTGAGGCAAGGCCTGTACAAAAGGGTGGCTACCGGGCAGGGCCCGACAGCCTCGCCTTACGGGTAGAACTTGCGGAGATGCTCAATATTCCATGAGTTTTGCAATTGAATGCTATCTCCGATCTCCAGACGGACCGCGCCAGGTCTGGTGACTCGTACTACCCGGTAAGGGCCTTCCCACTTTGGCGACAGCTTGTTTGTACCCTTGGCGGACTGAATGCGCCTAAGGACAAGGTCGCCTTCCTCAAAACACCGGGCATGAACCCTGCGGCTATGATAGCGACGCAGGGCTTGCTGATAGCGTGCAGCACGCGTAGCAGCCCGGAGACGGTTCTCCTCGAGAAGCACGGCGTCGTCACGCAAGTGCTGTTCCTGCGCTACTTCATCGTTGGCAAGCACTCGAGGTGACCCATAAATGAGTTCCGTGGGGATAACTGCTTCTGCCCCATAGACTAGGGAGAAGGGAGTCTACCCGGTAGCTCGGTTTGGTGTCGTTCTGAGGGACCAAAGAACCACCGGCAGCTCATTGATCCATTGCCTGCCGTGCTTCCGTAGCTTATCAAACGTTCTCATCTTGAGTCCTCGCAACACTTCAGCGTTCGCCCTCTCAGCTTGTCCATTGCTTCTGGGATGTGCGACAGATGCAAATGAGATCTTGCTTCCGTGGGCATGAACATATTGCATGAAGGCGCGGCTCGTGAACTGGGTGCCGTTGTCGGTGATGATCCGGGCAGGGACCCCGAAGCGGCACACCAATCCTTTCAAGAACTTGATAGCTGACTGAGCAGTTGCCTTTCTCACGGCATCTACTTCCGTCCACTTTGTAAACTTGTCGATTGCAACGAACAAGATTTCAAAGCCCCCGATAGCTCGGGGGAAAGGGCCGAGGATATCGAGCCCCCAGACCGAAAATGGCCATGACAAAGGGATTATCTGGAGTGCTTGGGCAGGCAGATGGATATTTTTGGAATGGAACTGACAGGCTTCACACTTGGTGACGAGCTCAACCGCATCTTGGAGGGCTGTGGGCCAATAGAATCCGTGCCGGAATGCTTTCCCAACCAGATCCAATGTGGGAGCCGCACATGCCTTTGTGTATCTCTGCCAGCAGTTCCTTTCCTCCTTCCCGGTAAATGCACTTCAATTTCACACCGTTGGGCCTTCTTCTGTATAGTGTGTCATCGACAAACTGATACGTACTGGCCCTCTGTGCTACTCTTTCAACTTCTTCTTGCTCTTCGGGAAGTTCTCCGGTTTGGAGGAAATGGACTATGTGCCTTGCCCAAGTTGGATCCTGAGGCTCGGCAATGAGGACTAGCTGCACCTCCTCATTCGTGGGGGCGCATTCCTTGACTGCGGGGACCAGTGGCCCGGCAGGAGGGTGCAGCCCGGCAAGCAAAGGGGAGTTGTTTCCGGCAGGGTCCCTGCCAGGAGCCCCGAAAGGCTCTACCGGGAGAGTCTTACCGGAGTCCAATTTCCTCCTCTTTCGGGCCATTGTTGTCGGGGATACGGAGGGCTGAGTAAGCTGGAGAACAAAAGTCCCTGGTTCCACAGGAAGCTTCTGCGCAGTGCACTTTGACAGGTGATCAGCAATGCTGTTTTCGGCACGGGGTACGTGCTCTGTTTGCAACCCGTCAAAGCGCTCCTCCAATCTTCTCACTTCCTCGACGTATGCCTCCATCAATGGTCTTTGGTAATCCTTGTTGACTTGTCTCACCACCAGTTGTGAATCTCCTCAAATGATCAGCTTCTTGATTCCCAATTCTGTGGCAATTCTGAGCCCGGCAAGAAGCCCTTCATATTCTGCTATATTGTTGGTTGCCTCCTCCCGGGGAAAGTGCATCTGGACGACGTACCTCAGGTGCTCTCCAGTGGGAGCCACGAGAAGCACGCCAGCCCCTGCACCTTGTAGGAAGAAGGCACCATCGAAATACATGATCCATTCTTGGGGCGCTTCCTTGCCGGGGATAACTGTTTCCTATTCTTCTTCTTCAGGGGTTGGCGTCCATTCTGCTATAAACTCTGCCAACGCCCTGCTCTGGATTATTGATGTGCTTTCAAACTTCATGCCAAAGCTGGATAACTCCAATGCCCACTCCACTATCCTGCAGGTGGCCTCTGGGTTTCGAAGTATCCTTTGCAACGGGAAGCGGGTGACAACCGTGATCTCATGGGTTGGAAGTAGTGGCGCAGTTTCCTTGAGGCCATGACAAGGCCAAAGATCAACTTTTGCACTCCAGAATACCTGGATCTAGCCCCTACAACAGGGAGCTGACGAAGTATACTAGGCGCTGCACCACCTTCTTCCTTGCCATGTCCTCGGGGTTGCTTTCGCTGCCGTGCTCTTCTTTGTCCTAATCCATATCTGGCCTTGCCGGGCCGCTCTCTTCCTCTTCCCTGGGTGGGACACTTGCTGAGGTGGCTTCTTCTTCCACTTCTCGCTGTGCTACTAGGGCTGCACTAACCACTTGATTAGTTGCTGCTAGATATAGCAGTAACGGCTCTTGTGGTTTGGGTGCGACCAAAGTAGGCACAGAAGACAAGTAGGCCTTCAAATCCTGTAGTGCTACATCTGCTTCCGGGGTCCACTTCATGGGTCCTGCCCTCTTCAAAATCTTGAAGAACGGCAAGGCACGCTCGACAGATTTGGAGATGAATCTGCTAAGCGCGGCAACACATCCTGTCAAACGCCTCACATCCTTAACCGTCTTGGGTGACTGTATCTGCTCAATAGCCTTGATCTTATCGGGGTTGGCCTCTATCCCATGGTGGGACACAAAGAAACCAAGTAACTTGCTGGAGGGAACGCCAAACACGCACTTCTCTGGATTCAGCTTCAAGTTGATCTTGCGCAGATTAGCAAATGTCTCTTCTAAATCCTGGATGAGGGTTGATCTGTCCTTGTTCTTGACCACAATATCATCCATATAGGCTTCAATGTTCCTGTGCAACTGTGGTTCAAAGCCAGTCTGGACAGCTCTTGCAAAAGTGGACTCGGCACTCTTCAACCCGAAAGGCTTGCGCACAAAGCGGTATGTGCCGCATGGGGTGATGAATGAGGTCTTTTCTTCGTCTTCCTTCGACATAAAAATCTGATGGTATCCAGAGTATGCATCCAGAAAAGAGAGCAACTCACATCCTGAAGTAGAATCCATGATCTGGTCGATGCGCGGCAAGGGAAATGGGTCCTTTGGGCATGCCTTGTTCAGATCCGTAAAATATATGCAAAGCCTCCATTTTCCATTAGCCTTGCGCACAACCACTGGGTTTGCTAACCATGTTGGATGCAGTACTCCTCTGACCAAACCAGCTGCTTCAAGTTTCTTGATTTCCTTGGCAATGAACTACTGCCATTCCAAGGCCTGCTTCTGAACCTTCTGCTTGACGGGCCGGGCATGTGGGCAGACATCAAGGTGGTGCTTGATTACCTCCCTGGGAACACCGGGGATATCAGATGGTTGCCAGGCAAACACATCGATATTCGCCCGCAGGAGGGCAACGAGCGCTCTTTCCTATTTGTCATCAAGGGTGGTGCTAATAGTGAAAGTACCATCAGCGCCAGCCAGCCCTGCCATGATCTTTTTCAATTGGGGTGGAGTAGCCTTGGGTCTCTTGCTGTTGGAACTCTTTGGCGTGTCATCAATAGGCACGGCACATTCCACAGAGGTATGCTTCCCGGATTCCTTGCCAGTGCCTCTGCTATGCTTTTCTTTGGCGGGAACTGTGGCTTCCGCGACCTCTGCCGCGACCGCATCCCGGTACATTTTATCCACGCAAATAATTGCGTCTTTCTTGTCTGACGGAACGGAAATGACGCCCATCGGCCCTGGCATCTTCAAGGTGTTGTAGGCATAGTGGGATGCTGCCATGAATTTGGCCAGGGCCGGGCGCCCAAGGATCCCGTTGTACGGTAGAGGGAGGTCAACCACATCAAACACAACTTTCTCAGTACTGTAGTTCAACTCCCCTCCAAATGTCACTGGCAACGTAACCTTTCCCTTAGGACGGATCCTACCGAGATTGACTCCTTGAAACGTGCCTGTGGCCTTAAGTTCTTCTTCTGCTATCTGGAGTTTGCTGATAACCTTTGAGGAAATCAGATTCAACCTGGCCCCACCGTCAACCAGCATCTTTGTGACCTTGAGGTTGCAAATTGTTGGTGAGACCAACAATGGCAAGCACCCTACCGCAGTAATGCGGTCGGGGTGGTCATCTTCATCAAAGATGATGGGCGTGCGTGACCACTTGAGCGGCTTCCGAGAATCTGCCGCTGGCTCCATGGCATTGACTTCACGCGCCCACTGTTTAAGTTGGCGGTGAGAGGAGTGCAAAGATGCACCCCCGTCAATGCACATGGCGTCAGTGGCCTTCTGGAATTCCTGCTCGCTGGTTTCCTCTTCATTCCCTCCATAACTCTCGTTATTGTAATCCTCCTTCTCTCGGCCCTTGGCGGGTTTCCCTTGGTTCCGAGGAGCCTTGCCGGGGCGATTTGCTTCGCCACCCCGGCCCTTCCCACCAGCGCCATTCTGACCTTTTTCCTTATCACGCTTCTCATACTCAGCCCTCTGCCTCTTGACGAGCTGCTCAACTTGATAACACTCCTGGAGATCATGGCCCTTGGTCCGATGAATCTTACAGTATGGCCCATCACCTTTCCAAGCTTTCTCGGCAGCCGCCGCCTCTCGGCAGTCAGCGCATGCGGTAGCCTCCTTGCTGGGGGCTTCAGACTTGGCCTTCTTGCCGGTACTAGGCGTGCCTGACCCCTCAACAGCCATCACTGTCTTATCCTTGCGCTTCTTGTTGTGCTTCTTGTTCTTCTTCTTACTGATGGTTTCATCGTCATCTTCTGAGTCGATGTTGACGCAATTTTCCTCTCCAGGAAGTTTCCTCCCCTCGTCCACCCGGGCACACTTGTCCACCAAAGTGTAGTGCTCCTTCACAGTGGGCAACCGAACGTTCATCTTGGAACGTATCCTGCGGTTGTGCACGTTGGATTGGAAGGCAACTATCACGGCAGCTGGGTGGATATCTGGGATATTTCTGTGGACTCGACTGAATCTCTGCAAGTACTTCCGCAGAGTTTCTCCTTCTTTCTGCCGGAGAAGCTGTAAGTCGCTGGGCCGCCCTAGTTCTTGATGGCCACCCGTGAAGGCACCAATGAACTCGTGGCACAGGTCAGCCCAGGTCGAAATGGAGTTCTCCGGCAGGTGCATCAGCCAAGATCTCACATTTGACTTGAGGGCCAAAGGGAAGTAGTTGGCGAACACCTTCTCATCTCTTCCCCCGCCAGCTTGAACAGCGATGGTGTAGATGCTCAAGAACTCTGCCGGGTTTAGTCTCCCATCATACTTCTCAGGTATCTCTAGCTTGAACGTGCGAGTGGACGGCCAACGGACTTGCCGCAGCTCACGGGTGAAGGCAGGGCACCCAACCTCGAAAGGCAGGCACCCGCCATCTCCGAGCGTGTGCTCGTCGACGTCGGGGCCATCGCACCCATTGGACCGGCGGGGGTTGTCGCGGCGCCGCTCGTCGATGAAGCACGCGCCTTCCCTTCGCCTGCCCTCCGGGGCACGCTGTCGGCCTTGACACGCTCGAGGATCTGACGAGGCCACCGAGATGTCATCGGGCGCCTGAACTTGCAGATCCTGGGCGGCTTGCCATGGTGGGGATTGCACCATGAGGGTGGCCCCTCCTGCACGACCAGCCGCATGAGCTGTCGTTGCTGCCTGGGAAGGCCGTGGCGGTCCGGCCCGCTGTGATCCTTCCGCCTCGGCAAAACCAATCAAACTTTGGATGGTGGCATGTCACTCATCCATCTGGTCCGCCGGCGATGGAAATCTCAACAGCAGTTGGGCTTGCGCCATGGCTTCTGAGGCAGTGCTTGGCATAGGTGATGACGATGTAGATCGTAGTGTCACTCGGCTCCTGACGTTGCCGGTGGCGACTGCGCCGCGCCCTTGCTGCTGTGAACCAGCCATTTGGACGGCATGGTGACGCGACGGAGGCGCCTGAGGGCCAGCGGCTCCATTGTGCACAGTAGCTGGGTCAGCCCGTCCCGAGGGTGGCGCGTGCCCTACGGTCATGCCCGCAGTGGTGGCGGCCGGAGGGTTGCGATTTGCCCCAGAACGAGCACCATCACTGCGGCTGTGCCCGTTGGCGAGTAGAAGGGGTTCAGGCGGAACGATCCCTCCATCCGTACCTTGTGGAGCATAGGCGTCGGGATGTTGATGATGCTGTCCTTCCCCGGTACCTCCCGTTCCTGGTTCGGCTGTGGGGGAGGTGGTGACGGCGCCGCCTGCGCCAACCACGTCCCCGCAGCATCCACACCCTCGTGAGCCCCCGTGTTCCCTGCGGCATCGGCGGTCGCGGGCGGCGGAGCCTTCGAGGTGGATGGGTGATTTGCAGCCCCGGGCTTCCTCTTGGGCGCCATAGTCGATGACGCCGTCGACGACGAAAAATGTCAATGAAGATGACACGTAGCGTACGCTCTCGGTTTCGCGCAAGTGATCCCCCTACCTGGCGCGCCAAAGATGTCGTGGGAAACCACGACCACCTATGGGGCCATCAGCCCCTTTTGGTTTGGCGGGGGGATTGGCACGTTCCACAAAGAGCGGAGAAGCATCGCGCAGCACTTCAAAGATCACACGGGCAGTCTTTACCCAGGTTTGGGCTGCCGTGAGGCGTAAAACCCTACTCCTGCTTTGGTGCATTGATGGTGGATAATGGTGGTGAATGTAGCACACTCGCCCGGCAAGGTTGCTCTGGGGGCGAGAGTGGCTATGCGTGTATGGATATGTGAAGATCCAACCCTTTCTACGGTCGCCATGGGCCTCCTTTTATAGATTAAGGGGTCACCACAGTGGCAAATCGGTCTTTGCGTACTGATTAGATAGCTAACAGTGCTATCATATCTAACTCTGTAGGCTGACAGAGCGCATTAAATGCGCCACTCAGTGTCACATCACAGCTCGCCCGGCAGGCCCTGTCGGGCTGTTTTGCCAGCTTTGAGCCTGCTCGCTTGACACGTATCAGGACGAGTGTCATATGGAGGTGTTTGCTGTAGGAAGTGGCTGCGATGTGGCAAAAAGAAGCCACTTAGTCACCTTGGAGCTCGACACCGCTTTGATTACTGACTTGCATCGCTTGTGAGGTGTCGGATTTCGGGTTCCGCGAGCCCTTGAGAGGTTCGAACTCTGGGTTGCGTGCGAAGAACTTGTCCTCCTCAGTCTGCCTACTCGCTAAACTCGCAGCCTAGCTTGACGAACTGTAAGGGAAAGGGACACAACAGTTTACCCAGGTTTGGGCCACCTTGCGGTGTAAAACCCTACTCCTGCTTTGGGGTGGATTGGCCTCGAGGGGCTGAGGATGAACTAGTACAGTGGTGAACAGCCTCAGGAGGAGAGGTGTTCTTGAGCTCGAGTGAGCTGGTGGAGTGAGGGTGATCTGAATGATCCGTCCGCAGGTCCGATCCCTCTCTACGATGGTGGCTAAGTCCTATTTATAGTGGCCTTGGTCCTCTTCCCAAGTGAAGGCGGGAAGGGATCCCACAACGGCCAAATTCGAAGGGAGACAACTAGTACATGCTATCCTGACAAAAGTAGTCTTCGCCTGCAAAAGCCTTTGGTTGTGAGGCTATGGTGGGCTCGGTGATGACCTCCATCCTGCCGTCCTGGCGGTCTTGGTCTTGTTGCACGGGAATGGAAACCTTTGGCTGATTCCTCGGGACTCCGCGCCTGCGCTTGCCTCCTTAGCACCAAAGAGGAAACTGGTACACTACGCCCGCTGGCGCCTGCCTGGCCTTGGTTGTCATGGCTCACGTCATCCGGACCTCATGAGGTGAGGCTTGCATAGAACTCTCCGCTCCTCAGGAGCCAGCCTGAGGAGGCCGCTCCGCGTGGGGGTCTTGGTGTCATCCACCTCACGAGGCTTGGCCCCTCGCGAGGGTCTTGAGTTGTTGTCGCTGAAGCTGGGCCATACCAGGCCATCGATGGAGCCACGCCATGGGCCGCAGGCAAGCAAGTCTGGGTATCCCCGTTCCCAGAATGCCTACAGTAGCCCCCGGGCCCAAGGCGCGCCTGAACTTGGCTTCGAGGCGAAGCCAAGGGGCAAGTGCGGAGCGTCGCGGGCCCTAATCGCGTGCGGCCTTGGTCGACGCGTGGCGATTGATGGGACGTGGGCGTCTCCGCTTCCCACGCTGCCTCGGCAACCGTTCGACTTAACAATAACCTGTTGCATGCAAAAAGATCATCATTACAGGAGATCGTGGAGGCCGGCGGTTGGCCTCCCTCTGGCTATAAATGGGAGGAGGGGTGGATCCCCCTGCTTATCTCTGTCTTCCCGCTGCTTGCTTCTTCTTCTTCCCTCTTGCCTCGCCATTTTGTCGAAGCACCATGGTGCCGGGGAGGAGGTTTTCGGCGGCGGAGAAAGGAAAGGCCCCCAAGGAGGGGCCCGACTCGCCGCCGCTGAAGAGAGGCCATGGGAGACCCCGAAAGCACGCAGCGACTCCGGCGGTGGCCCCTCGAGGGCGCGGGCGCGCTCCTCCGACAGCAGGCACCGCCTCCGGAAGCCGCGGTGGAGCTTCTTCCCGCGGCAAGGGCTGCCGCGGTCGGGGCTGCTTCGGGGATGAGGGGAGGCACGCGGTGGTCGTCCGGCCACCACGACCGCGCTCCCACTCAGCCGACGCACTCCCGGAGTTCGTCGTGTGGTCGGAGAGGCCAGCGGTCATCTGGCTCCAGCTGCCGTGCTCCTTCGCGAGCGCGCTGCCGGCCGGAGATCCTGGTGGCCTCTGGTTGCAGGCCGACGGCTACTGCAGCAAGGCCTCGTGGGTGGATGTCGAAGTCACCGCCGCCGGCAACGTGTTCCTGAACTGCGGGTTGCAGCCGTTTGCCCACGCATGCGGCCTGCATGGGAGGTGCACCCTCCACTTCAGGTACGACGGCGCCGCGACCCTCTACGTCAGGGTATTCGGGGAAGGCGGCCGGCGCCTGGGGTGCAGCCCGGATTGCGACAACGATGATGATGACGACGGTGACAGCGCAGTTGCTGGCAGTGAGCTTGCCCTTGGCGACGGCCGCGCCGGCTCCAGCAGCGGGGGCTCCTCTTCTGGGCAGAGTACGAGCGACGGCGACTACGACGAGTTGCCACGCCGCCGGGCTCGGACCAGGGAGGGCGACGAGCCGCATCGCCGGTGCACCCCGCTGAAACAGGAGGAAGACTCTGACTGAGCTTGGGTGCTGCCGGGGCCGAGCCTCAGGAGTTGCCGTAGTCGCGCAGCTTGCTTTTGTTTCTTTCTTCCTCCTGCATTGAAAGAAGTAGAGGGCCCTGTTTGGGCGTGTAATGAACCATGGCGCACGCGCCGCTATGCTATGCTTGTTGTTTTCATATCATGTTGTGATGTCATGTTTCTACTAGGTGCGTTTAGGGTAACTTAGCTCAATGTGCTCGCGGTAGACTTCCATGTCATGAGGGCATGCCTTTCTAGGGGCATCTTCCAAAGGCTTCCTTCTTGAAAACTCGGGAGTCGTTGAGCCTCGGGAGGCGTCATGTAGCTGCAGGGTTAGAAAACCTCATGAGGCGTCTCGTCCTACCTCGCACAAGCCCCTGAGCGTGGGTTGGTTGTAGCTAGTACACCGCATCGTGATGCCCGGAGCCATGGACTTAAGAGGGTGCGCATGCCCGTGAGCTCGTTCGAGGGCGTCACGTGAGGATTAAGGTGCCGAAGCTAGGGTACTGAGGCTTTGGAGAGGTGTGTTCGCGGGCGTGCCCCAGCGCACACACCTGCCCAGCCCCCGCGCGCGGGACGCGCGAGGAGGAGCGACGGGCAACTGCCACTCCTCCTGAGGCAAGAGCTGGAAGAGCGAACGGTGCAAGGAGAAGAAATTTCCCAACCCTCAAATGAAACGCGAAAAATCTCAAATTCCATTCAAGAAGCTGCAAACCAACTATAGAAAGCAAGCAAAAGAACAGCCGCGTCCAGAACCTATACTAGTCTTCTTGTCTTCCCACCAGCGCGGAGCATGGGGCCTCCACTAGGACGTGGGTGGGAGCCCCCGTGAGGCCCAGGGGCGGCGCTCAGGAGACTCCGGGGCGTGTACAGCCCCAACTCATTATTACGTGAGAGTGTCACGAGCGGAGATCTTCACGAGCGCATGGCCTTGGTCATGGGCGAGTTGAGGAACACTCCCCGCCCCCTGGGTAGGAATCCTACTCCGCGCATCCCTCGGCCAGCGTTGGGGCGTTCAGAAACCAGGACAGGACCAAGGGGCAAGGGGCCACGCGAGCGGTGGCGAGGGGGCTGTGGGCCTCCTCCGGGGGAGAGGGCTCGCCGGCGCCTTCTCCAGGAGAAGACCCGCTTCTGGCTTGCACAAACTAGCGAGTTGAGGAACACTCCCCGCCCCCTGGGCAGGAACCCCGCTCCGTGCATCCCCCAACCACCGTTCGGGCATCCGGAAACCAGGATAGGACCAAGGGGCAAGGGGCCACGCGAGCGGTGGCGAGGGGGCTGTGGGCCTCCTCCGAGGGAGAGGGCTCACCGGCGCCTTCCCCAGGAGAAGACCCGCTTCTGGCTTGCACACACCGGGGTGGGTGTGGCGCCACTCGTAGTCTGACTCCAGAGGTTCCTGTGAGTTAGTCGAGGGAAGAGAACATAGCACATAGAGGCGCCTGCTGTCCTGCCATTGATCTTTTCGCAAGAAGACGAAGGCACTGAGGATCCGGTGAGGTGACGTGCGCGGGGCGGGTCATGAGCCAGAGCTCAATCTCTCAGGTTTATCAACGCTGCAGGGACGGACCCGAGCACAGGCACCGTGCCAGCAGCCCCCGTTGCGGGGTGAGCAAAAGGCAGGTTAGCAACGCGCGGAGGTCGCGAGGGGCGACTCCGTAAATATTGAGATAGCAGAGGTAACGTCGATAACCATAATAGCACAGGTGAGCATACTGGTCTGGGGCACATGAAATAAAATGGTGCGACCGCGGGCCTAGCCCTGGCAGCTTGAGGATAATGCAGCCCGAGGGGCACCCCCAATTGAACAAACCAAAAAGAGTGTCACCTGGCACTGTTGCTGAAGAAGTGTTGGAGTAGCTGAAGACGTGCGCTGCAGAAGTCGCTCCTCATGAGCCGCCTAGGCCCTGAACCTCGGGAGGCTCTGGGGGCCCGGGGGGCTCGCGAGGATCCATCTCCTCCTCTAACAGGATCGCCTGGCTTCTGGCCTCATGAGCCGCCAGGACGCTCCGCATGTGGCGCTGGAATGTAGCAACCGCGCTCGACAAGCCCAAAGGCATGCGAACATAGCTGTGAGGGGGACCCTCGCACCGGCCAGTGCGGGACGGCCAGAAGTGCTCCTGAGATGCGGCCCTGTTGAGCCCTGGGATGTTGACGTAGACGCGCAGCTCGCTGTCCTCGCCGGGACAAGGAGCCGCGCCGGGTGGTGGGCAGTGGTCGCCTCGCATAGCTCTTGCCTCCTGAAGCTCCTCGATTGCCTTGGTGATGAACTCCTGAGCACCTGGCACCTGGCGCCTTGTACCCTCCTGGCGGAAGTGCGCGCTGAAGCATGCCTCCACATGGTGCCCGAGCGCCTCCCTCATGACGTTGGCCAGGTCAGGGGCCCTCCAGAGGAGAGCCCCCGAGCCCAGCCTGAGAGGGGCAACGGGCACGCCTTCCTATGCGAGAGAGGGAGGCGCCCCATCAGTGGGCGCAGGGCCTGAGGTGGTGCCGCTGGACACCCCGCTCTCCTGGGGTCCTTGGCGGAGTAGTTGCTTCTTCTTGGGGACAGCCTCAGGAGGGTAGACGGCACCTTCATCGTCTGGGTTCTCGACCGCCGCAGCCTAGTAGGCGCGCTCGAGAGAGCACACCGCGTCCTTCTCCTCGCAGGCGACTGTGATGATGTCGCAGCTCCCTGGCATCTTGAGGACATTGTAACCATGATGAGTCACCACCATGAACTTGGCCAGGGCCGGATACCCAAGGATGGCGTTGTATGGAAGGCGAATGTGGGCGACGTCGAAGTCGATGAGCTCAGTGCGGTAGTTGTCGCACTTGCCGAAGGTGAGAGGGAGGTGGACCTGCCGTATCGGGGTGGTGGAGCCGTCGGTCACTCCTGAGAAAGGCTTGGTAGGCTGCAGCTGGTCATAGGGCACCTGGAGTCGGTCGAATGTCTTGATGGAGAGAACGTTGAGCCCCGCACCGCCATCGATGAGAGTCTTGGTGACGAGCACGTTGCTGATGGTAGGCGAGCAGAGCATCGGGAGAGCGCCGGCAGTTGCCGCGCACTTGAGCTGATCAGATGAGCTAAAGGTGATGGTGCTCTTGGACCACCTGAGCGGACGCGTTGCCTCAAGCTTGGGGAGGGCCGTGTTCACCTCACGGGCAAATTGCTTGAAGATGCGATGAGATGCAGGGGCCTGAGCGCCGCCGAGGATGCAGGCGATGGCACGAGGCTCCTGGAAGCCCCCAGCCCCCTTTTCCTGGTGGTGGTCGTCATTCCTTCTTGGTGGTGGCGGCAGCAGAGGAAGGCCAACGTTGCCTTGAGGACGGTCCTCACGAGGCTGGTCCCTCCAGGGCCCCTCGTGAGGCTGGCCCTGCCAGCGGTCCTCACGAGGCTGATCGCGCCATTCTTGGCGGGGGTCGCGGCCGTCCCAGCGTCCTCCACCTCGGCCTCCTCCGCGGTCGTAGCCTCGGTCGCTGCGCTCGGGGCATCGACCGAGGTGCCCGTCGCGGATGGCCCTGAGCTCCTGTTAGTCATTGGTGTTGTGGCTGTGCACGTTGTGGAAGACGCAGAACGGGCGGCTGCCCTTGGATGACTCTGGGTGGTCGCAGCCGCGCTTCATTTCTGGTTCGGCCGCGAGCACGGCCGGTCCCTTGCGCTTCACATCCTTGGCTTTGGCCTTCTTGTCTTCTGGGCCAGCCCCTGGGAGCTCCAGGAGAGAGAGGCGACCTTCCTCAGCTCTAGCGAACTTGGTTGCCATGTTGAACATCTCCAAAGCCGTGCACAGGTCCTCATGTATGGTGAGCTCTTCCTTCATCTTGACGTCGCGGACGCCATCAGTGAACGCCGAGATGATGGCCTCGTCCGACACCTTGGGGATCTTGAGGCGGACACTGTTGAAGTGCTGGATGTACTTCTGCAAGGTCTCTCCTGGCTGCTGCTTGATGCACCGCAGGTTACCCGCAGCTGGTGGACGGTCGTGAGTGCCCTGGAAGTTGGCGACGAAACGCTCTCGCATTTCGTCCCAGGAGGAGATCAATCTCGCGGGCAGGTTCAGGAGCCACGAGCGCGTACCACCCTTGAGGGCCATGGGAAACCAGTTTGCCATAACCTTCTCGTCGCCGTTGGCTGCCTCGATGCTCAGCTCGTAGAGCTGCAGGAACTCGGCAGGGTTGGGGGTGCCGTCGTAGCGTGGAGGCAGGTCGGGCTTGAACTTCCCTGGCCAGACGACACTGCGTAGCTCCGGAGTGAATGTGCGGCAACCCGCTGTGGTCACGGGAGCCCGTCGTGGAGGTGGAGCCTGGTCTTGGCGCTCGCGCGCCACCGCTGCAGGCAGCACGCGGTCTTGACGTGGCGGTGCTGGGAGTGCACGAGCATCTTCTTGCGGCCGCTGCACCACCTGGCAGCTTTCCTCTTCATGCGCCAGCGCCTTGCGTGGCGGGTCGCGCCGCGGGGCCTCTCGCCTTGGCCTGAGGGCGACGTCTTGATGGGGAGGTGGAGGAGGTGCTCCGTGGGCCACGTCACCCGCAGCAGGCGGCGGGTGAGGCAGTGAGCGAGATGGTGCAAGAGAGTCCCCGGTGGCGCTGACAAGCTCGGCGATGCGGTCCAGCTAGTCTTCGTAGAGGTCGTCGATGGAGCGGTAGCACAGGAGCTCGCGCGCCATGAGCAACGCAGCCTGCGCGTTCGCCGGCCCGCGACGAGCATGAGACGATGAACCAGCCGGAGTCAGCGACGGGGTGGCAGTGCGCCCATCCCGCCGCACAGAAGGGTGCAGCGACGAAGCTTGCTGCTCGTGCCCCGCGAGGCCGGTGGCGGCGTTCGCCACTGGAGACGGGGGACGGTGAGGACAGCCATCACCCGCAGGCGCTGTCTGAGCGACGCGGGCGGCGAGGGCGGCCCGACGCTCAGCGCGAGCTCGACGAGCATCAGCCATGGAAGCGGTGGAACGGTGGTGGATCGACCGGTGGAAGACAGGCTCCGACGCACCCCTACCTAGGGCGCCAAATGTCGGATTTCGGGTTCCGCAAACCGTTGAGAGGTTCGAACTCTGGGGTGCGTGCGAAGAACTCGTCCTACCCAGTCTGCCTACTCGCTAATCTCGTAGCCTAGCTCGAAGAACTATAAGGGAAATGGACACAGCAGTTTACCCAGGTTCGGGCCAACTTGCGGTGTAAAACCCTACTCCTGCTTTGGGGTGGATTGGCCTCGAGGGGCTGAGGATGAACTAGTACAGTGGCGAACAACCTCAAGAGGAGAGGTGTTCTTGAGCTCGAGTGAGCTGGTGGAGTGAGGGTGATCTGAATGATCCGTCCGCGGGTCCGATCCCTCTCTACGATGGTGGCTAAGTCCTATTTATAGTGGCCTTGGTCCTCTTCCCTAGTGAAGGCGGGAAGGGATCCCACAACGGCCAAATTCGAAGGGAGACAACTAGTACATGCTATCCTGACAAAAGTAGTCTTCGCCTGCAAAAGCCTCTGGTCGTGACGCCGTGGTGGGCTCGGTGATGACCTCCGTCCTGCCGTCCTGGCGGTCTTGGTCTTGTTGCACGGGAATGGAAACCTTTGGCTGATTCCTCGGGACTCCGCGCCTGCGCTTGCCTCCTTAGCACCAAAGAGGAAACTGGTACACTGCGCCCACTGGCGCCCGCCTGGCCTTGGTCGTCATGGCTCACGTCATCCAGACCTCATGAGGTGAGGCTTGCATAGAACTCTCCGCTCCTCAGGAGCCAGCCTGAGGAGGCCGCTCCGCATGGGGGTCTTGGTGTCGTTCGCCTCATGAGGCTTGGCCCCTCGCGAGGGTCTTGAGTTGTTGTCGCTGAAGCTGGGCCGTACCAGGCCGTCGATGGAGCCACGTCGTGGACCGCAGGCAAGCAAGTCTGGGTACCCCCATTCCCAGAACGCCGACATGAGGTGGAGCGGTGGAGTGGCTTGCCTCCGCCAGCCCCGGCAGGCCTGGCAGGACGATCTGGGGGCTTGCTTCCACGGCAAAAACCCAACCCTGCTAGGCTCACCTGCCCGGCAAGGTAGGTCCTTCCCTTAGCGATGCCTTGTTCCTCTGGCTCACCTTGGCCTTCTTGACTTGCACTTGGATCCTTCAAAGGAATTGATCCTCCTTGCTTGGTCTGATCTTGGTCTTGTAATCTTGTCTCTGGCCTGTGCACAGTCCGTGCAATGGACCCAGGGTCTGTTGCACCGATAGTCATCGACAATGGTCATCATCTGGATTCGATCGAGCACCTTGTTTAACAAGGCGAGGCTAGTCGAATTGGTGTATGAGGATTCTTCGGTGTTGACCTCCGTCGCCACGGTGGGGTGAGGCACTAGTCCGGCCAGGGCGGAATCCAGGTCTTCGGATGTTGTCCTCGTGGCGAGGGTCACCGCCAAACATGTAGTGGAGAGGGCGAGTCTGATCGGGGCTGATTCCCATTCTTCGGATGTCAAACTCCTGTTAGGGCTTAAGGCCGGATCCTCGGTGAGGAGGAACGGTCCGAACGGGGCTGATTCCCGGTCTTCGGACAAAAGAACTGCACCCGAGCTCGAAGCTGATGGTGCGAAAAAGGCCGATCCGGAGATTAGATCAGAAAGAGGTCCCAAAGTTGATGCCTCGGGAGCCAAGGTCGTTCCTGGTGAGGCTGTGAAGCCAGTAAAGATCAGATCGCCCCGAGCGTCGGTGACATACTCGAAGTTGCCAAACCTGATCTGATGCTCAGGGGCGAAGCTGGCGACTTGGTTGAGATGGCCGACCGAGTCAGCGTGCAGGACAATGCTGCCGAACGCGAAAAGTTGTCCGGGGACAAAGATGTTCCCGGTGCTGATGCCGTCTTCGATGATCAGGTGAGCCATCGACCCTTTGGCAATCCGGCAGTGGAACTCTCAATGAAAGCAGCAATGTCGGTGTCGAAACCGGCGGATCTCGGGTAGGGGGTCCTGAACTGTGGATGTTGGATCGATGGGGAATAGTAGACGTGGGACACGATATTTACCCACGTTCGAGCCCTATCTAAGAGGTAAAACCCTACGTTCTGCTTGATTATATTGCTTGTGTATATGAGGATTACAGAGTGGATCTACCACGAGATCAGACGGACTAAACCCTAACTAGTAGGATGGGAATTGTTCTTCTAGCCTCTAGGGACTAAACCCTCTGGTTTATATAGACACCAGGGGTACTAGGGTTTATATATAGTCGGTTACATCAAGGGGAACACCTGATCTTCCATCTTGACTTGGAGCACACACCAAGGTAGAAAAGTCTTCGGACCGGACACAATGTGGCGCAAAAGTCCGACCCATGAGAGGTAGGCCGGCCACCCGAGGACCCCCTAGTCCAGGACTCCCTCACTCACCCAGTGACAGAAAGGGTAGCGAGGCACGTATTTGTATTGTTGCCATTGAGGATAAAAAGATGGTTTTCTTACCATATTGCTGGGATCTATCCCTCTACATTATGTCATCTTGCTTAAAGCATTACTCCGTTCTTGTTAACTTAATACACTAGATGCATGCTGGATAGCGGTCAATGTGTGGAGTAATAGTAGTAGATGCAAGCATGAGTCGGTCTACTTGTCACGGACGTGATGCCTATATTCATGATCATTGCCTTAGATATCGTCATAACTATGCACTTTTCTATCAATTGCTCAACAGTAATTTGTTTACCCACCGTATTCTTTCTTCAAGAGAGAAGCCTCTTGTGAAACCTATGGCCCCGGGTCTATTTTCCATCATATATTTTCAGATCTATAAAATCAAAAACCCAAAAATAACTTGATGCAATTTATTTATATTTACTTTATTTTGTCTTTTACTTATCTTTTATATCTATCTCTATTATATCTCACTCTTGCAAGTGACCGTGAAGGGATTGACAACCCCTTTTTTGCGTTGTGTGCAAGTGTTTGTTAGTTTGTGCAGGTGCATCTATTGGGGACTTGCTTGTAGCTCCTACTAGATTGATACCTTGGTTCTTAACTGAGGGAAATACTTATCTCTACTTTGCTGCATCATCCTTTCCTCTTCAAGGGAAAAAAACAACGCAAAGCTCAAGAAGTAGCATCCACCACTGCACCGTCCGCTGTCCACGCCGTCCTCCATACACATCCTCCACCGTCCATTCCACACAAAGTCCACGCCATGGCCGACGCCACTTCCGCAGCAGCTTCTAGGATCCTTTTGACTGGTTCCACTGCTAGGGTAAGCTTCCTTGCTCCATTCGCTGTCGTGATAGCTAGGGTTAGGGCTAGGGTTATGGCTTGGGTTAGGGCTAGGTTAATTTGACCCATGTAGTTAATTTGTATTAGTGTAGAGTTGTTAATTTGACCCCTATAGTGAACTTGTTTATAGTAGAGTAGTTAATTTTAGAATTTTAGAATGTCATGTTGGTTTGGTTAGAGTAGTCATGTTAAGTAGAGTAGAGTAGTTAATTTGTTTTAGAATGAACATGCACTTGGCTTCAATTTTTTTTAGGGAATCATATACTAAATGCTAATTTTTTGGGCGAGACGTTGATTGATTTCCGTTTATCCAAATTTCTGGCACTTAATATGCCCATTATTAAGAAGAGGTCATGCTAAAAAAATTCGTACATTTATAAATTTATATATCTGCATGTTTCAAATTTAGCCTGCACACTACAGATCAAATACCACAAAATATAGTCTTTTTTATTTTATTTTGTTTTCTGAATGAGGATGCTACATATTGCAGGGGTTGTTGGAGGATTGGGTGTTTCTCACATTCTCTTCACTAAATGTTGTTTGTGATCTAAAATAAATTGCTAGAGTGGAATTCTATACACCATTTTTCTTACTGTTAGAGTGGAATACCATCTTTCTTTCTTGGTGGCAACAACACTAATCGCGACTGCTATGCCTGGAGTTTGTCGGGGGGATAACCCCCAGGTAGGCCGCAGAACCCAGATCCCTTTTTGAAACATCGGGGCGACAGGATCCCCTCAACCCGACCAACGCTGGCCGGCTCCCTGGCGCGAGCCGACTCGGCACAAGGACCCGGCTGGCCGGCTGGCCGCACGTCGGCCGACCACAGGTCAACCGCTGTCCCGTCTGGATGTATGACAAGACCGTATCCCATGACGGGGCAAGCATAGCCACAGTGCTCTCCCTTTCTCATGCCGGCCCAAGCGGGCATGGCTACGGTGCGCCGACGCCCCCGCCCGGGGTGGGCGGCGGCCGGGCGGCGCAACCCTGTAGCTGAATGGCGCCAACCGCCTCATGACGTAAGACATGGCGTTCCACCGTGCCATGCCGCCGACCGAACCAGTGCCCGGCGGCCCCGGCACGGCCCCCGCCCGGCGAACCCGGCAGGCCCCGCTGCCGGGCTGCAGACACTGACCCTAGGGCCCGCGCCCCTGTAACTTTACCATTGTACCCCTGGGGGCCAGCCTATAAGACCCCCCGGTGCCCCTCCATGCAGGGGGATTCGCTCAGTAGAACACACACACATGAGGCAGGCAGAAGGCCAGCTCCTTCTTCCTCGTCGCCCCAAACAGCTCGAGGAGCAACCTTCTAACACTCGCATCCCACATACTATATTCGGCAGGACTAGGGGTGTTGCCTCCCCCGGAGGGCCCTTAAGTTGGGTACATCTCGTGTCACTCACTTGCGCGTGCTAACCTCGCCTCCAGGACCCACTGGCGTCCTCATGTAGCCCCCCACTTTTAGCCATCCCATGGCATCTGCCGTGAGATCACCATGACAGTTGGTGTCCACCGTGGGGCTGCTCGCGGCGTCGACCCGAGTCAAGTTCAGGACGAGGCCCTTCACCGGCTCTGGCCAGCGCATCATGCATGCTGTGGTCCCCATGTCCAGCGCGGGCACCGCCAGCCTCGTTGTTGGCTCCGTCGTCCCCCTCGGCGCGTTCTGCGTCTCCGTCGCACTCGTCCCCGACATCTTCCTACGCAAGGTGTACGACATCACCGACTCGCCTATCCCTATCGGCTGCGCCATCTCCAGCGACGTTGGGGGCCTTCACACTTGCGTGGCGCTGCTAGTCACTGGCTCCCGCGCCACCAGCTCGCACGCCAAGGCACAGGCTGCTGGTCGCGCTGGCCAGTCTGACCCCCTGCATGCAGAGATGCACAGCCTGCACGCCCCCATCGCCCCAGACGCTGATCCGGCCGCGGCCGCGGCTCAGCTCAACAAGGAGCGCCAGCGCTTGCTGGATGAGGCCACAGCACTTGATGCAGAGCGGTGCCGGGTGGAGTCCGCCCAGCGCGAGTACGACGCTGTCCACGGCCTCACCCTGACCGACCCCGAGCCTAGCCAGGTAGCCGAGGTGCGGCGCCGTGGCAGTGCCATTGGCCGCGTGTTCGGCGTGAACCCGCCCATCTACGACACCCCCGTCAAGATCATGCGTGCCGCGGAGGCGGCCATGGCAGACCTCGAGTTCCTCGAGGGCGAGGAATGGCTCCAGCGCTAGTAGCTCATCCGTGAGCTGGTCGCCGAGGCGAACGAGTAGCAGAGACGTTTCGACCCGGCCCAGCCCGCTGCTTCCGCCTCGCACAACCCGGAGAACCTTGACGGCGCCCCCGGCATACGCTGCAGGCCTCTTCCCCGCACCTGGACACTAGCGACGACCAATACGACCAGTACGACGAGCCGGCCGGAGATGAGCGGTGCCAGCCGGCCCGGCGCGCATGCGTGGCGTCAGCCGACACCGCACCCCGCGCCCCCGCTGCCAGCCGGTTGGGTCCATGTGACATCGACGACAACGGCGCCCGCCACCGCATCGAGCAGCTGACCTGCTCCCTTGAGGTGGAGGAGAGCTCGGTCGGTTCGGCCTTTTTCGGCCCGCGAATCTGCCACGAGCCGTTCCCCAAAGGGTTCACGCTGCGCCGCGACACCCCCAAGTACAACTAAACTTCCAAGCCGAAGGACTGGCTCATCGACTACACCACCGCCATTGGCATCACGGGCGGCAACCGGCACCTGGCCGTGCGCTAGACGCCCTACATGCTGTAGGGCTCCGCGCGGACTTGGATGAACATCCTTCCAGCCGGGAACATCAACTCATGGCTCGACTTTGACCAGGCGTTCGTGCACAACTTCACGGGCACCTACAAGCGGCTCGGCCGCCCTCGCCAGCTGGCCATGTGCATCCAAGGGCCGAACGAGTCCGTCCGCGACTACCTCACATGCTGGACCGAGTTGCGCAACAGTTGCGAGGGGGTCCACGAGGTCCAGGCCATCCAGTACTTCATCAACGGGTGCCGAGATGGCCCTCTGCTCAGCACAAGCTTGTGCGCTCCGAGCCGGCTACTATGGCCGTGCTCATGGCCACGGCGGACAAGCACACCATGGCCGACTCTACCATGAAAGTCCCGGTCCGGCTGGACGAGGCCGGCAAGGCTTTGCCGGTTTCGCCCGCTACCCTACGGCGGGCTAGCGAGAGCAGCCGGCGCCAGCAGGACAACAACGGCAACAAGCGCAAGGGCATGCAGCCGGTTCCCCGATACGACAACCACCTCGTCGCAGCCGCCAAGGAGGTGCAGCAGGTGTTAGAGAATAGGAAAGGCCGCCTGGTAGCCCAGCCTTACCTTTGAGCAGATGCTCGACGCCCCCTGCAAGAATCACAGCGGCGCAAAGCCGTCCACGCACACACTCCGGTAGTGCAGCTTCACCGAGCGCCTGATGAAGGGCAACCTGCCGCCGCCGCCCCCACATCCGGGTGCTAGGACAGCTGCCTCCTCCCTCGCCGCCGCCTCCGGCGCCATGCATGATGATGCCTTCCCCAACCCGAACGCCTGCTACGTCGTTTTCACTAGTGAAGGCAGCCACAAGCACAATGAGTGCCGGCGCCGGCAGGAAGTGAACGCCGTGGTCCCGCCCACCCCGCAGATACATGCATTGGTCCAACCGCCCTGTCAGCTGGACTCGGGAGGACCACCAAGCCGTCATGCTCACGCCGAGCAGTTACGCCCTCATCCTCGAACCCACTATCTTCGCCGAGAAGCACACCTGCCGCTTTTCGCGGATTCTCATCGATGGCGGCAGCAGCATCAACATCCTCTACCGCGACACCATGACCAAGCTCGGCATCGAGGCCAGGCAGCTGCAGCCATCCCGGATGGTGTTCCACAACATCATGACGGGTATCTCCTGCTCCCCGATCGACCAGATCCAGCTCGACGTCCTGTTCGGCTCCCTCGACCACTTCCGCCGCGAGCCCATCTTGTTCAAGGTGGTGGACCTGTCTAGCCCCTACCACACGCTGTTAGGCCGGCCTGCCCTGGCCCAATTCATGGAGGTCCCCCAATATGCCTACTTGAAGATGAAGCTGCTGGGTCCCAAGGGCCTCATCACCGTCGATGGCGACTACAAGAAATCCCTCAAGTGCGCCCAGGCCGACTCCAAGTTGGCCGAGTCACTGGTCATCGCCGAGGAGAGGCGCCAGCTCGACCGGATCATGGAGCTGGCGGGCGAGCAGCCGGCCCTGCGGGCTAAGCCCAAGCAGCCGACCAATGAAGCTTCGTTCTAGCTGTCCAAGGACACCAAGAAGGTCCCGCTCAACCCAGCTGACCCCAGCTCCAGCCAGTACATTGTTGTGGGCACCCGCCTCAGCAGCAAATAGGAAGGCAAGCTCGTCGACTTCCTCCGTGAGAATCGGGATATCTTTGCATGGTCCCCCAAAGACATGCCGGGTGTCCCGAGGTAGTACGACGAGCCCAAACTTCACGTCCGCAAGGACGCTAAGCCTGTCCGGCAGCCGCTACGCCGCTTCTCCGAAGATAAGCGAAGAACCAATGGTGAGGAAATCGCCCGACTGCTCGCGGCCGGCTTCATCATGGAAGTTTTCCACCCCGAGTGGCTGGCCAACCCAGTCTCGTCCTGAAGAACAACAACACCTAGCGCATGTGCATAGACTACACCATCCTGAACAAGGCCTGCCCCAAGGATCCTTCTGCCCTACCGCGGATAGATTAGGTGATCGATTCGACGGCGGACTGTGAGGTTTTGTCCTTTTTGGGCGCTTACTCCGGCTACCACCACATCCAGCTGGACCCAGCTGACGCCCTCAAGACGTCCTTCATCACGCCCTTTGGGGCGTATTGCTACATCACCATGTCATTTGGGTTGAAGAATGTCGACGCCACCTTCCTGCACTGCATGCAGAAATGCCTGCTGCCCCAAATCGGCCGCAACATGCATGTCTACATCGGGACATCATGGTGAAGACCAAGCAGCACATCACCCTCCTAGCCGACCTCAAGGAAACTTTCGCCAACCTGTGCCGGTACCAGATAAAGCTCAACGCGAAGAAGTGCGTGTTCGGCGTGCCAGCTGGCCAGCTCCTCGGTTTGCTCATCTCGGAGCGCGGCATTGAGGCCAACCCAGAGAAAATCAAGGCCATCGAGCGCATGCGCAAGCCGACTCGGCTGCGCGACGTCCAGAAGTTCACCGGCTGCTTGGCCTCTCTCAGCCGGTTCGTCAGCCGGCTGGGGGAGAGGACCCTGCCCCTGTATCAGCTGATGAAGAAGACGTCGGTGTTTGAGTGGAATGACTAGGTGGACGAGGCCTTCCACGAACTCAAGCCCATGCTCTCCACCGCACCCGTTCTGGCCCCGCTGGATGAGAAGGAGCCGCTGTTGCTCTACATCGCGGCAACCTCCCGCATGGTCAGCATGGTGCCGGTGGTCGAGCGCCCTGAGTAGGGTAAGGCACAGCCGGTCCAGCGCCCCGTCTACTAGCTGAGCAAGGTGCTCTCCCTCTCCAAGCAGAACTACCTCCACTACCAGAAGATGTGCTACGGCGTGTACCTGTGTGCCAAGAAGCTGAAGCAGTACTTCCAGGAGCATACCATCACCATGGTGAGAACGGTCCCCATCGGCGAGATCATGGGATGCCGGGATGCCTCCGGCCGGGTCACCAAGTGGGCAATCGAGCTGGCCAGCCACACGATCCTGTACGAGCCCCGCACCACCATCAAGTCCCAAGCATTGGCCGACTTCCTCGTTGATTGGGCAGAGACCCAGTACCTGCCACTGGCACCCGCCTTGACACACTGGCGCTTGCACTTTGACGGTTCCAAGATGCGCACTGGCTTGGGAGCCGGCATCATGCTCTCTCCCCCAAGGGCGACCGCCTGCGGTATGCACTACAGATCCACTTCGTCGCCTCCAACAACGTCGCCGAGTACGAAGCGTTGGTCCATGGCCTCCGGCTGGCCAAGTGTAACACCTGGATAATTATGCTACATTAATCCTATGCTAATGATGCCTTGTCATCGCGATTACTCTTGTTAACCTCGCGATGATTAAATCATGTTTGAATTCAAAATTCAAAATTAAGTCAAACGGCAAAAGTTTGAAAAGAAAACAAAAAATAAAAGGGGCAACCCCCTGGGCCGTGGCTCAACTGGGCCTCAGCCCAGTCGGCCGCCCACCAGGCCAGCCCACCTTCCCACCTTCCCCCCTTATCCCCTCACCTCGAGCGAACCCTAGCCATGAACCCCACTACCCCCCACTCCCCTCGATCTCCCCCACACCTCTCTCCCCTTCCCCCCGTCTGGATCGGGGTAGAGGAGCCAGATCCCGCGCCACCCCGCGCCCCCGACGCCGGCGCCCGGCCCCGGCGCCGCCCCGACACCCGTCGCCTCCCCCTTCTCCCGGAAGCCCCCTCGCCGCAACGCCCCAGGCGCCACTGCCTCGACCCCGTCGCCGACCAACGCCATGCCATCGCCGGACCTCCCGCCCTCGCCGGACCGTCCCCGTCCTCCTCCCCAACAGCGCCCTCGAGCCTCGCCGAACCCCCGTTCCTCTACAACACATGTGAGGACCCTCCTCTTCTCCCCCTATCCCTCTGTCGCCGGATTAGAAACGCTCCGCTCTGACCTCGCCCGCGTCGTCGTCTCACCACCACCCTGCCATCGGCCGCACCCGCGGTCGGGCCGCCGCACCTCTCCCCCCCCCGCGCCTTGTTCGCGCGCGTCGCCGCCCCTGCTCACTACCCGCCGCGGCCCCGTCGCCACCGCTCCGCTGTGCTGCCCCGCCTCGCTGCGTCGTGTGCCCCGCCGCCCGTGGTTGCGCCCGTTCGCACGCCTCGTGCTGACTGCCCGGCGCTTGCACGCGAGCCCGCCACTGGCCGCGCCCGGGGCCCCTCCCGGTGGCTACGTGCGTGGTCCGTGTGGCCACCGGTGCCTCCTCGTGTGTGCTCCCGTGCGTGGTGTGGCTAGAGACACTGCCACCCGGGGCCCACTGCCCTGGAAACGAAAGAACGTAAAAAAGAAATAATAAATAAAATTAATTAATTAACCAATTAATTAACTCTATTTAGTTTACCTAATTAGCTTGATTAGGTAATTAATTCTGTTTAATTAACTATGTCTATGACATAACAACCCCCACACGTCAGATTGACCCAGTCAACACCCTGTTGACTGCTGACATCATGATGATGTCATGCTGATGCAATAACCCCATTTTTAGATTTAATAATAATTTTAGAAATTGCTAAAACTTTAGTAATTCATAGAAAAATAACCGTAGCTCAGATGAAAATGTTTTGTACATGAAAGTTGCTCAGAAAAGCGAGACGAATCCGAATACACATTCCGTTTGTCAGTAACGCGTCCCTAGCATAGCGAACCTGCAACCGTCCCCCTCCGTTCCATCTGTCAGAAAATGCCAAACTTCGGGAAAACATTCCCGGATTTTATCCCCCTTCACCGGTATCGTGTAGCCCTGCGTTAGCACACCCCTAGCTCTGCCTGTTGTCTTGTTATGCATCTGTCTGCTCTGTATTTACTGTTTCTCCCCCCTCTTCTCTCCGATAGACCCCGAGACCGCTGCTGATGCCACTGTGATCAACTACGTCACCGACGACACTTCTTCCTTTTCAGCAGAGCTTCTAGGCTAGCAAACCCCCCTTGGTCATTCCGATATCGCCTATTCCATTCTATCTCATGCTTGCATTAGATTTTGCTACTGTAATTGTTTGCTCCTATTCTGATGCATAGCCTGCTTTTGTAACCTGCTATTGTTACCTACCTGCTTATCCTAAACTGCTTAGCATAGGTTGGATAGTGATCCATCAGTGACCCCTACCTTGTCCTTGTTGCCCCTGCTTCACCATCGACGACTCGATCAATGTGATCGACGACCAGAGCCCGACACATGACTTCACACCCCCTTTGTTGCCCGACTCTGCAGAGCTACTATCGAGTACCGAGGGTGATACCTCGTAATGCACTCCTGATGAGAACTCTGTAGTGTAGCTATTCGGTCATGGTCATCGAGGGTGATTCCTCCTTCACCACTCCCGATACGACTCTGTCGTGCAACACCTCATGTGTGAACCTCGAGGTGGTTCCTCATATGTTCGCCTTGATGATTACATCAAGTGGATTCCATCGAGGGTGATTCCTCGGATTCCCCCTTGATGTATTGGACACACGATTACCTGAACTTTACTTGAGACCTTTATTGAAGTCGGGTCGGCCCTGAGGGTTACCCGCGAGTTGATGTGAAAGTCGGGCGGGCCCAAAGAGCATCGGTGAGATAATTACGTGGCACGACCGGGCATTCTGGGCCCTTGCCATAAGTCCACGAGATGTGGCGACGGGGTCATATCGATCGTGAGTCTCTGCTCGTCTGCACGAGCTCCCAACGCACTAATGATTTGGGTATTTGTTTTGAGTTGGCCATTGGCCTTTACGCACTAACCACCATGCGGGAACAGTTATGGGCACTCAGCGTTGTAGTATCAGCCGAAGCTTTGTCAGATGTCCAGTTCAGCATAGTGGGCCTGTCGAGCCAGTGCCACCCATGATGAGGTGGTGCTCGTCCCAGCTTGTCGCACAACGACCCGGAGTGCAAGGGGCGATGGGCCCAAGACCCCATCGTGCTTAGGATGTAGACCGGCGGGGTCCTCTCTGCTGAGCCTAGGTAGGGCTGCGACGTGTTGATCTTCCGAGGCTAGGCATTGACCCAGGAAAGTGTGTCCGGCCAGAGTAATCAAGCGTGTTGGGTAATGTGGTGCACCCCTTCAAGGAAGATTATCTATTCGAATAGCCGTGTCCACGGTAACAGACGTTTAGACTTGTATCCTCATCTATTACAACTAGAAATGGATACTTGAGGTATGTGATGGATATGTGGCTCCGAGATTGCTTTCTCGCAGGGAGCCGAGGAAGGATCTCTGGGCGTTAATTCTACAACATGCTTGTTAATATTAAAATGCTATTCTGTACTCTTCTGAATGCTACAAGACACTTGAAGATGCTAGTCTTTGATAGGCTAGGCCTTCCCCTCTATTTTGGCATTCTGCAGTTCAGTCCACAGATACATCCCTTCCTTTGATACTGATGCATACTTAGTCTAGATCTGATGCTAGCGAGTACTTTGGATGAGTACTCATGGTTGCTTTGCTACCCCTTTTCCCCCTTCTTTCTTCTTTCCGGTTGTTGCAACCAGATGGTGGATCCCAGGAGCCAGATGCCACCCCCGTCGACTGCTACTACTACTACCCCGAGGGTGCCTACTACTATGTCGAGACCGCCGACGGCCAGGAGTAGTTAGGAGGTCCCAGGCAGGAGGCCTTGCCTCTTCGATCGTTGTTGTTTTGTGTTTGCCTTCTTAAGGCAGTCTTGTTTAACTTATGTCTATACTCAGATATTGGTACTTCCGGTGACTCTTGTGTATCGAGCTATGTATTCGAGCCCTCGAGGCCCCTGGCTTGTAATATAAAGCTTGTATTATTTTTGATCTGTGTCTAGAGTTGTGTTGTGATATCTTCCCGTGAGTCCCTGATCTTGATCATACACATTAGCGTGTATGATTAGTGTACGGTCAAATCGGGGGCGTCACACCAAGGAAATTAGCATCCGGCGCATCCTTTGCTACGGTGACTCAGACCTCGTGGTGGAGCAGGCCTCCGGCGACTGGGACGCCAAAGATGCTAACATGGCCAGCTGCCGCTTCCTGGTACAGCAGCTGTCCGACGGCTGCGAGTTCCTCCACGTCCCCCGAGTGGACAACGAGGCGGCCAACATGCTGGCCAAGATAGCCTCCACCAGGTAAGCGATCTCGTTCGGCGTCTTCCTCGAGCGCTTGCTGAAACACTCCATCAAGCCGTCCCCGGACGCGGAGTCCATTGCTACTTCTTGAGCTTGCATTGATTTTTCCCTTGAAGAGGAAATGGTGATGCAGCAAAGTAGAGATAAGTATTTCCCTCAGTTAAGAACCAAGGTATCAATCTAGTAGGAGGAACACCCAAGTCTCCAATAGATGCACCTGCACAAACTAACAAACACTTGCACACAACGTGAAAAAGGGGTTGTCTATCCCTTCACAGTCACTAGCAAGAGTGAGATCTGATAGAGATAGGTATAAAAGATAAGTAAAAGTGCAAAATAAAGTAAAGGTAAATAAATTGAAGCAAGGTATTTTTGTATTTTTTGTTTTATAAATCTGAAAATAATATGATGGTAAATAGACCCCGGGGCCATAGGTTTCACTAGAGGCTTCTCTCTTGAAAGAAACATACGGTGGGTGAACAAATTACTGTTGAGCAATTGATAGAAAAGCCCATAGTTATGATGATATCCAAGGCAATGATCATGAATATAGGCATCACGTCTGTGACAAGTAGACCGAAACGATTCTGCATCTACTACTATTACTCCACACATCGACCGCTATCCAGCATGCATCTAGTATATTAAGTTAACAAGAATGGAGTAACGCCTTAAGCAAGATGGCATGATGTAGAGGGATAGGTCCAAGCAAGATGGTAAAAACCCCATGTTTTTATCCTTAATGGCAGCAATACAAATACGTGCCTCGCTACCCCTACTGTCACTGGGTGAGGAAACCGCAAGATTGAACCCATCACAAAGCACCTCTCCCATTGCAAGAAAAATCAATCTAGTTGGCCAAACCAAATCAATAGATCAGAGAGAAATACAAAGCTATCTTAATCATGCATAAAGGAGCTATCTTAATCATGCATAAAAGAGCCATCTTAATCATGCACAGAGCACCTCTCCCATTGCAAGAAAAATCAATCTAGTTGGCGAAACCAAATCAATAGATCGGAGAGAAATACAAAGCTATCAATAGATCCACCTCTTCCAAGCCACAGCCGGTTCCCGGCTGTCCGGCTAGCGGGAAGGAAGCCGAGCGGGAAGTCGAACAAGAAAAACGGTTCAAAAACACAAGTACAGAAGCGAACACGCATGCCTTTATGTACATAACAAAAGGCTCACGGCCAGGAGTTCATTACACAAACTACAACCCCAGTGGGTGGACCTGCTACCTAATTAAAAGTTTGAGTACAGGAAGGTAAATCGCCGCCTAGGTGGCATCCATGCCTGCTTCTGTCCGCACAACCTCCTCCGGGGTGGACGCAGCCACCGCGCTGGCTTCAGTCCCGACGGTGTCCTGAATTTGGGGGTATTCACCACGTCGTCTTCTAACCAGCTGGATCAGGCTGAGGACCCCATGGCGATTCACTCACGGGCCACTTCGGGCAGCCCATGCCGTATACAAGGAGGTTTCCACAAGACTTGGCGCACAAGACGAAGACTCCTCTAAACCCTAGGCCTCCGGTACATTATATAAACAGAGGTCAGGCTAGTCAATAGATGATCTAATATTCATTAGAACAATCTCGTGGCAGATACACGTACTCTGTACTACACCCCATATGCATACAATCAAAAGCATGATGCTACTTCTTGAGCTTGCGTTGGTTTTTCCCTTGAAGAGGAGTAAGTATTTCCCTCAGCTTTTGAGAACCAAGGTATCAATCCAGTAGGAGACAACGCTCAAGTCACCGAATACCTGCACAAACAAACACCAACCTTGCACCCAACATGATAAAGGGGTTGTCAATCCCTTAATGGTTATTTGCAACGTGAGATCTGATAGAGATGATAAACGGTCAAGTAATATTTTTGGTTTATGGAACGGAAAGTAAAGATTGCAAAGTAAAAGAAATAGGAAACGGAAATTGTAGATCGGAAACTTATATGATGGAAAATAGACCCGGGGGCCATAGGTTTCACTAGAGGCTTCTCTCAAGATATAAATTATTACGGTGGGTGAACAAATTACTACCGAGCAATTGATAGAAAAGCGCAAAGTTATGATGATATCTAAGGCAATGATCATGAATATAGGCATCATGTCCGTGTCAAGTAGACCGAAACGATTCTGCAAATACTACTATTACTCCACACATCGACCGACTCCTGCCTGCATCTAGAGTATTAAGTTCATAAGAACAGAGTAACGCATTAAGTAAGATGACATGATGTAGCGAGATAAACTCAAGCAATATGATGAAAACCCCATCTTTTTATCCTTGATGGCAACAATACAATACGTGCCTTGCTGCCCCTACTGTCACTGGGAAAGGAAACCGCAAGATTGAACCCAAAGCTAAGCACTTCTCCCATTGCAAGAAAAACCAATCTAGTTGGCCAAACCAAATTGATAGTTCGAAGAGACTTGCAAAGATATCAAATCATGCATATAAGAATTCAGAGAAGATTCAAATAATATTCATAGATAAGCTGATCATAAATCCACAATTCATCGGATCTCGGCAAACACACCGCAAAAGAGTATTACATCAAATAGATTTCCAAGAACATCAAGGAGAACTTTGTATTGAGAATCAAAGAGAGAGAAGAAGCCATCTAGCTACTAGCTATGGACCCGAAGGTCTAAAGTAAACTACTCACGCTTCATCGGAGAGGCAATGGTGTTGATGTAGAAGCCCTCCGTGATCGAATCCCCCTCAGGCAGGACGCCGGAAAAGGCCCCAAGATGGGATCTCACGGGTACAGAAGGTTGCGGCGGTGGAAAAGTGGTTTTTTTGCCCCCTGGATGTTTGTGGGGTATAAGAGTATATATAGGCGAAAGATCTAGGTCAGAGGGGCTACGAGGGGCCCACAAGGTCAGGGGGCGCGCCCTACCCCCCTGGGCGCGCCCTCCACCCTTGTGGCCACCTCGCGACTCTTCTTACTTGCACTCCAAGTCTCCTGGGTGTCTTCTGGTCCAAGAAAAATCATCACGAAAGTTTTATTCCGTTTGGACTCAATTTGGTATTCCTTTTCTGCAAAACTCTAAAACAAGGAAAAAACAGAAACTGGCACTGGGCTCTAGGTTAATAGGTTAGTCCCAAAAATCATATAAAATAGCATATTAGTGCATATAAAACATCCAAAACGGATAATATAATAGCATGGAACAATAAAAAATTATAGATACGTTGGAGATGTATCAAGCATCCCCAAGCTTAATTCCAGCTCGTCCTCGAGTAGGTAAATGATAAAAACAATTTTTTTGATGTGGAATGCTACCTAACATATTTATCCATGTAATTCTCTTTATTGTGGCATGAATGTTCAGATCCGTAAGATTCAAAACAAAAGTTTAATATTGACATAAAAACAATAATACTTCAAGCATACTAACAAAATAATTATGTGTTCTAAAAATAACATGGCGAAAGAAAGCTTATCCCTACAAAATCATATGGTCTGGCTATGCTCCATCTTCATCACACAAACTATTTAAATCATGCACAACCCCGATGACAAGCCAAGCAATTGTTTCATACTTTTGACGTTCTCAAACTTTTTCAACTTTCACGCAATACATGAGCGTGAGCCATGGACATAGCATTATAGGTGGAATAGACGGTGGTTGTGGAGAAGACAAAAAAAGAGGAGATAGTCTCACATCAACTAGGCGTATCAACGGGCTATGGAGATGCCCATTAATAGATATCAATGTGAGTGAGTAGGGATTGCCATGCAACGGATGCACTAGAGCTATAAGTTTATGAAAGCTCAAAAAGAAAACTAAGTGGGTGTGCATCCAACTTGCTTGCTCACGAAGACCTAGGGCATTTTGAGGAAGCCCATCATTGGAATATACAAGCCAAGTTCTATAATGAAAAATATCCACTAATATATGAAAGTGATATCATAGGAGACTCTCTATCATGAAGATCATGGTGCTACTTTGAAGCACAAGTGTGGCAAAAAGGATAGTAACATTGTCCCTTCTCTCTTTTCTCTCATTTTTTATGGGCCTTCTTTCATTTTTTTGGCCTCTTTTTTTTTCGTCCGGAGTCTCATCCTGACTTGTGGGGGAATCATAGTCTCCATCATCCTTTCCTCACATGGGACAATGCTCTAATAATGAAGACCATCACCCTTTTATTTACTTACAACTCAAAATTTACAACTCGATGCTAGAACAAGATATGACTCTATATGAATGCCTCCGGCGGTGTACCGGGATGTGGAATGAATCAAGAGCGACATGTATAAAAATATGATGAACGGTGGCTTTGCCACAAATACGATGTCAACTACATGATCATGCAAAGCAATATGACAATGATGAAGCGTGTCATAATAACGGAAAGGTGGAAAGTTGCATGGCAATATATCTCGGAATGGCTATGGAAATGCCATAATTGGTAGGTATGGTGGCTGTTTTCAGGAAGGATATGTGGTGGGTTTATGGCACCGGTGAAAGTTGCACGGTACAAGAGAGGCTAGCAATGGTGGAGAGGTGAGAGTGCGTATAGTCCATGGACTCAATATTAGTCATAAAGAACTCATATACTTATTGCAAAAATCTATTAGTCATCGAAACAAAGTACTACGCGCATGCTCCTAGGGGGATAGATTGGTAGGAAAAGACCATCGCTCGTCCCCGACCGCCACTCATAAGGAAGACAATCAATAAATAAATCATGCTCCGACTTCATCACATAACGGTTCACCATACGTGCATGCTACGGGACTCACAAACTTTAACACAATTATTTCTCAAATTCACAACTATTCACTAGCATGACTCTAATATCACCATCTTCATATCTCAAAACAATCATAAGGAATCAAACTTCTCATAGTATTCAATGCACTATATATGAAAGTTTTTATTATATCCCTCTTGGATGCCTATCATATTAGGACTAGTTTTATAACCAAAGAAAATTACCATGCTGTTTATAAAGACTCTCAAAATAATATAAGTGAAGTGCAAAAGTTCATCAATTTCTATAAAATAAAATCACCACCGTGCTCTAAAAAGATATAAGTGAAGCACTAGAGCAAATTTGCCTAGCTCAAAAGATATAAGTGAAGAACATAGAGCATTCTAATAAATAATGATTCATGCATGTCTCTCTCAAAAGGTGTGTACAGCAAGGATGATTGTGGAAAACTAAAAAGCAAAGACTCAAATCATACAAGACGCTCCAAGCAAAACACATATCATGTGGTGAATAAAAATATAGCCTCAACTAAAGTTACCGATAGATGAAGACGAAAGAGGGGATGCCTTCCCGGGGCATCCCCAAGCTTAGGCTTGTTGACATCCTTGAATATTAACTTGGGGTGCCTTGGTCATCCCCAAGCTTAGGCTCTAGCCACTCCTTATTCCATAGTCCATCAAATCCTTACCCAAAACTTGAAAACTTCACAACACAAAACTCAACAGAAACTCTCATAAGCTCCGTTAGTATAAGAAAATAAATCACCACTTTTGGTACTGTTGTGAACTCATTATTTATTTATATTGGTGTAATATCTACTGTATTCCAACTTTTTCATGGTTCATACCCCCCGATACTAGCCATAGATTCATCAAAATAGGCAAACAACACATAAAAAATGGAATCTGCCAAAAACAGAACAGTCTGCGAAGATCCGAATGGTTCTAATATTTCTGTAACTCCAAAAATTCTGAAAAATTAGTACAACAGAGGAAATTAGTATAAAAATCTTGTGTAAAAAATTCAGAGTTATTCCACACTCTAGTTAATTTAAACAATTCTGGGACTGGACGCAAAAGTTTCTGTTTTTCAGCAGGATCAAGTCAACTATCACCGTAAGCCATCCCAAAGGTCTTACTGGGCACAAACACTAATTAAAACACAAAACCACATATAACCAGAGGCTATATGAAATATTTATTGAAAAACAGCAAGGAAAAATATTGGGTTGTCTCCCAACAAGCGCTTTTCTTTAAAGCCTTTTAGCTAGGCATTGATAATTTCGATGATGCTCACACGGAAGATAGCAATTGAAACACGAAGAGAGCATCATGTAGCATGTGAAAAACACATCTAAGTCTAACATACTTCCTATGCATAGGCATCTTATAGGCAAACAAATTATCAAGGAAAGCAAAAACTAGCATATGCAAGGAAGAAGAAAGAAACAATAGCAATCTCAACATAACGAGAGGCAATTTAGTGACAAGAAAATTTCTACATCCATATTTTCCTCTCTCATAATAATTACATGTAGGATCATAATCAAATTCAACAATATAGATATCACATAAAATATTATCTACATGATCCACATGCATGCAAAGTTGACACTCTTCCAAAATAGTGGGATTAACATTAACTAAAGTCATGACCTCTCCAAACCCACTTTTATCAAAAATTTCATAAGATTGAATGTTCTCCAAATATGTGGAATCTAAAGTTGACACTCTTCCAAACCCACTTTCAATATTATTGCAAAAATTATTATCAATCTCATATTCATCATGGGGCTTAAATAAAATTTCAAGATCATAAGAAGAATCACCCCAATCATGATCATTGCAACAAGTAGTAGACATAGCAAAATTAGCATCCCCAAGCTTAGGGTTTTGCATATCATTAGCACAATTGACATCAATAGAATTTATAGTAAAACCATTGCAATCATGCTTTTTATTCAAGGAGCTATCGTGAATCACTTCATAAATGTCTTCATCACAATTTTCAGATTCACGAATTTCAAGCAAAACTTCATAAAGATAATCTAGTGCACAAAACTCACTAGCAATTGGTTCATCAAAATTGGATCTCTTAAAAAGATTAGCAAGTGGATGAGGATCCATAAATCTTAGGTTCTCTGTTTTGCAATAAATACACAATTATTCCAGCCAAATGAGCAAACGAGCCAAATAAGACATCAAGGCAAACGAAAAGATGAACGGAAGAAGGGCGAAGAAAAGGCAAATCTTTTCGAAAATCGTTTTAGAATTGGGGAGAGGAAAATGAGAGGCAAATGGCGAATAATGTAATGCAAGAGATGAGAGTTTATGATGGGTACTTGGTATGTCTTGGCTTGGCGTAGATCTCCCCGGCAATGACGCCAGAAATTCTTCCTGCTACTTCTTGAGCTTGCGTCAGTTTTTCCCTTGAAGAGGAAAGGGTGATGCAGCAAAGTAGAGTAAGTATTTCCCTCAGCTTTTGAGAACCAAGGTATCAATCCAGTAGGAGACAATGCTCAAGTCACCGAATACCTGCACAAACAAACACCAACCTTGCACCCAACGCGATAAAGGGGTTGTCAATCCCTTAACGGTTATTTGCAACATGAGATCTGATAGAGATGATAAACGGTAAAGTAATATTTTTGGTATTTTTGGTTTATGGAACGGAAAGTAAAGAATGCAAAGTAAAAGAAATTGGAAACGGAAATTGTAGATCGGAAACTTATATGATGGAAAATAGACCCGGGGGCCATAGGTTTCACTAGAGGCTTCTCTCAAGATAGAAATTATTACGGTGGGTGAACAAATTACTACCGAGCAATTGATAGAAAAGCGCAAAGTTATGACGATATCTAAGGCAATGATCATGAATATAGCCATCATGTCCGTGTCAAGTAGACCGTAACGATTCTGCATCTACTACTATTACTCCACACATTGACCGACTCCTGCCTGCATCTAGAGTACTAAGTTCATAAGAACAGAGTAACGCATTAAGTAAGATGACATGATGTAGCGGGATAAACTCAAGCAATATGATGAAAACCCTATCTTTTTATCCTCGATGGCAACAATACAATACGTGCCTTGCTGCCCCTACTGTCATTGGGAAAGGACACCGCAAGATTGAACCCAAAGCTAAGCACTTCTCCCATTGCAAGAAAAACCAATGTAGTTGGCCAAACCAAATCGATAGTTCGAAGAGACTTGCAAAGATATCAAATCATGCATATAAGAATTCAGAGAAGATTCAAATAATATTCATAGATAAGCTGATCATAAATCCACAATTCATCGGATCTCGGCAAACACACCGCAAAAGAGTATTACATCGAATAGATCTCCAAGAACATCGAGGAGAACTTTGTATTGAGAATCAAAGAGAGAGAAGAAGCCATCTAGCTACTAGCTATGGACCCGTAGGTCTGAAGTAAACTACTCACGCTTCATCGGAGAGGCAATCCTGTTGATGTAGAACCCTCCGTGATCGAATCCCCCTCCGACAGGACGCCGGAAAAGGCCCCATGATGTGATCTCACGGGTACAGAAGGTTGCGGCGGTGGAAAAGTGGTTTTGTTGCCCCCTGGATGTTTTTGGGGTATAAGAGTATATATAGGCGAAAGATCTAGGTCAGAGGGGCTACGAGGGGCCCACAAGGTCGGGGGGCGCGCCCTACCCCCCTGGGCGCGCCCTCCACCCTTATGGCCGCCTCGCGGCTCTTCCGACTTGCACTCCAAGTCTCCTGGGTGTCTTCTGGTCCAAGAAAAATCATCGCGAAAGTTTTATTCCGTTTGGACTCCGTTTGGTATTCCTTTTCTGCAAAACTCTAAAACAAGGAAAAAACAGAAACTGGCACTGGGCTCTAGGTTAATAGGTTAGTCCCAAAAATCATATAAAATAGCATATTAATGCATATAAAACATCCAAAAGAGATAATATAATAGCATGGAACAATCAAAAATTATAGATACGTTGGAGACGTATCAAGCATCCCCAAGCTTAATTCCTGCTCGTCCTTGAGTAGGTAAATGATAAAAACAGAATTTTTGATGTGGAATGCTACCTAACATATTTATCCGTGTAATTCTCTTTATTGTGGCATGAATGTTCAGATCCGTAAGATTCAAAACAAAAGTTTAATATTGACATAAAAACAATAATACTTCAAGCATACTAACAAAATAATTATGTCTTCTAAAAATAACATCGCCAAAGAAAGCTTATCCCTACAAAATCATATGGTCTGGCTATGCTCCATCTTCATCACACAAAATATTTGAATCATGCACAACCCCGATGTCAAGCCAAGCAATTGTTTCATACTTTTGACGTTCTCAAACTTTTTCAACTTTTACGCAATACATGAGCGTGAACCATGGACATAGCATTATAGGTGGAATAGACGGTGGTTGTGGAGAAGATAAAAAAAGAGGAGATAGTCTCACATCAACTAGGCGTATCAACGGGCTATGGAGATGCCCATTAATAGATATCAATGTGAGTGAGTAGGGATTGCCATGCAACGGATGCACTAGAGCTATAAGTTTATGAAAGCTCAAAAAGAAAACTAAGTGGGTGTGCATCCAACTTGCTTGCTCACAAAGACCTAGGGCGTTTTGAGGAAGCCCATCATTGGAATATACAATCCAAGTTCTATAATGAAAAATTCCAACTAATATATGAAAGTGATTACATAGGAGACTCTCTATCATGCAGATCATGGTGCTACTTTGAAGCACAAGTGTGGCAAAAAGGATAGTAACATTGTCCCTTCTCTCTTTTCTCTCATTTTTTTATGGGCCTTCTTTCATTTTTTTGGCCTCTTTTTTTTCGTCCGGAGTCTCATCCCGACTTGTGGGGGAATCATAGTCTCCATCATCCTTTCCTCACATGGGACAATGCTCTAATAATGAAGACCATCACACTTTTATTTACTTACAACTCAAAATTTACAACTCGATGCTAGAACAAGATATGACTCTATATGAATGCCTCCGGCGGTGTACCGGGATGTGCAATGAATCAAGAGCGACATGTATAAAAATATGATGGACGGTGGCTTTGCCACAAATACGATGTCAACTACATGATCATGCAAAGCAATATGACAAAGATGAAGCGTGTCATAATAACGGAACGGAGGAAAGTTGCATGGCATTATATCTCGGAATGGCTATGGAAATGCCATAATAGGTAGGGATGGTGGCTGTTTTGAGGAAGGATATGTGGTGGGTTTATGGCACCGGTGAAAGTTGCGCGGTACAAGAGAGGCTAGCAATGGTGGAGAGGTGAGAGTGCGTATAGTCCATGGACTCAACATTAGACATAAAGAACTCATATACTTATTGCAAAAATCTATTAGTCATCGAAACAAAGTACTACGCGCATGCTCCTAGGGGGAAAGATTGGTAGGAAAATACCATCGCTCGTCCCCGACCGCCACTCATGAGGAAGACAATCAAAAAATAAATCATGCTCTGACTTCATCATATAACGGTTCACCGTACGTGCATGCTACGGGACTCACAAAATTTAACACAAGTATTTCTCAAATTCACAACTATTCACTAGCATGACTCTAATATCACCATCTTCATATCTCAAAACAATCATAAGGAATCAAACTTCTCATAGTATTCAATGCACTATATATGAAAGTTTTTATTATATCCCTCTTGGATGCCTATCATATTAGGACTAGTTTTATAACCAAAGAAAATTACCATGCTGTTTAGAAAGACCTCTCAAAATAATATAAGTGAAGTGCGAAAGTTCATCAATTTCTATAAAATAAAATCACTGCCGTGCTCTAAAAAGATATAAGTGAAGCTCTAGAGCAAATTTGCCTAGCTCAAAAGATATAAGTGAAGCACATAGAGCATTCTAATAAATCATGAACCATGCATGTCTCTCTCAAATGGTGTGTACAGCAAGGATGATTGTGGCAAACTAAAAAGCAAAGACTCAAATCATACAAGACGCTCCAAGCAAAACACATATCATGTGGTGAATAAAAATATAGCCTCAAGTAAAGTTACCGATATTCGAAGACGAAAGAGGGGATGCCTTCCCGGGGCATCCCCAAGCTTAGGCTTTTTGACATCCTTGAATATTACCTTTGGGTGCCTTGGGCATCCCCAAGCTTAGGCTCTTGCCACTCCTTATTCCATAGTCCATCAAATCCTTACCCAAAACTTGAAAACTTCACAACACAAAACTCAACAGAAATTCTCATAAGCTCCGTTAGTATAAGAAAATAAATCACCACTTTTGGTACTGTTGTTAACTCATTATTTATTTATATTGGTGTAATATCTACTGTATTCCAACTTTTCCATGGTTCATACCCCCCGATACTAGCCATAGATTCATCAAAATAGGCAAACAACACATAAAAAACAGAACAGTCTGCGAAGATCTGAATTTTGTAATACTTCTGTAACTACAAAATACTGAAAAATTAGGACAACATAGGAAATTCGTATATAAATATTGTGTAAAAAATTCAGAGTTATTCCACACTCCAGTGAATTTAAACAATTCTAGTACTGGACGCAAAAGTTTCTGTTTTTCAGCAGGATCAAATAAACTATCACCGTAAGCCATCCCAAAGGTCTTACTGGGCACAAACACTAATTAAAACACAAAACCACATCTAACCAGAGGCTAGATGAAATATTTATTGAAAAACAGCAAGGAAAAATATTGGGTTGTCTCCCAACAAGCGCTTTTCTTTAAAGCCTTTTAGCTAGGCATTGATAATTTCGATGATGCTCACACGGAAGATAGCAATTGAAACACGAAGAGAGCATCATGTAGCATGTGAAAAACACATCTAAGTCTAACATACTTCCTATGCATAGGCATCTTATAGGCAAACAAATTATCAAGGAAAGCAAAAACTAGCATATGCAAGGAAGAAGAAAGAAACAATAGCAATCTCAACATAACGAGAGGCAATTTAGTGACAAGAAAATTTCTACATCCATATTTTCCTCTCTCATAATAATTACATGTAGGATCATAATCAAATTCAAAAATATAGATATCACATAAAATATTATCTACATGATCCACATGCATGCAAAGTTGACACTCTTCCAAAATAGTGGGATTAACATTAACTAAAGTCATGACCTCTCCAAACCCACTTTTATAAAAAAAATCATAAGATTGAATGTTCTCCAAATATGTGGAATCTAAAGTTGACACTCTTCCAAACCCACTTTCAATATTATTGCAAACATTATTATCAATCTCATATTCATCATGGGGCTTAAATAAAATTTCAAGATCATAAGAAGAATCACCCCAATCATGATCATTGCAACAAATAGTAGACATAGCAAAATTAGCATCCCCAAGCTTAGGGTTTTGCATATCATTAGCACAATTGACATCAATAGAATTTATAGTAAAACCATTGCAATCATGCTTTTTATTCAAGGAGCTATCGTGAATCACTTCATAAATTTCTTCATCACAATTTTCAGATTCACGAATTTCAAGCAAAACTTCATAAAGATAATCTAGTGCACAAAACTCACTAGCAATTGGTTCATCAAAATTGGATCTCTTAAAAAGATTAGCAAGTGGATGAGGATCCATAAATCTTAGGTTCTCTGTTTTGCAATAAATACACAATTATTCTAACCAAACGAGCAAACGAGCCAAATATGACATCAAGGCAAACGAAAAGAGGAACGGAAGAAGGGCGAAGAAAAGGCAAATCTTTTCGAAAATCATTTTAGAAGTGGGGGAGAGGAAAACGAGAGGCAAATGGCGAATAATATAATGCAAGAGATGATAGTTTATGATGGGTACTTGGTATGTCTTGGCTTGGCGTAGATCTCCCCGGCAACGGCGCCAGCAATTCTTCCTGCTACTTCTTGAGCTTGCGTTGGTTTTTCCCTTGAAGAGAAAAGGGTTTTGCAGCAAAGTAGAGTAAGTATTTCCCTCAGCTTTTGAGGACCAAGGTATCAATCCAGTAGGAGACAACGCTCAAGTCACCGAATACCTGCACAAACAAACACCAGCCTTGCACCCAACGCGATAAAGGGGTTGTCAATCCCTTAACGGTTATTTGCAACGTGAGATCTGATAGAGATGATAAACGGTAAAGTAATTTTTTTGGTTTATGGAACGGAAAGTAAAGATTGCAAAGTAAAAGAAATAGGAAACGGAAATTGTAGATCGGAAACTTATATGATGGAAAATAGACCTAGGGGCCATAGGTTTCACTAGAGGCTTCTCTCAAGATAGAAATTATTATGGTGGGTAAACAAATTACTGCCAAGCAATTGATAGAAAAGCGCAAAGTTATGACGATATCTAAGGCAATGATCATGAATATAGGCATCACGTCTGTGTCAAGTTGACCGAAACGATTCTGCATCTACTACTATTACTCCACACATCGACCGACTCCTGCCTGCATCTAGATTATTAAGTTCATAAGAACAGAGTAACGCATTAAGTAAGATGACATGATGTAGCAGGATAAACTCAAGCAATATGATGAAAACCCCATCTTTTTATCCTCGATGGCAACAATACAATATGTGCCTTGCTGCCCCTACTATCACTGGGAAAGGACACCGCAAGATTGATCCCAAAGCTAAGCACTTCTCCCATTGCAAGAAAAACCAATCTAGTTGGCCAAACCAGATCGATAGTTCGAAGAGACTTGCAAAGATATCAAATCATGCATATAAGAATTCAGAGAAGATTCAAATAATATTCATAGATAAGCTGATCATAAATCCACAATTCATCGGATCTCGGCAAACACACCGCAAAAGAGTATTACATCGAATAGATCTCCAAGAACATCGAGGAGAACTTTGTATTGAGAATCAAAGAGAGAGAAGAAGCCATCTAGCTATTAGCTATGGACCCGTAGGTCTGAAGTAAACTACTCACGCTTCATCGGAGAGGCAATCCTGTTGATGTAGAACCCTCCGTGATCGAATCCCCCTCCGACAGGACGCCGGAAAAGGCCCCATGATGGGATCTCACGGGTACAGAAGGTTGCGGCGGTGGAAAAGTGGTTTTGTTGCCCCTGGATGTTTTTGGGGTATAAGAGTATATATAGGCGAAAGATCTAGGTCAGAGGGGCTACGAGGGGCCCATAAGGTCGGGGGGCGCGCCCTACCCCCTGGGCGCGCCCTCCCCCTTGTGGCCGCCTCGCGGCTCTTTCGACTTGCACTCCAAGTCTCCTGGGTGTCTTCTGGTCCAAGAAAAATCATCGCGAAAGTTTTATTCCGTTTGGACTCCGTTTGGTATTCCTTTTCTGCAAAACTCTAAAACAAGGAAAAAACAGAAACTGGCACTAGGCTCTAGGTTAGTAGGTTAGTCCCAAAAATCATATAAAATAGCATATTAATGCATATAAAACATCCAAAATAGATAATATAATAGCATGGAACAATCAAAAATTATAGATACATTGGAGATGTATCACAGGACGTAGGGTATTATCACTTCGATAGAGCCCGAACCTGGGTAAAATCCTGTGTTCGTGTTACCGTCTCTCCAAGACGCCTAACTTAGGACCCATACTACGAGATATGCCGGATATAGAACCAACATTGGTGCTTTCATTGAGAGCCTACTGGCAGTCACCATGGTGCGATGGGAATTCACATCGTCTCCGATGCGATATACGCGTCGGAACCGAGCTTTATTATCGATGTCGGCATCTTTGTCGCCGGCTCGACTGGTCACCTCGGCTGGACTGAGGACTGTGCTCTGCATCGGATCATCAAGACTGTACGGATACTTTCATCATCAACAACTCCGATCTCTATCAAGATCATGGAGGAATCATCCATGGAGCTCGGGGGCTCAACGTCAACATTGCCCGCGGGCGACTGTGCTGTTTTTCTGGACAGCGAAGTTGTATCCGCCGTCACCGCCTCCTCGTGCGTCGCTTTAACGATTTTTTTGGCGGAATTATGCAGAAATGAGTCTACAACAACCTTGTAAAATTTCATCACTTTCTGATGGGGGAATCTCCGTCAATCTCTGATATACCAGAGGCCTGTCTAATCTGGATGGGAATCTAGACGAGTTTGGGGCGAGGAGTCTAGCAGTTAGCTCGGACATCCTTTTGAAGATCTGACCATTCATTAAATGCGGAATTCCGAGATCTATTACCCCTCAAAATTTTAGCTCCATCCGACCGAGCAAACTCCAGGAAACTTCCGTTGAGTGGATCATTTTTTGGATCTATTTCCTGCGCGAAAACAAATCCGATCCAAATTCATCTTTCTTCATGAACGGGATATTGGACATCCTTTTTGAAGGAATATTTTCTAGGGTATTGTGTGTTGTTCTCAAACACTAGCCCACAAATTTTAAGTCTTTTTCAAGGTGATCTTCACCCTCGCGCTGATGTCAAATCGGCCCGACCGAGTTGGTCCACGGCTGCCGACCTGTGCCAACACCGACTGCGCCGTCGCTCCATCGAGCCGACGACAAACACCTCGGATCATCATCTCGGTGAGCCGACCAAAAGTTCGGCATTGTGGAGGACAAATAATTATCAAGACAAAATCGTCGCCCCACGGATTGCATAGGTCGGGCGCGCCAGCATCGCCGCGTGATCACTTCTCAAGCCGGCATGTGCCGCGTCGCGAGTTCCGACCTTGATACGTCTCCAATGTATATATAATTTTTGCTTGTTCCATGCTGTTATATTATCATTCTTGGATGTTTTACAATCATTTTATAGCAACTTTAAGTTATTTTTTGGGACTAACCTATTGACATAGTGCCCAGGGCCAGTTGCTGTTTTTGCTTGTTTTTTACTTCACAGAAAATCAATACCAAAGGAGTCCAAACGCAGCGAAACTTTTTGGAGATTTTTTCTGAACTAGAAGACACCTGTTGGGCCAAAGAAGTACCAGAGGGGGGCTCCGAGGGGAGCACAACCCACCTGGGCGCGCCTGGGGGCCCAGGCGCGCCCTGGTGGGTTGTGCCCACCTCGGCCGCCTCCAGCACCGCCTCTTTGCTCTATAAATACCCCGAAAATCCAAAAACCCTAGGGGAGTCGACGAAACACAATTCCAGCCACCACAAGTTCCAGAACCACCAGATCCAATCTAGACACCATCACAGAGGGGTTCATCATCCTCATTAGTGCCTCTCCGATGATGCGTGAGTAGTTCATTGTAGACCTACGGGTCCGTAGTTAGTAGCTAGATGGCTTCCTCTCTCTCTTTTGATTCTCAATACAATGGTCTCTTGGAGATCAATTTGATGTAACTCTTTTTGTGGTGTGTTTGTTGGGATCCGATGAACTTTGAGTTTATGATCAGATCTATTTATCCATGAAAGTTATTTGAGTTTCTTTGATCTCTTATATGCATCATTACTTATAGCCTCATATTTCTGCTTCGAATCTTTGGTTTGATAGGCCGACTAGATCGATTTTTCTTGCCATGGGAAGAGGTGCTTTGTGATGGGTTTGGTCGTGTGGTGTTCTTTCCCAGTGACAGAAGTGGCAGCAAGACACGTATTGATCATTTCCATTAAGGATAGCAAGATGGGGTCTATTCCTACATGAATAGATCTTGTCTACATCATGTCATCGTTCTTATTGCATTACTCCATTTCTCCATACACTTAATACACTAGATGCATGCTGGATAGCGGTCGATGTGTGGAGTAATAGTAGTAGATGCAGGCAGGAGTCGGTCTACTAATCTTGGACGTGATGCCTATATAATGATCATTGCCTGGATATCGTCATAATTATTTGAAGTTCTATCAATTGCCCAACAGTAATTTGTTTACCCGCCGTATGCTATCTTTCTCGAGAGAAGCCACTAGTGAAATCTACGGCCCCCGGGTCTATTGTTTATCATATTTGCTTCGAGATCTATTGTTATTCGCTCTTATTTTCAGATCTATTATTCCAAAATCCCAAAAATACCTTGCTGCACTCTTTTTCTATTTATTTTATTTCGTGTTTTATCGAGATCTATTTATCCAATCTATACAATTTTTATCCCGTCAACTTGACAATTTCTGGCATCGTTACCCGTAGAGGGATTGTCAACCCCTCCTACTCGTCGGGTTGCAAGTATTTGTTATTTGTGTGCAGGTACCATTTACATAGTGTTGCTTGGTTCTCCTACTGGATTGATACCTTGGTTTCATAACTGAGGGAAATACCTACCGTAGCTGTGCTACATCATCCCTTCCTCTTTGGGGAAATACAGACGTAGTTCAAGCGACATCAGACCTGCGTCGGCATTCCTGCACCATTGCTTCTCCAAGCCGATGTCTACCATGCCGACCTGCTTCCACACCTCGGCTGGCATGGGGATGCAATGTCACCTTACCGACCTGCTCCGTCTCCTCGGCTAGACCGGGGGCTTGGCCATCTCTTCATCCACCTACTTTGGGGACTTCGGTGTCACTGATTGCTTGTATCTTCGTTGGTACTTCCCCGAAGAGGAGAGGATGATGCAACACAGCAACAGTAAGTATTTCCCTCAGTTATGAAACCAAGGTTCTCAATCCAGTAGGAGAACCAAGCAACACTATGTAAATGGTACCTGCACACAAATAACAAATAATTGCAACCCAACGCGTAAGAGGGGTTGTCAATCCCTCCTCGGTATTCAGATAGAATAAATTGTATGAGATTGGATAAATATATCTGGCAAAAACACAAAATAAAATAAATAAAGAAAAAGTGCAGCAATGTACTTTTGAGTTTTTGGAATAATAGATCTGAAAAATAATATGATAGAAAATAGACCCGGGGCCGTAGATTTCACTAGTGGCTTCTCTAGAGAAAATAACATACGGTGGGTAAACAAATTACTGTTGGGCAATTGATAGAAGAGCAAATAATTATGATGATATCCAAGACAATGATCATGTATATAATCATCACGTCCAAGATTAGTAGACCGACTCCTGCCTGCATCTATTACTATTACTCCACAGATCGACCACTATCCAGCATGCATCTAGTGTATTAAGTTCATGGAGAAACGGAGCAATGCAGTAAAAACGATGACATGATGTAGACAAGATCTATTCATGTAGGAAAAGACCCCATCTTTTTATCGTTAATAGCAACGATACATACGTGCCTCGCTACCCCTTCTGTCACTGGGTTAGGACACCGCAAGATCGAACCCATCACAAAGCACCTCTTCCCATTGCAAGAAAAATCAATCTAGTTGGCCAAACCCAACCAAAGTTTCGGAGAAGAAATACGAGGCTATAACAATCATGTATATAAGAGATCAAAGAAGGTGTTCGCACACGAACACGTCACCGTGTGCCTTCAACGCCGAGGGTGATGCACCGCAGCTCACGTCGAAGGAGACCCATCCGGAAGCGCGGTACGCAAGCAATCCGGCAGGTACTTTTGTAGACCCAAAGACCCACACGCCCGGGAGGGACCCTGTCTGGGCATGTGGCGTCTATGGGCTGCCCTAGGTCGACCTGACCGCCCCTAGAGCCTCATGGATTCGCAGCCCTCCATTGCTGAAGAGCGACGAAGAACGAGAAGAAAGATACAAGGGTAGGGGATAGATGAAATGAAAAAGTAGTAGATGTGTTTGTTCGATTGTGTGTTGTTCAATAGGCCGTCGCCTTTCATCTATTTATGAGGCAGCTAGACTTCCCGTACAAGAAAATGACTCCAAATCCCATCCAAATCTTTCCAAAATTAACTGAACTCGGATTTAGGCAAGTTTGAGACATCAGTTTGGTTTTTGACTCTCACAGGCCACAAACGACCTTGGATGATAATTTTCCCAAGAGAATATTTAACCGTTTCGACGATACGAACAACTTTCATGTTGAACGTTTTTCGACTCGAGGACACCTTCAGGGCCGAATCGCTCGCGCAAGACAGACTATTATTCGCGCTACCCATCACACATGATGTCTGATGGGGTGCGTCACTTTTGGCTCGTGACAGAGCCGCACTCAGGTGGCTCTAACTTTTACATACGATCTCGGATTGAGACGATTATTATATCAGAATTGACCGCTTCGACGAGACGAAGACAATTTGTGTAGTAAGTTTTCTCATTTGAGGCCATCCTTGAGGCGTAATTGGCCGAACAATGCTCTGGATACAAAATCTCAGTATTTCGAACACAACTTCGGCCTTCGAGATGAGATTAGATGGCGATGGCCCAAACTTCAAAGATGTTCATGTCGGCAATGCAGAACTTTTTCATGTAGATCACTTCTCCAGTTGAGACCATCTTAATTGTATTTCGTACCATGCAAAAATCTGGTGTCAACACATGACCCCCTGTTTTTCGGCAAAACTAGTGTGCCGAAAAATAACTTGCACGGAGTTTGTTCTAAAGACGATGTCAACACTCCATCAGCCATTTATATGCTTAGGGCAATAATTATATATCGGCCATATTTATTGTTAGGGTGATCATTCTATATCGGCCATTTGCAACAAAAGTGCAGCTAATCAAACGCATGATGATGTGGTAATACCAATGTATGATGTAAGAAATTATATTGCATCCATGGAGGGTAACCAATCATACATGAGGATGAATACCATGGCATAGGTCTCGATGATGTAGTTGAAGAATATGGATAATGGTTGAACCTTCGGCTTTCCTTCGGCTTGGTTGTTCATAGCATTCACTCTTCCCTTTCTTCACCTTTGTTGCACTTCTCGCAATGGAGGCCTGCATATCATTCTTGTTCTGAGTGCCTCCTTTTGGAACCCATGCCATGTTCTTCTTTTCAAGTTCTTGTGCACTTAGCTTTTGCAATTTCTTCTTTTGCCAATACGATAAGCCGAGTTGGCACCTCAGCTGTGATTTTGTTTCGACCAATGGCAATTCTTTTTTGGCCTTGTGCACCCTCAAATTCTTTTCTTCAGACTTGGCACTTTGACTCTTAACAATTGTTTGCTTCACTTCTTTGCCTTTTGTAGCCAATGTGAGCTCTTTAATTGGCTCTTTATCTTTTAAGATCAAATCTGAATTGGCACTCTTGCGACCATCTTTTTTAACTCGATATACTTATTCGACAACCTCTTTCTTCTTCCTTGAGCTTCGGACCGATTCTTTATGATTGAAACGGTCTTTGACATGTGATTGTTCAAATGTTGATCTTCTCGGAGCTGCACAATATTGGTGAGATGGTTTAAAATAAGATGGAGAATGTGCCCTTGTATCATACCTGTCCCATGATGGATATGGATCTACATGAGCATAGGGAGGCATCCACGGCATTGGCATTGGTGGCCAAAAACAAGGATATGAATATGTTGCATTGAAGTTCTCACTTTGCCAATACTGATCCTCATATTTGTGCCTAAGGGGTGATCTTGATGCTTTTGAATTACTTGGTCGATAAGCACTTTTCTCTTCCCTCCTCTTTTGATATTTTTCCAATAGCTGCGTGAAAGTGACTTTCGGCTTTTCACGTTTGTCCTTACCTCAGCCTTTGCTTTCTTTGATTGTTCTTGCACTGATCTTTGAATTTTTTTGTTGCCCCCAGTACTTGGCATCTTTTGTGCAACCTTGATGGAATTCCCGCCTTCAAGAATATTTTCATTGTGCTCTTGAACAACTTCTTTACTTGAAAACTTGATCCCATCATCCACAGTTTTTACCTTCTCATGTTTAAATGGATCGGCTTGAAGTAGCCGATGCAAAAATCATTTGCCATTAGGACCAATCAGAATAGACTGGTCATCTCTTGGTGTCTCAACAAATTTCAATCATCCTTTATCAATGGCCGATTTAACTATTTGACGAAACATGTTGCAATCCTCAAAATTATGTTTGAATGAATGATGCAACCTGCAATACATTCGTCCTTGAATTGATGGCTTGACATGGTGATCAAGAATTCCTATGTAATTATTTTTCAGCAACAAATCAAATATTTGATTACACATGCTTGAATTGAAGGTAAACTTTTTATTTCCTAGCCGATCTTGCTGTGAGAACGGCTTTGGAGTTAAGAAAACGAATGGTTCAGATTATGCATCACACCATTCGGCTATGCATTGTGTTTTGCACTCTATCTCCGATGTCTTTGGGTAAGTGTAAGTGCATCTAGTGCCCCTTAGTGATTTTGGTGTATTTAAGACTTATAGGTTAAGTGACTAATGTGTTTGTGAGTGTACACATGTTGTATAAGTCTCTGAGGAGTTTGATATTTCCAAAGAAAGTCGACCCCTAAAAATCAATGCCTTCATTTGAAGACTCTGGTTTTCATGAAGACTTTGAAAATGAGGAAATTGGTGTGACCTTGAAGACATTGATATTGATGCGAGGATTATGAAGCGTGAAGACTTTTGTTTTCATAGTTTCATTTTCTCTATCTTGAGTCATAGGAAACACCGTACTGTTAAACGGGGTCGAGGTAAAACTAAGGAAAAGTTTCCAAGTGATGCTCATCTCAAATCCTACACCTACCCAATCCTTCGAGTGAAGCCTTTGGAAATCTCATACAGTTTAGTCAATTTCTTCAGTGACAGAGATGAAGATCTTCTGGTCTGTGAGGAATTTGCTCTGACTAAGGAGTTAGGAATTCGCCAGTGCGGATTGCCTACAAGTGAGGAACATGATAGCCCTGAGGAATTTGAGAGCACAAATTTCTGACCGTTGCTGTGCTACGCGCCAGGTGTCCCAAATATCTTATCCACCTAACAGTCATATCATTGAAGGGCATTTATGTCTTATCATGTCGGGCTGCTCCCCGGCTATAAATAGCTGCCCCCTACAACCACTAGTTGGTTGGCTGCTCCGAGAGAAACTGACACTTGTCATTGAGAGCATCCCATCCTCCGAGGACTTTGAGAGAAAACCCAAACCCAAAGTGATTGAGCATCACTGAAGAGATTGTTCCTGTGCGGAACCGACGCTTGTTACCTTTGAAGACTGTGCATCTTCCAGATGGTTAGGCGTCATGGTCTAGAGCATCCAAGAGGAATTGTGGATCGCCCAGTGACCAAGTCTGTGAAGGTTTGGAAGCAACTGAAGAGTTACCATGAGTGATTGGGCGAGGTCTGTCTGACCTTGGCTCGAGGAAAATACGGTAAGGACTGTGTGTCCTGGGACTGTGTGTCTTTTGATTTAAGTACAAAGTCGCTCCAACTAGACATACAACTGTCACAGCAGTTGGAACTGGTCTACCAAATCTTTGTCTTCACCAAGCTACTGGTTTTATTTCCTCAACCCTTTCATTTCCTCATTCATGTGTTGATGAAATTGATCGTTACTGTTTGAAGATTTTGACTGAAGACTATCTCAATTTCCTTAATCCTATTTCTTCAGTCATCTTGTCTTCTACCTGCTTATCTTGTTTACATGCTTCCTGTGCTCTGTGTATGTTTCATTTCATCATGATGACTGTGTTTCTGTCTTGTTATGCATGCACCTGAGTACTTATTCCGCTGCTTGTAGTTCGTCACTTAGCAAATTCCTCAAGTAGTATTTCCTCAGTGATGAATTTATAAAAATCGCCTATTCACCCCCCGTCTAGTCGATATAACGCACTTTCAATTGGTATCAGAGCAAGGTACTCCCTTGTTCTGTGTGATTTTGATTTAACCACCTGGAGGTTTAATTATGTCGACTGCAGGCATGATCAAGGTCTCGGCTATCTTACCTTCGATGGGACGGCCTACCCCTACTGGAAAAATAAGATGCGCATGCATCTTGAGGCAATTGACAACGATCTCTGGTACGTTGTGGAAAATGGCGTTCCCTCCATCACTCCTTTCGTGAACACTGCTGATGTGAAGAGATTCAAGCAACTCGACTCTCAAGCGAAGAATATCATATGTGGCCATCCGAGCAAAGGACAGTTCGACAAAGTGAGTGCTTTGGAGTCTGCAAAGCTTATCTGGGACAGGCTGTCCAAGGTCAACGAAGGAATCTCAACCCAACATGATTCTCGAGTTGATGTTCTTTGTAATCTCTTCAACCGCTTCAAAAGACTCGACAACGAAAATGTTCAGCAAACCTTCGATCGCCTCACTGACATCTCAAATTAATGCTGATGGGTCCTACTGGAAACCTGAGCAGTACCCCAAAACCACATGGGTTGCTGCAAAAGGACCTCCCATAGATCCATCCACTTTATCAGGCTTTACATGTGAATCTTCACATTCAACTGATGAGTCATTTGACTCCAACTATAAGCTATTCAAAAATCAGAGTGGTGAAGTATTTGCTAGATATGTTGGAACTAACTGCAGGAACGGTCCCCCTATGAATAAAATCTGGGTTCCCAAAAGGTGCCTTGAAAGTCTTCAGGTGAATGTCCTCATGACACCACCTGTGAAGAATAGGAACCCCAGATCAAATTCTTCATATGGACCAAAGTCTTCATATGGATCAAAATCCTCACATGGATCAAATTCCTCATATGGATCCAAGTCCTCATATGGATCAAATTCCTCATATGAGCATCATCGTGCTAATGCATCTGTTTCACAGGGAAACTCTAAGAGTCATGAATATGTGCATTATTCTTCAAATCATTATGTTCATAAGTCCTCAAAGAATTTCTCTACTTATTCATATGCCTATTCTAACCCCTCTTATGTGAAACAAAGTGCATTGGCTTCAATGCCACCGTCCTCTTATGGAGCTCGCAGAATGGTGAACTCTTTACCACCCCTCCGGATGTGGGTGGTGAAGAAAAGGAACTAATATCTTATGCAGGGTCAGGTCTCCAGACGAACTTAAACGTCTGAAGAATTTGCTGGAGACCTGAGAATGCTTGAAAGGATGCAAGCTAATCATGAAAAATGATTTATTCATTTCTCATGTCCTCATAATGCTATATCTATTATTCTATCTGATGAATTTGATGTCATAATCTTCACTCTAAAGTATATGAGTTCGTAAGATACACTAATTCATCTGTAGGATGAAACTCCCAAAGCTACTGAGTGGGTCATCGATAGTGGATGTACAAATCACATGACCGGTGACAAGAACTTATTGATGGACTCTGCTTTATCTCCGTTGCATCTGAAGCATATCACCTACGCTGACAAAGGCAAAAGCAAGGTATTGGGTCTAGGTAGGGTTGCAATCTCAAAGGATCAACACATGGACAAAGTCATGCTTGTCGAGTCCCTGGATTCAACCTCATGTCTGTCTCAATGCTTTGTGATCTTGATATGGTTGCTGTCTTTGGCAAATATCGCTGCATTGTGCTCATGGAATATGACAATTCCAAAGTGTTCGAAGGCTTTAGGAGAGGAGACTTGTATATTGTTGATTTCTCTGTAGGACCATAGCCTGCCACATGTCTACTTGCAAAAGCTTCAGAAGGTTGGCTATGGCATCGTCGACTCGGTCATGCTGGCATGAGGAACTTGCACACGCTTGTGAAGAAAAAGCACGCCATTGGCATTGAGGGTGTCAAATTCCTCAAAGATCATCTTTGTGGGGCTTGTGAGGCTAGAAAGATGACCAGATCCAAGCACCACTCGAAGACTATGATGACTACCACTCGTCCTTTTGAATTACTTCACATGGACCTCTTTGGCCCTACTCATTATGCCACACTAACAAATGCAGCATCTCTATATGGCTTTGTTATTGTTGATGATTATTCTCGTTACACCTGGGTGCATATCATTATGTACAAAACTGAAGTGCAGGAAGTCTACAAACAATTTTCCTCAAGGGCCTCGATGAATTTAAGTGTGAAGATCAAGTACATTAGGAGTGACAATGGGACCGAGTTCAAGAATACTGGTCTTGATGACTATCTTGATGAACTTGGTATTACTCATGAGTTATCTGCTCCATACACTCCTCAGCAGAATGGTGTCATGGAGCGCAAGAATAGGACTCTTGTTGAGATGGCTCGCACTATGCTTGATGAATACAAGACGCCTCATTGCTTCTGGCCTGAGGCTATTGATACTGCATGCCACATCGTCAACAGGGTATATCTTCACAAATTCTTCAAGAAGACCTCATATGAACTCCTCACTGACAAGAAACCCAAAGTGAGTTATTTCAAAGTCTTCGGTGCTAAATGCTAGATTAGGGATCCACATCACAACTCTAAATTTGCACAGAAAGCACACGAGGGTTTTATGCTTGGTTACGGAAAGGACTCACACACCTACAGAGTCTTCAACACCTATCACAATAAGGTTGTTGAAACTATAGATGTGCGGTTCGATGAAACTAACGTCTCACAACGAGAGCACCTACCTCCTGTGCTTGATGAAATGTCTCCTGAGGAATCCATCAAGTTCAAGGCTACTAATGATGTCATACCAACTGAAGAATCTGCTGAAGAAATGATTCCAGATCATGAACAAAATCATTCTGGTGCATCTGAAGAAAATGTCGCTGAAGAAAATGCTCAGCCCAATCAAAGTCGTCAACCTTCTCGTCCTCGCGTTGCAAATGAAGTGCAGATTGAGAAAATCATCGACGACATCAATGCACCAGATCCTCTCACATGCTCAAAAGCTTCACATTTTTCTAACTTTTGTGGACACTTTGCTTTTGTCTCTATCACAGGGCCCACCAAAGTTGATGAGGCATTTCTGGAGCCTGAGTGGATTCAAGCTATGCAAGAGGAATTACATCAATTCGAGCTCAATAATGTGTGGGAACTTGGCAAGCGACCAGACCCTCGCAAGCACAATATCATCGATACCAAGTGGATCTACCAAAACAAGCAAGACGAAAATGGCCTAGTGGTGAGGAATAAGGCTCTTCTTGTAGCTCAAGGCTACACATAGGTTGAAGGAGTTCATTTCGATGAAACTTTTGCACCTGTTGCTAGACTTGAGGCTATTCGCATATTGCTTGCTTATGCTAACCATCATGATATCATCTTATATCAAATGGATGTGAAAAGTGCATTCCTCAATGGTAAGCTTGAGGAAGAAGTATATATGGCTCAACCCCGAGGTTTTGAATATCCCAAGCATCCTGACAAAGCCTTCAGACTCAATAAGGCCCTCTATGGCCTCAAGCAGGCCCCACGGGCGTGGTATGATACACTGAAGGAATTCCTCATGAAGAAAGGCTTCAAACCCGGTTCACTTGAACCAACTCTTTTCACCAAAACTTATGATGATGAATTATTCATGTGCCAAATATATGTGGATGATAATATCTTCGGTTGTACTAACCAACGTTATAGTGATGAATTTGCCTATATGATGAGTGAGGAATATCAAATGTCTGGGATAATTGAAATTCTTCCTAGGTCTTCAAATTCGTCAACAACGCAACGACATCTTTATATCTCAAAAGAAATACCTCAAGGACGTTCTGAGGAAATTCGGAATGCAAGATTGCAAAGGCGTTAAAATCCGTATGCCCACTAATGGCCATCTGTGCATCGATGAAAATGGTAAAGACTTCGATCAAAAGGTATACCGCTCCATGATTGGCTCTTTATTGTATCTATGTGCATCTAGGCCAAATATTATGCTTAGTGTTTGCATGTGTGCCCATTTTCAAGCTATACCGAAGGAATCACACCATAAGGCTGTGAAACATATTCTTTGATATCTAGTTCACACTCCAACACTTGGATTATGGTATCCCAAGGGCTCGGCTTTTGATCTCATTGGATATTCTAACTCTGACTATGCTAGTGATCGAGTGGATCGAAAGTCAACATTAGGCACATGCCATTTCCTCGGACGATCCTTAGTATGTTGGTCCTCCAAGAAGCAGAACTGCGTATCACTCTCTACTGCTGAAGCTGAGTACATTGCTGCTGGTTCTTGCTGTGCTCAATTTCTATGGATGAAGCAAACCATCAAGGACTATGGCATTAATGTGAAGAATGTGCCACTCTATTGCGACAACGAGAGTGCCATCAAGATTGCTCATAACCCAGCTCAGCACTCGAAGACTAAGCACATCCAGATTCGTCATCATTTTCTTTGAGATCATGTGTTGAAGGGCGACATCTCCATCGACAACATGAAGACTGAAGAACAGCTAGCGGATATCTTCACAAAGCCCTTGGATGAGAAGAGATTTAGCAAGTTGCGGTCTGAGCTAAATATCTTAGAATCTTCGAATGTTCTTTGAAAGGACACACATCCTAACACTTATGCAAAATTGATGACTCAGATGTGCAACACACGAAGTAACGTTTTTCTTCAATCAATGAGGACTAACCGTCTAAGTGTGAAGAAATTAATGAAGAATTTGATTCTCAGAGCCCTCCGACAATTGTACGCGGTGTCTGAAATCATCATTCTTATACGGTGGGTCACGCCACCAACAAAAGTTGAAAATCTTCAAAATTGAGTTTTTCTTCATTTTGCAAATTCTTCAATTTTTCAAACTCTTCACTTTGCAAAGTCTTCAACCTTTCGACTGATGTTCTTCATCGACTATATATACATATATATTTGAGTTTTCAATGTCCTCAACAACATTCACTTATTGCTAATTCTTCAAGTTGTTTTTCCACCAAGTGAATGTGATCGAACCCGTTCCCTCTCTTTGCTAAACTCAACCCAATCTGTTTACAAATTCTTCATGTGCGTTCTATTTGAAACTTGTTCAAAGTCTTCACTATGTCCTTGACAGCTGAAGAATTTGCAAACAAAACATTAAAATATTCATATATGAATTTTTGGCTGTTGCCGCTCAAACCGTTCCGCTTCCCACGATGGATTAAACTACTCACCCACGATATCCACCTCTCTGTACGTGGGTGACACATGTCGTTAGCATAGCAAGGGTCAGGGGCATGTTCGTCCAAAATCTTCGGACGAGCAGTTTTTCACCGCGGCTATAAATACCCCTCACCCTCCTCATACTTCATTTACTCCGCTCGACCTCAACTCCCCTCGCTCGAGCTCTGAAACCTAGTGTCGCCGCTACTCTCCATCATCGCCGGTGAGGAAGATCTTCACTGCCTTGGCCTCGTCGCCGTCGTACTCGCGCCGGGTGCAGAAATCTTCACTCTGCCGCCGCCGTAGCTATCTCCCTCAGCCGAGTTAGGGCGTGGGATATCTGAACTGACGAACTTCTCCATCTCCACTCCCAGTTCGTCGTGTTCTTTGACAAGGGTAATTAAAATCTAATTCTACTGCCTTACTTTGATTCTTATGATTTCCACAAAATCCTCAAAAGGTGTTTATTCTTCAACTTCCCACTCCTTAAACACCTGAATGATTATGTTCCTTGATTTGTTTCTCTAAGCTATGTTTTTCTTCAAGATTCCTCAATTGTCTGGATTTTCAAATCTATACAACTCTGGAACCTTAGTCAAGAATGGTTAGTGAAATTCCTCAAGACACCTATGGTCAAAATCCTCAAACTTGATACTTTTGAAAATTTCTGAGAACGCATATGACCTCTCCAAATTCTTCGCACCTATACTCTGTTCACATGTACAAATGTCTGCTGCTGAATCACTAGGTTCTCATCAATTCAACTCATTTGCAATGTTCCTCGAAGAAAATTTGCATACTTCCTCAGAAACATCCAAAGTTCAAAGTCCTCAAGTGAGGAAAATGGCAGCTGGGAAGAGACCTCAGAAGGGAGGCAAGAGGCTAGAGACAAACACTGCGTTTGAAATCCCTGAGGATATCTATGCTGAGTACTGCAAACCTGATGAAGAAACTCATGGGAAGGAAAACAAGAATCAGCGCAAAGTGCACATCCTGAGAATTGAGAGGAGATGGGCTAAGGAATGGAGGGAATATCGTTATGTAACCCCCAAGTACATGAAGAAATTCGCTGTGAACCCTCCATGTCCAAGACCACCCTTGGCTGCTGCCCAAATAGCTGATCCCACTAGCATCAGGCGTGGTGAGTACTTTCCAAAAGAATGGGCCAAGCGCCAAGCAAAGCTTCACAAAGTTGCTGCAGAAGCAGTGAGGAAATTTAATGTGGATTCTCAAGCTGCTGCCGCTAAGGCCCCTGCTAGTGCAACTGCACCAAAGAAGACCATGTTGAAGAAGTTTGTTGTGAAGAAATCTTCATGCTCAATGCCCTCACGGCCAAGTTCTTCAACGGCAAAGCCCTCAGGGCAAATTCCTCAAGCAACTTCTTCAAGGGCAGTGCCAATCCCCTCAGTTGCTTCAAAATCTTCAGCTGCTGCCACAAAGTCCTCAACACCTGTGCATCTTGCAACGTGTCAGCGGACTGCAGGCTTCTCTATTGCCTTAGGGGCATCTGCATCTTCCTCAGCTCCACCACAATCCTCAAGTGGTCCAACTCTGCTGAAGGTCAAGACCACTGCTGGACGAGAAAAGAGGACAAGTCCTCACAAGAAGCATGTGGCATTCCATGTTCCGTCTGATGACGATGATGAAGCTGATGATGAAGAATTGACTGAAATCATCAAGGATAGACTGGAAAGGGTTGCGAGAGTCAAAGGCAGCTCTGTGCCTCTGATGCTGGATCCGAGGAAGATCCTCGACTTTATTGACATATGGCACGAAGATCCGAACACTCCACTGCCTGACTTTAATCTCACTCCTGGTCAAAGTCATATGCTGACCGCCTTCATAGGCGAGGAAAAATGGAAGTTTCAGAAGGCTAGGCATGTCAAGAAGGCCCAGTACAAGAAAGAGCAATTCTTGAGGAACAATGTTCTTACACTGGCTCCTGAAGAACTTGTAACTGTTCAGAGGGAGATCAGAGATCTCAGTGATGAATTTGACAGATATCTTGCTGATTGGCTCGGTGCCAAAGTCAGATTTGTCAAGATTGCCAACAACCTCAAGGCAGACGTTGCAGCATCATCGCAACAACAAATTCCTCAAGCTGAAGCATCTGCTCAGCAAACTAAAGAAACTGAAAGTGCAACTAATGAAAATCAGGCTGCTGATGAAGCTACCAGGGCTGCTAAAGAAATTCCAGCTCCTAAAGACAATGCCAGGGCAACCACCAATGTTGCGCCTGAAGAACAACCCATGCCAGCTGAAGAATCTACTGTGCCTGAAGAAACTGAGAATGCCAGGGCGACTGCATCAGTCCTGCCGGATGAAAATGCTCCAACTTCATCTGCTCCTCAAGCAAGATCTTCAAAGGTCAAGAACATCACTCTTCCTTCTGCATCAGAAGTGAAGAAAATGAAGGCTGCGGAGAAGGAAGCCGCACGGAAGAGGAAAGCATCAACCTTTGCAGAGTCCTCAGCTCCCAAGAAAGTGAGGACTTTGACAAGATCTTTCACGGAACCAATTGATGTTGTTCCAATATCTATAGTGCCATCAAAGGAGCTCATTCCATTTGGTGAGGAATATGTCATTCCAGATGTCACTGATGAAGAAAATCCTTCTGCTGCTTCCTTTGAGCAGTTGGATGAAGAAATTAATGTGGAAGATGTCATTTCCACACCACTGGTATCATTGCCTGTGCCTCAGTTCACAGCTGAAGAGGCGGGCATTGAGGAAATTGTAGAAGATGTGGACATTGGCTCTACAACTCTTGTGCTGAATGATGACTATTGGAAAAATCTTCACCCCAATTCCCCAATCGCCACACCTTTGCATCCAATTCCTCAGTCCCCCATGCAAACTGAAGAAATTCTAACGGGATCTGAAGGACGTCAAGCTTCACTTCAGTCTATACCTGAAGAAATAGAGAATCAGACTGCTGCTGAAGAACCTGAAGCTTTAATTCCTCAGTCAGCAGCACCAGAGGTTGTGTCTCAAGAGGGTGTGAGACCGTCAACTGCAAATATTTAGCCCAAGCCACAAAATCCTCATGCAAAGAGGCCAAAATTCAAGAATGCCGATTTCTTCACTGAGCATCATTTCTTCACTGATGCAAATCCATATGACTCAGGAAGACTTAGGCGCAAGAGGTTTTGGATAGCAAGCCAGATGAACTTTTATGCAGCTGTTCTGTTTGACAAGGACAAGGTATTTCAGCACCGTCAAATTCTTCATGTGGATATGGAGTCCATTCTTTGCTTCCAACCTGTGTTGAATGTTCTTCACGAAGCTGGACTTCTCAATTTCTGTGCTGATATATGTGATTGGAATGAAGAGCTAATTCTTCAGTTCTGTGCAACTATGCACCTCACTGGCAATGTGGCTGGTGTCAATTCATGGGTGCTTGACTGGATGACTGAGAACATTCACTATAAAGCTCCGGCCTCTGAATTGCTTTATGCCGTCCCAATTAGTCCTCCAGCTGAAGGCGCAAGGCTGATCTATGAAGAACCTGAACTTCCAAATAATCTCATGCAAGTGCTGATGAAGCCTTTGCGATCAAGCCAAGCTCCTAGGACCACCTTCCTTGTGAAGGATTTGCTGTATGTGCCAAGGACGATATACCACATCCTGACCAAAACCCTCAGTCCGATCAAAGGCCACAGCTCTGAAGAAGAAGAAGTTGTTGGCATCATGAAGAATCTGCTGTTCAACATCATTCATGGGATTCCCATTAACTACCACGATTTAGTCATGAGGACTTTGGTGAATGTTGCAATGTTGCCGTTTGAATTGAAGCCCTATGCTCCCTGGATAATGAAATTCATCAGAACCAGGTCTTCAATTCACTACAAGGCAGATTTTTAGAATCACCTCAGCTTTCTACCTCCCATTGAAGTCCTCAAAAGGACTATTTCTTCAGTTGATGAAAAAGGTAAAGCTGCTGTTATTGATGAAGGCACTCGTCCATTGGATGGTCAGTTTTGCAAGGCTGCATCATATTCCACCAATGATGACTCTGCTACCCAAGATTCTGCAAGATCCCATGAGCAAAATCCTAAAGCCACTGCCCCACGAGTCCTGACTGGTCGTGAGCTTCTTCTAAGTCTTCATCAGAAGGTCGATCGAAATCACAAGTGGGTCAAGCGTCAATTTGGTTCAATTCTTCAGAACATGACTGTCACACAAAACACTGTGAAGAAGAATCACTATTATGTGCATGAAATCTTTGATCGCACTTGGGCTATTCTGTCTCATCTTTACAGTGACAAAGACCTCAAGAAGATGGACTTTCAGCAGAACTTTAACTGGGCTCAACCTCCCTCGAAGAAATTCAAGAAGGTCAAAGTTCCTCAGCTAGTCACAAGTTCGTATTCTTCATCGCGTGAGACGGATGAAGCTGAGGATCTTGACGACACTACGGCACGCCCTACAATGACAAACAACCCCGAGAACGCTGGCGCTCCTCCATCGACCTCATGATGATATTCTTCAGGGGCGTTAGTCCTCATTTTTTGTCCATTTTGGTCATTCGATGACAAAGGGGGAGAAATTTGAGTTAGTCTTCAAGCGGGTCTTATATATGGGCTGTTTTTTTGTCAAGTTACAACTCTCGCTCTTCTGAAGTGTTTGTTGGTTGAGTTGTAAACTTAAGTCCTATAGTGGTCTGATACTTTTGAACTGTTCTCTGCATGCTTATTTCCTGAAGTACCTTAATGCACGCATGCTGAATTTCGTCAGACACCATATTTCATCCTGCATTTCAAATTCTTCATAATATATGTTAAATGCGTGTATGGATTACATGATATAGGGGGAGATCTCCATGATTTTACTCTACAATGTGCATTTGCAATCCAAAGCAAATTCCTCAATATGCACATCTTCAGGGGGAGTTCTTCTATATCTTGCAATCAAATTCCTCAATATCAGTATTTACACTTCATATGTTTATCCCCGTTGAAAACTTAACCTATTTGTCATCAATCACCAAAAATGGGGAGATTGTAAGTGCATCTTGTGCCCCTTAGTGATTTTGGTGTATTGAAGACTTATAGGTTAAGTGACTAATGTGTTTGTGAGTGTACACATGTTGTATAAGTCTCTGAGGAGTTTGATATTTCCGAAGAAAGTCGACCCCTAAAAATGAATGTCTTCATTTGAAGACTTTGGTTTTCTTGAAGACTTTGAAAATGAGGAAATTGGTGTGACCTTGAAGACATTGATATTGATGCGAGGATTATGAAGCGTGAAGACTTTTGTTTTCGTAGTTTCATTTTCTCTTTCTTGAGTCATAGGAAACACCGTACTGTTAAAGGGGGTCGAGGTAAAACTAAGGAAAAGTTTCCAAGTGATGCTCATCTCAAATCCTACACCTACCCAATCCTTCGAGTGAAGCCTTTGGAAATCTCATACAGTTCAGTCAATTTCTTAAGTGACAGAGACGAAGGTCTTCTGGTCTCTGAGGAATTTGTTCTGACTGAGGAGTTAGGAATTCACCAGTGCGGATTGCCTACAAGTGAGGAACATGATAGCCCTGAGGAATTTGAGAGCTCAAATTTCCGACCGTTGCTGTGCTACGCGCCAGCTGTCCCAAATATCTTATCCACCTAACGGTCCTATCATTTAAGGGCATTTATGTCTTATCATGTCGGGCTGCTCCCCGGCTATAAATAGTTGCCCCCTACAACCACTAGTTGGTTGGCTGCTCCGAGAGAAACTAACACTTGTCATTGAGAGCATCCCATCCTCTGAGGACTTTGAGAGAAAATCATCAGTGAGGAAAAACCCAAACCCAACACCTACAACCCAAAGAGATTGAGCATCACTGAAGAAATTATTCCTGTGTGGAACCGACGCTTGTTACGTTTGAAGGCTGTGCATCTTCCAGATGGTTAGGCGTCATGGTCTAGAGCATCCAAGAGGAATTGTGGATCGCCCAGTGACCAAGTCTGTGAAGGTTTGGAAGTCACCTGAAGACTTACCACGAGTGATTGGGCGAGGTCTGTCTGACCTTGGCTCAAGGAGAATACGGTAAGGACTGTGTGTCCTGGGATTATGTGTGTTTTGGCTTAAATACCAAGCCGCTCCAACTAGACGTACAACTGTCACAGCAGTTGGAACTGGTCTACCAAATCTTTGTCTTCACCGAGCTACTGGTTTTATTTCCTCAACCCTTTCCATTTCCTCATGTGTTGATGAATATGATCGTTATTGTTTGAAGATTTTGACTGAAGACTATCTCAATTTCCTCAATCCTATTTCTTCAGTCATCTTGTCTTCTGCCTGCTTATCATGTTTACACGCTACTTGTGCTCTGTGTATGTTTCATTTCATCATGATGACTGTGTTTCTGTCTTGTTATGCATGCACCTGAGTACTTATTCCGCTGCTTGTAGTTCGTCACTTAGCAAATTCCTCAAGTAGTATTTCCTCAGTGACGAATTTGTAAAAATCGCTTATTCACCCCTCCTCTAGTCGATATAACGTAGTTTCGGTAAGATATTATACTAGCATCGGTTTTCTCAATAGAATTTAACCTTGGCTTTAAATTTCTAAAACAAAAATAGTTAGAACATACATGTCTCAATTGAGACCAAGTGCAAGCCAAGTACGAAATAAGCAAAGCTGCCCAATTAGATTTGAACTTTAGATAAAGCAACGGGGATAGCTTTGGCTGCAACAATAAGTCATTATCAGTCTTTATAAAAGGCGCAATGGGTTGACCGATATGTTCTATAACAATTTTATTGCTAACAAGTAAATTACCCTTCTTCATTGGTCTTTCAAAATTACTTATGAGGATTTTTCTAATAGATGCATCAACAATAAAGTTCTGACCAAATCTGAAAATAGGTAAATTACTTGCTAAACATACCTCTTCAAATATATTCGGAGAGCATGATGGTGGTGTGACTTGAACAGTATCTTGCTCCGTCTTTGGATGGCTCCCCAACACCTAGTCATCATCTTTTTCTTGATTCCGTGCATCATTGCTTTGAAGATCCATGCTAGCCGAACTTTGTTCGGCTACTTGTTCTTGTCCTTGAGGCTTGTCAATTTCTATGGCACAGAACTCATAGGGCAAGAAGTATGTTCCATCGACTTCAGAAAAATCAAGCATGGCTGTTTTGCTATGCTTGCCATGCCCTTTCTCAATAATGCTTGCCTCTTTGGATTTGATGGACCCAGAATATATACTACTTGATTCGGCTTTTTCAACCTAAGCACTTTCATGTTCCGAATCATCCTTCTTTTCATTGATTCTACCAATTGGCAATGCTAATTTTATTTGAGCCAATTCTTTTTCTATTTGTTTCTGGCGGTGAGCGGCATAGTTGGCTTTAAGTTTTTTCTCAATTTCAGCCCACTCCGGATATGATTGCCCCCCAATGCTTTTAGATTCTTTCGGCAATGACACACGGGTGTTCCCGAAATTTTGCAATTGTGTAGGGGATGTATAATATGATGTAGTACTAGGTGAAGGCATATGCATTGTTGTAAAACCATATTTTTGCTCGCCAATTTTATCAATTGTCAAAGATTCATCTTCTCGCAAAACTCTAGCTTTTATTGGCGCATAATCAGGAAATAGCCCCTTTTCATGTTGTTCAAGGCAAAGAGCGCTAATCCTCTTATTTTGGGCTAAACTCTTCAATGCAGCCACCACTACCCCATCTTCTACAATATTGGGCACAGCCGCTCCTGTAAAATTTACATTTATTCGGCTATGACCAGGAAGGTGTGAAGCCGAATTATGAACATCTTGAGTTGTGTATGGTGATGAAAAATTACTATCTTGAGGTGTAGTATATGACAGTTGAGAGTAATTGGCCGAATAGCTAGTAGTAGCATGGCCAATTCTCCCATCCATCGGCATGGTTGAACTAGTATATTGCAAATTAGTTGCCGATCAATAAAAAGGTGAAACACTTTGCCGCATGCTATTGGAAGTTCCTACACGAGGTGTTTCAACTTGATCGACCAAACTCATCATGTCGTTCGTCGGCATAACGATTTGTGGGGTTGCCGATGCATGAGAGTTGGAGTACATATGGTGCATGTTACTAGTATCATAAGAAGTTGAAGCATGTAAATTACTTTGAATCGGCCTTTGCACGTAATTAGATGCATGATTGAAAAAACCAGGGCTAGCCGATAGAGTATACTCATTGAACGATCTAGTAACACCATATGAACTATTTGCATCTATAGTAGGGAATTGGGTATTCATATTACCTTTGTAGATTGCAAACCCTAGAGGATGATCTCTTCGTAGCAAGAACGGGCTGGAGACCGTTCAAAGCTTCGATCCCCAGCGGAGTCGCCAAAAAGTGTGTTCGCACACGAACACGTCACTGTGTGCCTTCAACGCCGAGGGTGATGCACCGTAGTTCACGTCGAAGGAGACCCATCCGGAAGTGCGGTACACAAGCAATCCGGCAGGCACTTTTGTAGACCCGAAGCCCCACACGCCCGGGAGGGACCTCTTCTGGGCATGCGGTGGCTACAGGCTGCCCTAGGTCGACCTGACCGCCCCTAGAGCCTCGTGGATTCGCAGCCCTCCATTGCCGAAGAACGAGAAGAAAGATACAAGCGTAGGGGATAGATGAACACAAAAAAGTAGTAGATGTGTTTGTTCGATTGTGTGTTGTTCAATCGGCCATCACCTCTCATCTATTTATGAGGCGGCTGGACTTCCCGTACAAGAAAAGGACTTCAAATCCCGTCCAAATCTTTCCAAAATTAACCGAACTCGGATTTAGGCAAGTTTGAGACATCAGTTTGGTTTTTGACTCTCACAGGCCACAAACGACCTTGGATGAAGATGCGCCCAAAAGAAAATATAACCATTTCAACGATACGAACAACTTTCATGTTGAACATATTTTGATTCAAGGCCATCTTCAGGGCCGAATCATTCTTGCAAGACAGACTATTATTCGCGCTACCCATCAGACATCATGTCTGATGGGGTGCGCCACTTTTGGCTTGTGACAGGGCCGCACTCAGGTGGCTCTAACTTTTATATACGATCTCGGATTGAGATGATTTTTCTATCAAAATCAACCGCTTCGATGAGACAAAGACAATTCGTGTAGTAAGTTCTCTCATTTGAGGCCATCCTTGAGGCGTAATTGGCCGAACAGTGCTCTGGATACAAAATCTCAGTATTTCGAACACACCTTTGGCCTTCGAGATGAGATTAGATGGCGATGGCCCAAACCTCAAAGATGTTCATGTCGACAATGCGGAACTTTTTCATGTACATCACTTCTCCATTTGAGACCATCTTAATTGTATTTCGTACCATGCCAAAATCTAGTGTCAACAGAAGACTCAAATAATATTCATGGATAGATCTGATCATAAACTCACAATTCATCGGATCCCAAAAAACACACCGCAAAAAGTCATTACATCAAATAGATCTTCAAGAACATCGAGGAGAACATTGTATTGAGAATCAAAAAGAGAGAAGAAGCCATCTATCTACTGCCTACGGACCCGTTGGTCTGTGGTGAACTACTCATGCATCATAGGAGGAGCACCAATGAGGATGATGAACACCTCCGTGATCATGTTCCCCTCCGGCAACGTGCCGGAATAGGGCTCTAGATTGGATCTCGTGGCTCTAGAACTTGCGGCGGCTGGAATTGTTTTTTGTCGACTCCCCAAGGGTTTCTGAAATATTTGGGTAATTATAGAGTTGAGAGGTGGTGGAAAGGACTCCCATGGGCCCCACTACCCACCTGGGCGCGCCATGGGTCTCTGGCATGCCATGGTGTCTTGTGGGCCCCACGGGCCTCCCCTCCTGCACTTCCTTGGCTCCCAATTTGTCTTCTGGGTAGAATGTTTTTGCCAAAAAGTTTCGTGGCATTTGGACTTTATTTGGTACTGATATTCTGCGAAGTAAAAAACAAGCTAAAAACAACTGGCACTGGGCAAAAAATGATATAAAGTTGCTATAAAATAAATATAAAACACCCAAGAATGATAATATAACAGCATGGAACAATAAAAAATTATTGATACATTGGAGACATATCAGCATCCCCAAGCTTAGTTCCTGCTCATCCGCGAGTAGGTAAACGATAAAAATAGAAGTCTTGATGTGGAATGATGCCTAACATGTTCATCACATATTCGTTCTTATTGTAGCATGGACATTTGGACTTTTAGATGATTCCAAGCAATAGTCTATATTTGACATGAAGATTTCAATACTCAAGCATACCAACAAGCAACCATGTCTTTCAAAATATCGACACTAAAGAAAGTTATCCCTAGCCCATCATGCTCAATCATTGATCCATTCATCAAACACACTCGAATATTAGCTACATCCAATGCACAAGTATGATCATAGTGCTCCCTAGTTGGTGCTTTATAAGAGAAGATGGAGACTCAAATAAAAATGAAAATTGCATAAAGTAAATAGATAGACCCTTCGCAGAGGGAAGCAGAGATTTGAAGAGGTGCCAAAGGTCAAAGCTTAAATTGAGAGAAAAAATATATTTTGAGAGTCATACTTTTCCCGTCAACGAAAATGACCGAGTATTCCCAATACTTTCCATGCTAGATACATCATAAGCGGTTCCCAAACATAAAATAAAGTTTATTCCTTTTTCCACCATTCTTTCACAATCCATGGCTAGCCGTACCCACGGGTGCCTTCCATACCAACACTTTCCAAGGAATTTATTATTTGACAACATAAAGTAAATTCCTTTTTCATTTTGGGACTGGGCATCCCTATTACCGCCACACTCTCATGCAATGACAAGTGAATAAACACTCATCTTGAGAATAACACATCTAGCATGGAAAAATATTGGCCACCCCCTGCCGCTTCATGAGCAGTACGGGCACACAAAAAGGAAATTCATTTTGAAAATTAGAGTTGGCACATACAAATTTACTTGGAACGGCACGGAAATACGGCATATAGGTAGGTATGGTGGACTCATATGGCACAACTTGGTTTAAGGAATTTGGATGCACAAGTAGTATTCCCACTTAGTAGAAATGGAGGCTAGCAAATAGATTGAGAAGCAACCATTCAAGAAACAAAAATTCTCATAAACAAGCATTAAGCATAACTAACACCGAATAATGCACCACAAGTAGGATGTAGTTTCATTGCGTAACTATTGACTTTCGTGCTTGCATAGGGAATCACAAACCTTAACAACAATATTCTTACTAAAGCATAATTACTCACCAACATGACTCACATATTACTATCATCATATCTCAAAACTATTGCAAAGAATCAAGTTTATAATATCCAATGATCTTCGTGAAAGTTTTTATTATACCCTTCTTGAATATCTATCACTTTGGGACTAATTTCATACATTACCATTGCTTATAACAAGCTCTCAAACAAATATAAGTGAAGAACATGAGCATAAGTAATTTTTTTCATCATCTCTCAAAATAATATAAGTGAAGCATGAGAGGATATTTCTTCAAAATATAGAACATCACCGTGCTAAAAAAGATATAAGTGAAGCACTAGAGCAATTCCATAGCTCAAAAAAATTAAGTGAAGCACATAGAGCAATTCTAACAAATCATAGCATCATTATGGCTTTTATCAAAAAGGTGTGTCCAGCAAGTATGATTTTGACAAACTAAAAAGCAAATCAAGCAAAGAATCATATAATACAAGACGCTCCAAGCAAAACTCATGATATGTGACGAATAAAAATTAGTTCCAAGTAAAATTACCGATGGTTGTTAGAAGAAAGAGGGGATGCCTTCTGGGGCATCCCCAAGCTTAGTTGCTTGGTTCTCCTTGAATATTACCTTGGGGTGCCATGGGGCGTCGCCAAGCTTTGGCTCTTGACACTCCTTATTCCTTCATCCATCGTGATCTCACCCAAAACATGAAAACTTCGATCACACAAAGCTTAACAAAACCTTCATGAGATCCGTTAGTATAAGAAAACCAATCTTTACTTTATGTACTGTTGCAAACACATTCATATTTTGTTATTGCATTATACCTACTATATTCTAACTTTAGCATGGCTTATACCCCCAATACAATCCATAGATTCATCAAAATAAGCACACAATGCAACGAAAACAGAATATGTAAAAAACAGAACAGTCTGTAAAGACACGAATTTTACTCATGCTTCTGTAACTCCAAAAATTAGGACAAAGTAGGCAATTTGTATATCAATCTTGTTTAAAATAATTCACAATTTTTCGTCGCTTCTGTGAATTTTCAAAATTCTGCTATTGGACGCTAAAAGTTGTAGTTTTTCAACAAAATCAAATCAACTGTCACCCAACATGATCCCAAAGGCTTTACTTGGCACAAACACTAATTAAATCATAAAAAATACAATCATAACAGTATCATAGTTGTGCAAACAGTCAAGAACATAAATAAAAAGACAAAAATAAATTTTATTCATTGGGTTGCCCTCCAACAAGCGCTATCGTTTTATGCCCCTAGCTAGGCATAATAAATAGATTCAAGTATTGTCATCTCTGGTTTTTGATCCATAGGTTGCCCTCGTGATTGATTCATATGGTGGCTTAATTCTTGTTCTAGGGAAGTGTTCCATCCCCTTTCTTAGTGGAAATTCAAATTTAGTATTACCTTCTTTCATATCAATCACGACACCAATATTTCGTAAAAACGGTCTACCAAGTATGATTGGACAAGACGGATTGCAATCAATATCAAGAACAATAAGATCTATGGGCACATAGTTCCTATTTGCAAGAATAAGATCATCATTAATTCTTCCCAAAGGTTTTTTAATGGTAGAATCCGCCAATTGCAAATTAAGAGAACATTCTTCAATATTGGTAAGACCAAGCACATCACATAGAGATTTCGGAATTGTGGAAACACTAGCACCCAAATCACATAAAGCAAAGCACTCATAATTTTTAAACTTGACTTTAATGGTGGGTTCCCATTAATCATATAATTTTCTAGGAATTGAAATCTCTAACTCCAATTTTTCTTCTAAAGCTTTTAGCATGGCATCTACGATATGTTTAGTAAAAGCATTATTTTTTCATAGGCATTGGGTGAATTTATCATGGATTGCAACAAAGAAACACTTTCAATCAAAGAGCAACTATCATAATTAAAGTCTTTGTAATGCAAAAGGTTGGGCACATCACTAGTTAAAGTTTTGACCTCTCCAAACCCACTTTTATCAAATTTTTCAACAAGATTTTCACCCTCCGAATTACGGGGGCACCTACTATCTAAAGTTGAGTCTTCTTCAGTCCCTTTATCATCAAGTTTAATATTACTAAACAAGGAATCAATAGAAGAAACACTAATAATTTTAAGATCTTCATCATTATTATGAAAGCAATCGGTAGAAAGCGCTTTTTCTAAAAATTCTCTTTTAGCTCTAAGCATAGCAGTTCATTTCTTAATTTCATCCATGGATTCATATATAGCTTTAATTGATTCATTGACATCAACCTTAGGTGTAAAAAATTTAATCTTGAGATTTTCTACATCATGGGAAATTCTATCAATGCTTCTAGACATATTATCAATCTTATTCAACTTTTCTTCTATCATAGTATTGAAATTTTTTTAAGCATTGATTAATTATTCAATATTACTCTCAAGATCATAGGGGTTCCTATTATTATTGTAAGAATAATTACCATAGGAATTGCCATAATTATTAGAGGAATTTCCAGGAACAGACCTGGGATTAAAATTACCTCTATAAGCATTATTATTAAAATTGTTTCACGAGACAAAATTCACATCTACGGGATCACTATTTTTCTCAATCAAAGTAGACAAAGGCACATCATTAATATCAATAGGAGCATTATTATTAGCAACCAATTTCATAAGAGCATCAACTTTTTGCCTCAAAGTACTAATTTCTTCAACGGAATTGATCTTTTTACTACTAGGTGCTCTTTTGGTATGCCATTGTGAATAATTTGCCATGATATTATCTAGAAATTTAGTAGCTTCACCCAAAGTAATCTCCATAAAAGTACCTCCCGCGGCGGAATCTAAAAGATTTCTAGAAATAAAATTCAATCCCGCATAAAAATATTGTATGATCATCCAAAGATTTAAACCATGAGTAGGACAATTTCTTAGCATTAATTTCATCCTTTCCCAGGATTGTGCAACATGCTCATGCTCAAGTTGCTTGAAATTCATGATTTGATTTCTAAGGGCAATATTTTTTGCGGGCGGAAAATACTTAGTAATAAAAGCATCTTTGCACTTATCCCAAGAATCGATACTATTACGAGGCAAAGATGAAAACCAAAATTTTGCATGACCCCTGAAAGAGAAAGGAAACAATTTCAACTTCACAATATCATTGTCCACATGTTTTTTCTTTTGCATATCACACAATTCTATGAAAGTGTTTAGATGGGACATGGCATCCTCATTAGGAGTACCGAAAAATTGCTGTTTCACAACAAGATTCAACAACGTGGAATTAATATCATAAGACTCCGCACTAGTGGCGTGAGAAGCAATCGGAGTACTAATAAAATAATAATTATTAGTATTGGAAAAATCACACAATTTGGTATTTTCTTGAGACATCATGACTACGAAACAAGATTGCCAGCAAACAAGAGATCTAACGAGAAAAAGGCAAATGAAAAAGAAGGCAAATGAAAAGCTAAATATTTTTGTGCTTTTCGCAAAAATGTTTTAGAAGTGGGGGAAATGAAAACATGAGGCAAATGACAAATAATGTAAATTGCAAGGAGATGAGATTTGTGATTTGGAACCTGATAGATGTTGTTGATGTCTCCCCGGCAACGGAGCCATAAATTCTTCCTGATTACAGCACAACACAGGTAAGTATTTCCCTCAGTTATGAAACCAAGGTTATAATTCCAGTAGGAGAACCAAGCAACACTATGTAAATGGTACCTGCACACAAATAACCAATACTTGCAACCCAACGCGTAAGAGGGGTTTTCAATCCCTCCTCAGTATTGAGATAGATTAAATTGTATGAGATTGGATAAATTGATTTGACAAGAACACAAAATAAAATAAATAAAGAAAAAGTGCAGCAAGGTATTTTTGGGTTTTTGGAATAATAGATGTTAAAACAATATGATAGAAAATAGATCCCGGGGCCGTAGATTTCACTAGTGGCTTAACTCGAGAAAATAGCATACGGTGGGTAAACAAATTACTGTTGGGCAATTGATAGAAGAGCAAATAATTATGACGATATCCAAGGCAATGATCATGTATATAGGCATCACATCCAAGATTACTAGACCGACTCCTGCCTGCATCTACTACTATTACTTGACACATCGACCGCTATCCAGCATGCATCTAGTGTATTAAGCTCATGGAGAAATGGAGTAATGCAATAAGAACGATGACATGATGTAGACAAGATCTATTCATGTAGGAATAGACCCCATCTTTTTATGCTTAATAGCAACGATACATATGTGCCTCGCTACCCCTTCTGTCACTGGGTGAGGACACCGCAAGATCGAACCCATCACAAAGCACCTCTTCCCATTGCAAGAAAAATCAATCTAGTTGGCCAAACCAAACCAAAGTTTCGGAGAAGAAATACGAGACTATAACAATCATGCATATAAGACATCAAAGAAGACTCAAATAATATTCATGGATAGATCTGATCAAAAACTCACAATTCATCGGATCCCAACAAACACACCGCAAAAAGTCATTACATCAAATAGATCTCCAAGAACATCGAGGAGAACATTGTATTGAGAATCAAAAAGAGAGAAGAAGCCATCTAGCTACTGCCTACGGACCCGTAGGTCTGTGGTGAACTACTCACACATCATCAGAGGAGCACAAATGAGGATGATGAACCCCTCCGTGATCGTGTTCCACTCCGGCAAGGTGCCGGAATAGGGCTCCAGATTGGATCTCGTGGTTCTGGAACTTGCGGCGGCTGGAATTGTTTTTCGTCCACTCCCCTAGGGTTTCTAGAATATTTGGGTATTTATAGAGCTGAGAGGCAGTGGAAAGGACTCCCATGGGCCCCACTACCCACCTGGGCGCGCTAGGGGCCTCTGACGCGCCCTGGTGTCTTCTGGGCCCCACGTTCCTCCCCTCTTGCACTTCCTTGGCTCCCAAGTTGTCTTCGGGCAAGAAAAAATCTCCAAAAAGTTTCCTAGCATTTGGACTTCGGTTGGTACTGATATTATGTGAAGTAAAAAAACAAGCAAAAAACTGCAACTGGCACTCACTACTAGGAGAAAGCTTATAGATAGAATTTTAGCAGTAGCGCGCTATAACTGTCCAGCGCTACTGCTAGTTAGTGGTAGCGCTATACATACACCAACTCTATAGGTAGTGAAGTAGCAGTAGCGCTGGGCCGAGGGGCAGCGCTACTACTAAGCATGTGCACGGGCCAGCAGGTGGGCCCCTGTTAGCAGTAGCACTTGTCATCGGACCACGCTACTGCTATTGGGCTTAGTAGTAGCGCCCTCCTGGGACAAGGGCTACTGCTATGGGTGCCTTATCAATTTTTCTCCCCGTGCCTGATCTTCTCCCTCCCCTCACTCCCCGTTGCGTCACTGTGCCTCCGCCGCCGCCGCCGTCCTCCCTCCTCCTTCCTCGGTATGCGGCGACCCTCCTCCCTCCTCCTCCCACCGCCCTACTCCCTCCTCCTCCGCCCATGCCCTTCTTCCTCCTCCTCCGCCTGTGACCCTCCTCCCTCCTCCTCCGGCCAAGCCCACCTCCGGCAGCCCTCCTCCCCCTCTTCCTCTCTCCTCCTCCCACCTCCCACCCCCTCCTCCCACCTTCTCCCCTCCATCTCTCCTCACTGATTTGTTCTTGTATGATGTAGTTTTTTTACTGTTATTTCAATACAATAGAATGTGGATTATTTGCATGGAATAGAAAAAAAATTCAATGTAGGCCTTTTGAATAGAAAATTTTCAATGTAGGTATTTGAATAGAGTAGATTTTTTTGTAAATGTAGGTATTTTGAATAGAATAGAAATGTGGCACAGGGTACATGACCGACGATATGTTAGTAGTTGTTATAGAAATGTTAGTACTTTCATTATAATAAAATTTAGGTATATAAAGTTTCAAAACTTTACTAATTTTGTTTGTAGGTTTGGATGTAGTTGATGCCTAGTGAACTTTGAGAGAGAGAGAGAGAGACCTAATGAAATGAAATGTTATCACAAAAAAATGAAATGTTATGCTTCCTATCAAAATTAAACCACTGGAATGCAATGAGCATACCAAGTTTGAAATTTTCTATATAAATGCTCATGTGTGGCGCAGGGTATATCAACGACGAGCCGGTCGATGATGCCCAGAAGATAACCGACGACACCCGCATCCTCGATGACAGCCATCATCTATAGTGAGTAAACATGTATATCTAGTGTTGTGTACTAGCTAGTGTTGCTCAAATATGATGTAGATATAAACATGTATATCTAGTGTTGCTCAAATAGGATATGTGCTTGCCCAAGTGGCCAATGTTTGCAGGGAACACCTCCGAGTGGCCTATGTTTTGCCGGAGTGTTGATTAATTTCTGTTCCGGCAAATTTCAGGCGCTCGATATGTCCTTTTTAGCAAAGGTCATGCTGGATTTTTCTGTGAATTTTAGCATGGCCTGTGCTAGAATGTAGGAAATATCGAGTGCCTTGAATTTGTCGGAAAGAGCATTAAACGACATTTTGGGTTGACTTTAAGTCTGTTGGGGCTCCATAATGACAGTCAAAAAACAGTGAGGGAGTGTCCACCATATATGAGAGAAGAAGAATGCCGACTGTTGTCGTGGGGGTCGTTCTTCCTCTTCTTTCTCGTGATAGACCTTTTGGTAATGCACGGGAAGGAAGAGAAGAATGACCATCACCGACGGTTGCAAATGTCAGAGATGAAGAATTCCGACTGTTGTCGTGGGGGTCGCTTCTCCTTCGTTCCCGTGTGCTAGACAATTTGGTGTAATGCACTCGGGAACGAAGGGAGGAGCTACCATCACCGACGGTCGAATATATCAGAGAGGGAGTTCCCACCATATACACCACGTGAGATGAGAGTTTTCAAGGAAGACTTGATAGACCAAAAGTCAACCCGTGATGAATATTAATGATTGAATTTAGTTTTTTTAGTACATATATTGAAATTCAGAAGTTTAATCTTTGAATTTTGAACACAGGAGATGTCTGATGACGATAGGATCGCGGAGTGCGATTACTGCTATGATGACCGGGGTTTGTGCGATAGGTTTCCTCACCTGCAAAATGATAGGTTTTTCACCGTGAAGCTGGACGAGACCTTTGATGTTTGTACGGTACGCAATGACAAGCATTTCATCGTAATTAATATCATCACTTGTGCTTCTTTTGTTCAATGTGTAATTTCTGGATTTTTCAATTCGATTAGTACATCCCGTGCCATGCAAGACCATATGTATTGGAGAAGCTCGGTTTCAAAGACTTTGAGAATATGGAGCCGAGGAGGGCTCACTTAAGAAATAAACATGGTTATGCATTTCTGGTTAAGCTGTACAATGCGGTCAATCACTCCCATTTTGGTCGCTCTAATTGGGAAGCTCTCTGCAAGGCATATGGATTTGATGAGGGTATGCAAATAACATTTGATATTCGTCCCGAAGATGATGATGATGATAATATCGACATCTAGGTGGATGTGCATTTGCCTCCAGTTTTGCCTAAATGTGAGTTTATCAAACTAATTTGTTAAGTTAAGTAATTTATATTGTTAATTTAAAAATATTTGGTGTTCATCGATACTAAACTTATTTATTTATAATTGTCAGCTTATTTCTTATCTTCAAAATATACTCGGAAGGCTGTAGACAGGACATACTATAGCTAAGACTCCGAGCTTAATTGTGAGGAGAAAGGTTATCTTGTCTCATTCATAGATGATGTTGAGGCTTTTAAAACCAATCACTCTATCCTCCCAAATTTTACCAGATACGTGCCACTAGTCCATAAATTGCTTGATGGTAACTTCATTGCCAAAAACTTGGTAAGATTTTGTTAATGATGGTAACTTCATTGCATACATTCTTCTTAAGTAAACTACATTGCTGACTATATATGTTATTATTACGTTTTTCAACACAGGCTCACGAAGGAGGTTGGGCCTGACATGCTGTTTACCGAAGGTGATATGCATATGGTTAGCTTACGACCAACTCCTTCGAAGGCTTACCACACTGCATACTCGATTTCTTCAAATGATGGAAGGCTCAAAATCTAAGAATGGAGCAAAGTGATGAATGCGCACACGCAACTAATTGGAGACAACATGAATGTGCGCAAGCCACAAGTTGGAGATATGTTTATCTCCATTCTCCATTATGGAGATGGACTGGTTTACCTGTTTTATGGTATTTTACCTAGGAGAGAGGAGTAGGTCCTAGGTATTAAGAACAATTAGTTAGTGTTGATTATGACTATGATGATGATGAGAAGTTGTTATTATGTGCTACAATGTGTTAGAGTTGATGATGATGATGAGGAGGAGGAGGAGTTGTGATTATGAGTACTATGATGATGATGATGAGGAGTTGTTATTATGACTAGTGTCCAAGTTGTTATATGATGTCTCATGGACGAAAATGATGACGGTGAGGAGTTGTTATATGACAATGATGTATTATGATGATAAGTTGTTAATGGTATTATGATGATGATGATGAGTTATTATATCATTGGGTGAAAGAACCGCATATTAGTTTCAAGTGGATGGATCCAAAGTGACCAAGTTGGATTAGCAATTCAACTTGCTCACTTTGGATCCATCCACTTGAATCTAATTCGTGGTTCTTTCACCCAATGATGTAATAAATCATTATGATGTAATAACAATCTCTAAATTGCTACTTTATGAAAACTTGTATAATGGTGTATGAATACGACATAAAATAAAAATGAAATAGAATACATAATAATAGTAGTAGCGCGGGTAGAGCGGTGCTGCTAGTAACTACCAATAGCGCGTTCTCAAAACAGCGCTATTGCTAAGTAGGTATATCAGTAGCGCGGGAAAACCAACGCTACTGCTAAAGTTTAGATGTAGCACCGTAGCAGTAGCGCTGTACCCCGCGCTACTGCTAGCCCAAAAACCGGCGCTACTGCTATGCTTTTACCTAGTAGTGACTGGGCACTATGTCAATAGGTTAGTTCCAAAAATGATATAAAGTTGCTATAAAATGAGTATAAAACATCCAAGAATGATAATATAACAACATGGAACAATAAAAAATTATAGATACATTGGAGACGTATCAGTCACCAGCTGTCCAGTATATGTTAGATATGTCTTCTTTGATCATGCTATAACAATCATGCATATAAGAGATCAAAGAAAACTCAAATAATATTCATGGATAGATCTGATCATAAACTCACAATTCATCAGATTACAACAAACACACCGCAAAAAGTCATTACATCAAAAAGATCTCCAAGAACATCGAGGAGAACATTGTATTGAGAATCAAAAAGAGAGAAGAAGCCATCTAGCTACTGCCTACGGACCCGTAGATCAGTGGTGAACTACTCATGCATCATCGGAGGAGCACCAATGAGGATGGTGAACCCCTCCGTGATCGTGTTCCCCTCCGGCAAGGTGCCAGAAAAGGGATCTAGATTGGATATCGTGGTTCTGGAACTTGCGGCGGCTGGAATTGTTTTTCGTCAACTCTCCTAGGGTTTCTAGAATATTTGGGTATTTTATAGAGCTGAGAGGCGGTGGAAATGACTCCCGTGGGCCCCACTACCCACCTGTGCACGCCAGGGGCCTCTGGCGTGCCCTGGTGTCTTGTGGGCCCCATGGGCCTCCGCTCTTGCACTTCCTTGGCTCCCAAGTTGTCTTCTGGGTAGAAAAATATCTCCAAAAAGTTTTGTGGCATTTGGACTTCATTTGGTACAGATATTCCGCGAAGTAAAAAACAAGAAAAAACAGCAACTGGCACTGGGCACTATGTCAATAGGTTAGTCCCAAAAAATGATATAAAGTTGCTATAAAATGGATATAACACATCCAAGAATGATAATATAACAGCATAGAACTATAAAAAATTATAGAGACGTTGGAGACATATCAGTCTCCAGCTGGCCAGCTTCGTCACCTTGTCTAGACCATAGGCTTTGCCTCACCACGTCGACCGCGCCACGTGGCCACTTCATCAAGCCGAGCTCTTTCCTCGGGCACCTCGAGACCGGCTTGGGGGCTGGGACCTTGACCCGCCGCAAGCTTGGCCCACGTCATCAACACCGAGCAGATTAACCAGCTAAGTCGCTTTCATGCTCAACTTTTTCAATTTTTAATTTTGTTCAGTTCAACCAAGCTTTGTATTTGTGTTGAAAAAATAGTTGTTTGTCAAAAACTTTGTCTGTTAAAAACAACTTTCTTTGCCTAGGTTAACTGGGGGCTCTTAAGTTTATATGGGCCATTTTATCATAAACATTTTTTTCTTCTAAGTCATTGCAAAGTCTTTTTCTAACACTCCTTTTTCAACTCGAGTGTATGGTCAATAGTCGGATAGCCTGGTTTCCTCCAAAAGCCGCTCGAGTTTAGTTCGCTAAATTGGCATCTGAGAAGCACTCTGCCTTCAGGATATGGAGGTTGAAGCCGAAGGCTGACCTACTTGAAGTTTAGAGATCGGATGTGTCATGTTAAAGCACGACGGAAGGAAAAAATTATTTTAAGACCAATTTTCGGATTGGCACCAAAAAACTTGATTTAGTTCGGACCTCAAGTTTTTACATAAGTTTTTTTGGCTTTTCGAGCTTATGGCACTTTTTAGTTATTTGTATGTTTTTTTCAGGAGGCGGGACATCCTCATGACCGATGTACCTTGCGTAATAATTTAGCTCGAGAGATATTTTCCGACCCACAGCTTGGCAACTTTCCTGCCAACCTACACCTCGGCGTTGGCAAAACGCACACGACATCTGGACTAGTTCCCGAGGAGACTCGATCCTCAGGTTGGTCGGCCGCACCCAACCTGAGTCTCAGGGGATACTGTGTGTCTCCAGCATAACTCTCGTAGTACAATGTCGGATTCCTTTAAAGCATCGGCAATATCAACGGGGGGCTGTGACTAGAGCCAAACCTAACAAAAGCCAAGGTACTCCGAGGAGTCCTCGGCAAAATGTTCTCGGATAATGCTTTATATGCATCAGTTTCGAATTGTGCCTTCTGTCAATAGTTGGGTTGCCCAGCTCCTGTGATTGCCTCCTATGTTCCACTTTGTTCGGCTAGGTGTGCAAAGGGAGAACCACTATGATTGTACTACCAATTTAACTCCTCAAGTACCTTAGTAGAGAAAGCCGAAAACTGACTGTCACAATGAGCGCAAACTGGTCAGCGATCCGATGACTCTGTCAAACTATGCCGAATCTAACAAAGCAAAGCCGCAAAGGCAAAAAGACTTACCGTGACCGCCTGCTCGAGGTGCCGGGCCTGTTCCTACTCTTGGCAGATGAAGGCCTGCAGGCGGCTGTCCCGCCCGCGGAGTTGCCGACGAAGGGTGATCGCCGCCGCCTCCTCCCGGATGTGCGGACCGATCATGGCCTCGCTCGTGCTGGCGCTTGCCCAGGACGGCTGCGCCAGCGTCCGGGTCATGGAGCCGGCTGTGGCCACGCTCGCTCCCAACATCACATCAGAGGGCCCGTGGTTGGGCAATCACCATGGCACTGGAGTCTGCGGCCGCGGCGTCCATCGGCGCCATCGTCCGCGCTGTGCGGGCAATCGCGGCGTCCGGCCCGCGGTCCTCTTCTCCGAGCTGGCTCCCGCCGGTCGGGTCCGCCCGAGGCGGCGTGTCCACAACGATATGCTCATCGACTTCGAACTTGCCGTCGGTCGGCTCCGCCTTCCCGGCCCACTCTTGCTCCTCTTTCGCCGGAGGATCAAGGACCCCAACGTCCTGCGTCAAGCTCCCACCCATGCGGGCCAGGCCGGCTCTGCGACTGTCCGCCCCAGTGCCTAGGCGGCTCTCTCCCATGCCTGGGCTGAGGCCTCCTTGGCCCTCCTCGCCTGCTCCGCCGCCTCCTCCACCGCCGGCTCCCGGTCCAACCACGCGGTGCGCTCGGCGGTGTCAGGTTCCAGGCCGGTCTACCGGGCCATGAGGTCCTCCTCCTCGGTCCGGCCCGGCTCGCGATCGATGGTGTTGCTCCGGGTTCTCCGCCAAACGGTTTCCTCCCCGGACGCGGCCCCTGTCGCTACCAATGCCAGATCGAGGGTGGATCTGCACAGTGTGAGAAGAACATGAGAAGAGCTCAGAGGAACGACAAGCAATGAAAAGTGCCGAGTTTACTTACCCGATAGCCGTGGGAATCGCCCGCCTCTGCCCCGTCGATGGGGCGAGCAGGCATTTCTTCCTCATGGTGTTTCTCATGCGCCGGCTACATCGTAGCCGGTCGCTTCGCACCCGGCCGCAGTTCCACCGGATCCTTCCCGTGGGGCCGGCGATCTGCCGCCGGCTGGCGGGATGGCCCGATCCCGGCCGTCTTCCGCAGCCACCTCGGGGGGTCGACGCTGGCGTCCCCTCCCGGCGAAGGCGCTGCATCGTGGCCACCAGTCAGGTCCTCGTCATCGTCATCTGGCCAGTCACGCAGGAGATCTGGAGGTAGAGACTTACCCGCGTGGTGTGACCCACCGTCTTCGGCACCGGCTAGCCGCGCCTCGGTTGTCCCCTCGGCTTTGGCTCTGGCCCCCTCTTCGATTCGGGCAAGTCGTCCAGTAGGACCTGCTGGACCGGTCTGTCGCAGGCTTGCTAGCTCGCGAATAATTGCAGCTCTCTCGTCGCGTCAGGGCGCAGGAACAACGAAGAAGTGGCAAAAATAAAGACCAGGGGCTCACCGCTGGCACCGGGTGCCGCCGGTCATAAGGCGCCTTCCCAAAGCGGCACTCCACTGTCAACCTAGCCTTGGAGGTATTGTTGACCCGCTCCGCAACCTGATCCGGCCTCAGCTCCCAAGTCGACATCCGGCTGGGGTCGCGCCGGCCGCTCATCTCGCATATCTTGTGCACCCGACGTTGCTGTGGCAGCACCCGGTGCGCGATGAAAGATGCGATGAGGTCCTTTCCCACGAGGCCCTCGCCCTCCATCATCTCCGGTGACCTGGCGGCAGATGTTCAACGTCTCCTGCGGCTGGTTCCGGGGCAGACAGCCCTAGTTCGTCTTGGCGTGCGGCGTCTCGTTGACGAACGACGGCAGATTGATGAGGTCCACCACCGAGTTCTCATTGCGCACGTAAAAGAAAGACTTCTTCCACTTCTTGGTCGAGTCCTCGAGGGGCAATTTGGGGAATGACCCGTTCTGCTGGCCGGAGATCACGGCCGCCCCGTAGTCGAACATGGTGCCGGCCGTCGCCCCCTGCTGCTTGGGGAAGAACATCTTGACCCAGAGGTCGCTGTCAAGCATCATGCCAAGGTATCCCTCGCAGAGCCTGGGGAAGCCGGCGAGCTGCAGCATGACGTTGGCGCCCAGATGGTGCGGCTGCAGGCCGAAGAACTCAAGAAAGCGCGGAAGAAGAGGCTCGCTGAGAGGCCAAAACCGCGGGCGAAGTCGGTGTAGAACACCACGAACTCGCCCTCCTGCGGCGTTGGGATCCTCTCCTCACCGGGCGCGCATGTGGCCACCGCCTCCGCGGGCGGCAGCCGCTTGGTATTGCAGAGATACTTGATTGTCGGCATCGCTCGTCTCAGAGCCCTCCCAAGAGCCCTTGGGCCATGCCATCGCCAGAATTCTTCGATGGCGCTGCTTAATACTTGTATCTACATTGGTATTTCCCCGAAGAGGAGAGGATGATGTAGCACAACAACGACAAGTATTTCCCTCTGTTATGAAACCAAGGTATCAATCCAGTAGGAGGATCCACCAGATTATGTAAGCAGTACCTTCACACAAATAACAAAAACTTGCAACCCAATGCGTAAGAGGGGTTGTCAATCCCTCCTCGGTATTGAGATAGATTAAATTGTATGAGATTGGATAAATATATCTAACAAAACACAAAATAAAAGAAGTAAAGAAAAGTGTAGCAAGGTATTTTTGGATTTTTGGATTAATAGATCTGAAAATAATATGATAGGAAATAGACCCGGGGGCCGTAGATTTCACTAGAGGCTTCTCTCAAGAAAATAGCATACGATGGTAAACAAATTACTGTTTGGCAATTGATAGAAGAGCAAATAATTGTGACGATATCCAAGGCAATGATCATGTATATAGGCATCAGGTCCAAGATTAGTAGACCGACTCCTGCCTGCATCTACTACTATTACTCCACACATCGACCGCTATCCAGCATGCATCTAGTGTATTAAATTCATGGAGAAACAGAGTAATGCAATAAGAACGATGACATGACGTAGATAAGATCTATTCATGTAGGAATAGCCCCCATCTTTTTATCCTTAATGGCAACGATACATGTGAGTCATGTCTCTTTTTGTTACTGAGATTGAGCACCACAAGATCGAACCCATCACAAAGCACCTCTTCCCATGGCTAGAAAAATCAATCTAGTTGGCCAAACCAAACCAAAGTTTCGGAGAAAAAATACGAGGCTATAACAATCATGCATAAAAGAGTTCAACAAAGACTCAAATAATATTCATGGATAGATCTGATCGTAAACCCACAATTCATCGAATCCCAACAAACACACCGCAACAATGAGTTACATCAAATAGATCTCCAAGAACATCAAGGAGAGCATTGTATTGAAGATCAAAAAGAGAGAAGAAGCCATCTGCTACTGCCTACGGACCTGTAGGTCTGTGGTAAACTACTCACGCATCATCAGAGGTGCAAGGGTGATGATGAAGAACCTCTCCGTGATCGTTGACCCCTCCGGCAAGGTGCCGGAAAGACCTCTAGATTGGATCTCGTGGTTCTGGACCTTGCGGTTGTGGAAACTCTGATCTCTCGACACCCCTAGGGTTTCTGGGATTTTAGAGTATTTATAGAGCTGATAGTCGGTGAAGAGGCCACCGGTGGGCCCCATTACCCACTAGGGCGCGCTAGGGGCCTCTGGCACGCCTTGGTGCCTTGTGGGCCCCACGGGCCTCCCCTCGTGCACTTTCTTGGCTCCCAAGGTGTCTTCTGTCAAGAAAAAAATCTCCAAAAAGTTTCGTGGCATTTGGACTTTGTTTGGTATAGATATTCTGCAAAGTAAAAAACAAGCAAAAAACAGCAACTGGCAGTGGGCACTATGCCAATAGGTTAGTCCAAAAAAATGATATAAAGTTGCTATAAAATGAATATAAAACATCCAAGATTGATAGTATAACATCATGGAACAATAAAAAATTATCGATACACTGGAGACATATCTGGCGCGGGCGAGAAGAAGAAGAAGAAGAAGATGGAGAAGAGCCGCGTGAGCATGCATGCATTGCGGCGGGCGGCGCTGTGTGCTGTGGCTCAAGCGGCAGGACAGCGCTGTGACAGGGCTCCACCCGAACTCTGTTGAGGAGGAGGAAGAGGAAGACCAGGGGAGAGCAGGGGAGCGTTCGGGGATGTCTCCGCCGCCCCCTTGCTCCCACATTTATACCCCGGGGAGATCGTGGGGGAGTGGGATCGTCTGCACCTACTACTCCCACTCCCCCGCATTAAGTGGGCACGTTACCCATGAGCATTAACCGCTTCGAGGAACACAACCGTCCCACTCGGCCAGAAAAGATCTCGCGCGCGTGGGCCGAGGGCGCGGTTCATCGGGGCCCAGCCTTCTGCGCCGTCCAATCGTGCGTGTGGCCTAGCAGGGGCGCCCCGCCACTAGCCTGGATGTGGCGACCCTTCGGCCATTGGCGGGCGCAAATCGAGACACCACCCGGTGGGCTTTTCGGTTTCCCGCCTAGGTGGAGTGCCGCGATCCGACTTCCAGAAGCCGGCATCCAGTGCGTGTTGCCGGCATCCGTGATTCCAAGACAGACGCATGGGTGGTCAGCTTCACCCGGCCCGGCGCCACCACTTCACCAACAAACCTCGGCCCTGAGGTAAGCTGCAAAGGCCCACTCGCTCCACGGCGGCGGGCCTTCACAACTTTGGGGACTACCGTCTGGGGGATAACCCCCGGGTAGGCCGCGGAACCCGGAGCCCTTTTTAAAACATCAGGGCGTGTGGAGCCCCTCAACCCGGCCGAACGCTGGCCGGTTCCCCGGCACGAGCTGACCTGGCACAAGGACCTAGGTGGCCGCACACCAGCCGACCGTAGATCAACCGATGTCCCGTCCGGACGTACGACAAGACTGTACCCCATGACGGGCAAGCATGGCTGCAGTGCTCTCCCTTTCTCACGCTGGCCCGAGCGGGCGTGGCTACGGTACGCCCCACACCCCTTCCGGGGCGGGCGGTGGCCGGGCGACGCAACCCTATAGCTGAACGGCGCCAGATGCCTCATGACGCAAGACACAGCGTGCCACAGTGCCATGCAGCCAACCAGACCCGTGCCAGGTGGCCCCGGCACGGCCCTCGCCCGGCGGACCCGGTGACCCGGCGGGCCCCGCTGCTAGGCTCCAGACACTAACCCTAGGGCCCCGCGCACCTATAACTTTACCATTGTACCCCGGGGGCCAGCCTATAAGACCCCCCGGTGCCCCTCCATGTAGGGGGATTCGCTCAGTAGAACACACACACGAGGCAGTCGGAATGCCAGCTCCTTCTTCCTCCTAGCCCCAAATAGCTCTAGGAGCAACCTTGTAACCCTCGCATCCCACATACTATATTCGGCAGGACTAGGGGTGTTGGCTCCCCTGGAGAGCCTCGAACCTGGGTACGTCTCATTTCACTCACTTGCGCGTGCTAACCTCGCTTCCGGGACCCACCGACATCCTCACGTAGCACCCCACTTTTAGCCATCCCATGGCATCTGCCGTGAGATCACCACAAGAGAGATTGACCTCACATGCCCCATTGTTAAGGTCTTCCTCCACGTGGTGCAATTGTACCTCGTGAGCTTCCATTCCCCACCACTGTATCTATTCAAGTTATCCTCAGGTTTCAGTTTTTCGCATGTTATTTCATATTTTGCACATGTTTCCTTCAGTCAAGTTTTGAGTATTCTACATTTTGTATGGAAATTCTGCCACTAATTAGTTTCACATGTGTACCTTTTCCAATGTTTTACAGGTTCATCTCTAAAGGAGAAGTCGACAAAAAAGTAGATGAAGGCATTTTAATATTTGCTCTTCCTCTGTTCCTTTCTTTGATATTGTTGAACTAATTATATTTGCTCTCCCAAGTTATGCAGGTTCGGCTTCAAATGTGAGGTTATTGCTATTGTAGTTGGTTGTTGTATTCTTTCATTATAATGTTCTTTTACTTCTTTTGATGTATGTAACAACATTTACTTTGAGGTCCACAAATATATACACTTTTTTGTGCTAGTCGTATTGTCCACGTGCTCCAAATTCAATCATTATTCAAGAGGAAAACTGAGGAAAGCAAAGTAGCAAGAAAGCAATCATCATGTATATTTCTGCAAGAGACTAATAGTCCAACTTTGGGTTTGTCGTAAATTCTGTACTCACATCAAGTTGTGCCGACACACACAAGAAAATTAGTAGTCCTCCTACTACTTTGCATTGCCAGCTATGAGGACATGCACACACATAAGATCATAAATTTCATTGTTTAGTTTATGGATATAATTAAAGGTTAACATCCTTTATTAAATGAACAATTGACAGCAACTGTTTGTTTTGACATGTTTGTAGTTTCTGATTGTGTAAATAAGGACTCAGCGGTTTGTTCTATATTCAGTTTATGTGAGGACAATCTATGTTTCCACATGTTTTCTTGTTGCGAATGCAAACTTCATCTTATGTTTTGTAGAAGGCCACTACTAGTTCATGGATTCTCACCCGAACTAGACCTATTCATCATGTGGATACCAGTTGATGCCCAATTCTGCTCATGGATTCATGGCTAATGGCTTCATATCCTTTTGTTTGCAGGTGAGATCCAATCGCGAAAGGATGGGCCAGCAGAAGGCTACTAGTAGGAGGAGCGCCTACCCTATCTGACCCTTTTCTTCTTAATTTCTTTCTTATCCGATTTGAACATTGGAGATCTTTGTGTGCACTCCTCGCCCCAGGCTATGCAAAGTTGAAAATCAATCATGATGCATGAATATATTATAATTCTTGTATGATGTGTATTTACGTATGAATACCTTGTATTACATGACCTTTACTATGTACATCACTTGTACATAGTATAGTCAGTGTATTTTTTAAAATTCCTAAAATTATTAGCAGTGGCCGGCATGAAGAAGAGCTTGCCACTGGTAGTGTGTGCCATTAGTGCCGTTAGTGTCATTACTAGTGGCGATTGCTAGGTAAAGCCCACCACTGCTAGGTATGTACCACTGGCGGGCGCGCGCCCGCCCCTGATGCCATGTTAGCAGTGGTAGGCGCTGCTACTTGTGAGCTGCGTTGGGATTTCCTCAAAGAGTAGAGGATGATGCTGTATAGTAGAGATAAGTATTTCCCTCAGTTAAGAACGAAGGTTATCAATCCAGTAGGGGAACCACGCGAAACCTCGTTAACAACACCTACACACAAAAGAGCAAATACTTGCACCCGACACGATCAAGGGGGTTGTCAATCCCCTTGACGATTATTTGCAAGGATCAAATCTGATAGTGATAGATAGATAAATAAAACACAAAAAAAATAATGGTAGATAAATTGCAGCAGGGTATTTTTGGATTTACTATATGATAAAGGTAGGCCTGGGGGCCATAGTTTTCACTAGAGGCTTCTCTCTCGAATAAAAATCATGCAGTGGGTAAACAAATTACTATTGGGCAATTGACAGAAAAACGCATAGTTATGACGATATTCAAGGCAATGTTCATGTAAATAGGCATCATGCCCGAGACAAGTAGACCGACTCCTGCCTGCATCTATTACTATTACTCCACCCATCGACCGCTATCCAACATGCATCTAGAGTACGAAGTTCATGAAAAAAGGAGTAACGCCTTAAGCAAGATGACGAGATGTAGACAAAGTAAATCCAACCAATATGAATTATCCTATCATTCCAGCGCCCACGTCAGAAACCGGGGGCGCGTACGCACGCGGGTTGCCACCAGGTTTTACCCGGCCGACCCACGATCGCACGTGGCTTGGGGTAAATGCCATCTTTGCCATCACTCTCCTACCCTTTACTACAACCCTCCACCCCATGATGCAGATTATATGCGAGGCGCGGGATTGGCGCAGAAGGGCGGTCGTGATGGTAGTGCTTTGATCAGAGGAGCCAGGGTACCGGATTGGTGAAACCAGGCGGCGGCGAAGTAATGCGCCTGCCAAAGGTGCAGAGCGCGGGATTGGTGAAGCGGGGCGGTTGCCCTAGGGTACTTGAGAGCCAGCCCCTGCGCCTTCCCCTATAAAAGGGGGGGGGCATGGGAGGTGATGCTCATCCACTTCCTTCTCCTCCATTCTTCTTGCATCTTCCACCATCATGGCGAGAGGAAGGGGTCGTGCTCGTTCGTTCGCCGTGGCAGCGAGAGCTTCTTCTCAGCGTCATGCTTCCGCTTCGGCGGTAGCCGTGGAGGCCGGCTCTAGCGAATAGGGCAGAGGCGCAGGGCGAGGTTGTTGTCAGTGCGGTACTCGCGGTCGAGGAGGTCGGACCGGAGCGCTGGTGGTTCTGCCTCCAGCGTCCCCGCCACCGGTGGAAGGCCACACGGGGGATACCTCGCTCGAATTCATTGTGGAGTTGCGTGACCCGCTGAGGAGCAGGCAATGGCTCCCCCGCCCCTTCACTAGGGTGATGGAGATGGACCAGCCGCTCGGGTTGTGGTTGCGCGTGAATGGTTGCCTTAATGGCGCCGTTTGGGTGAACGTGGAGTTCCCCGCCAACGGCGTCATGTACCTCACCCGAGGGTGGAAATCCTTCACTCATGCCCGCTAGTTGGCGGAGGGGCACTTCCTCCACTTCAAGCTAGTGGAGGCCAACACGCTATCCGTGAAGATCTTCGGACCTTCAGGCGCTCGTCTAGGGTGCTGCGTGGAAAGCTCGAGCAGCAACGAAGGCTCCTCCTCGAGCGACAGTGACGAGGAGGATGCAGATGGTGAAGATGACGACGGCGAGTCTCCGGTCATCAAGTCCGAAGATGACGATTCGGACTCCATCTGAACGCCTGCAGCACCATCATCGCCAGCTGAGCACCAACAACACCATCATCTGCAGCTGGACCCCGGCAGGGCGATTTGCCGGGGATTCTTCGCCTAGGCGTCACCATCGTCTCCAGCTGGACCCTGGCAGGCCTGTCTACCGGGAGTGTTTTGCCTAGGCGCCCCTTTTGCCTTGGGTTGCACTAGATGTAAACCCTGGGAAGAAAGGGTGGAAGAAAATATTACCGAGCACTTTTCTTTTTCAACAAACATGTAATATTTTCCTTGCTCAAATTAATATAAACTATTTCCCTCATCCATATTTATTTTGCATGACCTGGGTCTGATACCCTACGCAGTTGGGAACACTTGACGGAACATATACGTGCCGCGGGTGCTTTGAAGGACTAGCACTTAGCAACCCGTTGTGAGTAGATATCCAGCAAGGTCTTTGCCCGCTACAAACGTAGCTACAACTAATCTTGTCGAGTGGACTCGAAGCAAGACTAGGAGCGCGAATGGAGATGGCCTCTTGCCGGTCTTAAACGCGGCTACAATTGATCTTATCGAGCAGACTCAAGGCAAGAACAAGAGCATGAATGAAATATGTGGCAAGGTTTCCTCGCGTGTTGGTTTCCCATGCATAGATAAATTCGAAATGATGAGAAATTTCAAATGTAGCAAACTTTCAACTTATCTTTCTTTGCTGTACTTCTTATCATGTGAAATGGAATGAAACGAACGCTAGATGCCATCAGAAGGGTAATGGTATACCCATCGTCTCTCCTGGTAAACGCGTACACGAGGAGTCCTCCTTGCCCTTGTAGAAAAAGATAGAAGGGAAAGAGACAAAAGTGATATATTGGCGGTATGTTAGCCATTTCATTATAACAAAGTGCGATCATGCAATAGTACAAAGGTAAACATGCACTAAAGTTCATGAAATGCATATGCACAGGATCTGCGGCAGGTTTTGTGCAAAGGGTACAAGTCTTTGAGACTAGGCTTGTACAAAAGGGGTTGCCGGGATGAGGTCCGGCAACGGCGCCTCATGGGTAGAACTTGCGAAGATGCTCAATACTCCATGAGTTTTGCACATGAATGCCATCTTCGGTCTCCAGATGGACTGCACCAGGTCTGGTGACTCGTACTACCCGATAAGGGCCCTCCCACTTCGGCGTCAACTTGTTTGTTCCCTTGGCGGACGGAACGGGCCAAAGGACAAGGTCGCCTTCCTCAAGGCTTCGGGCATGAACCTTGCAGCTATGGTAGCGGCGCAAGGCTTGCTGGTAGCGTGCAACACGCACAGCCGCCCGAAGATGATCTTCCTCAAGGAGCACATCATCATCATGCTGCAGCTGCTCTTGCTCTAGTTCATCATATGCAAGTACTCGAGGTGACCCGTATATGAGTTTTTTTGGTAACACCGCTTCTGCACCATAGACTAGGGATAAGGGCATTTGACCAGTAGCTCGATTTGGTGTCATCCTGAGTGACCAAAGAACCACCGCAACTTGTCAATCCAACACCTCCCGCACTTGTGCAGCTTGTCAAATGTTCTTGTCTTGAGACTGCGTAACAGTTCTGCATTTGTCCTTTCTACTTACCCATTGCTCCTGGGATGAGCAACGGAAGCAAAGCATACCTTGCTCCAAAGGCTTTGGATGTATTACATGAAGGCGCGGCTCGTGAACGGTGTGCCTTTATCAGTGATGATCCTGTTTGGAACTCCAAAACGGCAAACCAGTCCTTTAAAGAACTTGACAGCTGACTGCGCGGTCACCTTTCTCACTGGCTCCACTTCAGGCCACTTTGTGAACTTGTCGATGACAACGTACAATAACTCAAATACCCTGGTATCACAGGGGAAGGAGCCCAAGATGTCGAGCCCCTAGACCGAAAAATGCCAGGAGAGAGAGATTGTTTGGAGGGCTTGTGCTGGTTGGTGTATGCTTTTTGAATGGAAATGGCATGCTTCACATCTTACTAGCTCAGTTGCATCTCGGAGGGCGGGGGGCCAATAAAAACTTTGCCGGAAAGCTTTCCCGACGAGGGCTCTTGATCCTACATGCGATCGACACGCACCTCCATGTATTTCTGCCAACAACTTAAGTCCATCTTCCCAGCAAATGCACTTCAATTTCTCCCCATTCGCTCTCTTTCTATACAGGATGTTATCCACAAACTGGCACATACTCGATAGGCGGGCTACTTTTTTAGCTTGCTCTTGTTCATCGGCAAGTTGCCCAGTTTGGAGAATCTGAACTATATGTTGCGCCCAGGCCGGAGCTTGTGGCTCGATGACTGGGAAAAAAGGCATCTCTGTGGCCTCGGGAGCGCCATTCTCAACAGGGAGACCCTGGGGTTCTGTGTGGAACTGCAGCTCACCGCTAGGCACTTTGCTGTTCCCGGCAATATCCCCGTCGGCAGCTTCTGAGAGCTCTGCCGGGAAATATTTGCCAGTACCCAAATTCTTCTCCTTCTGGCTCGCATTGATGGGGTGACTGATGGCTGATTCAGATGGAGTACAAAAGTGCCTGGTTCCACAGGTAGCTTTTCAGCAGTGCACTTTGATCGGTGGTCCTCTATGCCGTTTTCCTCACGGGGGATGTGCTCCATTTGCAACCCATCAAAGTGTTCCTCCAACTTCCTCACCTACTCTACATATGCTTCCGTCAACGGTCTCTGATAATCTCTGTTGACCTACCTCACAACAAGTTGTGATTCTCCATGGCTGATCAACTTCCTAATTCCCAACTCCACTGCAATTCTGAGGCCGTCAAGTAGTCCTTCATACTCTGCAGTATTGTTGGTAGCTTCCTACTTGGGAAAATGCATTTGGACCACGTACTTGAGGTGCTCTCTAGTGGGTGCGACAATCTGCACTCCGGCACCGGTGCCTTGTAGCGAGAAAGCACCGTCAAAGTACATGATCCACTTTTTCTCAGTTTCTCTGTCGGGGAGAGTTGATTCCTGGATGTCGTCATCTTGTGTTGGTGTCCATTCTGCGATGAATTCCGCCAATGCTCTGCTTTGAATGGTTGAAGTACTTTCAAACTTGAGTGCAAATCTTGATAATTCTAACGCCCACTCCACTATTCTACCGGTTGCCTCTGGATTCCTCAGAATACGCTACAACAAGAAGCGGGTGACGACAGTGATCTCATGTACTTGGAAGTAGTGGCGCAACTTTCTCGAGGCCATGAGGAGGCCGAAAAGCAGCTTCTGCACACCAGAGTACCTTGACCTAGACCCCTGCAGGAGAGAACTAACAAAGTACACTGGTCGGTGCACCATCTTCTTCTTCGGTGTAATCTGCTGATCAATTTCTTTCTCTTGCACTGCTTTTGCCTTGTCGGTGTTTGGATCTGCTGGAAAAGGCTCTGGATTGTCGGGAGACGGGCTTGCCGCTGTCATGTCTTCATCACCGGCTTCCCTCTGTGCAACCAGCGCAACACAAACCACTTGATTCGTTGACTCTAAATATAGCAGTAACGACTCTTGTGGCTTAGGCGCGACTAAGGTTGGCGCAGAGGATAGGTACCTTTTCAGGTCTTCCAGTGCAGCCTTCGCTTCTGGAGTCCATTTTACTGGACCCGCCTTTTTTCAATATCTTGAAAAATGGCAGGGCGCGCTCAGTAGACCTTGAAATGAACCTACTCAAAGCTCCAATGCAACCGGCAAGACGTCGCACATCCTTGATAGACCTTGGTGCTTGAATCTGCTCGATGGCCTTGATCTAGTCGGGGTTTGCTTCGATTCCATGATGAGACACAAAGAACCCGAGAAGCATGTCGGATGGAACACCGAACATGCATTTCTCAGGTTTGAGCTTCATGTTAATCTTGCGCAAGTTTGTGAATGTTTCCTCCAAATCCTGGATCAGGGTCGACTTGTCCTTGGTTTTGACCACTATGTCATCCATATAAGCTTCTATGTTTTTGTGAAACTGAGGTTCAAAACCAATCTGAACTGCCCTTGCAAACACTGAACCAACACCCTTTTAGTCCGAAAGGCATACGCACGAAGTAGTATGTGCCACATGGAGTAATGAGCGCGGTCTTCTGCTCATCCTCCTTAGCCATAAATATCTGATGATACCCAGAGTATGCGTCAAGAAACGAAAGCAAGTCACAGCCGGCAGTGGAGTCCATAATCTGATCGATATGTGACAAGGGGAAGGGATCCGTGGGACATGCCTTGTTGAGATCAGTGTAATCAATACAAAGTCTCCTCTTCCCATTTGCCTTGTGCACAACGACCGGATTTGCCAACCAGGTTGGATGAAATACCCCTCTAACCAGGCCTGCTGCCTCAAGCTTCTTGATCTCTTCAGATATGAATTCTTGCCATTTCAAAGCTTGCTTCCTGACCTTTTTCTTGACGGACCGAGCATGAGGACAGACAACAAGGTGGTGCTCAATTACCTCCTTGGGAACACAGGGGATGTTAGATGGTTGCCATGCAAACACATCTACATTCGCCTGCAGGAAGGCAATGAGCGCGCTTTCCTATTTACTGTTAAGGGTGGCACTGACGGTGAAGGTACCACCAGTGCCATCTTCCTTTGCCGACACCATCTTGTGTGCAGAGCTTTCTGGCAATTCTTCGACAGGTGCACAGCACTCCGAAGAGGCGCGCTTCCTGGAATTTTTGCCAAAAGTCTTGCCGGGATTTTCAATTTTCTTCTCAGCCGGAGCCGTTGCCTTGATTGTTTCTGCTGCAACCGCGTCTTTGTAGAGCTTGTCTACGCATATAACTGCATCCTTCTTATCGGAGCTGATGGAAATGACACCTAGGGCCCCCGGCATTTTCAGTATGTTGTAGGCATAGTGAGATGCTGCCATGAACTTAGCCAGGGCTAGGCAACAGAGAATTCCTTTGAACAGCAAAGGGATCTTGACAACATCAAACCCTATTTTCTGTGTTCTGTAATTTAATTCCCCACCAAATGTTACCGGCAGTGTGACCTTTCCCTTGGGCTGGCTCCTTCTCGGGTTAATTCCCTGGTATGTGCCGGTTTTATTGAGCTCTGCCTCAGGAATCTGTAGCCTCTCGATCACCTCAGGGGAGATCTGGTTCAAGCCAGCCCCACCGTCAACTAAGATTTTCGTGACTTTGAGGTTGTGTATTGTTGGCGAAACCAACAACGGCAAACATCTGACCGCAGTTGTGCGATCAGGGTGGTCCCCGGCACCGAAAATAATAGGCATGTGGGACCACTTTAGGGGCTTTTGTGCGTCTGCTATTGGTTCTACCGCATTAACCTCACGGGCCCACTGTTTAAGCTGGCGATGAGAAGAATGCAAAGACGCACCTCCGTCAATGCACATGGGCTCTATTGCCTTCTGGAATTCAAGCTCGCTGGTTTCATCATCATCCTCCTCTTCACTTTCCTCATCTTCTTCTTTCTTTTCTCTGCCCTCGGCGGGCTTTTCTTTCTTATGGCCGGCGTTGCCGCGGCATCCACCTTGACCGCCGTGACTCTTCTTGTCGGATCCACCCGTACCATCCTGGCCTTTCTTCCTGTCCCGCTTCTCATACTCAGCTTTCTGTTTCTCAACTAGCTGTTTGACTTGACGGTACTCCTAGATGTCGTGACCTTAGTATGGTGAATATTGCAGTATGGCCCATCAGATTTGCCGGCCTTCTCTCCTGCCGCAGCAATTTGGCAATCAGCGCACAAAGCTGCTTCTTTCCTAGAGCTCTCCACCTTGGTTTTCTTGGCGGGGCTAGAGTTGCTGGACACCTTAACATCCATAACTGATTTGCCTTTCTGATTTCGGCTGCGCCTCCGGCCTTTCTTCTTCGGGGTGGCGGCATCATCATCATCTGAATTGACTTTGTTTTCTGCATCTTCCCTGGGGAGCCTCCTTCCTTCCTCAGAGCACACACACTTATCCACCAAAGTATAAAGCTTGTTGACGGTCTTCGGCAATCATATGTGCATCTTCTCCCGCATCTTGCGATTACGTATGTTTGTATGGAACGCAGCAATCACAGCCGCATGGTGCACATCTGGTATGCTGTGGTGCACACGGCTGAATCTCTGAATGTACTTGCGCAGTTCTTCTCCTTCTTTCTGTGGGATCTCTTGCAAATCACTGGGCAGCCCAGGGCCTTTCTACCCTCCGGTGAAGGCACCAATGAACTTGTTGCATAGATCTGACCACGAGGAAATGGACTTTTCTAGCAAGTTCATCAAGCAAGATCTCACAATGGGCTTGAGTACCAATGGGAAATAATTGGCTAGGATTTTCTCATCTCTTCCCCCGGCAGCTTGCACGGCGATCGTGTGAATGCACATGAATTCTGCTGGGTTGAGCTTGCCATCATACTTCTTTGGTACTTCGGGCTTGAATGCATGGAGGGACGGCCAGCGGACTTGCCGCAGCTCACATGTGAAAGCAGGGTAACCCACCTCATAAGGCAAGTAACCACCAACAACGAGCGCTGGCTCATCGACGACTGGACCGCTGCGCTCATCTGATTGACGGCGCGCCTCCCGGTGTTGTTGGATGGTGGTGCGAGCATCTTCCGCTCACCTATCCAACAACACCTGCCGCTGATCTCGCTGCATCTATGGTTCTGAGGAGGCCATCGACATATCGTCCGGCTCGACATTCCGCTGGGTTCACTGTAGGTGCTGGCGTTGCTGCTGGGGTTACTGCCATGGAGGTGATTGCACCGTGGGTGCACCGCCTGCGACATGGCTGTCTGTCTGGACTACTGGTGTGGTTGGTGGGTGCCGTGAAGGTTCCACCAACTGGGCTGTTTGCATCAGCAAACTAGATCAAACTCCGGATGGTAGCCCTCCACTCGTCCATCTTATCGGCCGTTGGAGGAAAATCCAACAACATTTGGGCTCACACCATTGCCTCTGTCGCCGTCGAAGCCATGTTGGAGCGAGAAGAACGCGACGTTGCTCGACTCCTGGCAGAGCCAGCCGGAGCGCTATTGCGATCTTGTCGCCCAACAGCGGGGATGGTGGCGAGTTGGCACAGCGGGAGCAGAGCCTGAGGATCAGGAGCCTGGTCGATGGGCGACTTGCCATGCGGGTGCTGCTGCAGAGGTAAAACAATGCCGCTTGGCGTTACATCACGCCCATCTCTCAACGGGCACGGAGTGTGCCTCGATGTCGTCTCCCTCGCAGCCCCGGAGTCGGTGCAGCAGGAGGGTCTTAGCTCGCGCCTGATCGGGCAGGGTTACTCATGTGGCTGTGCTGGCCGACGCGCGGAGGAGGCGTGAGCTGTGTGCCCGCGCCGCCCACACCGTTGTTGCTGTCTTCGCCAGAGGGTCAAGGTGAATGCCCGCCTCCGGCGTTCCCACCACCCATTTCCACCGTAGCAGACACAGCGACCACGCCGCCTGTGCTGGTCGTGCCCACCATGGTGCTTGCACCGTTCGCAGCGACGGCGCCGCCTGCGCTGCCCGCAGACGTGTGTGATGGAAGCATGGATGTGGAAGGATTTGTCGCTGATGACCCACAAGTATAGGGGATCAATCATAGTTCTTTCGATAAGTAAGAGTGTCGAACCCAACAAGGAGTAGAAGGAAATGACAAGTGGTTCTCAGCAATGTATTTTCTGCAAGCACTGAAATAGTCAATAACAGATAGTTTGACAGCAAGATAACTTGTAACGAGCAAGTAACGGTAACGGTAAATAATGTGCAGCAAGGTAGCCCAATCCTTTTGTGGCAAAGGACAGGCCAAAACAGTCTCTTATGATAAGCAAAGCATTCTTGAGGGTACACGGGAATTTCATCATATCACTTTCATCATGTTGATTTGATTCGTGTTCGCTACTTTGATAATTTGATATGTGGGTGGACCGGTGCTTAGGTGCTGTTCTTACTTGAACAAACCTCCTACTTATGATTAACCCCCTCGCAAGCATCCGCAATTATGAGAAAAGTATTAAGATAAAATCTGACCATAACATTAATCTTTTTGATCTAAATCAGTCCCTTACGAAGTAGCGCACAAACTAGGGTTTAAGCTTCTGTCACTCTAGCAACCCGTCATCTAATAACTACTCCACAATGCATCCCCTTAGGCCCAAATATTGTGAAGTGCCATGTAGTTGATGTTCACATGACACCACTAAGAGAATCACAACATACATATCGAACACATATCAAGTTCACATGATTACTTGCAACATGACTTCTCCCGTGACCTCGAGAACAAAAGTAACTACTCACAAATAATAATCATGCTCAAGATCAGAGGGGTATTAAATAGCATATTGGATCTGAACATATAATCTTCCACCAAATAAACCATATAGTAATCAACTACAAGATATAACCAACACTACTAGTCACCCACAAGTACCAATCTAAGGTTCCGGTACAAAGATTGAACACAAGAGATGAACTATGGTTTGAGAGGAGATGGTGCTATTGAAGATGTTGATGGAGATGGCCCTCCCAAAGATGGGAGAGTTGTTGGTGATGACGTTGACGATCATTTCCCTCTTCGGGAGGGAAGTTCCCCCGGAGGAATCGCTCCGCCGGAGGGCAAAAGTGCTCCTGCCCAAGTTCCGCCTCGAGAAGGCGGCGCTTCATCCTGAAAGTCCTCCCTTTATTTTTTTCTAGGTTAAATTTACTTATATACCAGAAGAGGGGCACCGGAGGTGGGCCAATGAGGGCACAACCCACCTGGGCGCGCTTGGGCTCCCTGGCACGCCCAGGTGGGTTGTGCCCACCTGGTGGGCCCCCTCTGGTAGTTATTTGCTCCAATATTCTTCATATATTCCAAAACAATTCTCTGTAAATTTTCAGCTCATTTGGAGATGTGCAGAATAGGTAAGTCTGACGTAGCTTTTTCAGGTCCAGAATTCCAGCTGCCGGTATTCTCCCTCTTTGTGTAAACCTTGCATAATATGAGAGAAAAGGCATTAGAAATACTCCAAAAAGCATTATTACGCATAAAAACATTATAAATAACAGAATGAAAACATGATGCAAAATGGACGTATCAACTCCCCCAAGCTTAGACCTTGCTTGTCCTCAAGCAAAAACCGAAATCAAAAAACATGCCCACATGCTTAGAGAGAGAGGTGTCGATAAAAACAAAATCCGGACATAGAAGCATCATGCCTATTATTATAACAGCAAAGAACATTAACATAAAACTTTGTCAAATAACTTTTATCATATAGCTTCTCATGAACAAGTAACAATTCATCACAACATTGAAGTATAAAGCATAAACCTTATTGAAAACCAACAAACTATGTTCTCAGTCAACTTTACAACTACAATTCATCATATTTTTAGGAAGGGTCACGTATCAGAGCCTTTAGGCAAGTCCACATACTCAATCATCATTTAATCTTCTATGATTGCTAACACTCACAGCGTACCCATGAACAAAAAGTTTCAACCAGACACATAGAAAGATATGGGCTTATAGTTTCACCTCCCAACGTATTCACCTCAAGGGTGATGTCAACAATAATAACTCATGCCTACTCATATCCAACTGGATATATGTGCCTAGATCTTTCCTCACCACATGATGCTTGCAAAAATAGAAAATAAAAAGGAATAGGGAAGAAAACTTTGACTCTTCATAAAAGTAAATGCATACAAGTAAAAGATAGGCCCTTCGTAGAGGGAAGCAGAGGTTGTCATGCGCTTATTTGTTTGTATGCCAAATCCCTTAATGCAAATGAACATCACGTTATATTGCCCCTTATAATAGCAACCTTTATTATACAGTCCGTCGCTTTTATTACTTTGCCATCACAAGTTCGTACAACGCTCAATTTTCTCTTACACTAAATGATCCAACACATTTAGAATCAATTTTATTGCCTTATTGCACCGATGAAAACTTACTTGAAGGATCTTACTCAATCCATAGGTAGGTATGGTGGACTCTCAAAATAAGATTTGGGTTAAGGGTTTTTGGATGCACAAGTAGTATCTCTACTTAGTGCGGAATTTTTGGCTAGAAAAGATATTGAGGAAGCACCACATGTTAAAGGATCTATGCCAATATAAATTCTATGTGAATATGAACAAACATAAATCATTATGTTGTTTTCCTTGTCCAACGTCAACTATTTTGACACAAAATATTTAATGGGGGCTCACAAGCATAAAAGATGTCCAAGATAGTGTATTTGCATGTGAATCAGTGTATTTGCATGTGAATCTTCTCTTCCCTTATTAATTCTTTCATGAGTTGCATCATTGACCAATGCTATGTTTGTCAATCTCCAACAAATTTTACCACTTATACTTTTCCTTATGTGATATCATTACTTACCATAAGATTAGCATATGATCTTTTTCATTTATTTTCCTTTCTTTTTATTGAGACATAAAAGTAAAGAAACAAAACTCAAACTACTCTTTATTATATATCTCCCACACGATTACATCGGTTGATAGATCACTAAGCACACACTCAAAAAGAAAGGATCGAACTAAATTTTTATTCAACTGAATCATAGGAAAACTAGAGATCGAACTAAAATAGATAAAGGCAAAGATAGTGGTGGTGATGCGATACCAGGACACCTCCCCCAAGCTTGGCGCAAGCCAAGGGGCATGTCCATACCATGAACTCAAGTCTCCTTTGGTGATGAAGAAGGTGGTGGTGGTAATATATGAGTGTTCTTCTTCCTCAGCTTACGCTTGAGGATGGAATTTTGCTCCCTCAAGTCATCGATCTCCTGCTCAAGCCTTAGTACCTTTTTGCATAATTCTTGCTTGTTTTCTTGCAAGAGATGTAAAGGGATAAACTGGATCTTAGGTTTCTTTGCTTTATTAGGGAGACTTGACTTCTTGAATTCCACGTGCATGTCTCCAGGTTGGGGTAATGGAACTTCATCTTCATCCGAACTTGTCTCTTCTTTCCTTTTCGGATCATAGTACTCTTCTTCCTCCGTGGTCCAACCGTTATGTTCCACATCTCCATAAACCTTGGGGTTTGCAATATAATCAGCAACATAGCTCTCACCCTCCGAATCTTCAGATGACATATTTTCAGATCTGCCAGAAAACAACAAGAAAGAAGAACAGAAGATTTCTCCGTGATACGGTGATCAATACATTCGGGGGGTATACAAAGATTTTAAATCTTGGGATACAAGCAAACAGGAGGAAAACGGAGTCGGGAAGGTTCCCGAGGTGGGCACAACCCACCTGGGCGCACCATGGGGCCCAGGCGCGCCCTGGTGTCTTGTTCCCTCCGCAGGTGCCTTCCTGATGGTTTCTTATTTTCCTAATTTTTAAAATATTCCAAAACTGACAGAAAATATTTTTGCGTATTTTTCGGAGTCCGTTTACTTACCGTATCACGTACCTCCTCTTTTTAATTATTCTGGAGTGTTCCGAAAGGTCTCTTTTATGTGTTCCTCATGTGTCATAGTTTGAATAATATTGCTTTCAACATTAATAGGCATACCTAAAATATAATGTTTAATTCTTTGCCCATTGACCACCTTCGGATTAGTACCTTCGGCATTATTTATTTTGATAGCTTCAGAACGGTAAACCTCTTTGATGATATAAGGTCCTTCCCATTTAGAGAGAAGTTTTCCTGCAAAGAATCTGAAACGAGAGTTGTACAATAGAACATATTCTCCAACTTCGAATTCTCACTTTTGGATTCTCTTATCATGCCATCTTTTAAATTTTTCTTTAAATAATTTGGCATTTTCATAGGCTTGGGTTCTCCATTCATCAAGTGAGCTAATATCAAATAACCTCTTTTCACCGGCAAGTTTGAAATCATAGTTGAGTTCTTTAATTGCCCAATATGCTTTGTGTTCTAACTCTAGAGGCAAATGACAAGCTTTTCCATAAACCATTTTATAGGGAGACATATATACCCATAGGATTTTTATATGCTCTTCGGTAGGCCCAAAGTGCATCATCCAATTTCTTAGACCAATTCTTTCGGGAAGTATTAACAGTTTTCTGTAATATTAGTTTTATTTCTCTATTGCTAAGTTCAACTTGACCACTAGATTGAGGATGATAGGGTGATGCATTTCTATGGTTAACATCATATTTAGCAAGCATTTTACGGAAAGCACCATGAATAAAGTGTGAACCACCATCAGTCATTAAATATCTAGGGACTCCAAACCTTGAGAAAATAACTTCTTTAAGCATTTTAATGGAAGTGTTGTGATCAGTACTACTAGTTCGAATAGCTTCTACCCACTTAGTAACGTAATCAACAGCAACAAAAATATGTGTATACCCATTAGAGGAAGGAAAGGTCCCATATAATCGAAACCCAAAATATCAAACGGTTCAACAGCAAGTGAATAATTCATAAGCATTTCTTGACGCTTACCAATATTACCAATTTGTTGACATTCATCACAACATAAGACAAACTTACAGGCATCCTTGAAGAGAGTAGGACAATAAAAACCAGATTGCAATACCTTGTGAGCAGTTCTATCTCCCGCATGATGCCCTCCATAAGCTTTAGAGTGACATTTTCATAGGATTTGTTCCAGTTCATGCTCAGGTACACAACATCTAATAATACCATCTACACCTTCTTTATAAAGATGTGGGTCATCCCAAAAGTAATGTCTTAAATCATAGAAGAACTTTTTCTTTTGTTGGTATGTGAAACTAGGTGGTATGTATTTAGCAACAATATAATTAGCATAGTCAGCATACCAAGGAGTATTTTGAGAAACATTTATTGCAACTAGTTGTTCATCAGGAAAGCTATCACCAATTGGTAGTGGGTCATCAAGGATATTTTCCAACATAGATAACTTATCAGCTATGGGGTTCTCAGCTCCTTTTCTATCAGTTATATGTAAATCAAATTCTTGTAGCAAGAGAACCCAACTAATGAGTCTAGGTTTAGCATCTTTCTTTTCCATAAGATATTTAATAGCAGCATGATCGGTGTGAACAGTAACTTTGGAATCAACAATGTAAGATCTGCATTTATCACAGGCAAACACAACTGCTAAAAATTCTTTTTCAGTAGTAGCATAATTTCTTTGGGCACTGTCTAGAGTTTTACTAGCATAATGAATAACATTTAATTTCTTATCAACTCTTTTTCCTAGAATAGCGCCAACATCATAATCACTAGCATCACACATAATTTCAAAAGGCAAATTCCAATCAGGCGGTGGAACAATAGGTGCAGAAGTTAAGGCTTTCTTAAGTGTTTCAAAGGCTTCTACACAATCATCATAAAAAACAAATGGAACATCCTTTTGTAAAAGATTTGTAAGAGGCCTAGAAATTTTAGAGAAGTCTTTAATAAACCTCCTATGGAAACCAGCATGACCGGGAAAACTACGAATACCTTTATTATCTTTAGGACATGGCATTTTCTTATTTGCATCAACTTTAGCTTTATCCACCTCAATACCTCATTCAGAATTTTATGCCCCAAAACAATACCTTCATTAACCATAAAGTGGCACTTCTCCCGATTCAAGACAAGATTAGTTTGCTCACATCTCTGCAAAACTCGATCAAAGTTACTCAAGCAATCATCAAAAGAAGTTCCATAAACAGAAAAATCATCCATGAAAACCTCAACAATCTTTTCACAAAAATCAGAGAATATAGTAGTCATACATCTTTGAAAGGAAGCAGGTGCATTGCATAATCCAAAAGGCATACGTCTATAAGCATAAGTTCCAAAAGGGCAAGTAAAGGTGGTTTTCTCTTCATCAGGTTGTGAAATAGGTATTTGAGAAAAACCAGAATAACCATTAAGGAAGCAAAAGTGTGTGTGCTTTGATAATCTTTCTAGCATTTGATCAATAAAAGGCAAGGGGTAGTGATCTTTTCTAGTTGCTTTATTTAATTTTCTAAAATCAATAACCATTCTATAGCCAGTAACAATTCTTTGTGGAATGACTTCATTTTTATCATTAGAAACAACGGTAATACCTGCCTTCTTAGGGACACAATGAACGGGACTTACCCATCTACTATCAGCTATGGGATAGATTATACCTGCTTCCAGAAGCTTTAATATTTCAGTTCTTACCACTTCTTTCATCTTAGGATTCAAACATCGTTGATGATCAACAACGGGTTTAGCATCAGGTTCCATATTAATCATGTGCTGACAGAGAGTGGGACTAATGCCCTTAAGATCATCCATAGTATATCCAATGCAGCACGGTGCTTCTTCAGAATTTTCTATAATCTTTCTTCTTCATGTTCTGAAAGGTTAGCACTAATAATAACATGATATATCTTTTTCTCATCAAGATAAGCATATTTCAGAGTGTCAGGCAATTGTTTCAATTCAAACACAGGATCACCTTTAGGTGGAGGAGGACCACCTAGAGTTTCAATGGGCAAATTATGTTTGAGCAGAGGTCGTTGTTCAAAGAAAATTTATCTATCTCATTTCTTTCATGCATGTGCATATCATTTTCATGGTCTAGCAAATATTGTTCCAGTGGATCTGTGAGAGGCACCACAATAGAAGCAAGACCAATTATTTCATCCTTACTAGGTAATTCTTTCTTGTGAGGTTGTCTATTAAACTTGGAAAAACTAAACTCATGAGACTCATCACCAAAGCTAACATCGACAGGTTGCTTTCACAATCTATTTTAGCATTGACAGAGTTCAAGAAAGGTCTACCAAAGATAATGCGACATAAGTCATCTTGTGGGGAACCAAGAACTAGAAAATCAGTAGGGTATTATATTTTCCTGCACAAGACTTCAACATCTCTAACAATCCCAAGTGGTGTGATGGTGTCTCTATTAGCAAGTTTAATATTAACATCTATGTCTTCCATTTTAGGCGGGTGCTATGTCATTCATAATTTCTTGGTATAAGGTAAAAGGAATAGCACTCACGCTAGCACCTAAGTCACATAAACCATGATAACAATGATCTCCTATTTTAACTGAGACAACAGGCATGCCAACAACAGGTCTATGTTTATCTTTTTCATCGGGTTTGGCAGTTCTAGCAGCTTCATCGCAGAAGTAAATAACATGCCCATCGATAGTTTCTACCAGGAGATCTTTAACCATAGCAACACCAGGTTCTACTTTAATTTGTTCAACAGGTTTAGGTGCTCAAATATTACTTTTGCAAACCACACTTGAAACCTTAGCATGTTCCTTTATCCTAACAGGGAAAGGTGGTCTTTCAATATAAGCAGTAGGAACAACTGGGTCAACATTATAAATAATAGTTTCATCCTTAGCTATGTCGGGTTTTTTAATTTCTTCGTTGATAGGTGGGTGATATTTAAACCACTTCTCCTTAGGGAGATCAACATGAGTAGCAAATGATTCACAAAATAAGGCTACTATCTTAGAGTCAAGTCCATATTTAGTGTTAAACTTGTGAAAAGCATCGGTAATCATAAAAGATTTAACACAATCAAATTCAAGCTTAATACCTGACTCTTTACCTGCTTCATCGAGTTCCCAATCTTCAGAGTTACGTTACATTTAAATCTTTCTAAAAGATCCACGTAAATTCAATAGTTGTCGGATTCAGGGCTCCGCAGACCCAAGAAGGTTCAAACTCTGGGGCGTGTGCGAAGAACTCAACCTCTCGAGCCTACCGATTCATCACCCCCTGCCTAGCCTAGCCGGACTCGCATGACCAAGGAAGAAGATGGACATGACAGTTTACCCAGGTTCGGGCCACCTTGCGGTGTAAAACCCTTCTCCTGCTTTGTGGTGGATTGGCCTCACGAGGGGCTAAGGATGAACAAGTACAGAGGATGAACAACCTCGCGAGGTCTCGGGGGTGAGAGTGAGTCGACCCCTTCTATGGTGGTGGCTAACCTATCTTTATAGTGGCCTTAGTCCTCTTCCCCCAAAACGTAGGCGGGAAGGGATCCCACAGTGGCCAATTTGAAGGGGACAACTAGTACATCTTATCCTGATGAAAGGTGGTCTTCGCCTACAAAGCTTCTGGTCATGACGCAGCGGCGGGCTCGGCGATGACATCCGTCCTGCCATGGTGGTGGTCTTGGTCTTGTAGCACCGGAATGGAAACCTTTCGTAGATTCCTCGGGAACCCACGCATGTCGTTGCCTCCTTAGCACCAAAGAGGAGACTGCCTCCTCTGCGCCCGCCTGGCCTTGGTCGTCATGGCTTGCATCATCGCAACCTCATGAGGCTGGTACCTGCATAGAAATCTTCGCTCCTTGGGAGGCAGCCTAGGGAGGCCGCCCCCTCCAGAGGTCTTGGTGTTGTCCGCCTCGCGAGGCCAGGGGGCCCCACGAGGGTCTTGTCTTGGCGGTCTTGTAGACGGGCCATACCAGGCCGTCGAGGCAGCCACACCATGGGCCATAGGCAGACCAGTCTGGGTACCCTAGTTCCTAGAACACCGACAGTAGCCCTCGGGCCCAAGGCGCGCTCGGGCTTGGCTTTGAGGCGAAGCCAAAGGGCAAGGGCGAAGCACCACGGGCCCCAATCGCCTGTGGGCCAAGTTGACGCATGGCGCGCTTGACGGGACGTGGGCGTTTCCGCTTCCCCACGTTGCCTTGACAACTGCCTGGTGCATGCAGCGGGGCCATCATTGCTCAGAACGTGAGAGGCCGCTGGTCAGCATTCCTTCGCCTATAAATGAGGAAGGAGGCAGAGCCCCCAGCCCATGTTCATCTTCTTGCTGCTCGCCCCTTCTTCTTCTCCGTCATCCCGCCGTCTTGACGAAGCATCCATGGCGCCGGTGAGGAGGTTTCCCGCCGAGGAGAAGGGCAAGCCCCCCAAGGAGGGACCAGGCTCGCCACCGCCTAAGGGGGGCCGCGGCCGTCCCCGCAAGTATGCTGTGACGCCGGAGGTGTCTCCCCGAGGGTGCGTGCGCACCCTCCCGAAGGTCGGTGCCACCTCTGGCGGTCGTGTGAAGGCTCCCTCCCATGCCGAAAGGTGTCGCGGCCAAGGCGGCCATGGCCAAGGGGGAAGCATGCGGCGGCCGTCCGGCCATCGCGCCCGCGATCCCACTCGGCAGACGCATCCTCGGAGTTCATGGTGTGGGCGGAGAGGCCGGCAGGCATCTGGTTCCAGCACCTGCGTTTCTTCGCGGGCGCGCTGCCGGCCGGAGGGCCCGGCGGCCTCTGGCTGAAGGCCGACGGTTGCTGCAGCATGGCCTCGTGGTTGGAGGTCGAGGTCACCCCTGCCGGTAACGTGTTCCTGAACCGTGGGTGGCAGTCGTTCACCCGTGCATGCGGCTTGCAGGGGGATGTACTGTCCACTTCAGGCACGACGGAGCGGCGACCCTCTACGTCAGGATCTTCGGGGAAGATAGCAGGCACCTGGGGTATTGCCCGGAGGGCGACAACGATGACGATGACGTCCACCCCTCCGACGATGATCGCCGGAGGGGTGATAGCATCCTCGGCGGTGAACTCGCCCTTGGCGACGGCCGCGACTTACCTAGCGGCAGCGGCTCTTCCTCTGGGAAGAGCACAAGCGACAACGACTATGACGAGCCGCCACGCCGTCGAGCCCGGACCGGGGAGGGCGATGAGCTGCCTCGCCATCGCGCTCCGGTGAAGTAGGAGGAGGACTCCGACTGAGCGCGGGCGTCGCCGGAGCCAGGCCTCAGGAGTCGCAGTGGTCGCGAGGCCGCTTTTGCTTTTTTTTCTTTTCCTACATCAAGAAATGTAGAAAGCCCTGCTGGGCCGTGTAATGGACCATGGCGCTTGCGCCGTTATGTTAACGTTCTTACATCGTATCCTAGTATTCATGTTGCTATTAACCGACAGGTTGTTGTTGATCATGATTAGGATAACTTAGCTAGATGTGCTTGTGGTAGACTCCTGCGCCGCGAGGGCATGCTCCTCCAGAGCCTGGACCTCCTGTGTGCCTCCCGTTCCAAAGAGATCTCTTGCCGGGGATTTCCTTCTTGAGGGTCCGAAGGTTCTCAGGCCTTAGGAGGCGCCCAACGGCCGCGAGGTCTCTAGCGGGCCATGAGGACATGGGGCCTCCGGAGATGTTTCATAGGGCACCGCGCCCCATGCGAGCCCCAGCGGGGACCGATCGTCACTGGTACATCGGGTCGCGATGCCCGGTGAGGCCAGGAGATGAAGATTCAGGGGGGACACACATGCCCATTGGCTCGTTTCAGAGCGTCACGCGAGGATTAAGATGCCAGATTAGGACATCAAGGCTTTGGCGAGGTGTGCCCGTGGGCAGAGCCAGGCGTACACACCATGCCCAGCCCCCACTCGCGAGACACGCAGGGAAGAGCGACGGGCAACTGCCTCTCTCCCTAAAGCAAGGATCGAAAGAGCAAACACTACAAGGAGAAAAAATTTCCATCCCTTTCAAATAAAGACGCGAGAATTTCTCATTTCATTCCAAGAAGTGGCAAATCAGCTACAAAAGCAAGCAAAAGAAAAGCCGCGTCCGGCGCCTACACTAATCTTATAGTCTTCCCGCCAGCAAGGAACATGGGGCTTCCACTAGGCGTGGGCATAGTCGTTGAAAGACCGTGTCGTCCGCCAGCGCGGAGCATGGGGCTTCCACTTGGACGTGGGTGGGAGCCCCCATGAGGCCCTAGGGCGGCGCTCAGGAGACTCCGGGGCATGTACAACCCCACTCATTATTACGTGAGAGTGTCACGGGTAGAACTTCCGGAGGTGCTGGATGTTCCAGGCATTCTGGATGGGGATCCCGTCCTGCGTCTCCAGGTGCGCGGTGCCAGGCCTGGAGACACGGGCGATCCTGAACGGGCCCTCCCACATAGGCGAGATCTTGTGAAGCCCCTCCCTGGAGAGCACCCGCCTGAGGACAAGGTCACCCACCTCGAAGGTCCTGGAGCAGACGCTGTGGCAGTGATACCGCCGCAGCGCCTGCTGGTACCTCGCGACATGGAGCGAGGCTTGGCGGCGGCCCTCCTCCCTGAGTACGAGATCTGTCCCCCGCGAGGTGTCCTGGCATGCCTCGTCAAACGCCAAGACCCGTGGGGAGCGATGTTTGACCTCATGTGGGAGGACCGCCTCAGCCCCGTAGACGAGGAAGAACTTGGTCTCGCTGGTGGGCTTAGTCGCGGTGGTGCGGATGGACCACAACACGGACTGAAGCTCACCGAGTGAACCCCTGCCGCAGGTCTCAAGCTTCTTCTTGAAGCTTCTTGTCTTGAGGCCCCTCAGGACCTCCGCGTTGGCGCATTCGGCCTGGCCGTTGCTCCATGGGTGTGCCACTGAAGCATAACATATCTGCGTTCCAAGGTAAGCACAATATGTCCTGAAGAGATTGCTTGTGAACTGCGAGCCATTGTCAGCGATGATACGGTTAGGGACCCCAAAACAGCTCACGAGGCCCTTGATGAACTTGACGGCTGAGCCAGCAGGAATGGTGCGCACGAGCTCCACCTCCGCCCACTTGGTGAATTTGTCAATGGCGACGTAGAGGTAGTCGTAGCCCCCGACCGCTAAGGGGAACGGGCCCAGGATGTCCAGCTCCCAGACCGTGAATGGCCACGAGAGCAGGATGGTCTGGAGGCCCTGAGCGGGCTGGTGGATCTGTTTGGCGTGGAGCTGGCAGGCCTCACAGGATAGCACCAGCTCGGTGGCATCATTGAGCGTCGTGGGGCAGTAGAACCCGCCGCAGAATACCTTGACCACGAGGGTGCGTGATGAAGAATGGTGCCTGCAATACCCGCCATGGATCAGCCAGCAATTCGCGCCCTTGCTCCTTGGATATGCATCGCATCGAGACATCGTTGGGACTCCTTTGGTAGAGCTCGCTGTCCTGCAAGCAATAAGCGGTGGCCTGACGGGCCATGCGTTTCGTGTCTTCCTCCTTCTCCGGCAGGGTGCCGCGGAGCAGGTACGCCTTGAACTCTTCGGTCCAGCAACCCTCCTGAGGTTCCAGGGCCAGGAGCAGGCAGACTCCTGAGGTAGGGCCGTAGGCCGGGGCTCCTGAGGGGGGGGGCCTAGGGCGGCTCCTCCCGAAGCAGCGTCGGGCCCATAGGGGGGGCTGCCGACGGCTTGAAGAGCCTCTCCTCAAAGACGCCAGGCCTCTGGGGGTCACTGCGGGACGCCCTCTTGGCGATATCGTCCGCCTCCTTGTTCGTGCCATGCGGGACGTGCTGCAATTCGAAGCCCAAGAAGCGTTTTTCAATTTTGTGTACCCCTTCTAAGTATGCCTCCATGTGCTCGTCCTTAGGCTTGTATTCCTTGTTGGAGAAGTTGACGAGGAGCTGAGAGCCACCCTTGATAGTGAGACGCTTGACCCCCAGGGCCGCCGTGGCCCTGAGGTCAGTGATTAGGCCCTCGTACTCCGTGATGTTGTTGGAGACCTTCTCACCATGCTGAAAGCAGAGCTGCAGAGCGTAGTATAGTTTATCCTGAGTTAGCGAGATGAGCACAGCTCCAGCCCCCGTGCCCTACCGCACAAATGCACCGTCGAAGTACATGACCCAGCCATCGGGCGCCTCGTCTACGGGCGCGAGGGACCAATCTTCGCCCATCCCCTGGTCAGGGGCATCCGTCCATTCCGCCACGAAGTCGGCGAGGGCCGCGCCCTTGATGACCCTGGTGGTGCCGAACTCCAGCTGGAACGCTTTTAGCTCGATGTTCCACTCGGCAAGCCTCCCCGCGGCATTGGGGCTGCGAAGCACCTTCTCCAGGGGGTATGCAGAGATGACCTTGATAGGGTGTCCTTGGAAATAGTGGCGCAGTTTGCTGGAGGCGACGAGGAGCGCGAGCAGGAGCTTCTGCGGCATGGGGTAGCGTGCGCGCGCGTCACGTGGCACCTTGCTGACGAAGTACACCGGGTGCTCGACGAGGAAAGAGGCGTCGATGACGTTCCGCTCCACTTGGGATGAGGGGGCCTCGAGAGCTTTGCAGTCCGATGGAGTGGTTGAGGTTTCAGGAGCGCCATCCTGAGGTGGTGATGGCACGACTGCACGTGGGGCGCTATGCTGTGCACCCGCACCCGCGTGCTCCGCGTTGACCGCCATGAGTGCTGCGCTAGCCGAGTGAGACGTGGCGGCTAGGTAAAGCACCATAGGCTCAAGAGGGCGAGGCGCCACCATCACCGGCGGGCTCATGAGGTACCTGTTGAGGTCTTGGAAGCCGCCTCAGCCTCTGGGGTCCACTCGAAGGGGCCCTTCTTTTTCATCAGCTTGAAAACAGGAGGGTGCGCTGGCCAAGCTTGGATATGAAGTGCCCCAGCAAGGTAACGCAGCCCGCGAGCTTCTGCATCTCCTTGAGGGTCTGTGGCGGGCTCATCCTTTCTATTGCCTTGACCTTCTCTGGGTTAGCCTTGATCCCTCTGTGCGATACCAGGAACCCCAGCAACTTGCCGGACGGGACACCAAACACGCACTTCTCCGGGTTGAGCCGCAAGTTTACCTTGCACAGGTTGGCGAATGTTTCTTCCAGGTCTTCGACAAGGCTCCTTGCCTCCCGCGACTTGACCACTATGTCGTCGACGTACGCCTCGGCGTTCCTCCCGAGCTACCGGCCCAGAGTGATTTGCATCAATCGCTGGAAGGTCGCGCCGGCATTCCACAGCCCAAAGGGCATGCAGGTGTAGCAGTACACCACGCACGGGGAAAGGAAGGCTATCTTCTCGATGTCCTGTACCGCCATCTTGATCTGGTGGTAGCCCGAGAAGGCGTCCAGGAGGCATAACAGGTCGCACTCGGCGGTGGAGTCAATGATCTGATCGATGCATGGAAGAGGGAACGGGTCCTGAGGGCACGCCTTGTTGAGGCTGGTATAGTCGACGCGCATGCGCTCCTTCCCGCCCTTCTTGGGGACGATGACTGGGTTGGCCAGCCAATCCGGGTGCCGCACTTCCCGAATGATGCCGGTTTCTTGCAGCATGCGGACCTCCTGGACGATGAAGGACTGCTTGTCTTGGGCTTGCCACCGCTCCTTCTTCTTCACCTGGCGCGCACTGGGCACACCATCAGATGGTGTTCGATCACATCCCGTGGGACACCGACCAAGTCCATCGCCTCCCATGCAAACACATCCTTGTTTGCACGGAGGAAGCCGACCAGCGCCTCCTCCTGATCCGGAGGGAGGTCGGCACCTATGGTGAAGGTGGGGCCCGAACCTCCATCGTCGATGGCACCTGCTTCGTCTCGGCCCGGTCTTGGGAGAACAATTGCTTCTTCTTTGCGGGCGCGGCCTCCGGGATCTCTGGAGCGTCCCCAGCGCCTGGTCGCGTGGCCGCCGCGGCCTTGAAAGTGAGCTTGAGGGCCAGGAGTGCATCTTTTGTGTGCCCCACCACAGAGATGGTGCCACTGCTTCCATGCATCTTGACTACGTTGTATCCGGGGTGCGTCACTGCCATGAACTTGGCAAGGGCTGGATACCCGAGGATGGCATTGTACGGGAGGCCGATGCGGGCGACGTCGAAGTCGATGAGCTCGGTTCGGTAGTTGTAGCGCGTACTGAAGGTGACTGGGAGGCGTACCTGCCCCAAGGGGGTGGTGGAGCTGCCGACCACCCCCGAGAAAGGCCTGGTGGGCACGAGCTGGTTGTGGGGCACTTGAAGCAGGTCGAAGGCTTCCACGGAGAGGACGTTGAGGCCAGCACCACCGTCGATGAGGGTCCTGGTAACCGTGACATTGCTGATGATGGGCGTGCACAGCATGGGGAGCGCACCGGCACCGACCGTGGTCCTGGGGTGATCCCTGGGGTCGAAGGTGATGTCGGTCTCAGGCGCTGCGCGGCCTGGAGGAGCCCCCTACCACGGGCGAGTAGCTCCCAGCCGACGGAGGAGTTGCTTGACGTGGCGGCCCAAGGATGGCGCCTACGACCCGCCGAGGATGGACGCAACAACATGGGGAACTGGCGCTGCAAAGCGCACGATGAGCAGACCACGCAGCTCCCCCTAGGAGGCCACCGAAGACTCCGGCATGCTGAGCATCCAGGAACACGGCACGTCCGTGATGGCCATAGGGAGCTAGTTCGCCATGACCTTGTCGTCGCCGCCTGCCACCCAGATGGCCTGCGCATACAACCGGAGGAACTCCTCGGGGTCTGCCGCGCCGTCGTACCGTGGGGGCAACACCGGCCTGAACTTCTGCGGACATTACAGCCACCGTAGGTCGGGGACGAAGGCCGGGTGGCCAACAGTGCCTCCGTAAACGCCCGGCAGCCGGCGGGCAGGGTGTTGCCTGCCACGGGAACCGTGAGTCACGAGCAGAACGCGGTTGGCGAAGAGGCCGAGCTTCAACACGACCCTACCTGGCGCGCCAAATGTCGGATTTAGGGCTCTACGGACCCAAGAAGGTTCGAACTCTGGGGCATGTGCGAAGAACTCAACCTCTCGAGCCTACCGATTCTTCGCCCCCTACCTAGCCTAGCCGGACTCGCGTGGCCAAGTAAGAAGATGGACACGGCAGTTTACCCAGGTTTGGGCCACCTTGCGGTGTAAAAATCTACTCCTGCTTTGTGGTGGATTAGCCTCACAAGGGGCTGAGGATGAACATGTACAGAGGATGAACAACCTCGCGAGGTCTTGGGGGTGAGAGTGAGTCGACCCCTTCTATGGTGGTGGCTAACCTGTCTTTATAGTGGCCTCGGTCCTCTTCGCCCAAAACGTAGGCGGTAGGCATCCCACAGTGGACAATTTGAAGGGGATAAGTAGTACATCTTATGCTGACGAAAGGTGGTCTTCACCTGCAAAGCTTCTGGTCGTGACGCAGTGGTGGGCTCGGCGATGACATCCATCCTGTCGTGCTGGTGGTCTTGGTCTTGTAGCACCGGAATGGAAACCTTTGGTAGATTCCTCGGGAACCCACGCCTATCCTTGCCTCCTTAGCACCAAAGAGGAAACTGCCTCCTCTGTGCCCGCTGGCGCCCGCCTGGCCTTGGTCGTCATGGCTTGTGTCATCGCAGCCTCATGAGGCTGGTAGCTGCATAGAAATATCCACTCCTCGGGAGGCAGCCTGGGGAGGCCGCCCCCTCCGGAATTCTTGGTGTTGTCCGCCTCGCGAGGCCAGGGGCCCCGTGAGGGTCGTGTCTTGGCGGTCTTGTAGACGGGCCATACCAGGCCATCGAGGGAGCCACGCCAAGGGCAGCAGGCAAGCAATTCTGGGTACCCTGGTTCCCAGAACACCGACAATAGTCTTCTTCATAAAAGAACCAGTACAAGAAGTATCGAGCATGGATCGATCATCATGAGAAAGCTGAGCATAAAAATTCTGAATAATAATTTTTCTTGAGAGCTCATGATTGGGGCATGAATATAACATTGACTTAAGCCTCCCCCAAGATAGAGCGATACTTTCTCCTTCATGAGGCCAAAATTTATATATATAATTCCGATCACGATGAACTAGATGCATAGGATAATTTTTTTGGTAAAATTCCAATTTCAATCGATTCCAATTCCAAGATCCAATATCATCGCATAGCCTATACCATGCCAATGCTTTTCCCTTCAAAGATAAAGGGAAAACTTCTTCTTAACATCATCTCCGGGGAAACCTGCAAGCTTAAATAATCCACAAAATTCATCCACATATATCAAGTGCATATCAGGATGTTCAGTTCCATCTCCTGCATAAGGATTAGCTAGCAGTTGTTCTATCATACCTGAAGGAATTTCATAACCAATATCTTTAGTAGGTGCAGTAGGTTGAGGGGTAGCTAATTGTGGTTCTGTTCGAGGTGAAGATACCCCGAACAAACCCCTCAAAGGATGATTCTCCATAGTAACAAGTGACAATAAATTTCAGCACGTAGTAATAATTTTCCATTACCAATTTCCAGTTACCAAGAGCAATTCACTCCCTAGCAATGGCGCCAGAAAAGAGCCTTTATGACCCACAAGTATAGGGGATCAATCGTAGTCCTTTCAATAAGTAAGAGTGTCGAACCCAACGAGTAGCAGAAGGAAATGACAAGTGGTTCTCAGCATGGTACTTTCCGCAAGCACTGAAATAGTCGATAACAGATAGTTTGATAGCAGGATAATTTGTAACGAGCAAGTAACGGTAACGGTAAATAATGTGCAGCAAGGTAGCCCAATCCTTAAGTGGCAAAGGACAGGCCAAAATAGTCTCTTATGATAAGCAAAGCGTTCTTGAGGGTACATGGGAATTTTATCATATCACTTTCATCATGTTGATTTGATTCGTGTTCGCTACTTTTATAATTTGATATGTGGGTGGACCGGTGCTTAGGTGCTGTTCTCACTTGAACAAACCTCCTACTTATGATTAACCCCCTCGCAAGCATCCGCAACTACGAGAAAAGTATTAAGATAATATCTAACCATAGCATTAAACTTTTGGATCCAAATCAGTCCCTTACGAAGTAGCGCATAAACTAGGGTTTAAGCTTCTGTCACTCTAGCAACCCATCATCTAATAACTACTCCATAATGCATCCCCTTAGGCCCAAATATGGTGAAGTTCCATGTAGTCGATGTTCACATGACACCACTAAGGGAATCACAACATACATATCATCAAAATATCAAACACATATCAAGTTCACATGATTACTTGCAATATGACTTCTCCCGTGACCTCAAGAACAAAAGTAACTACTCAGATATAATAATCATGCTCAAGATTAGAGGGGTATTAAATAGCATATTGGATTTGAGCATATAATCCTCCACCAAATAAACCATATAGTAATCAACTACAAGATGTAATCAACACTACTAGTCACCCACAAGTACCAATCTAAGGTTCCGGTATAAAGATTGAACATAAGAGATGAACTAGGGTTTGAGAGAAGATGGTGCTGTTGAAGATGTTGATGGAGATGGCGCTCCCAAAGATGGGAGAGTTGTTGGTGATGATGATGATGACGATCATTTCCCCCTCCGGGAGGGAAGTTCCCTCGGCGGAATCGCTCCGCCGGAGGGCAAAAGTGCTCCTGCCCAAGTTCTGCCTCGAGACGGCGGCGCTTCGTCCCGAAAGTCCTCCCTCTATTTTTTCTATGTCAAAATGACTTATATACCAGAAGAGGGGCACCGGAGGTGGGCCGAGGAGGGCACAACTCACTAGGGCGCGCCTGGGCTTCCTGGCACGCCTAGTTGGGTTGTGCCCACCTGGTGGGCCCCCTCTGGTAGTTATTTGCTCCAATATTCTTCATATATTCCAAAACAATTCTCCGTAAATTTTCAGCTCATTTGGAGATGTGCAGAATAGGTAACTTTGACGTAGCTTTTTCAGGTCCAGAATTCCAGCTGCCGGTATTCTTCCTCTTTGTGTAAACCTTGCATAATATGATAGAAAAGGCATTAGAAATACTCCAAAAAGCATTATTATGCATAAAAACATTATAAATAACAGTAGGAAAACAAGACGCAAAATGGACGTATTAGTCGCCACAGGGCCCTTCTTCTTGACCGCCATCGGTGATGTAGGTGATGAAGAAGAACTCGATGAAGTCGACGCTCCGCCTGCTGTCCAGGTTCGTGCCGGTGATCCCCCTACCTAGCGCGCCAAAGATGCCGGTGCGAACTGGCTATTTATGGCATGTCTAGGCCCCTTTTGTGGTTCGGTGGAGGAATGCACACTACGCAAAAAGCAAGCACAACAGGGGACACATCAATCTTTACCTAGGTTCGGGCCGCTGAGAAGCATAAAACCCTACTCCTGCTTTGGTGTATTGGATGAGTGTGTGCACAAGTACACGGAGCGCTCTCCCCCGACAAGTCGCAAGGAGAGGGCAGCTACATGATTATGTATGCTTGTGGTTGCAATGGGTTCGAACCCCTATCAAGGTTGTCCTGGCCCTCCTTTTATAGCTTAAAGGGTTTCCACAGTGGAAAAAGGGTCATTACATGAGGATTATATAGCAAAAAATACTATCATACCTAACTCTGTTAGTTAGGACAAAATGCATTAAAGGCATCTCTAGGTGTCGCGAGGACGAGAAACCCCGACAAGGGTATTGCACCGCATGGGATTTGCTTGCCGCAGGGCTTGCCGAGTCTTCTCCTTGCCGGCTCGTCCTTGCCAGGGGAGGTTGCTTCTGTTGAAGATCTTGTAGTTTGTTCCAAGCCTTGATCTTCTTGATGCGCTCTTTGATCTCTCGAAGAGCGGCTTCTATCAGCTTGAGGAATCTTTGTTGGGAACTTATCCTTGTCGGGGATGCTGCTCGTCTGTGCATAAGTCAGGGTATTACAAACCCATGTTTAATACACCGACAGGAAACAGTACTATCATACCTAACTATGTTAGTTAGGACAAAATGCATTAAATGCATCGCTAGGTGTCACGAGGAGGAGAAACCCCGGGAAGGGTATTGCACCGCTTACCGTAGCTAACTCCTATTATCTTGACACGCTGCTGGATGGGTGTCAATAAAGGTAACTTGCTCCTCACCGAGCTGACACATGCGGGCGAGCTCCACCATATCGCCTGCGGGCTCGACACCTCACCGAACCGCTACCGGCTGGCTGGTGAGGTGGAGCGCTGGTGGTTGGTGGGGATCTGCTTGCCGCATGGCTTGCCGAATCTTCTCCTTGCTGGCTCATCCTTGTCGGGGGATGTTGCTTCTGTTGTACATCTCGTAGTTTGTTCCAAGCCTTAGTCTTCTTGATGCGCTCTTTGATCTCTCGAAGAGCTGCTTCCTTCAGCTTGAGAAATCTTTGTTGGGAACTTATCCTTGTCGGGGAAGCTGCTACTCGTCTGTGCATAAGTCAGGGTATTACAAACTCATGTTTAATACACCGACACAAGCATCCCCAAGCTTAATTCCTGCATGTCCACGAGTACGTAAATAATAAAAACAGAAATTTTGATGTGGAATTCTACCTAACATGTTCATCATGTAATCTTTCTTTTATGGTATGAATATTTAGATCTGAATGATTCAAAGCAATAGTCTATAATTTGACATAACGACATCAATACTCAGGCATACCAACAAACAATCATGTCTTTCAAAATAAAAATGCTAAAGAATGCTATCCCTACAAAATCATATAGCCTTGTCATGCTTCATCTTCTTAACACAAAGTATTAATGATGCACTAGCCCGGTGTCAGCCAAGCAATTGGTTCATACTTTTCACACGCTTTAGCCTTTTCAACTCCCACGGAATACATGAGCACAAGCCATAGATATAGTACTATGAGTGGAATAGAATACAGTGGTAGATATTAATATGGACAAGGCAAAAAAGGAGGAAGTCTCACATCGACGAGGCAAATCAGCGGGCTAAGGATATGCCCATCGATTGATGTCAATGCAAGGAGTAGGGATTGCATTGCAATGGATGCACTAAGAGCTATAAGTGTATGAAAGCTCAAACTGAAAACTAAGTGGGTGTGCATCCAACTTGCTTGCTCTAGAAGACCTCAGGCATTTGAGGAAGCCCATCATCGGAATATACAAGTCAAGTTCTATAATGAAAATTTGCCACTAGTATATGAAAGTGACTACATAGGAGACTCTCTATATGAAAAGCATGGTGCTACTTTGAAGCACAAGTGTGGAAAAAGATAGTAACATTGCCCCTTCTCTCTTTTTCTCTCATTTATTTTTTTATTTTTTTGGTGGGCTCTTTTTGGCCTCTTTTTCTCTAGGCGCTTTTTGGCTTCTTTTTTTATTCTTTCCTCACTGGGACAATGCTATAATAATGAATAATCATGATCATCACACTTTTATTTACTTACAACTCAAAATCACAACTCGATACTAGAACAAAATATGACTCTATATGAATGACTCTGGCAGTGTACGAGGATGTGCAATGATCTAGCATAACATGTATAAAAAATGATGAACGGTGGCTGAGCCACAAATACTATGTCAGCTATATGATCATGCAAAGCAATATGACAACGATGTTGTGTGTCATAATAACGAAACGGTGGAAGTTGCATGGCAATATATCTCGGAATGACTATGGAAAATGCCATAATAGGTAGGTATGGTGGCTATTTTGAGGAAGATATAAGGAGCATTATGTGTGATATAGCGTATCATATCATGGGGTTTGGATGTACCGGCAAAGTTTGCACCACATCTCGAGGTGAGAAAGGGCAATGCATGGTGCCGAAGAGGCTAGCAAATGGCGGAAAGGTGAGAGTGCGTATAATCCATGGACTCACATTAGTCATAAAGAACTCACATACTTATTGCGAAAGTCTATTAGCCCTCGAAGCAAAGTACTACTACGGATGCCCCTAGGGGGGAGGATGGTAGGAGTGAACCACCGCGCCCCCCCGACCTTTACGCAAAGGAAGACACTCATTAATAAATTGTGCTCCAATTTCTTAGCATAACGAGAGACTATATGTGCATGCTTCGGGAATCACAAACCTTAACACCAATATTCTTAATAAACCACAATCATTCACTGCTATTACTCCACAATGATTTTGCATCTACTACTATTACTCCACAATCCGAGACAAGTAGACCAAATTCATATCTTATGAAAATTACCATTGCGGTTATGAACTCTCAAAAAGATATAAGTGAAGCATGAGAGCAAATTTCTTTAAAAAAATTTAACTCTCAAAATAATATAAGTGAAGCATGAGAGCATATTTCTAAAAAAAAATCAACTCTCAAAATAATATAAGTGAAGCATTTAAGCACATTTCTTTAAAATATAACCACCGCCGTGCTCAAAAGACTATTCATGTTTGAGACAAGTAGACCATTATGATTTTGCATCTACTACTATTACTCCACAATTGACTGCTATCCAGCATGCATCTAGTGTATTAAGTTCTTGGAAGAACGGAGTAACGCCTTAAGCAAGATGACATGATGTAGACAAGACAAACTCACGTATGAAATAAATACCATCTTGTTACCCTTCATAGCAATGATACATGCGTGTCATGTCCCTTTCTGTCACTGGGATTGAGCACTGCAAGATCAAACCCATCACAAAGCACCTCTTCCCATGGATAAATCAATCTAGTTGGCCAAACCAAACCAATAAATTGGAGAAGAAATACGAGGTTATAACAATCATGCATAAACAAGTTCAGAGAAAACTCAAATAATATTCATGCATAGATCTGATCATAAACTCATAGTTCATCGGATCCCAACAAACACACCACAAAAAGTCATTACATCAAATAGATCTCCAAGAACACCAAGGAGAACATTGTATTGAAGATCAAAAAGATTGAAGAAGCCATCAAGCTACTAACTATGGACCCATAGGTCCGTTGTAAACTACTCACGCATCATCGGAGGGCAGCAAGGATGATGAAGAGCCCCCTCCATGATCGAATCCCCCTCCGGTAGAGTGCCGGAAAAGGCCTCTAGACGGGATCTCATGATTCTGGAACTTGCGGCGGCGAAAAATATATTTCGTGGACTCCTTTGTTGGTTTCACGATTTTAGAGAATTTATAGAGGCAGAGCTAGGTCAAATGGAGCCTCATGGACCCCACCACAAGATCCCATCTAGAGGCCTTGGGCGTGCCCTGGTGGGTGGTGGGCCCATGCTCCTACTTCTGGTCTTCTCCCGAAGGTTGTAGAGTCTCTTTTGTCCAGAAAAAATCTCCAAAAACTTTCGTGGCATTTGGACTTCGTTTGGTACTGATAGTCTTTGAAACCAAAAACAAGCAAAAAAAGCAACTGGCACTGGGCACTAAGTTAATATGTTAGTCCCAAAAAATGATATATTATTGCTAGTAAGTGTATATAAAACATCCAAGATTGATAATATAATAGCATGGAACAATCAAAAGTTATAGATTTTTTGGAGACGTATCAAGCATCCCCAAGCTTAATTCCTGCTCGTCCTCGAGTAGGTAAATGATAAAAAAAGAATTTTTGATGTGGAATGCTACCTAACATATTCATCATATATTCTTTTGTTTTGTAGCATGGATATTTGGACTTGAATGATTCAAAGCAATAGTCTTTAATTTGACATTAAGACATCAATACTCAAGCATATGCTAAAGAAAGTTATCCCTAGACATCAATCCATTCGTGAAGCACACTCAAATATTAGCTACATCCAATACACAAGTATGACAATAATGTTCCCTAGTTGGCTCTTTTGTAAGAGAAAATGGAGACTCAATCATAAAAATAAAAATTTCATAAAAGTAAATAGATAGGCCCTTCGTAGAGGGAAGCAGTGATTTGCAGAGGTGCCAAAGCTCTAGGCTTAAATTAGAGATAAAAATATTTTGAGAGGCATGCTTTTTCTGTCAACGAAAATGACCGAGAATTCCCAATATCTTCCTTGCTAGACAAATTATAGGAGGTTCCCAAATATAAAGTAAAGTTTATTTCCTTTCCACCAGTCTTTAATAATCCATGGCTAGCCGTATCCACGGGTGCCTTCCATACCAACACTTTCCAAGGAAATTTTTATCATAGTATTTTTCAATTCCGGACTGGGCATCCCTATCTCCACATCTAGCATGGAAAATGACAAGTGAATAAACACTCATCGTGAGAAAATACCTAGCATGGAAAATATTGGCCACCCCCTGCCGCTTCATGAGCGGTACGGGCACACAAAATGGAAATTCGTTTTGAAAATTAGAGTTGGCACATGCAAATTTATTTGGAACGACATGGAAATACCGCATATAGGTAGGTATGGTGGACTCATATGGCACAACTTTGGGTTTTAGGAGTTGTATGTGCAAGCAGCATTCCCTCTTAGTACAAGTGAAGGCTAGCAAATAGATTAAGAAGAGACCAACCAAAAAAACAAAGATGGTCATAAACGCGCATTGAACATAATTAACACTGAATAATGCACCACAAGCAGGATATAACTTCATTGCATAACTATTGACTTTACGTGCATGCATAGGGAATCACAAACCTTAACACAAATATTCTTACTAAAGCATAATTACTCACCAACATGACTCACATATCACTATCTCCATATCGCAAAACTATTGCAAGGAATCAAATTTATCATATCCAATGATCTATATGAAAGTTTTTATTATATCCCCCTTGGATATCTATCACTTTGGGACCAAATTCATATCTTATGAAAATTACCATTCCGGTTATCAACTCTCAAAAAGATATAAGTGAAGCATGAGAGAAAATTTCTTTAAAAAAATTCAACTCTCAAAATAATATAAGTGAAGCATGAGAGCATATTTCTTTAAAAAATGTCAACTCTCAAAATAATATAAGTGACGCATTTAAGCGTATTTCTTTAAAATATAACCACTGTCGTGCTCAAAAAGATATAAGTGAAGTACTAGTGCAACTACCTAGCTCAAAAGATTTAAGTGAAGCACATAGAGTATTCTAGCAAATCATGATATGCGTGTGGCTCTCTCAAACAAGTGTGATCAGCAAGGATGATTGTGACAACATAAAAAGCAAAGACTCATATAATACACAACGCTCCAAGCAAAACTCATGATATGTGACGAATAAAAACGTAGCTCCAAGTAAAATTACCGATGGTCGTTAGAAGAAAGAGGGGATGCCTTCTAGGGCATCCCCAAGCTTAGTTGCTTGGGAGTCCTTGAATATTACCTTGGGGTGCCTCGGGCATCCCCAAGCTTAGGCTCTTTCCACTCCTTATACCTTCATCCATCGGGATCTCACCCAAAACATGAAAACTTCAATCACACAAAACTCAACAAAACCTCGTGTGATCCATTAGTAAAGCAATCACTACTTCAATTACTGTTGAAAACCCATTCATATTTTGTTTTCGCATTATAGCTACTATATTCCAACTTCTCCATGGCCTATACCCCCCAATACAATCCATAGTTTCATCAAAACAAGCGAAACAATGCATCAAAAACAGAATAGTCTGTAGTAATGTAAACATTGACCATACTTCTGTAACTCCAAAAATTCTGAAATTAGAAAAATGTGGGAAATTTGTATACTAATCATGTGTAAAAAAAATTCAGAATTTTATCACGCTGCAGCAAATTTTAACAATTCTGCAACTGGACGCATAAGTTTCTGTTAATGCACAGAATCAAAGCAACTATCACCCAAATCATCCCAAAGGCTTTACTTGGCACAAACACTAACTAAAACACAATCATAACAATAGCATAATTGTATATTTATTGAAAAACACCAAGGAAAACAAAAAATTAAAAGATAACTTTTGGGTTGCCTCCCAACTAGCGCTATTGTTTTATGCCCCTAGCTAGGCATAATGCATAGTTTCAAGTGTTGTCGTCTTTGGTTTTAGTTCCATAGGTGGGCCTCATGATTGATACATATGGTGGCTTAATACTAGTTCTCGGGATGTGTTCCATACCATTATTTAGTGGAAATTGAAATTTAATATTCCCTTCTTTCATGTTAATAATGGCACCTATAGTTCGTAAAAACGGTCTACCAAGTATGATGGGGCAAGACGGATTACAATGAATGTCAAGTACTATAAAATAAATGGGAACATAGTTCCTATTTGCAAGAATAAGAACATCATTAATTCTACCCAAGGGTTTTTAAATAGTAGAATCCACCAAGTGCAAATTAAGAGAACATTCATCCATATTGGTAAAACTTAGCACATCACATAGAGATTTCGGAATTGTGGAAACACTAGCACCCAAATATCATAAAGAATTGCATTCATAATTTTTAATCTTGACTTTAATGGTGGGTTCCCATTCATCATATAATTTTCTAGGAATTGAAATCTCTAGTTCTAACTTTTCTTCTAAGGCTTTCGTCATCGCTTCTACAATATGTTTAGTAAAAGCTTTATTTTGTTCATAGGAATTGGGTGAATTTAGCATGGATTGTAACAAATAAATATACTCAATCAAAGAGAAACTATCATAATTAAAAAAATATAATCCAAGAGAGTGTGCAGATCACTAGTTAAAGTTTTTTCCTCGCTAAACCCACTTTTAGAAAAAAAATCATCAAGATTTTCACCCTCCGAATTATGAGGACGCCTTCTAACTAAAGTTGACTCTTCTTCAGTCCCCTTATAATCAAGTATAACATTACTAAACAAGGAATCAATAGAAGAAACACCAATCATTTTAACCTCTTCATCATTACTACGAAAGAAACCTGGAGGAATCGCTTTTTCTAAAAATTCTCCTTTAGCTCTAAGCATAGCAGTTTGTTTCTTACTTTCATCCATAGAGACATATAATGCATTAATTAATTATTTAATATCAATATTTGGTGGCAAAATTTTAATCTTAAGATTTTCGACATCAAGAATAATTCTATCGATGCTCCTAGACATATCATCAAGTTTACTCAATTTTTGTTCTATCATAGTGCTGAAAACCTTTTAAGCATTGATAAATTCTTTAATATTACTTTCAAGATCAGAGGGCATCCTATTATTATTATTATTATTATTAGAATTACCATAGGAATTACCATAATTATTAGAGGAATTTCCATGAAACGACCTAGGATTAAAATTACCTCTGTAAGCATTACTATTAAAATTGTTTCGCGAGATAAAATTCACATCTACGGGATCATTATTTTGCTCAATCAAAGTGGACAAAGGCACATCATTGTGATCAATAGGAGCACTTTTACTAGCAACCAATTTCATAAGTGGATCAACTTTGTCACTCAAAGTACTAATTTCTTCAAAAGAGTTCACTTTTTTACTAGTAGGAGCTCTTTCAGTTTGCCATTGTGAATAATTTCCCATAATATTATCAAGCAATTTAGTAGCTTCACCCAATGTAATCTCCATAAAAGCACCACCCGAGGTGGAATCCAAAACATTTCTAGAAACAAAATTCAATCCCGCATAAAAAATTTGTATGATCAACCACAAACTTAAACCATGATTAGGGCAATTTCTTATCATCAATTTCATCCTTTCCCAACATTGGGAAACATGTTCATGCTCAAGTTGTTTGAAATTCATAGTTTGATTTCCAAGGGAAATAATTTTCACGGGCGGAAAATACTTGGTAATAAAAGCATCTTTACAATTGTCCCAAGAATCAGTACAATTTCGCGGCAAAAATGAAAACCAAATTTTTGCGCGATCCCGCAAAGAGAACGGGAATAATTTTAATTTCACAATATCATTGTCCACATCCTTTTTCTTTTGCATATCCCAAGAATCAGTGCTTAGATGGGACGCGGCATCCTCATTAGGATTACCGAAAAATTGTTCTTTCATAATAAGATTCAACAAAGCGGCAGTAATATCATAAGACTCCCCACTAGTGGCAAGAGGACCAATTGGTGTACTAATAAAATCATTATTATTAGTATTAGAGAAATCACACAATTTTCTATTTTCTTGAGACATCATGACTACGCAAACAAGATAACAAGCAAGACAAGAAGCAAACGGGATAAAAGGCAAACGAAAAATATTTTTGTATGTTTGTAAAAACTTTTTAAAAGTGAGGGAGATGAAAACGAGAGGCAAATGGAAAATAATGTGTCGGTGTCAAAACCGGCAGACCTCGGGGTAGGGGGTCCCGAGCTGTGGATCTGCGATCGATGGGGAACAAGGGACGACGAACAAAGTGTTTACCCAGGTTCGGGCCCTCTCAAAGAGGTAATACCCTACGTCCTGCTTGATTGTATTGGATGTATAGTATGGTTTACAGAGTAGATCTAGCTCGAAGGGTTAGGGTTACCGAAGATACATTACAATAAGGGATTAAAGAGATCCTGCGCCTTCTTGACTTGGAGGGCACACCACGGCTTCATAGATCTCCTGTCACTATATGGCTCCACCAGTCCGACACAAATCCAATGGGCCGGCGCCTTGAGGACCCCTTAGTCCATAGCTCCCTCATAATGTAAATGCAAGGAGATGAAAGTTTATGAGTAGGTACTTGATAGGTGTTGATGATGTCTCCCCAGCAACAGCGCCATAAAGTCTTCCTGCTGCTTGTGAGCTGCGTTGGGATTTCCTCGAAGAGGAGAGCATGATGCAGAACAGCACAGATAAGTATTTTCCTCAGTTATGAAACCAATGTTATCAATCCAGTAGGAGAACCAAGCAACACTATGTAAACAGCACCTGCACACAATCAACAAATACTTGCAACCCAACGCGTAGAGGGGTTGTCAATCCCTCAACGGTTATGAGCAAGATTAAACGATATAGTTTTTGATAGATAGATCAAACGAAATACAAAATAAAATAAATAAAAGTAAATTACAATGAGATATTTTTGGTTTTAATATATGATAGAAAATAGACCCCGGGGCCATAGTTTTCACTAGAGGCTTCTGTCGTAAAAATAGCATCCCGTGGGTAGACAAATTACTGTTGGGCAACTGACAAAAAAGCAAATAATTATGATGATATCCAAGGCAATGATCATGTATATAGTCATCCCGTTTGAGACAAGTAGACCAAAACGATTCTGCATCTACTACTATTACTCCACACATTGACCGCTATCCAGCATGCATCTAGTGTATTAAGTTCATGGAAGAATGGAGTAACGCGTAAAGCAAGATGACATGATGTAGACAAGATAAACTCACGTATGAAATAAATCCCATCTTGTTACCCTTAATAGCAACGATACATGTGTGTCATGTCCCTTTCTGTCACTGGGATTGAGCACCGCAAGATCGAACCCATCACAAAGCACCTCTTCCCATGGTAAGATAAATAAATCTAGTTGGCCAAACCAAACCAATAAATCGGAGAAGCAATACGAGGCTATAACAATCAAGCATAAAAGAGTTCAGAGAAAACTCAAATAATATTCATGGATAGATCTGATCATAAACTCACAATTCATCGGATCCCAACAAACACACCGCAAAAAGTCATTACATCAAATAGATCTCCAAGAACACCAAGGAGAACATTGTATTGAAGATCAAAAGGAGGGAAGAAGCCATCTAGCTACTAACTATGGACCCATAGGTCCGTTGTAAACTGTTGGGAAACGTAGCATGCAATTTCAAAAAAATTCTACGCTCACGCAAGATCTATCTAGGAGATGCATAGCAACGAGAGGGGGAGAGTGTGTCCACGTACCCTCGTAGACCAAAAGCGGAAGCGTTAGCTTAACGCAGTTGATGTAGTCGAACGTCTTCACGATCCAACTGATCAAGCACCGAACGTACGGCACCTCCGAGTTCCGCACATGTTCAGCTCGGTGACGTCCCTCGAACTCTTGATCCAGTAGAGCATCGAGGAAGTAGATGAGTTCCATCAGCACGACGGCGTGGCAACGATAATGATGAAGTTACCGGCGCAGGGCTTCGCCTAAGCACTACGGTGATATGACCGAGGTGGTAATCTGTGGAGGGGGGCACCGTACATGGCTATGAGAATATCTGACGTGCCCTTGGGGTGCCCCCTTGCCCACGTATATAAAGGAGGGGAGGAGGAGGTGGCCCGCCAGGGAGGGGCGCACCAAAGGGGGGAATCCTACTAGGACTCCTAGTGCTAGTAGGAGTCCCCCTTCCTTCTCAAAGGGGGAAAGGGGGAAGGAGTAGGACAGCAAGAGGGAAAGAGGAAGGGGGCCACGCCCCCACCCCTTGTTCAATTCGGATCCCTTGGGGGGGCGCACGCCACCCTGTGGGCTGCCCTCTCTCTTCTCACTTATGGCCCATGAAGGCCCATAACTTCCCCGGGGGGGGGGGGGGTTCCGGTAACCTCCCGGTACTCCGAAAAATTCCCAAATCTTTCCGGAACCATTCCAGTGTCCGTATATAACCTTCCAATATATTTACCTCTCGACCATTTCGAGGCTCCTCGTCATGTCCGTGATCTCATCCGGGACTCCGAACAATCTTCGGTCATCAAATCACATAACTCATATATTACAAATCGTCATAGAACGTTAAGCGTGCGGACCCTACGGGTTCGAGAACTATGTAGACATGACCGAGACACCTCTCCGGTCAATAACCAATAGTGGAACCTGGATGCTCATATCGGCTCCCACATATTCTACGAAGATCTTTATCGGTCAAACCGCATAACAACATACGTCATTCCCTTTGTCATCGGTATGTTACTTTCCCGAGATTCGATCGTCGGTATCATCATACCTAGTTCAATCTCGTTATCGGCAAGTCTCTTTACTCGTTCCGTAATGCATCATCCCGTAACTAACTCATTAGTAACATTGCTTGCAAGGCTTATCATGATGTGCATTACCGAGAGGGCCCAGAGATACCTCTCCGATACTCGGAGTGACAAATCCTAATCTTGATCTATGCCAACCCTACAAACACCTTCGGAGACACCTATAGAGCATCTTTATAATCACCAGTTACGTTGTGACGTTTGATAGCACACAAGGTGTTCCTATGGTATTCGGGAGTTGCATAATCTCATAGTCAGAGGAATATGTATAAGTCATGAAGAAAGCAATAGCAATAAAACTTAACGATCATTATGCTAAGCTAACGGATGGGTCTCGTCCATCACATCATTCTCTAATGATGTGATCCCATTCATCAAATGACAACACATGTCTATGGTCAGGAAACTTTAACCATCTTTAATGAATGAGCTAGTCAAGTAGAGGCATACTAGCGACACTCTGTTTTGTCTATTTATTCACACATGTACTAAGTTTCCGGTTAATACAATTCGAGCATGAATAATAAACATTTATCATGATATAAGGAAATATAAATAACAACTTTATTATTGCCTCTAGGGCATATTTCCTTCAGTCTCCCACTTGCACTGGAGTCAATAATCTAGATTACATAGTAATGATTATAACACCCATGGAGTCTTGGTGCTGATCATGTTTTGCTCGTGGAAGAGGCTTAGTCAACGGATTTGCAATATTCAGATCCGTATGTATTTTGCAAATCTCTATGTCTCCCTCCTTGACTTGATCGCGGATGGAGTTGAAGCATCTTTTGATGTGTTTGGTTCTTTTGTGAAATCTGGATTCCTTCGCTAAGGCAATTGCTCCAGTATTGTCACAAAAGATTTTCATTGGATCCGATGCACTAGGTATTATACCTAGATCGGATATGAACTCCTTCATCAAGACTCCTTCATTTGCTGCTTCCGAAGCAGCTATGTACTCCGCTTCACACGTAGATCCCGCCACGACGCTCTGCTTGGAACTGCACCAACTGACAGCTCCACCATTCAATATAAATACGTATCCGATTTGTGACTTAGAGTCATCCGGATCAGTGTCAAAGCTTGCATCGACGTAACCATTTACGACAAGCTCTTTGTCACCTCCATAAATGAGAAACATATCCTTAGTCCTTTTCAGGTATTTCAGGATGTTCTTGACTGCTGTCTAGTGATCCACTCCTGGATTACTTTGGTACCTCCCTGCTAAACATATAGCAAGGCACACATCAGGTCTGGTACACAACATAGCATACATGATAGAACCTATGGCTGAGGCATAGGGAATGACTTTCATTTTCTCTCTATCTTCTGCAGTGGTCGGGCATTGAGTCTTACTCAACTTCACACCTTGCAACACAGGCAAGAACCCTTTCTTTGACTGATCCATTTTGAACTTCTTCAAAACTTTAACAAGGTATGTGCTTTGTGAAAGTCCTATTAAGCGTCTTGATCTATCCCTATAGATCTTGATGCCCTATATATAAGCATCTTCACCGAGGTCTTTCATTGAAAAATTCTTATTCAAGTATCCTTTTATGCTATCCAGAAATTTCGTATCAGTTCCAATCAACAATATGTCATCCACATATAATATCAGAAATGCTATAGAGCTCCCACTCACTTTCTTGTAAATACAGGCTTCTCCAAAAGTCTGTATAAAACCATATGCTTTGATCACACTATCAAAGCGTATATTCCAACTCCGAGAGGCTTGCAGTAGTCCATAAATGGACCGCTGGAGCTTGCACACTTTGTTAGCACCCTTAGGATCGACAAAACCTTCTGGTTGCATCATATACAACTCTTCTTTGAGAAATCCATTAAGGAATGCAGTTTTGACATCCATTTGCCAGATTTCATAATCATAAAATGCGGCAATTGCTAACATGATTCGGACAGACTTAAGCATCGCTACGGGTGAAAAGGTCTCATCGTAGTCAACTCCTTGAACTTGTCGAAAAGCTTTCGCAACAAGTCAAACTTTGTAGACAGTAACATTACCGTCAGCGTCAGTCTTCTTCTTGAAGATCCATTTGTTCTCAATGGCTTGCCGATCATCGGGCAAGTCAACCAAAGTCCACACTTTGTTCTCATACATGGATCCCGTCTTAGATTTCATGGCCTCAAGCCATTTTGCGGAATCTGGGCTCATCATCGCTTCCTCATAGTTCGTAGGTTCGTCATGGTCTAGTAACATGACTTCCAGAACAGGATTACCGTACCACTCTGGTGCGGAACGTACTCTGGTTGACCTACGAGGTTCGGTAGTAACTTGATCCGAAGTTTCATGATCATCATCATTAACTTCCTCACTAATTGGTGCAGGCATCACTGGAACTGATTTCTGTGATGAATTACTTTCCAATTCGGGAGAAGGTACAATTACCTCATCAAGTTCTACTTTCCTCCCACTCACTTCTTTTGAGAGAAACTCCTTCTCTAGAAAGGATCCATTCTTAGCAATGAATATTTTGCCTTCGGATCTGTGATAGAAGGTGTACCCAACAGTCTCCTTTGGGTATCCTATGAAGATGCATTTCTCCGAGTTGGGTTCGAGCTTATCAGGTTGAAGCTTTTTCACATAAGCATCGCAGCCCAAAACTTTAAGGAACGACAACTTAGGTTTCCTGCCAAACCACAGTTCATATGGTGTCATCTCAACGGATTTAGATGGTGCCCTATTTAACGTGAATGCAGTTCTCTCTAATGCATAACCCCAAAACGATAGTGGTAAATCGGTAAGAGACATCATAGATCGCACTATATCTAATAAAGTACGGTTACGACATTCGGACACACCATTACGATGTGGTGTTCCAGGTGGCGTGAGTTGCAAAACTATTCCACATTGTTTTAAATGAAGACCAAACTCGTAACTCAAATATTCGCCTCTGCGATCAGATCGTAGAAACTTTATTTTCTTGTTACGATGATTCTCCACTTCACTCTGAAATTCTTTGAACTTTTCAAACGTTTCAGACTTGTGTTTCATTAAGTAGATATACCCATATCTGCTCAAATCATCCGTGAAGGTCAGAAAATAACGATACCCGCCGCGAGCCTCAACACTCATCGGACCGCATACATCGGTATATATTATTTCCAATAAGTCTGTAGCTCGCTCCATTGTTCCGGAGAACAGAGTCTTCGTCATCTTGCCCATCAGGCATGGTTCGCAAGTATCAAATGATTCAAAATCAAGTGATTCCAAAAGCCCATCCACTACAGGAATCAGGCAGTTTGCCGTCTGCCATGGCTGACGGCAAAGGCATGTCTTGCGGACGGCAAAGGCCTTAGCCGTCAACCAGCAGACGGCAAAGAATGGCACCCCATCCGGCTGAACGACCTACGGTAAAGGGCACTTTGCCATCTGCTGGCAGACGGCAAAGATGCAAAGGTCTTTGCCGTCTGCTAGCAGACGGCAAAGGGCATAGACGGTAGACGTGGCAGCTTAGGTCCGTTAAGGGATTAACGGCGTGCTTTGCATCTTTGACGTCTGCTGGCAGACGGCAAAGACCTTTGCATCTTTGACGTCTGCCAGCAGACGGCAAAGTGCCCAAATAGGCCAGCCCAGATGCCTACTAGGTAGCTGCCACGTGGCATTCTTTGCCGTCAGCTGGCAGACGGCAAAGAAGCAAAGGGCTTTGCCGTCAGCTGGTAGACGGCAAAGAGGCAAATGTCTTTGCCGTCAGCGGGCAGACGGCAAAGAGGCAAAGGTCTTTGCCGTCTGCCAGCAGACGGCAAAGATGCAAAGGTCTTTGCCGTCTGCCAGCAGATGGCAAAGCAACCATATAGGCCAGCCCAGTGACCCTAGGTTGCACAGGTAGCTGCCACGTGGCAACTTGGCCTTCTGCTGGCTGATGGCAAAGCTCTTTGCCGTCTGCTGGCTGATGGCAAAGCTCTTTGCCGTCTGCCAGCAGACGGCAAAGAGCCTGTATAGCCCCTTTTTTCTGTTTTTTCTTAAATTCATTCAATTTCACAGAATTTCACAGATATATATATATGTATATATATACAAATTTTGAAAATACTTTCAACAAGCATATTAACACATATCCAACAACAAGTTTCCAACAACATATCCAACAACAAGTTTCCAACAACATATCCAACAACAAGTTTCCAACAACATATCCAACAACAAAGTTCATCATACAAAATCAAAACAAAAAGGAAGCACAAGGAGAAGAGTAGACTCCATCAACGCAAGCTTCCTCATCTAAAGCAAATCTGCAAATTGGGAAAGAAGAAAGTTAGAAGAAGAAGAAGAAGAGTAGCTAGAAGAAAAAGAAGAAGAAGAAGAAGAATTTTTCTTCTCTTTCTTTTTCTCCTCTCCTCTTCTTTATCTTCTTCTTCTTCTAACTAAGGTAGGTAAAAATGCCATTTTTTAGCATAGCTAGGTAAAAATGCTAAGTGTAGGTCATTTTAAGCTAAGATAGGTAAATAGGTCATTTTGGAGCTTAGTAAGGTTATTATGTCATTTTCGAGGAAAATAAGCTAAGTCTATGTCATTTTGAACTAAAGAAGCTAAGTATAGGTCATTTTTTAGCTAACCTAGATAGTTATGCCATTTTTGAGCTAACTAAGCATATTTATTCATTTTGGAGGACAAAATGGTAAGTGTAGGTCATTTTAGAGGTATCCTAGTTAAAATCGGTCATTTTGGAGCTAGGTAAGGTTATTTTGTCATTTTGGAGGAAAATAAACTAATTATATGACAGTTTGGAGCTAAACCAAGGTTATTATGCCATTTTTTTACCTAAGTAAGCTAATTATGTCATAAATGAACTAGCTAAGCTAAGTATAGATCATTATTGAGCTATATCCTAGATAGTTATGCCATTTTTTAGCTAACTAAGCATATCAAGTCATTTTGGAGGAAAAAATGCTAAGTATAGGTCATTTTATAACTATCCTATGTAAAATATGTCATTTTGGAGCTAAGTAAGGTTATTATGTCATTTTCGAGGAAAATGAGCTAAGTATAGGTCATTTTGGAGCTAAATAGGTCATTTCTTAAGCTAAGTATGCATTTGTTAAGCAAAACACTTGGGAAAATTTACCATCATCACGGAGGTGAAGGACCGGTCGGGTTTGCGCCAGTGCCAGACGGAGAAGGACCGGTCGGGGTTGCGCCAATGGTAGACGGAGAAGGATCGGTTGATGCTTGTCGGGAGGCATCCTGCACCAAAGATCATTTGCAATGTCTCGTTAGAATGGTGCAACTCAAATGTGAATACTAGTAACTAATGACCATTCAAATGAAACTCACCGTGGGCGCTATACCAATCTGGGGCATCGGCGGAGGGGTCTGACCGTTGTTCTGGCACACGGTCTGCACATTTTGTTTTCACGAATCAGTCATATTAGTTAGTAATGAAACGAACATTACGTGCATGATTTGGCTAATATGCAGGAGAAACTTACCACGAGGAGCTCGTATAGGGCCCGGTGAGACGCGTCGTTCCGATTCCTCTCCTCCTCCAACAGCCTAGCCGTCCTGTCCTCCATTTCCCTCTCCCTCTCCGCCTCCTGCCTGTTTGCCTCCGCCAGAAGCTCCTGGGCCCTAGCCTCGATGGCGAGCTCCATTGGCCGTGGACGAGGCCTTATCTCAGGATCGGAGCTCGTCTGGCGCTTCTTGATCTCCGGAAGAGTGTGAGGACAATGTATCAGTCCATCCCCAATGGCTATCGAGCCATGGGGCCTCCCGCCACCAGATATCATCACCAGCTCTGGATCAAAAGGTTGCTTTCTCGGGTTGAAGTCCTCCCCTTTCCTCGCCTTCCACTCGTCTCTGTACCTCATGAGCTTGTGGTGGGAGGAGATGTTGGTGAAGCTCTCTGGATGATCGAGGTCCGACTCAGAGAATGCCTTGACCTTCTTGTACTTTGCAGTATGGGCCATGGCATAGAGGTCGAACACCTCTGGCACCTCCGTCTTGTTGTGTCGCGCCTAAAAGAGAGGAACAAAATATTAGTTAAGGGCTCAAGCTAGCATGAAGAATGAAATTGCATGAATCATGAAGCAAACCACATACCCAGTTATCCCCGAACTCATATAGGTTGCAGCTCCCTTGATGGTGTGGCAGACCAACCATTTTGGCACGGTTATCCTTGGCCTTGTTGTGGTCGGCTAGCCATTGGGGAGAGCACCAGTCATCCACCAATGCCTCCCAACAGTCCATCCTATCCGCACACCATCTCGGGGGCACCTAAGTTAGTCAAAAGAAAATTCAGCGCTACGCCTATGAATCAAATCAAGGAAACTAAGTACAAGGCCTTAAGAATAGGTAATTACCTTCATGTGCTTATCCTTACTCAGAAACTTGCCGCGGCACTTCGTCTTGGACCTCTTAATACCAATCGAGGCGTAGTAGTCTCGAACAGCCTGCACCCGAGCCTCGTGCCGTAAGCTCTGAAGTAGGCGCTTGCACTCGGCTTCGAGAACCTTAGCCGCGGCCTCCTCCTCTCCCTCAAGACACCTATAGAAGGTCTGCAATCAAACAAGACAACACTGATTAGTACAATCACTAGGTACTGTTGATTTTTAATTCTGTAAAGGAGAAATTACCCAAAACGTGTAGAAAACAATGTTGGCCACCGTGTGGCACAAGACACCGTCGACCCTCTCCTCCGGCGGGGCCGGGGCAGCCAAGTACAGCTCCCAGCTCAGTGCTAGCTGTGGAACCTCACCCTCACCGGGCAACGTGACCCACCCCGGGAAGTTCTGCCGGCAAAGCACACCAAGGACCTGGTTGGGCTTGCGGATACCAGGGCTGTGTTTCCAACTTCTGCAGTATGACAAGGCCAACGCATCAGATATTAATTTGAAGAAACATGAAGGCAAAAGGTTAAAAAAGAGTAAATGCACTTACTTATCCCCATTAGGCACAATCAACCACCTCTGCTCGCGGGTCACCGGCACGGGCGGGAGCTTTGTACCACCACGCTGGTAGACGTTCCCCCCCACAACCAGCTCGCCCTCGCTATAGCTATCATCACAAAAGCGGTCCTCGCCACCATCAGCATGGCCACTAGCCTCCGGAGTCTCATGGGATGAAGACTCTGGGACCGGAGTCTCGTGGGATGAAGACTCTGGGACCGGAGTCTCGTGGGGCGAAGGCTCGTCGGCCCGAGGCTCGTGGACCGGAGTCCGAGACGGGTCCACCTCAGACGGAGCAGTCCTGTGGTCGGGTGAATCAGCTGGGGGTGGCGGCGAGGAAGGCGTAGCAGCCTTCCTACCTCTCCCGCCGCCACGTCCACCTCTAGCACCCCTCTTCGTCCTCCCCCGACCTCTCCCTGCCGAAGAAGAAGCGCCCGCCGGTGGTGTCTGCATACTGTCTATGAGCGCTCTCCGGAGGGGCTGGGGTGGAATGGAAGCACCCCTCCCAGCACGCACCGAGGAAGGAGGCTCGGAGCGCTCTCGACCCAAGCCCACCATCTGTCAACACCTGCAATGACAAAGAGTAAACGAAATTAGGAGAACATAAAAAAATTGAATACCTGACATGAATAATATGTATATAATTTAAGTGTATCATCATCATGAACATAATAAAAAATTGAATACCTAATATATATGTACATAATAATAATTGAATACCTGACATTACTAATATTAATCTTCATCGTCTATATATGCTCCGGGATCAATAAATGCATAATCATCATCACTATCAGTAATGACGTGCTCATCATCATCATCAATAAATGCATCAACATGTGGAAGGCCTCCTTTATGTAATCGGTCAAGCATTGACAGGTCATCCGCAGCAGTAACCTCTTCTTGTTCCGGCTCTTCTTGTTCCGGCTCAGGGGTGAAGTCGGATTCACTGTCGCTGTCTACTTCAATGTTCTGGGGTGAAGTAGAGCGGTTCTTGAAACATTTTTTGGAAACACGTGTTTCTTGGAAGAATTCTCCTTCATATGTGTCTGGGTTAATGTGAGGTTCATAATCCTCTTCATTGGGGGGAGGTGGTCTAACACGTGGCGGCACTTCATAAACGACATCCCAACCATTGAGATTTGGATCACTTTGACAGGCCCACGGTAGATAGAAAACTTGGGTTGCCTGTTGAGCCGTAATATAGACATCGGGAACATCCAAATGGGTGCTTTGTTTGATTTCGACTAGCCCTATATGTTCATGAGTCCTTCTAGTCTCCTTCGGCTGGAACCAATAACATTTGAAGACTACGACATTTGGTGGGTTTGCACCATAGAATAGAAGTTCAAAAATTCCTTCAACTCTTCCATAATACTTGGTATCTCCTTCACCGATAGCAGAGACACAACAATTTGTAGACTTTTGGTCGGCCATAGATAGCTCTTTGCCATAGGTACGAAAGCGATACCCGTTGATGTCGTATTTGTCAAATGAACGGACCTTATTGTCAAAACCATTAGCGACTTGTCTCAATTCGGCGTCCATAAACTCTGAATTAGCCTACAAGTTTAATACGAAAGGATTGTTGCATTAGCCGCAAATTAGACGAAGAAATGAAATGGTCTAATGGAAATTACCGTTTGTTTGAACCAAGAGATGAAATCGGGATAGCCGCCTCCATGCTTTGCCAGAAGCTCATACTCTTCGACGGAATCCTTTTGGATCACCGCTCCATACGAGAATTTGGCAACATATCGACTGTATCAAATATCCGGGAATAAGAGCAGTTCAAAGGAATTAGAAGTTGCGAAACAATGGACCGAGAACTTACTCGATGTACGGCCGCACTTCTGTTAGGTTGTTGAAGATATACAACGAAATGGTCCGCCATTCTTCGACATCCAACAATAAGGAATTAGAACCACCGGCTGGTGCGAGCTTCCCTTTGAATAGGCTGAGTTTGGATCCACCCTTTTTAGGGTCGCCAGCATTGTACCGAGGCTTTGGATTATGCAAGTGACGATTTTTGGCTTCGTAATGTGCTGTCACGAAGTTTGCCGCCTCCTCAGTAATGAATGCCTCGGCCATCGATGCTTCAATTCTACGTTTATTTTTACATTTTGCTCTAAGCGTCTTCTGCATCCTCTCAGTTGCGTAGCACCAACGATTTTGCACGGGCCCCCCCCAATCTTGCCTCGGTCGGGAGATGCAAAATCAAATGCTGCATTGGATTTAAGAAGCCCGGCGGAAAGATCTTCTCTAACTTGCAGATCAACTCCGGCGCCAACTCTTCAATTTCTTCTATCACTCCAGGCGATAGTTCTTTCGCACAAAGAACACGGAAGAAATAGCTCAGCTATGCCAGTACTAGCCATTCATCCTCAGGGATAAAGCCACACAACATCACCGGCATTACCCGCTCAAGCCATATGTGCCAATCATGACTCTTGAGACCAAATATTTTCAATTTTTCAAGACTCGCTCCCCTCTTTAGATTCGCTGCATACCCATCGGGGAACATCAACTGCATTTTCACCCACAAGATAATTTCCCTCATAGCTGGCCTTCCAAGATTGAACCAGGCCTTTGGCTTCGTCCAGTTCTTCTTTCCTTTCGGTTGTTGCATGTTCTGTAATGGTCTATCACATAGCTCCTGCTGATCGACTCTAGCCTTAGGATTATCCTTTGACTTCCCCTCTATGCCGAACAATGTACCAAAGAGGGCCTCGGCGATATTCTTTTCAGTGTGCATCACGTCGATGTTGTGTGGGCAAAGGAGGTCTTTGAAGTAAGGCAGATCCCACAAGCAGATCTTGTGAGTCCAGGCGTGTTCCTTATTATACCCCTTGAAATACCCTGGACGCTCTGGATCTGGCTCGAGAGCATTTAACTGATCCAGGGTCTGTTGGCCTGTCAACGCAGGTGGTGCAGAGTTTTTGACAACTCTACCTTTGATGAAGTTCTTCTTGTCTTTCCTGAACTTATGGTGAGGATCCAGGAACGGTCTATGCAAGTCGAAGCAAGTATACTTGCGACCCGCCTGCAGCCAACGAAACTCAAGAGCTGCCTTGCATGTGGGGCACGGGAACCTTCGGTGCACACACCAGCCAATGAATAGCGCATACGCCGGCAAGTCATGCATCGAGTACATGTACCAGACACGCATTATGAAGTTCTTTCTGCTAGCGGCATCATATGTCTTGAACCCATTATCCCAAGCTTCTTGCAATTCATCCTTAAGCGGCTGCATGTACACATTCATATTCTTCCCCGGATAGTTGGGCCCTGGAATTATCAACGTCAGGAAAATGTTCTTTCTGTGCATAATCTGTCCGGGGGGCAGATTGAGTGGAATGACAAATACAGGCCAACAACTGTATTGGGTTGCCGTCAGACCAAACACACTGAACCCATCCGTGCTGATAGCGACTCGAGGATGCCTTGGATCTGCCGCTTTATCCCCATGTAATTCATCGAACTTCTTCCACGCAAAAGCATCCGATGTGTGTACCATCATCTGATTCCCATCTGCATCTAGTTCGGTTCTTTTCCCCATTTTGTGCCATGTCATCGGTCTGGCCGTCTCTTCGACCATGAAAAGACGTTGAAGTCTTGGTATGATTGGCATATATCGAAGAACATTAACGGGGATTTTGGTCTGCGTCTTCTCACCCATACCGTTGTCTACCACAACTTACCTGGAAGACTTGCAAATGGGACAATAGTTCAAGTCCGCATACTCAAGCCTAAATAAGGCACATCCTTTCTCACAGGCATGTATCTTCTCATAGGGCATCTTAAGTGCACGGAGGATTTTGTCCGACTGGTACAGGTTTGCAGGCATTACATGGCCTTTGGGTAGAAAGCGTCCAAATACTGCCATCATCGCGTCGTAGCATTCTCTGCCCAAGTTGAATTGAGCCTTCAGAGCCATTACTTGTGAGATGGCATCCAGCTGGCAAAGCTCAGTGTGCTCGTGGAGAGGACGTTTTGAAGACTCCAACATTTCATTGAAAGCCTTTGCAGATTCCTCCATCTCCTCGTCCGAATCCCGAGCATCATCAAAGTCTTGCACCATGTCTTCCATCCCGGTACCATGCTCGTCGGTGCGATGACGAACCACCTCAGCTCTGGCACGTTGGGCAGACTCGCCATGAAATGTCCACACCGTATAAACGGGCGTAAAACCACTCTTCTGTAGGTGTTTACCCATTTCATCCTCTGTCCTCTTGTGCCAATTGTCGCACCGGACACAGGGGCACCACTTTTTTCTCTGGCCATTTGCAAATGCGGCTGTCACAAACTTCTTGGTTTTTGTGAACCATTCAGTGGTCATTTCTTCCTGACTAGTGTGGCCGGTGTACATCCACGCACGATCACTCATCTTTCCTAGCTAATGGACACACAAGAAATATATACATAATTCAGCAAACTAGGTTCATCAGTTAATGGAGTTTGTCAGTTTTATTACGTCCATGCAACCTAGACGCTAATAGGTAAAGATAGGTCCTAATCCCACCCGAGTATGTGTAGATTGGGTTCGTTTTCCCGTGCTCTGCTCTGGAACCGACGCAAAATTTCGGCAGCACCTCCCTGCTGTTCTCCTGATATACGTCTCGGCAATAAGCAGAGAGGATGTGTACCCGGAGAACAACAGGGAGGCACTGACGAAATTCTGCATCGGATCCGGAGCAGAGCATATGGAAAAATGAACCCAATCTACACATACTCGGGCTGTCCATGGATAACATTGGACAATTCGAAAGAATCACGGTTATAAATATGCAAATGCATCCATATTTATAGATGTAACCCTTTCGAACGGGAGACGCATAGTGGTCACGCATACTGATGATTCAATCTACCTACAGCTAGCATGTTTCATCGGCACGAAGACCGGAAGAGAGCAAATGAAGGGGGGAGGAGGAGATGTCATTTGTGCTCACCCACGAACGCAGGGGCGGAGCTCGTCGAATGCACGGGGAGATCGTCGAACACCAGACCCTCGCAGCGATTTAACAACTGCACATAAATTCATTAATGGTTAATAAAGCATTTGTTTAAGTCTCCAAATATCATGCACACCTGCAATCACCCAGAATAACCCTGTTTATTTATTCGCCCAGATCGACTTCGTAACCTACAATTTAATTGGCTAATTTGAGCTGACCTTACACTAAAATAGTATTATAAACAAGCAAGCCTATCAAGTAGATTAAGTGTTAACTGGTGAGGCACGACTGGTGAGAGAAAGAAGTACAACAATTCACACTATTGAAAACTAAGAAGTTGATAGGTAGGTATAAGCACTATTGTGTGCGTTGTCAGTTATAACTTATAAATTAAACTGCAGACAACAGCAAGGATAGTAGAATTTGAAATGTAATAAATAGTGTTTAATTTGACCTTTATGTTTTTTGATAGTCTTTTTGGATATCTGTTCAGGCATACATATTTTGGGATGGGAAAATGATATCTGCAACTGAGATATATATATATATATGACCAATGCACACTTTTTCTGAATTGACATTTTCTGTAGTTTATATATTTCATCTATACTATACAATATTCAGAAGTTAGTTGTTCAAACTTCTTTTGAAGGTTGTTTGCTTAGATGGTAGCAATTCATCTTCCCCATCACTTGCTGAATTCGAGGAAGTGCCCTGATTGTGGCTTAAAGCAAATCTGTAATAGACATCGTCATTTTTTTTAAGGGGAACGCCTCATGGCACTCTATTAACTCAATGGCAATGTTACATCAAGTAGTACAGGAGATAGCAGGAAATTAGGTGCAACATCTACCCACACATACTTAGTTCTACACTTCTGTCCGAATGCCCCCTTGAATTCAAATTTTTTAGACTTTGTCCAGGAGTCTTCTCCAACATTAAATTTTTCCTTGTGAAACTGAAGTTAAATATGCTTTTCAAAGTCTATCCTCTTCTTCCTGTAGATTGCTTCCAACGGGGCATCATGACAACAAATAAAGATCCCCACGCAGCCACGCTGAACATCTTGACGTTGTTACTATAGCCAAATAATGCACTGATAGTTGTATACTAGCATCTAGCTTGAAATGTCAACTTTCATGTCGAAGAAAAAAGTTATGTTGTTTTCAGTTTCACAGGAGTATTGTCAACATATTCTCTCCTTTAATTATATCATTGGTGCAATACTTACTCATGAAATCCTCCTACCTCAGCTTAGAGCCCAACGGCCAGCGACCGGGGTGGGGTCACAGCACGAGCCCGATGTCCCCGCCGGCGAGGGAGGAACCCCGGCAAAGGCCCGGAGCCAAGCGGCGGAGGGAGGCAACGGGATCCGGTCCACCGCCGATCCCCCCTCCCCCTGGTGGTAGAGGAGGAGGGCCGCGGGGAGGGGGCGCTGGTCGAGGAGGGCCGCGGGGAGGGGGCGGCGCCGCGGTGGTGGAGGTGGGCCGCAGGGAGGGGCGGCGCCGCGGTGGTGGAGGAGGGCCGCGGGGAGGGGGCGGTGGTGTAGGAGGGCCGCGGGGAGGGGGCGGTGGTGGAGGAGGCCACTGGGAGGGGGCGCTGGTCGAGGAGGGGCCGCGGGGAGGGCGCGTGTCGAGGAGGCCGCGGGGAGGGCGGCGCCGCGTGTGGTGGAGTGGGCCGCAGGAGGGCGGACCCGCGGTGGTGGAGGAGGGCCGCAGGGAGGGGGCGGTGGTGGAGGAGGGCCGCGGGGAGGGGCGGTGTGGGAGGGCCGGCGGGGAGCGGCGCACCCGCTTCGGGGTGCGCGCGCGCAGGGCCGAGCTGGCGGCGCGCGGGTGCGGGTGGGTGAGGCGTGGGGGGACGAGAGAGGGGGAGAGAGAAGGAGGGAGGAGGGTGAGGTGGCGGCATTTTTTTTACCCGCAAAAAAAAATAGACAACCTCTTTGCCGTCTGCCAGCAGACGCAAAGAGTAGTGGCGGCATTTTTTTTTTGCCGTCTGCTGGCAGACGGCAAAGAGGTGGGTCTATTTTTTTTGCGTGTTAAAAAAAACTTTGCCGTCTGCTGGCAGACGGCAAAGAGGTGGGTCTATTTTTTTTTGCGTGTTAAAAAAACTTTGCCGTCTGCTGGCTGACGGCAAAGAGGTAGGTCTATTTTTTTGCGGGTTAATTAAAAAGAACTTTGCCGTCTACTGGCGGACGGGAAAGAGGTGGGTCTATTTTTTTGCGTGTTAAAAAAAACTTTGCCGTCTGCTGGCAGACGGCAAAGAGGTGGGGCTGGTGCGCCGTTACGGCTGTTAGGTTGGTCACTTTCTTTGCCGTCTGCTAGCGCACGGCAAAGAAAGTGGCCGTTAGGTTGTTCTCGTTAGTGGGCCACCCTCCCTCTTTGCCGTCTGCTAGCTGACGGCAAAGCTTCTATGCCGTCAGCTAGTGGACGGCAAAGATCTGGCTGACGGCAAACATGATCTTTGTCGTCAGCTCTTTCTTTGCCGTCAGTTTTCTGTAAGCTGATGGCAAAGACCTTCTTTGCCGTCAGCTAGCAGACGGCAAAGAGCTGGCTGACGGCAAAGATCCTGATTCCAGTAGTGATCAACATGGAGTTTCTTCATGCGCTTTACACCAATATGACCTAAACGGCAGTGCCACAAATAAGTTGCGCTATCATTATTAACTTTGCATCTTTTGGCTTCAATATTATGAATATGTGTATCACTACAATCGAGATTCAACAAAAATAGACCACTCCTCAAGGGTGCATGACCGTAAAAGATATTACTCATATAAATAGAACAACCATTATTCTCTGATTTAAATGAATAACCACCTCGCATTAAACAAGATCCAGATATAATGTTCATGCTCAATGCTGGCACCAAATAACAATTATTCAGGTCTAAAACTAATCCCGAAGGTAGATGTAAAGGTAGCGTGCCGACGGCGATCACATAGACCTTGGAACCATTCCCGACGCGCATCATCACCTCGTCCTTAGCCAATCTTCGTTTAATCTCTAGTCCCTATTTCGAGTTACAAATATGAGCAACCGAACCGGTATCAAATACCCATGCACTACTACGAGCATTAGTAATGTACACATCAATAACATGTATATCAAATATACCTTTGTTCACTTTGCCATCCTTCTTATCCACCAAATACTTGGGGCAGTTCCGCTTCCAGTGACCAGTCCCTTTGCAGTAGAAGCACTCAATTTCAGGCTTAGGTCCAGACTTGGGCTTCTTCCCGGGAGTAGCAACTTGCTTGCTATTCTTCTTGAAGTTCCCCTTCTTCCATTTGCCCTTTTTCTTGAAACTAGTGGTCTTGTTAACCATCAACACTTCATGCTCCTTCTTGATTTCTACCTCCGCAGCCTTTAGCATCGCGAAGAGCTCGGGAATTGTCTTTTCCATCCCTTGCATATTATAGTTCATCACAAAGCCTTTATAGCTTGGTGGCAGTGATTGAAGAACTCTGTCAATGACACTATCATCAAGAAGATTAACTCCCAGCTGAGTCAAGTGGTTATGGTACCCAGACATTCTGAGTATATGTTCACTGACAGAACTATTCTCCTCCATCTTGCAACTATAGAACTTGTTGGAGACTTCATATCTCTCAACTCGGGCATTTGCTTGAAATATTAACATCAACTCTTGGAACATCTCATATGCTCCATGACGTTCAAAACGTCTTTGAAGTCCCGATTCTAAGCCGTAAAGCATGGCACACTGAACTATCGAGTAGTCATCAGATCGAGCTTGCCAGACATTCATAACATCAGCATCTGCTCCTGCAGCAGGCCTTTCACCTAGCGGTGCATCAAGGACATAATTCTTCTGTGCAGCAATGAGGATAATCCTCAAGTTACGGACCCAGTCTGTGTAGTTGCTACCATCATCTTTCAACTTAGCTTTCTCTAGGAACGCATTAAAATTCAAGGGAACGGTAGCACGGGCCATTGATCTACAACAACATAGCTATGCAAAAACTATCAGGTACTAAGTTCATGATAAATTAAAGTTCAATTAATCATATTACTTAAGAACTCCCACTTAGATAGACATCCCTCGAGTCATCTAAATGATCACGTGATCCATATCAACTAAACCATGTCCGATCATCACGTGAGATGGAGTAGTTTTCAATGGTGAACATCTCTATGTTGATCATATCTACTATATGATTCACGTTCGACCTTTCTGTCTCAGTGTTCCGAGGCCATATCTGCATATGCTAGGCTCGTCAAGTTTAACCCGAGTATTTTGCACGTGCAAAACTTGCTTGCACCCGTTGTATGTGAACGTAGAGCTTATCACACCCGATCATCTCGTGGTGTCTCGGCACGACGAACTATCGCAACGGTGCATACTCAGGGAGAACACTTATGCCTTGAAATTTAGTGAGGGATCATCTTATAATGCTACCGCCGTACTAAGAAAAATAAGATGCATAAAAGATAAACATCACATGCAATCAAAAATATGTGACATGATATGGCCATCATCATCTTGTGCCTTTGATCTCCATCTCCAAAGCACCGTCATGATCTCCATCGTCACCAGCTTGGCACCTTGATCTCTATCGTAGCGTCGTTGTCGTCTCGCCAACTATTGCTTCTACGACTATCGCTACCGCATAGTGATAAAGTAAAGCAATTACATGGCGATTGCATTTCATACAATAAAGCGACAACCATAAGGCTCCTGCCAGTTGCCGATAACTTTTACAAAACATGATCATCTCATACAATAACGTGTATCATATCATGTCTTGACCATATCACATCATAGCATGCCCTGCAATAACAAGTTAGACGTCCTCCACTTTGTTGTTGCAAGTTTTACGTGGCTGCTAAGGGCTTCTAGCAAGAACCATTCTTACCTACGCATCAAAACCACAACGATTTTTCATCAAGTGTGCTGTTTTAACCTTCAACAAGGACTGGCCGTAGTCAAACTTGATTCAACTAAAGTTGGAGAAACAGACACCCGCCAGCCACCTGTGTGCAAAGCACGTCGGTAGAACCAGTCTCATGAACGTGGTCATGTAATGTCGGTCCGGGCCGCTTCATCCAACAATACCGCCGCATCAAAGTAAGACGTTGGTGGTAAGCAGTATGACTATTATCGCCCACAACTCTTTGCGTTCTACTCGTGCATATTATCTACGCATAGACCTGGCTCGGATACCACTCTTGGGAAACGTAGCTTGCAATTTCAAAAAATTCTACGCTCACGCAAGATCTATCTAGGAGATAGCATAGCAACGAGAGGGGGAGAGTGTGTCTACGTACCCTCGTAGACCGAAAGTGGAAGCGTTAGCATAACGCGGTTGATGTAGTCGAACGTCTTCGCGATCCAACCAATCAAGCACCGAACGTACGGCACCTTCGAGTTCTGCACACGTTCAGCTCGATGACGTCCCTCGAAATCTTGATCCAGTAGAGCGTCGAGGAAGTAGATGAGTTCCGTCAGCACAACGGCGTGGCGACGGTGATGATGAAGTTACCGGCGCAGGGCTTCACCTAAGGACTACAACGATATGACCGAGGTGGTAATCTGTGGAGGGGGCACCGCACACGGCTATGAGAATATCTGATGTGCCCTTGGGGTGCCCCCTTGCCCACGTATATAAAGGAGGGGAGGAGGAGGTGGCCGGCCAGGGAGGGGCGCGCCAAAGGGGGGAGTCCTACTAGGACTCCTAGTCCTAGTAGGAGTCTCCCTTGCTTCTCAAAGGGGAAAGGGGGAAGGAGTAGGAGAGGGAGAGGGAAAGAGGAAGGGGGCCGCTCCGCCCACCCCATGTCCAATTCGGATCCCTTGGGGGGAGGGGGGGTGCGCGCCACCCTGTGGGCTGCCCTCTCTCTTCTCCCTTATGGCCCATGTAGGCCCATAACTTCCCCGGGGGGTTCCGGTAACTTCCCGGTACTCCGAAAAATTCCCGAATCTTTCCGGAACCATTCCGGTGTCAATATATAACCTTCCAATATATTTACCTCTCGACCATTTCGAGACTCCTCGTCATGTTCGTGATCTCATCCGAGACTCCGAACAATCTTCGGTCATCAAATCACATAACTCATATATTACAAATCATCATCGAACTTTAAGCGTGCGGACCCTACGGGTTCGAGAACTATGTAGACATGACCGAGACACCTCTCCGGTCAATAACCAATAGCGGAACCTGGATGCTCATATTGGCTCCCACATATTCTACGAAGATCTTTATCGCTCAAACCACATAACAACATACGTCATTCCCTTTGTCATCGGTATGTTACTTGCCTGAGATTCGATCGTCGGTATCATCATACCTAGTTCAATCTCGGTACCGGCAAGTCTCTTTACTCATTCCATAATGCATCATCCCGTAACTAACTCATTAGTAACATTGCTTGCAAGGCTTATCATGATGTGCGTTACCGAGAGGGCCCAGAGATACCTCTCCGATACTCGGAGTGACAAATCCTAATCTTGATCTATGCCAACCCAACAAACACCTTCAGAGACACCTGTAGAGCATCTTTATAATCACCCAGTTACGTTGTGACGTTTGATAGCACACAAGGTGTTCCTTTGGTATTCGGGAGTTGCATAATCTCATAGTCAGAGGAATATGTATAAGTCATGAAGAAAGCAATAGCAATAAAACTTAACGATCATTATGCTAAGCTAACGGATGGGTCTTGTCCATCACATCATTCTCTAATGATGTGATCCCATTCATCAAATGACAACACATGTCTATGGTCAGGAAACTTTATCCATCTTTAATGAATGAGCTAGTCAAGTAGAGGCATACTAGGGACACTCTGTTTTGTCTATTTATTCACACATGTACTAAGTTTCCGGTTAATACAATTCTAGCATGAATAATAAAATTTATCATGATATAAGGAAATATAAATAACAACTTTATTATTGCCTCTAGGGCATATTTCCTTCATAAACTACTCACGCATCATCTGAGGGCAGCAAGGATGATGAAGAGCCCCCTCCGTGATCGAATCCCCCTCCGGCAGAGTGCCGGAAAAGGCCTCTAGATGGGATCTCGTGGTTCTGGAACTTGCGGTGGCGAAAAAAGTATTTCATGGATTCCTCTGTTGATTTCACGATTTTAGAGAATTTATAAAGGCGGAGCTAGGTCAAACGGAGCCTCATGGGCCCCACCACCCATCAGGGCGCGCCTACCCCCTCGGCGCGCCCTGGTGGGTGGTGGGCCCATGCTCCTACGTCAGGTTCCCGAAGCTTCTAGTGTCTGTTTTGTCTAGAAAAAATCTCCAAAAAGTTTCATGGCATTTGGAGTTCGTTCGGTATTGATATTCTGCGAAACAAAAAGAAGCAAAAAATAGCAACTGGCACTGGGAACTAAGTTAATAGGTTAGTCCCAAAAAATGATATATAATTACTTGTAAGTGTATATAAAACATCCAGGATTGATACTATAAGAGCATGGAACAATAAAAAGTTATAGATACGTTGGAGACGTATCAGGCATCCCCAAGCTTAATTCCTGCTCATCCTCGAGTAGGTAAATGATAAAAATAGATTTTTTGATGTGGAATGCTACCTAACATATTCATCATATATTATTTTGTTTTATAGTATGGATATTTTGACTTGAATGATTCAAAGCAGTAGTCTATAATTTGACATGAAGACATCAATACTCAAGCATATGAACAAGCAACCATGTCTTTCAAAATATCAATGCTAAAGAAAGTTATCCCTAGCCCATTATGCTCAATCATTGATCCACTCATGAAGCACACTCAAATATTAGCTACATCCAAAAAACAAGTATGACAATAGTGTTCCCTAGTTGGCGCTTTTGTAAGAGAAGATGGAGGCTCAATCATAAAAATAAAAATTGCATAAAAGTAAATAGATAGGCCCTTCGCATAGGGAAGCAGTGATTTGCAGTGATTCCAAAGCTCAAGGCTTAAATTAGGGATAAAAATATTTTGAGATGCATGCTTTTCCTGTCAACGAAAATGACCAAGAATTCGCAATATCTTCCATGCTAGACAAATTATAGGCGGTTCCCAAATAGAAAGTAAAGTTTATTTCCTGTCCACCAGTCTTTCATAATCCATGGCTAGCCATATCCACGGGTGCCTTCTATACCAAAACTTTCCAAGGAATTTTTTATCATAGTAATTTTCATTTCGGGACTGGGCATCCCTATTACCTGCCACACTCTCGTGCAATGACAAGTGAATAAAAACTCATTGTGAGAATAAAATACCTAGCATGGAAAATATTGGCCACCTCCTGCCGCTTCATGAGCGGTACGAGCACACAAAACGGAAATTCATTTTGAAAATTAGAGTTGGCACATGCAAATTTATTTGGAACGGCATGGAAATACCACATATAGGTAGGTATGGTGGACTCATATGGCACAACTTTGGGTTTTAGGAGTTGGTTGCACAAGCAGCATTCCCGCTTAGTACAAGTGAATTCTAGCAGATAGATTGAGAAGCGACCAACCAAAAAACGAAAACGGTCATAAACGTGCATTGAACTTAATTAACACTGAATAATGCACCACAAGTAGGATATAACTTCATTGCATAACTATTGACTTTATGTGCATGCATAGGGAATCACAAACCTTAACACAAATATTCTTACTAAAGCATAATTACTCACCAACATGACTGACAAAACTATTGCAAAGAATCAAGTTTATCATATCCAATGATCTATATGAAAGTTTTTATTACATCCCTTTGGATATCTATCACTTTGGGACCAAATTCATATCTTATGAAAATTACCATTGCGGTTATCAACTCTCAAAAAGATATAAGTGAAGCATGAGAGCAATTTTTTAAAAAAAAATTCAACTCTCAAATAATATAAGTGAAGCATAAGAGCATATTTCTTTAAAAAAAATCAACTCTCAAAATAATCTAAGTGAAGCATTTAAGCATATTTCTTTAAAATATAACCACCGTCATGCTAAAAAAAGATATAAGTTAAGTACTAGAGCAACTGCCTTGTTCAAAAGATTTAAGTGAAGCACATAGAGTATTCTAGCAAATCATGATATGTGTGTGGCTCTCTCGAACAAGTGTGTTCAGCAAGGATGATTGTGCAAAAAAAAAGAAAACAAAGCAAAGACTCATATAATACACGATGCTCCAAGCAAAAGTCATAATATGTGACGAATAAAAATATAGATGCAAGTAAAATTACCGATGGTCGTTAGAAGAAAGAGGGGATTCCTTCCAGGGCATCCCCAGGCTTAGTTGCTTGGGACTCCTTGAATATTACCTTGGGGTGCCTCGGACATCCCCAAGCTTAGACTCTTTCCACTCCTTATACCTTCATCCATCGGGATCTCACCCAAAACTTGAAAATTTCAATCACACAAAACTCAACAAAAACCTCGTGAGATCCACTAGTATAATAAAGCAATCACTACTTCAAGTACTGTTGCAAACCCATTCATATTTTTTTTTGCATTATAGCTACTGTATTCCAACTTCTCCATGGATTATAGCCCCCGATACAATCCATAGTTTCATCAAAACAAGCGAAATAATGCATCAAAAACAGAATCTGTCAAAAACAGAACTGTCTATAGTAATCTTAACATTGACCATACTTCCGTAACTCAAAAAATTCTGAAAAGTTAGGAAAACGTTGGAATTTTGTATATTAATCATGTGTAAAAAAATTCAGAATTTTATCACGCTCCAAAGCAACTATCACCCAAATCATCCCAAAGGCTTTACTTGGCATAAACACTAATTAAAACACTAAAACACAATCATAACAGTAGCATAATTGTATATTTATTTAAAAACAGCAAGTGAAACAAAAAATTAAAAGATAACTATTGGGTTGCCTCCCAACTAGCGCTATTGTTTTATGCCCCTAGCTAGGCATAATGCATAGTTTCAAGTGCTGTCATCTTTGGTTTTAGTTCCATAGGTGGCCCTCATGATTGAATCATATGGTGGCTTAATTCTAGTTCTAGGGAAGTGTCCATACCAGTCTTTAGTGGATACTCGAATTTAATATTCCCTTTATTCATGTCAATAACGACACCTATAGTTTGTAAAAATGGTCTACCAAGTATGATGGGGCAAGATGGATTGCAATGAACACTACAAAAAAATGACACATCCGTGACATTTTGGCCTGAACGAAATTTTTTTCGGTCATGCTTATGACACTTCTACGACGATAATTGTGACAAAATCCGGTATCATCATAGATGTGGTGGGCTCCAACTTCAATGACAAAAAATCATGACAGAAAATGGGCTTTTCGTGCTGGGCGGGCCGGAGACGCACCTGCATGACATTCTTTGGGCCATCCATGATGGAAAAAATCATGGTAGAAGCGAGGGCGAGGAAATTTTCGGGGAGTTCCCGGTTACGGTGGGTGGTCGGGGCCGAGCGATGCGTGTTTCTCTCATATACGTACGCGCGTGTGTGCGAGGCGTTGGGCTCTAACTGAACCCGAGCGAGGCGTTCGCTTACTGAACCCGAGCGATTGCACTAGCTATGTTACTGAACCCGAGCGATCGATCCCTTGGCTGTTAACTGAACCCGAGCGATTGCTTCGGTACTGCTGCTAATTTAACCCGAGCGATCGATCGCTACTGTTGCTGCTGCTTACTGAAGCCGATCGAACCTGCTGCCTCTTGATGAACAGTGAACGTGGGGGTTGGTTGAACGAGTCGAGACTTACGTGGTTGGGGTTGGATGAACAGTTCCTTGTGGGGGTTGGATGAACAGGACCCCGTGGTAGTATATAGGCCGTTGCCGCTGGATGAACAGGACCCCGAGAGGAGGCCACCACAGCCGAGCTGGTTGGGGGTGGATGAACAGGACCCCGTGGAGGGCTGGTTGAGCAGTAGCCGGTGAAGGGCTGGATGAACAGTAGCCCATGGATGAACAGTAGCTGGTGGAGGTAGGAGGAAGACGCGATGGATGAACAGTGCAGGTGGAGGCTGAAGCAAGTCGATGGTGGGTGACATGTAGCCCGTGGAGTCCCGTTTTGCGGTACGCCACACCACTCCCGATGAACAGGACCCCCCGTTTCGATCGTAGCGCTCCAACACAAGTCCGTTTCCTCCGTTTTGCGGTACGCCACACCCCTCCCGATGAACAATATGCTGTTTCGACCATAGCCGGTTGAAGAGAAGGCCGTTTCCTCTGTACTGCGGTATGCCAGACCCCGTTTCAGCTATTTCGTCCAACCCGGTTGGCTCCCGTTGAACAGGACGCATTCCGACCCAGTCTATTGCCTCCCGATGAACATGACGCTGTTTCGCCATTCCGACCTAGCCGGTTGGCTGCCCGATGAACAGGATGCCATTGATGTCGTCCGTTGCCTCTCCATGTACATGAGCCCTGGCCATACGTATGCGCGAGTAGGCGTTCGAGACCCCGCCCGTATGTACGTATGTGGCCGTATTTTTTGGCATGTGGTTGTACGTATGTGTACATGGTTTAGAAGGGACTGCTTGAACTCCTACATCGGGCGCTCTACTACTACACGTGCCGCTGCTTGCTCGGCCACGGTTCATCGTTGCAGAGAGACTGATCGACCAGTATGTACGTACACGTTCGCGACAACGCTACGTACGCTTCGACCGGGTGGGTCCCAGCTATCAGGGACGATAAGGATGCACTTCCTTGCGTGCGAAGATATAGCTGGTGGGTCCGGCTGTCAGGGGGAGGAATCGTTTTTATTTTGTGAGTAATAAGGATGCACTTCCTTGTGTCCAAAGATGTAGCTGGTGGGTCCAGCTGTCAGCCTCATAGCCTAAAGTCCACTTCCGATGGTTGTCGTTCGTTGACCTTGTTGACCACGAGGCGCCGAGAGCATCAAGGCGGTGGACGACGGTGAGGTCTAGGAAGGGAACAATGAGGAGCCGGAGAAGACGAGGCGGGTGGATGCCCACGCGGAGGGGAGTACGAGCATTCACTGGTTCGGCTGCGGCGTAAGGCTGCCATCGCCGGAGAATAACAGGGGGTGTGGGTCAGTAGAGGGAAGGCCTGGCTAGTCGTAGTATGGTCGGTCCGTGAGGCATGCGTGGCAGCACAGTGGGCCACGGGAGGCTGGAGCAGGTGGTACGGTGGGCCTGGTTTTGACGGCTGGAGCAAGAAGACCAGAGGTTGAAGACGCAGCACAGCCGTTGATTTAACATCCAACGGTCAGTGCAGCTAGAATCGTTTTGACTAAGTTGACAAAGCCCGTACGCGTCAACTTAGTTGGCCCACAAGTCAGCCTCCAAATCTGGTGGGTCCCAGCTAGCAGGGGGAATCATTTTTTTGCTCGTAATAAGGTGGCACTTCCTTGCGTGCGAAGATGTTTTCTGGTTTTTTTAATTTCTTCTTTTTCGAGTTAGAATAAAAAGAAAACAATTTAGCATCTTTGGTACAATCTATATTTTCGCGAAATGAATGATAATAAAGCTGGTGGGTCCCAGCTGTGAGGGAGAGGTAACTTTTTTCCACGTAATAAAGGAAACACTTCCTTGCATGTGAAGATGTAGCTGGTGGCTCGAACCTGTCAGGGGGAGAAATCATTTGTTTTCGCATAATAAGGAGGGACTTGCTCGCGTGCGGCCATGGGCCATGCGGGTCCCTATTGTCAGCCACTCCACGTACATGCCTCTTCCGATGGCTGTTGTTTGTTGACAAAGTTGACCACGCCGCGCCGAGAGAGCCAACACGATGCACGATGGCGAGGCCAAGGAAGGGAACGACCCGGAGCCAGCGAAGACACAGCAGTGGATGCCCATGCGAAGGGGAGTACGAGGGTTCACTGGTTCGGCTACGGTGTGAGGCTGCCGTCGCCGGAGAATAACAGGAAGTGTTGGTGAGTAGAGGAATGGCCTGGACGGTGATGGGAGTAGGGTGGGCCGATGAGTCCTGCGCGGCAGCACAGCCGGCCACGGGAGGCGGTAGCAGGCGGTACCGCCGGCGGTAGTTTGGGCGGCTAAAGCAAGAATATACAAGATTGAAGAAGAAGCATGCCATTCGTTGGATGGACATCCAACAGCCACTGCTGCTAGAACCATGTGTTGACTATAAGTTGACAAAGCCTTGCGTACGCGTCAACTTAGTAGGCCCACAAGTGTGTGGCAGAGAACATATAGCCCATTTGCGATTTGTAAGAATGTACAGCCCATTTTTGAATTCTAATGGAATTTACTATAGCTCATTTACAGTTTATTAAAATTACAGCCAATTTTCTAGCTAGGACAATGATTAATAATTTCAACCAACCGCTCAAAACAGAATTCAATAAAATTTCCCACATTTTGATGGGATCCGAAATATTTTTATCCTGAACTTTCTAGTCAGATTAAATATAATTTCAAAATAAATTTGTATTACGTAAAAATCCAACGAAATATTGTGGGCGCAACAAGTAATGAAATTAAAATTTTCAAAATCTAAAAATAATATTTTTTAACTAATTACGTGTTTGGTGCATTTTTTATAGTTACAGCCCAGTTCTTATAATTACATCCCATTTATTATTTCTTGAAGCCCATTTTCTTGTTAAGCCTAATGCATCCCTCCTAGGAAAGATTTGCAGCCCAGCGGGGCGGAGAATAACAAGTTGACCAGGGCTGGGTATTCCTCAAAAAAAGTATAGCTAGGCTAGCCATTTTCAGCTTGAAAAAAATTAATATCTAGGCTGGATATTTGGTCGACATAAAATAATAGCCTGGGCTAGATGGGCCACAGCCCACCCAGTTGATACCCTGCTCTCCTCTGAACAACAACAAAAACATCGCTCAAGAAAAACTCTGCTCACACCTCAAAAGTACAAATACTGATCGAGCTATTGGGTCCTAGCTGTCGGCCGCTCCTTGTGCAATTCTCTTGTTTATTGACTATATAGGTTGACAATGGTGTGGGACCGTGATGTCAGGAAACCAGGAGGAAGCAAAAAAAATTATAGTTGTATATAATAAAGAGGCACTTGCGTACGTGCGGCTATGGCCCTGGTGGGTCCCCACTGTCATCCTCACCAAGTAAAGTCATCTCCTGATTCCTCATGTTCGTTGACCATGTTGACAACGCGAGACGGCGGCGCCTCGGCGAGCACAACAACTCGAAGGACGATGGAGAGGGCCTCACGGGCCCTACGGATGGTCTGATACATCGCCCGCTGCTCATTCAGGAAGCCAGGATCATAGGGCCACATGTCCCTGATGGCATTGTCGTTCGCTTGTTCGCCGACGATTCGTCCTTCTGCGAGCTGGTGCTCGTTGAGGAGACAGAGGTTGCAGCATAGGTCCTCCTGCGCTGGTTGCTCTTCCGCCATTAGGGCGTCGAAGTGCGGCCGCACCTGCTCTATGGTGAACATGGCATGAACCGGCTTGGGCGGTGGCGCTGGCTCCTGGTCGGAAGCCACGTCTATCGTCTGATTGTCGTCGCTCAGCTCGGCGAGCTCGCTGGCGAGCCAGCATGTCTGGCTGCTGGACCGACCCACTGCCAAGCAGGAGTCTGACCACCCTGACCTACCGAGACCGCCTCCCTTACCCGCGCGCGCTTTCCGCCCGAAACGGTCAGCGTCGCCCGCGCCGCTTCCCGGTGCAGGCGATTGCTCCGCGTTCAAATGACACAAGTGCCATCTGTCTGCCGCGCACATTAATGATACACGGTTGCCGAGGCAGCTACTCCGGTGCCACCCATCCGTCCCTTCGCCACCCACAATTGCTATATAAACTGCTGCACCGGCCATAGCCGCAGTCATCCGCCTCCATTCCCTTTCTCTTGTCCACACCACTCCCACCATGGCTTCTTCGCGCTCCAGCTCTCTTCGGGACGGGTAGACGACGGACAAGAAGGAGAAGGCAGCCATTGCTGCCGACTGGCTGGCCGGTAGGCAGCCAGAGGATGATGACGTCCCAATGGAGAACGTGGCAGTCGATGACCCGGCGCCAACCCCCTCCTCCGCGCCATCCTCGCTGGTGCATTGCACCATGACCATCGGCGAGGACCGTGCCCAATACATGGACATGTTGAGGCAGAAGCATGAGAAGCAGTTCCAGGAGGCGCAGGCCGACGCCGCCTACAACCATCATGTCCTCCAGGAGCACCTGCAGGCGGAGGAGCAGATCGCCGTGGAGCGGGCGGAGCAGGAGGCGCTGCTCGAGTGATACCGCTCCGCCCGCAAGAGCCGCCTCATGCGCTGGCGGAACCGCATGCGGGTGGCGGAGGTTGCGGCCGCCTACGAAGAGGGCGATGAAGCGGGCGAGGCGCTGTTTGGCGAGACCGACGATGAGGTGGAGGACAATGCCGGCCCTGCTGAGGCCCCGCCCCGCCGGCACCGAGGCGGAGGACTTCTCCTGCTTTGGCGAGGCCCTGCTCCGCCGAGGCCCTGCCCCACCAACAATGGGGCAGAGGACAGCGCCTGCTCCATCGAGGCCCCGCCCCGCCGGCACCGAGGCGGAGGACTTCGGCAGCTTCGGCGAGGCCCTGCTCCGCCGAGGCTCCGCCCCTCCAACAACGAGGCAGAGAACATCGCCAGCTCCGCTGAGGCCCCGCCCTGCCGGCAACGAGGGGGAGGATTTCCCCCGCTCTGCCGAGGCGCTGCCCCGCCGGCAATGAGACAAAGGACATCGCCGGCTCCGTCGAGGCCCTGCCACACTACCAGTGAGGCCGCGCCACACAGAAAACGAGGAAGAGTAGAACACGGTAGGTCACCGCCACTCGGGTCCATGGAAGGCCACCGCTGCTACCCTCCGGTTGAAGCCAAGCTTGGTGGGTTGAACACTAACGGCCGATTAGCTTCTTGGCGGCGACGTGGAGTCGGAGAGCTGTGCTGGAGAACAAGCTTCCGTTCGGCTCAGCCGGACACGGGAAATGGGCGCCGGAGATCATAGATTAGGTTAATTAATTATACCTCCAAGCACACCCCTTTTTAGTTGAAGAATGTATGAAATGTAATGAAATCCGACATGTTTATATGAAATCCAGCCGTGTATGAACGAATTTAGTTCGATTAGTTCAAATTCTTGTATCACTGGCATTGGATGAACATGCAAAACAATACGTACTAGCATTATTCCCAGGACGCACGGTGATCACCTCGTTTGCAGCAGTTTCACACGTACAAAAAGTTTGAGCAGCTTTTTAGCGTGCCTGTACATTGCAATCAAACTCACAGGCCTGGCAATTCATAGAGAACATTCAAAACAATCGATGATTATGCATCTCAGTGATTCACATGTCAGAGCCAATATTTACTTCACAACTAAAGAGTAAAGAAAAATCGATTGATGCTGTTGACAGCAAAGGGCGTCCCATTCAAAAATATCAAATGCATGTCTTCTTGCTAGCATCAATGAGAAAAATTTGACAAGGTTGTCCCATTCCAAAATATCAAATGTGTGTCTTTTTGCGTACATCAATGAGCAAACTTTGACAAGGTTTTCCCATTCCAAAATATCAAATGACTACGATTGTGGAATGGGCGGGGTTTGCCATCAGTTCGGACATTGACATGGCACCTCGTGCTAACTAAACTAGCTGTTCTTTTTGTGCAGTTCCACCAAAATCAACCAAATTCACGCGTAGCTTGTATGATTTCGCTTTTATATGTTGCAATGCCTTGAACATATCGGCACCTCCTTTCTTGTTGCTAATTTTGTGGCTGGAGGTGGAAATGAATGATTCGAGAACATTCGATGTATTGTGCATGATGAAGTATAATGGGCACGAACCATCAGAACATTTTGTGCAGTTCCCATTGAAATCAAGCTGTGCACCCCTGTTTGCATAAATACAAAAAATATGATTAGTAAAGCAAACTGTATTATGAATTTACAGTTTAAACAGGCACCTACATGGTCCATGCAGAGTACACATTTAAAAAAATGGAACTCGCCAAAAAGAATCCTAGAACAACATTGTACTTGCCCATCACAACAAAAAAGATGGAAATCTGTGAGTCCTTCTGAGCTGAAGTTAGTTTGGTCTTGTGGGGAGTAATGTAACCATCCTTTAACTACTCCTTCTGATGAGAAGATAGACTGCGCTTCTTCATCCTGGCATAATCGAAACTAGGCACTTCACGTACTCCATATTCTTCTTCAGAGGAGGATGATACTGTTGTGCAAAGACAAGAGAACAACTAAATGCTAGAATCCCTATTTGCTCGAAAAAGGAAAGGAAATATTTAAAACAACCATTACATTAACAAAGGGAGTAACTGATGAAATGTATAGTCACAAAGAGATGCATCTCCTCATTATCCTCATAGGAAATTATATGATACCAAACACAGCAGCTCAACTTGAACTGTATTATTACTTAATTTTATCAGTGGCTATAACGGTGGCAAACCGGTGCATCAATTTATTAGCAACCTTAGATTAACATGCGAAACACTACCACTTTCTCATGAGAGTAGCTAAACAGTAGCACAACACCAATAGAGATGACAAAGCTCAATCATATGGATGAAATCCGTGGGCCAGTACCAACCTTTGTCAAGAGGCTTATTGTGTAGAGCATGAAGATGAAGCACTTCTCCAGAACCATCCGTTATTATCTGTTGTGGTTGCCATGCTTACTATAAACTCCTCAATTAGTTTAATGTTTCCAACATCTTCTTGTGCAGTTCCACTAAAATATATATTATCTTCAAACAAGATCCCTGTTTGCACAAGTAGAGATATTTACATATTACATTAAGAGTGGCATCAAATCACAGTGGCATAACAATTGCTCGTTCCAGCCATAGCAATAAATTAAGATGCAAAACTATATCATTACTTGTGTCATCACAGTTCCAGTGCTTCATTATAGCACCGGGAGTTGATTTTTGTTCTTCTTCCACTTGTTCTTCCCGTTCATCACTTGGTTCAATAACAGAAAAGCTTCGCCTTTAATGTAAGATTTGGCATGTCAATTAGGGAGCACAAGTATAGCACTAAACAACAACATTACTTTTCTGATGACAGTAGCAAAATACAGGCCAACAGTTGTGAAATATCATTATCATACCTCAATGGGATATTACGGTGCACATAAAGATTGGAAGTCTGGTCTCCTTTTGTGGAGTTCACTAAAATCAAGCAACATTACCGTATAAGTAGCAGAACATATGAAAGCACACTGCACAATCATGTGGAAGAAGGCCATTACTGACCTCTCATGACGCGGAATTCAAACAACTCACAAGAATAAGATCTGAAACAAATTTGCCGACACAGATAGGAAGTCAGATCTCCTCTTGTGCAGTTCCACTAAGATCAAGCAATCAAGCAACATTGTCGGTGTGACATTTTGGTTGAACTGCACAAAACACTCTTAAAGCAAAAGTGTTTTGTGCAGTGCAACAAAAGGTCGCAATAGCAACGAGGTGAAGTACATAACCCCGTTTACACAGAGTTGCAAAGGAAACAATTACTGGTCAATAACGGTGGATGACACAGAAGCCCACAAAAAGAAGCATCTTACTTATCTAAATGGGAAAGAAAGCAAGAAAGTAGCATTTCTCAAACAGTGGCATTGATTCACATTAACAAAGAGATTATATTAACAATAAAATTTGTTAAGCATGTAATTTTCTTTTAACTGTGGCATTGCTTCAATTTTCTAGCGGCATTATTAGATTAACAACAGCTAAAGAGTTGTACAGGACAGTGGACGCACCAGCACCATGTGCATCTACCGATGTATAAAGGGGTGATGCACAGTTTGTTGCAACAAAGAACAAACAACCAAGGAGCATATTTGTGTTGGTCCCAGTTTTGTTATCTTTAGACACCTTTCCCTATGTGAGGGCAGCAAATCTAGTCCTGCTGAAACTCTACAGCCTTGTCCCCCACCCACAGAAAGATCAGTTTGTTAAAGATGTGCGTACTGCGTTTGTCATTGTTTTCCCTTTTCGACCAACGTAGGTGTTGGATAGCCAGTCTGTACTACTTTCCCCCCCTTCCTTTCGTATTTGAACCATGTCCTAGATTCATGCTATACAACTTTCCCCACTACTTTCCTGTTTGATCCAACACCTAGATTCGAGTGCAGAAGCGGAAAAAAATCCACATGCAGCTAGAGCAATGCATGGGGATTAAGTAAATTATACCTTAAGGTTCTCGGGGTGTGGCTCATTGGGCGGCCGAAGGCCGATCTGCCCACACTATGTACGACAGCGAGGAAGAAGGGGTCGGAGGCCCTCCCGCGCCGCCGCTGGGTGAAAGAGAACAGCTGCGCCGGTAGTGGATTCCCTCCCTCACTGACGGCGACAGTGTTAAGCCTCCTTCCATTCCCCGGCAGACGGGATCCTGCCGGCTCTTTGACCAGCAGTGAGGGGAGTGAGAGAGAGAGAGAGAGGCCAACGCAGTCTTGTTTAGATCTGGAGAGGGTGAGAGAGTGTGAAGAGAGCAACTACAAGCGCTGAGGCTCCAGCGTGTATGTATATAATGGAGAGAGAGTGTGAAGAGAGCAAACCCTAGAAAACAAGCGCCGAGGCTGCAGCATATATAGTTGGAGTGGTTTTCTTTTTCTCTCCATAAAAATCATTATAAATTGTGCACGAAACGGAACTCTTTATTTAACATAGTGAAGAAAAATACTAGGGCAATGCTAATACATGAAGAAAATTTAAGGCTCAAAGGAGTCAACTCGCAATTCGCGCTGCACGCCTCCCGGTCGCGCTTACTATCGTTCACGTGTGCTACACGACCCTCCGAAGTGAACAACAACTGAACCACACATGGTCAAAATATCGGAAAGGTGGGCTGCACCATCCTCCAATGTGAGCATGTGGTGGAAAGAAGTGAAAATAAGACTGTAATAATATGGTAAAACGAAGAAAATAAGATTAGTCGGGAAGTAGTAAACTGCTAATACATGACAACAAAAAATAAATATTATTGGCTTCATTTTTTATGTCTTCTAAATGCTACAGTGCGAGGCAGCGACTGTGTCTCCGACGGACGTGCGTGTACCTCTTCTCTTCTTGTATGTACTCCATTTATCTCACTTCCGCTTCCCACTCCTACGATATTCCTATTCTATGAACCTGTGTGTGCGTGTGTGTGTGTGTTTTAACAGTGTGTGTGTGTTAGAGAGAGCGACACATCGACCTACAAAGAGATGGTGTGTAGTAACTACGAAGCCGCGAGAGTCGGTGCATCCTCTCGTTTTCGGCCGTCCGGTCAGGACAGCTGCCACGCCCGCTCCTGACTGACTACCCTGGCCCACCCAAGGCCCCTCCATCGCCCGCGCGAGCTTCCTGCCCGAAACGGTCAGCGCCGCTCCAGAGAATCGGTGCCGCATTCATGCTCGGGCAGAGCGGACGCGACCTCTCACTGGCGCATGCGTTGAAGGGAGAAGCGGATTCAACGAAGAGTGATGGTTGCTTCGTCCGTCCAACTTACTGTCGGGTCTACTATGTGATTTGACGGCCCATTGGTCAGTACTATTACTAAGGTGGTACGACGGTGCTGAGTCTCACTTGTACTGTACACTTTAGTTTGGTGCATGACACGTGCACCAGATGCTGGATGTCCCACGTTTCAGTGAAAGGAGGTAGAGCGTGTCCACTCTTTAGAATTTTCTCCACTCTTGCAGTGGAGGAGTGTGAAATCAGCGAAAACATCGCAGCTCAGCGAAAACACGAAAGCAGCAAAAAATGTACAATGCTATGTAGCTTTCAGCTTCTGTTTCATGTATCTTGCATCCAAGGTTGCCCCGTTGCAACATTCCATCAAATACATAGGAGACTAACATGCATGCTGTTGCATCTCAATGATTCATAGCTCATAGCGAATACGCCCTCCGTTCCAAAATAAGTTTCTCAACTTTATGCCAACTTTAGTACAAAGTTGTACTAAAGTGGACACTTATTTTGGAACAGAGATATCTAAAGAAAAAACGATCCACGCAGTCCCTAGGCCGTGAACCCTAAACCCTAACCAGGCTTTAATTTGCTGGTGAGGTTGAACCTTCCGAAGGAATGAAGTTTCCAACCCTTTAACCATCGGATCATTTTGTGCAGTTTCACTAAAATCGAGCTGAGCATCCCTATGGCAAAGAAATTGAAGTGTGATTAGAATAAGACTAGTGGGACTAGTTTTTATGAGACATAAACTCATCACAAATACAGTAGAAGCCAGTAGAGGTACGTGCAGGGCAAAGAAGTAGAGAAATATCCACATGGAGCGATGTGGGCAGCTGGGGCAGTGGTGCAAGCCTGTTGTAAAGGAAGTTGTACCTGAGGGATGTCGGGATGTAGCTAGCTTAGAGGAGGGCGGCGGGAGGCGGCAACTTCCCACGTCGCGGCAGTGAGCAAGGGGCAAAGGCAACCGCACCGGCTTTGTGAGAGAGAACGGCGGGGACCCCTGATCGGGACGCGCCGACAGTGGGTTTTTGCCGTCGGCGACGGCGCCCGCATCTACACAAAGCATCCAACGCTTCCCCCGGCGGACGTGATCCGCCTGGATGTTAGAGATGTGGCCACAATCGTTTTGTGCAAGAGCGTGTGAAGAGAGCAACCCCAACAAGCAACCGTGTAGTCTCCTGGCTATGTATATATAGTGGAGCGGTTTCTTTTTCTCTCCATATGAACCTATTTATACTGCGTACGTGCCACTGAAGAAAAAAAAACTTTATTTCTAAATAACGCGGCACCGTTCATGCATGGTTCCCGACCCTCCATTAAGTGCTACTAGACGCGTCAAATTATCACGTGTGCTGCATCATCGTACAGAAATGAGCTCCACCGTCTCACGTGTGTGGTTGGGGAAGACTCAAAGAGTGCTACTAGTACGTGCGTGGGTGCGTGCACCTCTTCTCTTCGAGCATGGTTATTAAAAGTATAGCCAACTACTCTACCACGCGGTTATTATGGGCAAAGATTATAGGCAGTAATAATGACTAATGAGCCATCAAATCACGAGGCCTACCTTTCTCTATGTTTAACCGAGGAAGCAGCCATCATTTCACACCTCGTTGAATATCCATCCGCTGCTACCTCTGCAAATAAATAAAAATCTGCTGCTACCTCCGCAGCATGGTTAATAAGATAGCTATGTCAATCACGACGTAGAAATATCATTCACTGATACAATAGGGCTGGCTCTAAGGCTGGTGATTTTTTTTACTTTGTCTCTTTCTCTTTTTGTCTCATTTACTCATTTGACATAGGAGCACATGTAGAGGATGACTATTCCTTTCGATGGGACTTCTTCATGGGGTTTAAGACTAAGCAGCTCCGAATATTATTCCCGCTGCCCACCACTATGAATCGTGCCATCTATGATACAGCCATTGCAACAATGAGGTCCACTAGGTCTAGCACGTTCTGTAAGAAGAGACTGTCACGCAAAACATACATTCTTGTTGCTTCTTCCTCATACACTATGTACTACTTGTATTAGTACTACTCGTTCTCCTATAAACCTTGCGCTTGGCATCTCAAAAATATTATAACCTTGCGCTTGGCTCTTCGCCTCTTCGGGAAGTCGAGCAATGATGGTACTACAGTATATGGTTCTGGCTATCTGAGACCGAATGAATTACTGCACGTCCACCACGTGGGCGAGGGGCGAGGGAGAGTGCGTACTACTACGTCCGTTTCAATATGGACTACATACGGAGCAAAATGAGTGAATCTACACTCTAAAATACGTCTATATACATCAGTGTTTGGAGTATGTACTAGTAGTTCATATTGAAATCTGCTAAAAGACATATATTTCAAACAATATGATAATCTCTCTAACCAAGGTAGGGACGAGGAGTACATATACGCCTAACGGAGGGAGTAGTAAAATTTTCTCCTTGTCCTGCGAGCCACCATGCGCGTGGGCGAGGGAGATGGCATAGGCGTAGTAAACAAGCTTCTCCTCGTCCTGCGACTCTGTGAGCCACCGCGCCCGTGGGCGGGGGAGAGGGCATACTAAGCAAGCTTCTCCTCGTTCTGCGAGTTGACGGGACACATCAAAAGTAGTACAGAGCATCTCCAGTGTATAGAGCCTTGCCTCTAAGGTAGGCCCAACATGCTTTGCCTCTTTTTTTAAATAACGCGTCAAGTCGCAATTTGTTTGTTCACCCGTGGTACACGATCCTCCATCAAGTGGACAACTAGTACACGTGTCAAATTACCATGTGGGCTGCCTTTTCATACACAAATGAGCTCCACCATGTACCTGCGCGGGTGTGGTTGGGAAAGAGACGGGAGTACGTGCGCCGTGCGTGCACCTCTTCTCTTCGTGCACGTCCCCCACCTCCGTGGGTGTGTGTGAGAGAGATACAAACCTAGAGAGATGCCGTGGGCATTCGTGAGTGTTTTTTTGTTATGGGGGTGATTTGTGGGAATATGTGTCGATGATGTCTCAAACAAAAATGTGACACATGCAATGTGTGTGAAATAGAGACCTATCTATATCATATATAGAGGGGGCGATCCACGAGAAGAGAGGGAGGGGTCATACATATCGATAGAGTCGAAGAGAGGATCAAGTGTGTGGGTGCGAGATCGATGAAGAGAGCCATCGAAATTGTGTGTGTGCATGTCAAAGATATAGGTCGACTAACCTACCAGAACGTCAGAGGGGAGAGGGCAAGTTTGTGTGTGGCGGGGAGACATGACTAGAGCGCTCGATGTATCGGTGTGTGTGTGGGGGGGAGGCAGAGACCTAATTAGAGAGGTAGATCGACTCGTATCTGTGTTGAGAAGGAGAGACCTAGCCATGTCTTGAGGGACATCGGTCGACATCCATACATAAGTGAAGGACGGGAAATAGGTTGGGACTGAGAGAGAGAGAGAGGAAGAGTGCCGGAGGGGTGGCGGAGTTGTTTCTCGGAGATGGTGGGAGAGGCCTACTAGACAAACTGAGGGTACAACTACAATATCAAGAAGAGTGGGGATGTGTTTCTGTGTGTGCGTGTGCATGATAGATGTGTCGAGAGGCATGCATGGATGATGAATGGGGACCATGTGTTTGGTAAGCAAACCTAACTAGATCGGTAGATCAATTGTTGTGTGTCAGAGGAAGGGAGAGACATAACTAATGAGGTAGATCGATCGGTGCGTGCGGAAAACGAGTTATAAACGACCTAGCTAGCTATATGTATAGTGGGAGATCGGTCGGTGTACATCCATTTGTTAGAGGCAAATAAGGCCTAGAGAGACGGATAGAGAGAGAGAGAGATGGAGCTGGGAGGTGGTGCGAGAGGCCTACTAGCTAGATAGGGTGAGGAGTGTGTGATTGTGAGATCGATGAAAAGAGGGGCGAGAGTTTACACGTGTGTGGGACCGTATGAGAGACACGAGGCATGGACAGAGAAAGGAGGAGATGGAAAGTGTGTGTGTATGTTATAGGCAGACATCGCTAGAGGTTTATCGATCGGTGTGTGTCGGAAAGAAGGAGTTGTGGAGACCGTGGGAGAACGACCTAAAGAAAAAACATGAATGTGCGTGATGGATAGAATGCTGAGGGAGGGGGAGGGCGAGGAGGGCGTGTGCATGCAGAAGAGAAAGTTAGGGTTAGCTACAAAGGTTAGAGGATTGTGTGTGTGTAAGAGACTAACAAAGATCATAATTCGATATGAAAGTGGTTTCATCTATTTGAATAAGAGATCGTAGTGTTATAAACCTATGCATGCAAGAATATAGTGGTGATACACGTGGTGTGGTTTTGGACATGTTATACTATAATGTGATAATGCGTGGTGTTTGCAACTCACAGCTAAATATCAAACAATCTAAACCATACCATATATCGAACAATCTCACATTTTATTTGATTTTGTGATAATATGTGGTGGTTGCAGCTCACAATTAAATATCGAACAATCTAAACCATACTATATATCGACCATCTCACATTTTATTTGAATTTGTTGATAATGTGTGGCGTTTGCAACTCACAGCTAAATACTTGTAGGCGTAGGGGGCGGGGCACCATACATTATGTGATAGACACATTATACATATGAGACATGGTTTAGATTATGAAGATCTAGCTAGAGCTTGAAATGTACTGTGATTTGAAATCAACATAAAGTGGATTCAAATAATCGAGTTCGAGTTCATATAGTACACATAGTTCATATCTAACTCGACAGTAATCATGTCGTGTGCTGTGAAGATAACATACAAATGATGGTTTAACTTGACAATAATGATGATTGTAGATCTTATTAAAATAGAGAAACGAAATCAAATGGTTTAACTTGACAACAATCATGATTGTAGATCTTATTCAAATAGAGAAACGTATTCAAATTTAGTTCATATTGAAGCGTATAGTATATACGTTTGAAATGCACTAAAATGTTCATTTGAGTAGCAGGTTGCATGTATTATACACGTAGAGAAATATTTTAATTGAACATAACATGGATTCAAAGTTTTGAATGGCATTTGTAGTGCGAATTTATTTGGTACAGTAAACGGGACTAGATTCTCTTGTGTGGTGCGAATTGATTTCTTTTTGGTTTTTTCGTCGAGGGAAGTGCGAATTGATTTGATATAGTATACACATTAGGCTTGTCCGGAAATTTCAACCCGCGCCTTGTTATCCCGAAATTTTAAGATGTCTCTTTGTCTTGTTATGCTCCTAAAATTCCCTCCATCTCAACCCGCGCCTTGCTATCCCAAAATTACAACGCGCGCGAAAACTCCCACCTCCTACGAAATCCTGAGACGCGAAATTCCCGTGATACGCCTGAACCGAAAGAACCACCTAGTTCAAATCGGTGGGGTTACTTTCGTAACTTACCCAACATTTCAAACAAGCGCGTCCCTAAGCCATGGTTCCCCCCTCCCATCCCCTCCGCCCCCCATTCGTACACCGAGGCCGTGAAAACCCGCGAAGCCACACACCCTCCTCCGTCCGCCACCCCAGCCGGAGCCTCTTCCCCGATGACATCGTCCACCGCAATAGCTCGACGTCCCTCATCCACTACACCAGATGAGGATCCGTCGTCGATCTCGTTGTCCCGCTAGTTGAGCCACCCCGTCCTCCACCTCCAAGGAGCTGCCTCTATGTTCGCCTCGTCTATCGTGCCACCTACATTCCCACAGTGTCGTCTTCACCTGCACCACCGAAAGAGCAGCACCATCACCGATTCCTGGGATGAAGCTCAGGCCTAACCGGTGCCACAAAATAGGTTCTATAGTAATCGCTGCATTTTCTTCTTGATTCAATCTCATGGTGCTACCGGCGCTTTGTCCAGAGCCGCCATGGCGCGGCTCCATCTACGGCGGCGTCGCCGCACACTTCCTCCACGCCATCGATCCCTCGGCAGCGACGTCCACATCAGTAGGAGCTGCTACTGCTCTGGCTCTCGCTGGCATTGCTACTGCTGCTACTTCGGCCCTCACTCGCGCTGCTGCTCTGCTCTTGCTCTCGGTCCCCTGCCTTGTCTGCTCTTGCTCTAGCTCTCGCTGCTGCTCTTGCACTTGCTTGCGCTACTGCTCTACTCTTGCTCGCGCTGCTGCTGCACAAGCAGCAGCTCCGGCTCTCGCTCGAGTCCCTGCTACTGCTACCCGAGATGCTGCTACATGACCAGCTGCCCCGGCTCTCACATGGTCTGCTGCTCCGGGCGCTGCTACTGCTGCAGGACCAGCTGCCCCGGCTGCTCTCTGGTAGTACATTCCCTGCTGGAGCAGCTACCGATTTAGATCACTGCTCCTCTGCTACTAGTGCTCGAGTGGCCAAAACTATTAGTGCACTGCTTTTCTGCTACTAGTGCATTCAGTTTCGATAGTTAAATTCAGTTTCGGCAGTTAAGTTCAGAGATGAGCAGCTGATGTATTTTACATCTAGCACTATTTGGTGATGTATTTTATTTACATCATCTATTGCAGATGCTATTAGAATACCACTTCAGGTTAATGTTGTCTCTCTTGTCCTGCTTCAGCCTCGCCATCGTACACCTCACCGGAGCTGCTCCAACGACGAAACCCTCCATCACAGCGAAGCAGTACACTTGAATCCACCTCTAGACGCCTAAGATCTTCTTCCCCTTCTCCGACAGCCACATCAGCCCCAACATCCTCAGCTACCAACCCAATGGTGTTGGGATCGACATGGCTTCGCCATAGAGGTTGTACACTTGTTGCATTGTTTTTTTACTTTAGAAGTTATATATATTGTCCACTTAGCACGCGTAGTAATGAGGAATACGATTAGTTTCTCCTATATGACAAGCAGTGGGTACTAGGCAAGTTAGCTATCCGTGATGGACTCTCTGAAAAGCCATCATTATTTTTCTGCGTGTTGGAGCTGTGCATGTGTAGATGGGCCTGGGAGTTTAGCTAGTAGGGCAGTGGCCTAGGTCCAAAGTATTTTTTGTTTCTTTAGTGCCTCTTTCAAATAAAAACCGTAGGAATTTTAATATCCACTTGGCCCTGCTTTTTAAATTCTTATTCATGAAGAACAAGACTAAGTGATAGTAGCATAATAGCATTATAACTTTCCATTTTCTTGTGGCTTGACTTAATTTGACCATGCTTCTTTGCATTCCTGTGAACCAAACACCCAGATTGACAAAAATCCTGTATTTGCAAATGTTTTGTTTTGCACGTGCATTCCTATCCTATTCCTGTGTATTTCCTATCCCTGCATTGTTAGAATCCTCCAATTCAAACGAGCCCTTACAGAATTACTTCTGTTACAGATAGGTTTCGAAGAAAACCTTGTGTGGTTTGTTCCGCTCCTGTCGTGCCGTCGTCCACCCCAGCTCAGCTGCTCCAAGGACGGAAGGGTCCAGCACAGCAGGGATCCACCCTCCAGACTGTCTTTTGCCACCTCAGATGTAATAGCCCGGGACCGACGCTCCAGATGCCTTCCATGGATTCCGAGTTTCGCCGTGTGACTTATTTGTCTGTTGCATTCTTCATAGCATCTTTTGCATGTTCCGTACATCCACACTTTCTTTTGCACCAACATCTCGACGAGTTGTCGGATCATCGGAATGTTGCCGTGGCACCATTTCCGTTGTCGTTGCCTTGGCACCCCTTTCGTTCCGCCATGGTGACCAAATACTTCATAACATTCTCATGTCAACATTTTCATAAAATTGCATAAACTTGTATATGTCATCCGCATCATGATAACAACATTTAAAATGTTTAAAATTGTTGTTTGCATTAAATTGCTAAATGACATGTGGGGATTTACCGAAATTATTGTTTGTTGTTTCCGGCCTCTTTTAAACTTGCTTAGATAGGTAGTTTTATTATGCTTCACCTCTTGCCATGTTAACCAACATTTAATATTGATGGGTACATAACCGAGAGTGAACTAAATAATTGTTGTGAAGTTCCGTCAATATGCAACTCATTGCATACTGAGCTCCACTTAATTTGTAGTATTGTTTGTTGCACTTTGCCATGTCCTGCCTCTTTAAAATGGACATGCATCATACTTGATTGTGCATCATGCCATGTTTATGTGATGGTTGTTTACCATGTTGTTTGCTTCTTTTCGGATGTCTTTATTCTCGATAGTTCCCGGTTTTCGTTGCGATTGTGAGGATTCGTTCGACTTCGTTGCTTCGTCTACTTCATGGATTCAGTCTTCTTCCTAGTGGGATTCCAGGCAAGATGATCATTACCCTGGATACCACCACTATCTTTGCTTGCTAGTTGTCTCGATGCTATCGCTATGTTGTGATACCTACCACTTGTTTATCAAGCCTCCTAAATTACCATGTTAAGACTCTAACCCACCTTGCTAGCAAACCGTTGTTTGGCTATGTTACCAAGTGCTTAGCCCCACTTATAGCGTTGCTAGTTGCAGGTGCAGTTGCAGGTTGTTCCATGTTGGGACATGGATATCATGGGATATCACAATATCTCTTATTTAATTAATGCATCTATATACTTGGTAAAGGGTGGAAGGCTTGTCCTTTTGCTTGGTGTTTTGTTCCACTCTTGCCGCCTTAGTTTCCGTCATACCGGTGTTATGTTCCTTGTTTTTGCATTCCTAACATGGTCGGGGTTTATGGGCCCCCCTTGACAGTTCGCTTTGAATAAAACTCTTCCAGCAAGGCCCAACTTTGGTTTTAACATTTGCCAACATAATAATACTGATAATTAATTAATTTGCATAGGGGGTCGCGTCCCCGAGGATTCTTAATTCCACATAATACAGCGGGGCCAGTGCTGTTGGTGCTGGTCCAAACTAGAGCACTGTGCGGGGCCGCCCCGGGGCAACCTGGGTTATTTTCTTTGGCACCTGTACATGTAGCTCATCCGTCATGGCCTGAGACAAGATACGCGCGGCTACTATCGGGGTGTCGACACATCGGGAGGTCTTGCTAGTTTTGTTTTACCATTGTCGAAATGTCTTGTGCACCAGGATTCCAAGTTTAATCGGGTTGTCCCCAAGATGGAGATTTGCCTCCGTTGATCGTGAGAGTTTGTCATGGACTAAGTTGGGACACCCCTGCAGGGTTTGATCTTTCAAAAGCCGTGCCCGCGGTTATGTGGCAGATGGGAGTTTTTAATATCCGGTTGTAGAGAACTTGACACCAGATCCGAATTAAAATACACCAACCGCGTGCGTAACCGTGACCGTCTCTTTTCGAGTGAGGTCGAGAAGAGAACACGATGGGGTTATGTTTGACTCGTAAGTAGTTTAGGATCACTTATTGATCATAACTAGTTGCGACCGTTATGCGTAGTAACTCTTCTTACTCTTGTACTCGTAAGTTAGCCACCATACAATGCTTAGTGCTTGCTGCAACCTCACCACTTATCCATTCCATACCCATTAAGCTTTGCTAGTCTTGATACCCATGGTAATGGGATTGCTGAGTCCTCGTGGCTCACAGATTACTACAACAACAGCTGCAGGTACAGGTAATGCGATGATCTGACGCGAGAGCAATGCATGCTTGTTTTGGAGCTCTTCTTCTGCTTCTTCTTCGATCAAGGGATAGGTTCCGGGTCGGGAGCCTGGGATTAGCAGGGTGGATGTCGTTCATCTTTTTCGTTTGGTTTCATCCGTAGCCGGATCCTGCTCTTCTGTATGATGATTGCTATGCATTGATGAATTGTTGTATTCATGTTGTAGCTTGTGGCGAGTGTAAGCCTTTATCTTGTATTCTCATATATTCAGTACATGGTATGTTGTAATGATATCCACCTTGCTATGCGCTCGAAATGCGATTGTGCCCCAATCATGAATTCATCACGTGATTGGGATAGAATCGCATCTTGGGCGCTACATGAGATCTTCTTCCACGCCGCCGGCAGCCACCACAACTGCATTACCATCATCAACTGAGCATATGACCTTGAGGACTACACGGGTCCGCAAGAGAGGTCACACCCTTTCGTGTCTGCTTACGTTATGCATCGCTTAATATTACCTGCTACTTTATCGTCCTCTTCACCTGTTAGACTCCGAGTCAGCTCCAAACTAATGCTCAAACTTAAGTTTTAAATGGTTGTGGGGTACATATTGGTGCAACAATGAATATTATCTGTTTACTACCTGGTTAATCTCGGGTGTCTACTATGACTTTCATGTTGGGTGGGAAACAAACAGTAAATGAGCCATTATCTGTATTTTTTAACGGCAACTATTATCTACCTGCTATCACTGGTTTTGGGTCTGTCCACAGGTTTCTACCATCACTCTAGATTTCTGCATGCACTCCTTACATAATCTCACTATGTGTTATTCCTATGCATGTCAGTTATTGTACACAATGGTACTGAACATGTAGAGCAAAAGAGACGAGCCTTGCATGGCAATAAAATTTTATGCAGACGTCGCTCCATGGTGGGCGCAAAGGCAGCCCCCTCCCCCCATTCCAGATTGTAATCAAGAGGATGATAACTGTTCAGAGGGGGATTCAGAGGGAGCAGACCACTCCTATTTACCCCCTGAGGTCTTTGCTCTAACTTGCCATGCTGATGTTGGTCATATCATGAATATGGTGCCTTGCATTGCTTACTTTATACATTAAAAATGTCATCTACTTAGTTTAGACATGCTTTGTCTGAATGCCATCTGTTTACTTTATATATCATATATGTGAATTATGCAATACCATCTCATTTAGCCCGGCATCATATATGTGAATTTTGCAATGCCATCCTGCTTAGCCAGTCATCTTATATGTGAATTATATCATGCCATCCTTTTTTTTCATTACATAGTACATTTGTCCACAATGTAAGTACATTCAACTACTCTTCCTGTGCATCAGCCATTTGACACGGTGATGGAAAAATCTGGAGTGAAAACAAGGTCTTCAGAGTAGACAATGCTATCTCACGAAGAGCATATCTTGCTGGTTACGGATAGCTCCTCAGAGGAGGATTCAGAGACATATGACCAGTCCTATTTCCCCCCCGAGGTGTATGCTCTTAACTTGGCATGGTTATCTTGCTCATATCGTGCATATGGTGTCTTGCCTTGCTATGTCATTTGCTTGGTTTAGACATTCTTTGTGTGAATACCACCAGTTTAGTGTCTAATTACCATATATATGTGAATTATGCAATGCCATCTTGTTGCAAGGCATTATATATGTGAATTATGCAATGCTATCTTGTTGCAAGGCATTATGTATGTGAATTATGCAGTGCCATGCTGTTTAGCCAAGCATCATATATGTGAATTATATCATGCCATCCTTTTTTTATCACGTATTCCATTTGTCAACAATGTTCTTATATTCAACTAATCTTCCTGTGCATCAGCCATTTGAATTGGTGATGGAAAAATCAGGAGTGGAAACAAGGTCTTCAGAGCAGACAATGCTACCTGCTGAAGCAGATATCTTGTGGGTTACAGATAGCTCCTCAGAGGAGGATTCAGAGACAGATGACCTGTCCTATTTGCCCCTTGAGGTGTATGCTCAAACATGGCAGGGTTATATTACTCATATCATGCGTATGTTGTCTTGCATTGCGTAGTTTTTACATCATATACAAAATATTGAATGCCATCTGCTTAGTTTAGACATCATATATGCGATTGCCATCTGCTTACTTGCTTAGTACATAAATCACATACAGCATTTGAATTATATTATGCCATCATGTTTACATAGACATCATGTATCTGAATTATGCCATGCCATCCCATTTAATAAAGACATCAGATTAGTTATATCATCTCATCCTGTTTACATAGTCATCATATTTTGAATTTTGTCATTTATCCGTGAATTATATCAAGCCATCTGGTTTCCATAGATGGCATGTATATGAATTATAGCATGCCAACCACTTTAATAGACACATCATATAGTTATATCATGTCATCCTGTTTACATAGTCATCATATTTTGAATTATATCATTCTATCCTGTTTAGTTAGCCATCATATATGTGAAATTGTGTCATGCTATCCTGTTTAGTTAGCCATCATATATTTGAAATTGTGTCATGCTATGCTGTTTGATTAGATAACATAAATGTGAATTATTTCATGCCCTCTTTTATTCCCCACTATCCATTGCACCTGTCTATCATACAATGTCTGTACATTCAATTACTTTTCTTGTTTATCAGCCATTTGAACTGGAGGGGGTGATGGCAGTATCTAAGGGAGTAAAAACACGGTCTTCAGAAAAGATAGTGCTACCCGTCGATGCAGATAGAACTACGCTTGTACTTGCCCAAGAACCAGCCCCACCACACATAACCCAGACTCTTGCACATTGTATCCCTACCCAGTTCGACAGACAACCAGCTACACCTCTTCTAACCCCAACCCCAGCAGATAGTAACCCAGTTCCAGTTGACACAGGACCATCTCCACCACAGAGCACCCAAACACGAGCGGTTAGTAAGGCAACTGCAGTGCCCAAAGCATGAGGACCACCACTCCGAACCCCAACTCAACACTTAAAGCAGAAGAAGAATTGTTCTCAGGTCAGGTTCCGTAGCTATGGTTCATACTCCTTTGCTCTTGCATTACTGTATTTACTTATACCAACTAATTTCAAATTTGAAGGATGCAATTGAAACTCCAATGGCGCAACAGGTATGTTTTAAACCTATTTCTTTAACTGCTTTGCTGTTGTAACTTGCTCTATGTTGATTTCAGTTTCAATTGAATAAATAGTTATGTTCTCATGTCATGCTGTGTGGTTTCCCGCACTTATATTCTGTCTATGCTGCTTTGTCTTAAACAGATATGATTTGAACTGTCTCTATCTTGATTTGACAACATACACTAGAATGATATAGACCATATAGTGACCATAGTACATAGATATATGTTTGTTTCATGCTGTTATCCTATCCACCTTACTGCTGAACTGGTTTACCAAAATATTGGAGAAGAGTACCCGTTATGCAGTGGTAAAGGAAGTAATGCAGATAAGGTTCAAGATAGTGAGACATCCCTGTTGGTCTCCAACAAAGCTGATAAAAACTATCTTGAAGATAGTGAGACAACCCCAAAGCCCTGTCTTGATGTAGTGTTCGAGTTACTAGCCACTACTGCTGGCACAAGCTCTTCGAACTCTCTGCCTGAATCAGTTCGGCTTCTTGAGTCTCAACTTCAAGTTGAAAGACATCGATCAGATGTGTTGCGACAGGAAGCTGAAGGACTGAGGAAGTCCCTGCAGAATTCAGATGCATACTTTCTGGTGCAACAGCAAGCACTGGAGTATTTAAGCGCCAAACAAGAGAAAGTTAATAAGCTTGCTAAGGATCTTGCCAGCAGGTTGGGTACCCAGGATATTGTTTCTTGAGCTCTTCTGAAGTGGTTTCAGTTCTGGACTTGTTTTGCTATGGCGTTTATTTGCACTGATCGCCAACTTTGATGTCTTGTTTAGTTGTTTGCTTGTAGTCACTGCGTCTTTTTCCGTGTTTTTCTAGTGGCCACAATAACCTATTTTTTATAACAAGGCCACAATAACCATGGGCAACATACGGACCGTTGTAACCATGGTCCTGCTACCTGCTGTAGTGACCATGGGCCTCCTATAGGCCGTAGAATCCATGGGCCTTCGACGGGCCGTATAATCAATGGGCCTTCTGTGGGCTGCATGATCGATTGGCCAAACATGGGCCATACTATAACAATCCCCAAAATGGGCCGTAAACGGGCTAGAGAGGAAATCGTGTGTTTATGGCCCGACCATAACGGGCCATTAATCGGCCAAAATGTATAACGGGCTTAATTCTATCGACAGGCATCACGGGGCGTTAATGGGCCATATTTGATGACGCTATGGAAACAGCCCAACGGGTTAACGGGCGACAAACCGGCCGACTGTAACCACGGGCTGAATTTGGCCCACAAGCGGAACAGGCCAGTAACGGACCGTAAATAACCGAATGCTGGAAATGAGCCCAAGAATAAATGGGCCCTTAGAAGGCCGAAAGGTAACACGGGCTGGAAACGGCCCAATGGAATAATGGGCCGTTAATGGGTGTAAAGAGATACACTGTTCCTTGTAGGCCAGTTTCACCACGGGCCTTTAATGGGCCCAGAGTTACGAAGGGCCTCGTGTGGGCCGAAAGACGTCACGGGCCATACATGGGCCGGAAGTTACAACGGGCTGGAATCATATTGGACGGCCCAGATGATGCTACTGGGCCCAATTCGGATAGGCCATAATGGGCCGTGAGTTAGCGGGCGTTAAATGGGTTATATGCGAACAGGCTATTAACAGGCTTTCCGTGGGCCGGCCTGCTACCTTTTGACCAAGTCAAACGGGCCAGCCTTTTCACCTGAATGGGCCTCTGTTGGGCCGAGCCATGTGTCGACTTATCATAGGCGCGTCCCGTCCATTGGCAGGATTACATCTGTCCCGAGGCTGAGCTGACACGTGGATCCTTCGGCATATCAGAATTTTACACGTGGAAAATCCCCATTGGTCAGGGCTGTTAACGGGTTATCGGATCCAAACTAGAACCTGATAGCTTAACGGTGACCCATTACGGTGGATGCCACGCGAAGGTCACCCTTGACGAAAACACTTCCATGACGTGCCATTTATCGTCATGGAAGTGGACACTTCCATGATGATAATTTTGGTATTGTCATGCAACACTTCTACGACAGCACAGGTATGACTATCATGATTCTGTCATAAAATCGTCATGAATGTACATGCATGACAGAAAACGCGACCTACTGTGACAAACACGTATCATCACGGAAGTGTATTATTTTGTGGTGGAATGTCAAGTACAATAAAATAAATGGGCACAGAGTTCCTATTTGCAAGAATAAGAACATCATTAATTCTACTCAAGGGCTTTTTAATAGTAGAATCCGCCAAGTCTAAATTAAGAGAACATTCATCCATATTGGTAAAACCTAGCACATCACATAGAGATTTCGAAATTGTGGAAACACTAGCACCCAAATCACATAAAGCATTGCATTCATAATTTTTAATCTTCACTTTAATGGTGGGTTACCATTCCTCATATAATTTTCTAGGAATTGAAACATCTAGTTCTAACTTTTCTTCTAAGGCTTTCATCATCGCTTGTACAATATGTTTAGTAAAAGCTTTATTTTGTTCATAGGCATTGCGTATATTTAGCATGGATTGTAACAAAGAAATACACTCAATCAAAGAGCAATTATCATAATTAAAAAAATTGTAATCCAAGAGAATGGGCACATCACTAGTTAAAGTTTTAGCTCGCGAAACACATTTTTAGCAAATTTTTCATCAAGATTTCCACCCTCCGAATTATGAGGACACCTTATAACTAAAGTTGACTCTTCTTCAATCCCCTTATCATAAAGTTTAACATTACTAAACAAGGAATCAATAGAAGAAACACCAATCATTTTAACCTCTTCATCATTACTACGAAAGAAACTGGGAGGAATCACTTTTTCTAAAAATTCTCTTTTAGCTCTAAGCATATCGGTTCTTTTCTTACTTTCACCCATAGAGACATATAAAGCTTTAATTGATTCATTAATATCAATCTTTGGTGGCAAAATTTTAGTCTTAAGATTTTCCACATCAAGAATAATTCTATCGATGCTCCTAGACATATCATCAAGTTTACTCAATTTTTCTTCTATCGTAGTGTTGAAAACCTTTTGAGCATTGATAAATTCTTTAATATTACTTTATAGATCATAGGGCATCCTATTATTATTGTTATTATAATAATTGCCATAGGAATTACCATAATTATTAGAAGAATTTCCAGGAAACGGCCTAGGATTAAAGTTACCACTATAAGCATTACTTTTAAAATTGTTTCACGAGACAAAATTAACATCTATGAGATCATTATTTTGCTCAATCAAAGTGGACAAAAGCACATCATTGGGATCAACAGGAGCACTTTTACTAGCAACCAATTTCATAAGTGTATCAACTTTATCACTCAAAGTACTAATTTCTTCAACAGAATTCACTTTTTACTAGTAGGAGCTCTTTTAGTATGCCATTGTGAATAATTTTCCATAATATTGTCAAGCAATTTAGTAGGTTCACCCTATGTAATCTCCATAAAAGTACCACCCATGGCGGAATGCAAAAGATTTCTAGAAACAAAATTCAATCCCGCATAAAATTTTTGTATGATCATCCACAAATTTAAACCATGAGTAGGGCAATTTATTATCATCAATTTCATCCTTTCCCATATTGGGAAACATGTTCATGCTCAAGTTGTTTGAAATTCATAATTTGATTTCTAAGGGAAATAATTTTCGCGGGAGGCAAATACTTGGTAATAAAAGCATCTTTACACTTGTCCCAAGAATCAATACTATTTCACGGCAAAGATGAAAGCCAAAATTTTGCGCGATCCTGCAAAGAGAATGGGAATAATTTTAATTTCACAATATCATTGTCCACGAGTGATTCAAAGCGATAGTCTATAATTTGACATAAAGACATCAATACTCAATCATCGCAACAAACAATCACGTCTTTCAAAATATCAATGCTAAAGAATGTTATCCTTACAAAATCATATAGTCTTGTCATGCTCCATCTTATTAACACAAAGTATTTATCATGCACAACCCCGATGATAGGCCGAGCAATTGGTTCATATTTTTTAATGCGCTTCAGCCTTTTCAACCCCCACGCAATACATAAGTGCAAGCCATGGACATAGCACTATGCATGGAATAGAGTATGATGATAGGGGTAAAAATAGAGAAGACAAAAAAGGAAGAAAGTCTCACATCGACGTGGCTATGAATGGGCTATGGAGATGCCCATCAATCGATATCAATGCGATGAGTAGGGATTGCCATGCAACGGACACACTAAGAGCTATAAGTGTATGAAAGCTCAATATGAAAACTAAGTGAGTGTGCATCCAACTTGCTTGCTCAAGACCTCGGGCAATTGAGGAAGCCCATCATCGGAATATACAATCGAAGTTCTATAATGAAAAATTCCCTCTATTATATGAAAGTGACAACATAGGAGACTCTCTAGATGAAAAACATGGTGCTACTTTGAAGCACAAGTGTGGAAAGGATAGTAAAAATGCCCCTTCTCTCTTTTTCTCCCATTTTTTCCCTTTCTTCTTCTTTTTCATTTCTTTTCTTGGGCTCTTTTTGGCCTCCTTTTTTTCCTCTTTTTTTATTTCGTCCGGAGTATCATCCCGACTTGTGGGGGAATCATAGTCTCCATCATCCATTCCTCACTAGGACAATGCTCTAATAATGAATACTGATGATCATCACACTTCTATTTACTTAAACTCAATATTATAACTCGATATCTAGAACAATATATGACTCTATATGAATGCCTCTCGCGGTGTACCAAGATGTGCAACGATCTAGCATGGCAGATATATCAAAAAATGGACAAGCCATGAATATATCATGCTAGCTATCTTACGATGATGCAAAGCAATATGACAATGAATGCTCAAGTCATGTATATGATATGATGGAAGTTGCATGGCAATATATCTCAGAATGGCTATGGAAATGCCATAATAGGTAGGTATGGTGGCTATTTTGAGGAAGATATAATGAGGCTTATGTGTGATAGAGCGTATCATATCACGGGGTTTGGATGCACCGGCGAAGTTTGCACCGACTCTCGAGATGAGAAAGCGCAATGCATGGTACCGAAGAGGCTAGCAAATTGCACCTTCAAAAATCACATATATTCTAAAATAATTCTTCGTAAAATTTTATTGCATTTGGACTGCATTTGATATGGATTTTCTGCGAAACAAAAAACATGCAACAAACAGAATCTCGCACTGTGCACTGGATTAGTATGTTAGTCCCAAAAAATCATATAAATTGTTGCCAAAAGTATATGAAAGTTGTATAATATTGGCATGAAAAAAAATCAAAAAATATAGATACGACAGAGATGTATCAGTGGGTGGTGGGCCGAGGACATCAACAAGATTAGTCGCCTCGAGAATGCAAAGGAAATTTGGTATAGTTTGGTTGATATGCATGAAGGTACCGAGTCCGTCAAGGAATCCAAGTTGGATGTGCTTCAAAGTCAACTTGACAAGTTTAAGATGAAGGATGGTGAAGGAGTCATCGAAATGTACTCTAGGCTTTCTCTCATTACCAATAAGATTGCCGGCTTAGGAAGCGAAGAGATGACCGAAAAATTCATCATCAAGAAGATCCTTAGAGCCTTGGTCGGAAAATATGATACTGTACTCACATTGATCCAAATGATGCCCAACTACAAAGATCTCAAGCCCATGGAAGTCATTGGAAGGATTGTTGCTTATGAGATGTCACTCAAGGATAAAGAGGAGCTCCACAACAAGTCAAGTGGTGCTTACAAAGCTTCAAGTGATGCTCATAACCCCGCCGTTTGGGCTATTGTGTGAATTGGCTTGCAAGGTGATTTCTTCGAGAATGGAAAAGAACCGGATCATGAAGCGTCCGCGGAAGAAATGAAGATGTTGCAATACAATGCTCAAGCTTGCGATATTCTCTTCAATGGATTGTGCCCCAAAGAATTCAACAAAATCATCCGCCTTGAGAATGCAAAGGAAATTTGGGATACTTTGGTTGATATGCACGAAGGTACCGAGTCCGTTAAGGAATCCAAATTGGATGTGCTTCAAAGTCAACTTGACAAGTTCAAGATGAAGGATGGTGAAGGAGTCGCCGAAATGTACTCTAGGCTTGCTCTCATCACAAATGAGATTGCCGGCTTAGGAAGCGAAGAGATGACCAACAAATTCATCATCAAGAAGATCCTAAGAGCCTTGGATGAAAAATATGATACCATGTGCACCTTGATCCAAATGATGCCCAATTACAAAGGTCTCAAGCCCACGGAAGTCATTGGTAGAATTGTTGCTCATGAGATGTCACTCAAGGATAAAGAGGAGCTCCACAACAAGTCAATTGGTGCTTACAAAGCCTCAACCGATGCTCCCGCAACATCAAGTGACAAGCTAGTATCCAATGAAGAGATAAGCCTAATGGCGTATGATAACCCTCAAATATAGGGGACCGTTTGTAGCCTTCATCGATGAATAAGAGTGTCGAACCCAACGAAGAGCTAAGGCAGAACAAGTATTCCCTCAAGTTCTATCGACCACCGATACAACTCTACGCACACTTGACGTTTGCTTTACCTAAAACAAGTATGAAACTATTTTGCAAGAATAAAACTATGAGTACTTTGTGAGAATAAAACTACGAATAAATTGCAAGACAATAAAAGTGGATAGCTTTTGTCAACAAGAAAGTCATTTGTCCCTAGGCAATCGATAACAAGTACCGGTAATCATTCTTGTAATTTTATATGAGGGAGAGGCATGAGCTAACATACTTTCTCTACTTGGATCATATGCACTTATGATTGGACCTCTAGAAAGAATCCACAACTACTAAAGATCATTAAGGTCGTGAAACCCAACCATATCATTAAGTATCAAGTCCTCTTTACTCCCATACGCTATAACCCACTTATCCACGTTTAGGCTGCTGTCACCCCCACAGCACCGACAATAAGCAAACCATGAACATATTGCAACACCCTACAGCAAGGATCCCTCACGTTTGCGCGAGACGGAGGGCACCGTAGGATAGCACCATAAATAAAATATACAATCATACCAACCAAGATCACGATTAACCCATAGGACAAAACGGATCTACTCAAACATCATAGGATAACCATAGATCATTGGGAAATAATATATGGAGTTGAGCATCATGTTTAAGTAGAGATTACAGTGGGGAAGAGATGGGTTACACCACTGCATATAGGGGGAGAGATTTGCTGTTGATGGTAGCAAGATTGTTGATGTAGATCGCCATCACGATCCTTGCCCTGGAGGCACTCCGGCGCCACCGGGAGAGAGGGGGAGAGAGCCCTCACCTTCTTATTCTTCCTTGGCCTCCCCCCTAGATGGGAGGAGAGTTCCCCCTCTGGTCCATGGCCTCCATGGCGGCGGATGGGCGGGAGCCCCTCCGAGATTGGACCTCCCTCTCTGTTCTCTTCTGTTTCGGGTTCCCCAGATCTGGCCCTTCACCGTTTCTTAAATTCCCGGAGATCCGTAACTCCGATTGCGCTGAAATTTTTACATGATTTTTTTCCATAAATTATCTTTCTTGTGCCCGAAGAAGGGCACCAACCAACGTTCGAGGAGGGCACAAGATACCTGGGCGCGCCAGGGGGTGCCCGGTGCGCCCTGGTGGGTTGTGGTCACTATGGGCCCCCGTTTGCGTTAATTCCACCTCCCAGAAATCATAAATATTCCAAAATAATTCTCCAAAAAAATTTATCGCATTTGGACTTCATTGATATGGATTTTCTACGAAAGAAAAAACATGCAACAAACAGGAACTGGCACTGGGCACTGGATCAATAGGTTAGTCCAATAAATCATATAAAAAGTTGCCAAAAATATGTGAAAGTTGTATAATATTGGCATGAAACAATCAAAAATTATAGATACGACGAAGACGTATCAGCATCCCCAAGCTTAATTCCTGCTCGTCCTCGAGTAGGTAAATGATAAAAAAGATAATTTTTGATGTGGAATGCTACCTAGCGTAAACTTGATCACATATCTAGTCATGGCATGAATATTAAGACATAAGTGATTCAAAGCAATAGTCTATAATTTGACATAAATACATTAATACTCAGGCATCCCAACAAACAATAATGTCTTTCAAAATATCAATGCTAAAGAAGGCTATCCCTACAAAATCATATAGTCTTGTCATGCTCTGTCTTCTTAACACAAAGTATTTATCATGCACAACCCCGATGACAAGCCGAGCAATTGGTTCATACTTTTTAACGCACTTCAGCTTTTTCAACCCTCACGCAATACATGAGCGCAAGCCATGGATATAACACTATAGGTGGAATAGAGTATGATGATAGGGGTAAATATAAAGAAGACAAAAAGGTAAGAAAGTCTCACATCGACGCGGCTAACCAACGGGCCATGGAGATGCCCATCAACTAATATCAATGCGAGGAGTAGGGATTGCCATGCAACGAATGCACTAAGAGCTATAAGTGTATGAAAGCTCAATATGAAAACTAAGTGGGTGTGCATCTAATCCTATAATGAAAATTTTCCACTAGTATATGAAAGTGACAACATTGGAGACTCTCTATATGAAAAACATGGTGCTACTTTGAAGCACAAGTGTGGAACTAGCATGCCCCTTCTCTCTTTGTTTGTTTTCTTTTTTTCTTTTTTTCTTTTTTTTCTCTCATTGTCCGGAGTCTCATCCCGACTTGTGGGGGAATCATAGTCTCCATCATCCTTTCCTCACTGGGGCAATGCTCTAAAAATGAATAATGATGATCATCACACTTCTGTTTACTTATAACTCAAAACAAATAAAAATTACAACTCGATACCTATAACAAAGTATGACTCTATATGAATGCCTCTGCCAGTGTACCATGATGTGCAATGATCTAGCATAACAACGATATCAAAAAACGGACAAGCCATGGAAATATCACGGTAGCTATCTTACGATCATGCAAAGCAATATGACAATAAATGCTCAAGTCATCAAAACGGAAGCGGTGGAAGTTGCACGGCAATATATCTCGGAATGGCTATGGAAAGGCCATAATAGGTAGGTATGGTGGCTGTTTTGAGGAAGATATAATAAGGCTTATGTGTGATAGAGCATATCATATCACGAGGTTTGGATGCACCTGCGAAGCTTGCACCACATCTCGAGATGAGAAAGGGCAATGCACGATACCGTAGAGGCTAGCAAATTGCGGAAAGGTAAGAGTGCGTATAATCGATGGACTCACATTAGTCATAAAGAACTCATATACTTATTGCAAAAGTTTATTAGCCCACGAAGCAAAGTACTACTACGCATGCCCCTAGGGGTATAGATTGGTAGGAAAAGACCATCGCTCGTCCCCGACCGCCACTCATAAGGAAGACAATCAATAATAAATCATGCTCCAACTTCATAGCACAACGAGAGACTATACGTGCATGCTTCGGGAATCACAAACCTTAACACGAATATTCTTACTAACCACAACCGTTTACTTGTACCTCCCACATATTCCATCTCTATATCGCAAAACTATTGCAAGGAATCAAACATATCATATTCAGTGATCCATAAGTTTTATGTAGGATTTTATGACTAACCATGCAATTGACCAATTCTTGTTGACTCTCTAAATAGGTATAAGTGAAGCAAGAGAGTTTAATTCTTTACACAAAAGACCATGCTCTAATAAGTATAAGTGAAGCAAAAGAGCATTCTATAAATAATGGTTTTCTATGCGAAGAGAAACATGCAATCCAAACTTCAAATGATATAAGTGAAGCACATGAAGCATTCTGTAAAGCCATACTCAAAAGATATAAGTGAAGTGCAATGAGCATTCTATAAATCAACCATGGACTATGTCATACCATCATGGTGCATAAAATAAAAATGAAAACTAAACACAAAAGACGCTCCAAGATTCACACATATCACATGAACGAAACGAAGATGAAAACATACCGATACTTGTTGAAGAAAGATGGGATGCCTTCCGGGGCATCCCCCAGATTAGATGCTTGAGTCTCCTTTAATATTTACTTGGGGTGCCTTGGGCATCCCCAAGCTTGTGCTCTTGCCTCTCCTCCTCCTTCTCATATCGGGACCTCCTCGATCTTTGATCACTTCATCCACACAAAACTCAACAGAAACCTCGGTAAGATCCGTTAGTATAATAATGCAAATCACTACTCTAAGTGCTGTTGCAAACCAATTCATATTTTATTTTTGCATTATAGCTACTGTATTATAACTTTTCCATGGATTATACCACCGATAAAAATTGATAGTTTCATCAAAACAAGCAAAACAATGCATCAAAAACAGAATCTGTCTCAAACAGGATAGTCTGTAGCAATCTGAACACCTACCATACTTCTGGTACTCTAAAAATTCTGAAAACTTTGGAAAAATAGCAAAAATTATATCAATACTGTGCAAAAAGTTTCAGAAACTTTCAACATTCCATTAAAAAATGTAAAATCACGCACTACAGCCAAAGTTTCTGTTTTTGCACCGCACATACCAACAAGCAATCTAATCATCCTAAAGGCAAATCTTGGCACATTATTTTTATAATACAATGGATTTGTACAAGGGGATAATTATTAATTTTGAAAAGTTTCTGTAATTAAGATTCACAAAATTTCCATGGGCATGAACAAAGTTCAAGGCTAGCTCCCACTTTCACAATGCTCGTCCCTCTCACTTTCACTTTTCTTTTTGTGAAGTTTTAAGTTCCCCTCTATATTTTTTTGTTTTTAAACTTTATAAAAACACTCAACAGAAATAAATGACTCTCTAAAACTTCTGGGTTGTCTCCCTGGCAGCGCTTTCTTTAAAGCCATTAAGCTAGGCATAAAGTGCTCAAGTAATGGATCCACCCGGATCCCAAGGTATATCAAAGCCAATTTTAATTAACAATGATTTGGCATTTAGTAGTGAGAACAAAGCAACATATATCATGCAGTGATGAATCCTAACTCTCTTCCTATGCATCAGCATGTCATACAAGAACAATTCATGCACATCAAGTAAAGGCCTATACATAGCATAAGAAGTTTCTTGCAATTTTATCGTATCGGAAACATAAAGAGGCGGAGATGTAGTGCCTCTCTCATAATAATTGCAAGTAGGAGCAGAAAGCACATGCATATTATAATCATCAAAATCATCATGTGCAACGGTAAAAGGCAACCCATCAATGTAATACTTAAGAAAAGCAAACTTCTCCGATATAGTGTAGTTTGGAGAATTCAAAAAGATAATAGGACTATCATGTGTGGGTGCAATAGAAATAATTTCATTCTTAACATAAGGAACTATAGCAAGTTCATCTCCATAAGAATAATTTATATTGGCATCAAGGCCACAAGCATAGCAAGCATCAAGTTCATCAAAAAGGGATATTTCAAAAGAATCAACGGGATCATAGCAATTATCATAGCATTCATCCTTCGGTAAGCATGAAGGGAAATTAAATAATGTATGAGTTGAAGAGTTACTCTCATTAGAAGGTGGGCACGGGTAGCTAATCCGCTCTTCCTCTTTTTGTTCTTCGCTCTCCTCATCATCTTTTTCATCCAATGAGCTCACAGTTTCATCAATTTCTTCTTCCATAGACTCCTGCAAAATATTAGTCTCTTCTTGAACAGCGGAGACTTTCTCAATAAATATATCAATATCAGAATTGTATTTATAATTTTCATAGCAATATTTAAGGATGGCAAAATTTTCAGGTCTATAAACATCATCATCAAAAGCTTCATACTTTTCAAACAAAGATTCAATTTCATAAGCACCCTTAAAAGCAACAAATTCTTCTATTCGTTCCACATCATAGTAATCATATCTACCATTAGCATAAGAAGCCAAGGTTTCATTATCATTAAATTTGCATGAAAAGGGAAGGTGTGGAGCATTCATCCTAGAGCAACAAGTAAAATCATATCTCTGGCATAAATTCCAAGCATACCAATGCAACATATCAATTTGATCCCATAACAATTTACCTTTTTGTGTCAAGCGATAATCAATAAAGTATTCACGTTGATCCAACGTTACTCCCATTATCAAGTTGAATGGGGTTTTCTTAGGATTATCAAAGTAGTGCATAATATTTTTCACATAACGAGCATCGAGGGTTTTAGGAGGTTCCCCATCTCCATGACTAGCAAGTACCACTAATTTTTTTTGTATTTCGTGTTCCATATCCATAACTAAAGATAGAGAACAACTTAGAACAGAAAATAAAATCTACTTAGTGATAAAGCAAACAAGCACACACGAGAATATTCACCGCACGCTATTGCTCCCCGGCAACGGCGCCAGAAAAAGGTCTTGATAACCCACAAGTATAGGGGATTGTTTGTAGCCTTCTTCGATAAATAAGAGTGTCGAACCCAATGAGGAGCTAAGGCAGAACAAATATTCCCTCAAGTTCTATCGACCAACGATACTACTCTATGCACACTTGATGTTTGCTTTACCTAAAACAAGTATGAAACTATTTTGCAAGAATAAAACTATGATTACTTTATGAGAATAAAACTACGAATAAATTGCAAGACAATAAAAGTGGATAGCTTTTGTCAACAACAAAGTCATTTGTCCCTAGGCAATCGATAACATGTACCGGTAATAATTCTTGTATTTTGATATGAGGGATAGGCATGAGCTAACATACTTTCTCTACTTGGATCATATGCACTTATGATTGGACCCCTAGCAAGCATCCGCAACTACTAAAGATCATTAAGGTCGTGAAACCCAACCATAGCATTAAGTATCTAGTCCTCTTTACTCCCATACGCTATAACCCACTTATCCGCATTTAGGCTGCTGTCACCCCCGCAACACCGACAATAAGCAAACCATGAACATATTGCAACACCCTACAGCAAGGATCCCTCATGTTTGCACAAGACGGAGGGCACCATAGGACAGCACCATAAATAAAATATACAATCATACCAACCAAGATCACCATTAACCCATAGGACAAAACGGATCTACTCAAACATCATAGAATAACCATAGATCATTGGGAAATAATATATGGAGTTGAGCACCATGTTTAAGTAGAGATTACAGCGGGGAAGAGAGGTGTTACACCGCTGCATAGAGGGGGAGAGAGTTGGTGTTGACGGTAGCAAGATTTTTGATGTAGATCGCCGTCACGAACCTTGCCCCGGCGGCACTCCGGCGCCACCAGGACAGAAGGCGAGAGAGCCCCCTCCTTCTTCTTCTTCATTGGCCTCCCCCCTAAATGGGAGGAGAGTTCCCCCTCTGGTCCATGGCCTCCATGGAGGCGGAGGGGCGGTAGCCCCTCCGAGATTGGATCTCCCTCTCTATTCTCTTCTGTTTCGCGTTCCCCAGATCTGGCCCTTCACCGTTTCTTAAATTCCTGAAGATCCGTTACTCCGATTGCGCTGAAATTTTTACACGATTTTTTTGCATAAATTGTCTTTATTGTTCCCGAAGAAGGGCCCCAACCGACCTTCAAGGAGGGCACAAGATACCTGGGCGCGCCAGGGGGTGCCCGGCGCGCCCTGGTGGGTTGTGGTCACTATGGGCCCCCGTTTGCATTGATTCCACCTCCCAAAAATCATAAATATTCCAAAATAATTCTCCGTAAATTTTTATCGCGTTTGGACTTCATTTGATATGGATTTTCTGCGAAACAAAAAACATGCAACAAACAGGAACTGGCACTGGGCACTGGATCAATAGGTTAGTCCAATAAATCATATAAAAAGTTGCCAAAAATATGTGAAAGTTGTATAATATTGGCATGAAACAATCAAAAATTATTGATACGACGGAGACGTATCAGCGTAGTACTTCAACAAGTTGTACAAGAATAGAAGCAAAGAGAGAAGCTCCAACTCAAGACACTATGAGCAAATATCATCAAGTCATGATTGTAATTGCTAAAATTGTGGAATACCCAGACACTACTCAAATGAGTGTATGGTACCTCACAAGAAAAGAGATGAATCACCTAGAAGAAAGAGTAGAAGATATGAATCACCTCATAGAGAGAGAAGGAGTAGAGATGATCGTTATGAACGAAGACCTTCTCGGAGAACCAAGGATTTTGAAAGGAAAGACAAGTCAACCAAGAGCTAATCTAGAAGAAGATATCAAGCTCATATTGGTGAATGGGTTTCCGGCTCCGACTCTGACAACCAATCCGAGAGAAGTTATCACTCCAACTCCTACTATAATCAAGATGAAGATGTTGCCGGACTAGCTCTCGTATCCTCCAACTCCTATTACCTATTTGATTCACCAAATGAAGGAATTGGAAGATGCTTCATGGCTAAGAGCCCCAAGGAATCACACCTCAAATACCTTGACTTTAATAGTGATGATGATGATTTGCTAGGTGATGATGACTTGTTTAATGCTAAATCTAGTGATGTGAGCTATAATGAACTTGCTAGTAATCATGACAATCAAGATGAAATGAATGGCAATGCTATGAGGGAGATTGAGCGTTTAACTAAAGAATTAAACACTCTTAAGTTAGGTCATGAAACAACTAAAGAGGATCATAGAGAGCTCCTAAGAACTCATGAGCTTCTAAAAGCAATCAATGATGATCTTCGAAAGAAGAGTTCCTCCTACATTGCCAAACGTCTTATTTTGTCTACTTTTATGCCACAAGTAAAATCTATGCAAACTAGTAACAACAGTAAGAAAGGTTCTACCTCTAGTAGTAACAATAACAATGCTAAATCCAATGTTGTTACTTCTAGTAGTTCTATATTACACTAATGATTCTCTTAGCCAAGTTACACTTGAGCAAGAATTTTTTTATTTAAATGAATTATAGAAAAGGGTGTCTACAAGATCCTTGTTGAGAGTAAGCAATTTGATGAGATTGTTCGCAAGCAGGGATGGCACCGAAAGAACCAAGGTGCTGGTTTTGAACGAAAGTTCAATGCCAATGGAGTTGAGTTAGAAGAAGATCAATACCCCAAGACGAAGTTTGTTCCTCAACAAGTATGATCCTACTTCTTTCAAGGGAATACAAGCTCAAGATTATCTTCCACCACAAGACCACAAGCTAAAAGGTAAGGACAAGCTTCAAGAAGAGATTGACTTATTTGAAGAACCACCTCAAGCCTTGGTCAAGTGGGTTCCCAAGACTTCATCAAGTACAACTACAACTCCAAGGATTCCCGTCAAGTTGATGTGGGTCCCAAAGAATAATAACTATAGAGTTCTTGAGGGTGACTTCGCCAACAAACTCCACTCATATTCATATATGGCAAGAACTTGTGCAACCAACTTCAACATCATGCACTAGTTCATGGAGTCACAAACCCTCTTGTTAGTAAGTCAAGGGACAAGGCATTCAATGCATTCATGGACATCATCTATTGTGCATTTCACTCTATGTCTATGGATATTCTTGTTGTTCCTTGTGGGACTAACCCATGTAGGTATTGAAAGTTCTTAAATCTAAGGATCGCTCCCAACTCTTGATGGTCTACATCAACATTGAGCAGCCACATCTAGAACGTCTACATGAAGTCTTCATCAACAAAACCCAAGGTTAGTTCATCCCTCTTTGGGGGGATATCACATCTAGGGGGAGCTTTGCTCTAAGACTTGAGCTAAAGTAACTGTAATGGTGTGAACACATTAATGCTTTATGCAAAAGGGGTAACCCCACTTGTGCTTGAATGATGAGTATGACATATGATCAAATGTTCTCATTTGGCTCCAAAGTCAATATACTCACATATATAAAACTTTGTCATCGCCCATTGCCTCATAGTTGCTAGAACTGGTTGTGCATATTTGACATATTTCATTTGCCATTTTATTGTGTGAGCATGTTGCTATGCATATTTCTCATCCAAGGACATCCAATTGTTGTTTGGTTGATTTGGTTTTCTTTGGCCAATTGGATGTACAAGAATGCCTAAGAACCTTCTCTAGCTATCTATCTCAACTTGTCTCATATTCATTCTTGTTATATCACAAAATTTGAACAGCTTCTTTTCGGACCCTCCGGGTGAGGAGCACTCGGAGTCACCGATCTAATTAGGGCTGAAATCCAAAACTTCCTAAGTGTATTTTGGTCAGACCAACCCACTTCATTTCGGTCCAACCAACTACAGGTTGATCTAATTTCCATCTTAGTAAAAACCAATGTAAAACTTTCGGTGTCACCGAGTTGCATTGTCACTAGCAGTTGTACACTTCGGTGTCACCGATCCGTTTCACTTGGTGGTACTGACAGCTAACGGGTATATACACTCGCGCTGACCGTACATTTGAAAATTACTTCAAACCCTTAGCTCCGGCACCCCATTGCTGTCATCACCCTGGTCTCCGGATCGTCCCCATTGTCTCCTTCATGCCCTCACAGATGGATTCCGTCGCTGTCAAAGGAAATCTTCCCCGCCGTTGCTGCCATAGCAGATCTTCACCAAGTTAGGTTAAGAACCATCCCCTCTCGTGTTCCAAAATCTGATTCAATGCACGAGAGCTTGCACCTAAATCCCTCCACCGTATGCACTTCCATATCCACTGAAGACGCTCGTAGAATTAGGGTTGAATGAAATTTTTAGCTTTAGGGTTCCGCAACATTCATCTCAGACGGACCGATTTGGTCTGACACGGTGTCACCGATTGGCTTTGGCCATTGCACTCAGGTCAACTCGGTGCAACCGATTTGTGCTGATTGGTGAGACCGAAGTAGTTGTTTTCTGTAGTACCATGAGCACCTCGGAGAGACCGATTAACACATCAGTTTCACCGAAACAGTGTGACCTAGTCTCTGTTGTTGCCTCAGTACTTCCAAAAATTTCAAGTTGGTCATTGCGAAATGCATTCTGTGAAACCTAAAACTGGATTTTAAACTAAATGTTTTCAAAAATAGCTGTATTTTGTGATACTCATCCACTCCACTCTATCTACTCTACTTTGCAGGGTCAGTAGTCAGCATGTCAGACTCAAAGGATAGCCAAAATGTTTCTGCAGAATTCAGTGTGGATCTTGATGGAGGCACTAGTCCTGAGTAGAGTTTTGAGGACCTAGGGCCTACTTCTTGAGCTTGCGTTGGTTTTTCCCTTGAAGAGGAAAGGGTGATGCATCAAAGTAGAGATAAGTATTTCTCTCAGTTTGAGAACCAAGGTATCAATCCAGTAGGAGGTACACGCAAGTTTCCAATCTATGCACCTGCACAAACAATCAAACACTTGCACCCAACGCAATAAAGGGGTTTTCAATCCCTTCACAGTCACTTGGATGAGATCTGATAGAGATAGATATAAAAGATAGGCATTTTTGGGTTTTTGGTTTTATAGATCTGAAAATATATGATGGAAAATAGACCTGGGGGCCATAGGTTTCACGAGAGGCTTCTCTCTTGAAAGAAAACATACGGTGGGTGAACAAATTATTGTCGAGCAATTGATAGAAAAGGGCAAAGTTATGAAAATATCCAAGGCAATGATTATGAATATAGGCATCACGTCTGTGTCAAGTAGACCGACTCCTGCCTGCATCTACTACTATTACTCCACACATCGACCGCTATCCAGCATGCCTCTAGAGTATTAAGTTCATAAGAATGAAGTAACGCCTTAAGTAAGATGACATGATGTAGAGGGATAAACTCAAGCAATATGATGAAAACCCCATCTTTTTATCCTTGATGGCAACTATACAATACGTGCCTCGCTACCCCTACTTTGTCACTAGGTGAGGACACCGCAAGATTGAACCCAAAACTAAGCACCTCTCTCATTGCAAGAAGAACCAATCTAGTTGGCCAAACCAAACCGATAATTCAAAGAGAAATACAAGGATATCAAATCATGCATATAAGAATTCAGAAGAGGCTCAAATAATATTCATAGATAATCTGATCACAAATCAAAAATTCATCGGATCTCGACAAACACACCGCAAAAGACTATTACATCGGATAGAACTCCAAGAACATCGAGGAGAACATTGTATTGAAGATCAAAGAGAGAGAAGAAGCCATCTAGCTACTAGCTATGGACCCATAGGTCTGTGGTAAACTACTCACGCATCATCGGAAGGGCAGCAAGGTTGATGTAGATGCCCTTCGTGATCGAATCCCCCTCCGGCAGGGTGCCGAAAAAGGCCCCAAGATGGGATCTCACAGGAACAGAAGGTTACGGCGGAGGAAAAGTAATTTGGTGGACGCTTCTTGTGGTTTGGGAATATTTTAGGATTTATAAAGCTGAGATGGAGGTCGGTGGACTCCTGAGAGGCCCACAAGCTAGGCGGGCACCCCCCTAGGGCACGCCCTAAGGGCTTGTGGATACCTCGGGACTTTTCTGACCCTCTCCCCAAGTCTTCTGGGTGTCTTCTGGTCCAAGAAAAATGATCGCAAAAGTTTTATTCCGTTTGGACTCCGTTTGATATTCCTTTTCTGTAAAACTTAAAAACAAGGAAAAAACAAAAACTGGCACTGGGCTCTAGGTTAATAGGTTAGTCCCAAAAATAATATAAAATAACATATTAATGCATATAAAATATCTAAAACAGATAATATAATAGCATGGAACAATAAAAAATTATAGATACATTGGAGACGTGTCACTAGGCACCCCCAATTCTCATGGTTTGCCAAAGGCTACTACAAGGGGCAGAATGAAGTGAAATTCTGATGAGGAAGATGAGGACTTCTAGCCAGAGGAGGTCACTTCCAAGAAAAAGGTAGTGGTCAGGAAGGATTACAATGACTCCAGGAAGGAAAGAGATGTTGCCAGGAAGGTCTCACAATCCACTGCTGCCAAGAGAGGCATCCCTCCGACACATGAGAATCTAGGCATCTCCAAGCCAAGCAAAGCTAAGGCTTGCCAAAGAAGGCATGATAGAAAAGAGAAAGGAAGCATACATCACATGTGGTGTTCAAGCCCACATCCGTGAGAATAGATGAGGATTAAGCAGCTGCTGAGGAGGAAGAGGCCGAGGAGCCAACTGCAGATGCACCACCTCCCAAGCAGAGGAAGTTGATGGCTGATGCTATGCCTAAGAAGGCAGCCACCACTTCCAAGGCCAATCATGCTCCTACTGCCAATCCCAAGGGCAAGACAACAAGAAATATCTCAAGTGTAGAGAAGAAGGCCCCAATGCCTGAGAGGACAGTTGATGAGGATGAAGCCGTAGTGCTCAAGAAGCTCAGACCAAGACTGCCAGAGGATGATGACTCACATCCAGAGGCAAAGAATTATGAAGGAGAGGAAAGGCAAGGGGCTCAAAAAGTGGAGAGAGTCAGACCCCTACTCTGTTAGGAGGAGAACTATTGTGGATTATCATTTTCACACCAAGGTGCAGCAAGATTTCTATGAGACCGTGCTCCTTGACAAGAAGCCAGTCGTCAGTGACATGAGATGGGTTGATTGGGAATACATCGATGAAAATGAGGACAACTTTCCCAATGTGCATGAGAACTTCAAGAACACTCACTACAAAAGAATACACTTCCGTGATGATACGTGTTTGTCACAGTAGGTCACGTTTTATGTCATGCATGTACATCCATGGCGATTTTATGACAGAATCAAGATAGTCATACCTGTGCTGTCATAGAGGTGTTACATGACATTACCAAAATTATCATCACGGAAGTGTCCACTTCCATGACGATAAATCGCGTGTCATAGATGTGCTTTCGTCAAGGGTAACTGACACGTGGCATCCACCATAACGGGTCGCCGTTAAGCTATCGGGTTCCGGTTTGGATCCGATAACCCGTTAATAGCTTTGACCAGTGGGGATTTTCCACGTGTAAAATTCTCATTCATCGGAGTATCCACGTGTCAGCTCAGTGTTGGGACAGATGTCATCCAGTGAATGGACGGGACACACCTATGATACATCGACACATGGCATGGCCCAACAGTGGCCCATTCAGGTCAAAAGGCCAGCCCGTTTGACTTAGTCAAAAGGTAGCGGCCCAGCGCACAGAAGGCCTGTTAACGGCATGTTCGCATATAGCTCATTTACAGCCTGCTAACTCACGGCCCGTTATAGCCTATCCAAATTAGGCCCAGTAGCGCCATATGGGTCGTCCAATATGATTCCAGCCCGTTGTAACTTCTGGCCCATGTATGGCCCATGACGTCTTTCGGCCCATATGAGGCCCTTTCTAAATCTTGGCCCATAAATGGGCCGTGGTGAAACTAGCCCATAATGACCAGTATATAGCTTTATACCCATTAACGACCCATTATTCCATTGGGCCATTTCAGCCCGTGTTATCTTTCGGCCTTCTAAGGGCCCATTTATTATTGGGCTCATTTCCGGCATTCGATTACTTACGGTCCGTTACTGGCCTATTCCGCTTGTGGGCCAAATTCAGCCCGTGGTTAAAGTCGGCCCGTCTGTGGCCCTTTAATCCGTTGGGCCATTTTCATGGCGTCATCACATATGGCCCATTAACGACCTGTTATGCCCGCCATTCGAATTAAGACCATTATACACATGGGCCTATTAACGGCCCATAAACAGATGATTCCCATTATAGCCCGTTTACGGCCCATATTGCGATCCGTTAATTGTCCATGAAAGTACAGCCCATGTTTGGCCAATTGATCATACGACCCGTAGAAGTCCCATTGAATCTACGGCCCGTAGAAGGCTCATGGATCATACGGACCTTAGGAGGCCCACTACAGCAGGCAGCAGGACTACTTCTAAATAAAAAGGTTACTGCGGAAAAAGAACTACAGCGACTACCAGCAAAAAAATAAACAAGACAATAAGGAAATAAATAAGCAAGCAACTTATGCTAGGCTATTACGGCTATTACAAATATTACATCCACTGGGCATCAAAGTTCGCCACCATTGCAAATATAGTGAACAAAGCAGCATATTACATACACTGGGCATCTAAATTGGCCACCAGTGAAAATAAACGCGGCAGCAAAACAAGTCCAGAACTGAAACCACTTCAGAAGAGCTCAAGAAACGATATCCTGGATACCCACCATGCTGGCAAGAAGCTTGGCAAGCTTATTAGTTTTCTCTAGTTTGGCGCTAAAATCGTCCAGCGCTTGCTGTTGCACCAGAAAGTATGCATCTGAATTCTGCAGGAACTTCCTCAGTCATTCGGCTTCTTGCCGCAGCACAGCTGACTGATGCCTTTCAGCTTGTAGCTGAGACTGAAGAAGCCGAAGTGATTTAGGCAGCGAGTTCAAAGAGCTTGTGCCAGCGGTAGTGGCCAGTAACATGAACACTACATCAATGCAGGACTTTGGGGTAGTCTCACTGTCTACAAGATAGTTTTTATCACCTTTCTTGGAGACCAACAGGGTTGTCTCACTATCTTGAACCTTATCTGCATTACTTTCTCTACCATTGCATAATGGGGTGCTCTTCTCCAAAATTCTGTTTGCATTCTACAAGAGAAACAAGCAGACACATCACAGGCTTAGCATGTAGTATATGAAACTCATTTTGGTAAACCGGTTCAGTAGTAAGGTGGACAGGATAACAGCATGAAACAAACATATATCTATGTACTATGGTCACTGTATTGTCCATATCATTCTAGTTTATGTTGCCAAATCAAGATAGAGACACAGTTCAAATCATATATTTTTAAGACACAGCAGCATAGACAGAATATAAGTGTGGGAAACTACACAACACTAGCAACACTTGTAATGTGCATGACATGAGAACATAACTATTTATACAACTGAAACTGAAATCAACATAGAGCAAGAAGTTAAAACAGCAAACCAGTTAAAGAAATAGTTTTAAAACATACCTGTTGCACCATTGTTGTTTCAATTGGATCCTTCAAATTCGAAATTAGTTGGAATGAGTAAATACAGTGATGCAAGAGCAAAGGACTATAGACCATAGCTACGGAATCTGACCTGAGAACAGTTGCTCTTCTGCTTTAAACATGGAGTTTGGGTTCGCTATGGTGGTCTTTGTGCTTTGGGCACTGCAGTTGCTTTACAAACTGCTCGTGTGGGGGTACTTTGTGGTGGACATGGTGCTGTGTCAACTAGAAGTGGGTTACTATCCACTGGGGTTGGGGTTAGATGGGGTGTAGCTGGTTCTCTGTCAAACGGTGTAAGTGTACAATCTGGAAGAGTCTCGATTATGTGTGGTGGGGCTAGTTCGTGGGCCAGTACAACCATGGTTCTATCTGCATCGACGGGTAGCAAAGTCTTTTTTGAAGAACGGGTTTTTACTCCCTTAGATACTGCCATCACCCCCTCCAATTCAAATGGCTAATGAACAAGAAAAGAAATTGAAAGTACAGACATTGTATGATAGACAGATGTGGTAATTCACATATATGTTGTCTAACCAAACAGGACAACATGACACAATTTCACATATATGATGGCTAACTAAAAAGGATAGCATGACACAGTTTCAGATATATGATAGATAACTTAATAGGATATAATGGCATAATTCAACATATGATGAGTATCTAAATAGGATGACATGACAAAACTATGTGATATCTTTCTAAAATAGGTTGGGATGAAATAATTCACATACATGTTGTCTAAGTATACAGGATGGCATGATATAATTCACATAATTGATTCATATACTAAGCAGCTGGCACTCGCATGTATGATCTCTAAACTAAGCAGATGACATTGAATATTGTGTATATGATGTCTAAACTAAGCAATGCAAGACACCATATGCATGATATGAGAAATATAAACATTGCAAGTTAAGAGCATACACCTCAGGTGGGATATAGGACTGGTCATCTGTCTCTGAATCCTCCTCTGAGGAGCTACCTGTAACCATCGAGATATATGCTTCAATAGGTACCATTGCCTGCCCTGAAGACCTTGTTTTCACTCCAGATTTTTCCATAACCGGCTCAAATGGCTGATACACATGAAGAGTAGTTCAATATACACAGGTTGTCGACAAATGGAATACGTAGTGAAAAAAAAGGATGGCATGAGATAATTCACATATATGATGCTGGCTACATGGCGGTGCATAATTCACATATATGATAACTGGCTAAAAAACATGGCATTGCATAATTCACATATCTGATATAGAAAGCAAACAGGAGGCATTCGCACAAAGCATGTCTAATCTAAGTAGATGGCATGGCAATGCAAGACACCATATGCTTGATATGAGCAATATAACCCTGCCAAGTTAGAGCATACACCTCAGGGGGGAATACAACTGGTCATCTGTCTCTGAATCCTCCTCTGAGGAGCTATCTGTAACCAGCAAGAAATCTGCATCGACAGGTAGCACTGACTGCTCAGAAGACCTTGTTTTCACTCCAGACTTTCCCATGACCGACTCAAATGGTTGGTGCACAGGAAGAGTAGATGAATGTATAAACATTGTTGACAAATGGAATACATTATGAAAAAAAATATGGCACAATACAATTCACATATACGATGACTGGCTAAATTGGATGGCATTGCAGGATTCACGTATATGATGCCTGGCTAAAGAAGATGGCATTGCATAATTCACATATACTCCCTCCGTTCCTAAATATTTGTCTTTTTAGAGATTTCAAATGGACTACCACATACGGATGTATATAGACATATTTTAGAGTGTAGATTCACTCATTTTGCTCCGTATGTAGTCACTTGTTGAAATCTCTAAAAAGACAAATATTTAGGAATGGTGGGAGTATGATATAGAAACCAAACAGGTGGCATTCACACAAAGCAAATCTAAACAAAGCTGATGACATATAAGATGTATAATGTAAGCATTGCGAGGCGCCATATGCATGATATGACCAACATCAGCATGCCAGGTTAGAGCAAACACCTCAGGCGGTAAATAGGAGTGGTCGGCTCCCTCTGAATCCCCCTCTGAATAGTTATCTTCCTCTGGAATACAATCTGGAATGGGGGGAGGGGGGGCCCACTTCGCCCACCATGGAGCGGCGTCTGCATTACATTATATTCCCACATAACGGTCTTCTCTTTTTCTCTACATGTTCAGTACGATTGTGTACAATAACTGACATGCATAGTAAAAAAAACATAGTTAGATTATGTAAGGCCTAAGGGGTGCATGCAGAAATCAAGACTGATGGTAGCAAACGAGTGGATAGATCCAAAACTAATGATAGCAGGCAGATTATAGCTTCAGTTTAAAAAGATAGACGATGGATCATCTACTGTTTGTTGCCCACCCAACATGAACCACATAGAAGACCCCAGATGAACCAGATATTAGACATATACTATTCATTGCTGCCTAGATATGTGCCCCACGGGCATTTTAAAACTCAAGTTTGAACATTAGTTTGGACCCGACTCGGAGTCTAAGAGATGAACAAGACGATAAAGTAGCAGGTAATAATAACCGATGTATAACATAAACATACATGAAAGAGTGCGACCTCTCTTCCGGAAGTGTGTAGTCCTCAGGTTCATCTGCTCAGTCGATGATGGTAATGCAGTTGGCGTGGCTGCCGGCAATGGGGAAGATGATCTGAGGTGGCAAAAGGAAGTCTGCAGGGGGAATCTCTGTTGCAGTGAACGCTTCCGTCGATGGTGCACCTCAGGTGGGGTGGATGACGGCATGGCAGGAGCAGGACTTAACACATAGAGTTTTCTTTGACACCTATCTGAAAATGAAGTAAATTTGTAAGGGCTCCTTAGAATTGGAGGATTCAAAAAATGCATGGACAGGAAAAACACAGGAATAGGATAGGAATGCACGTGCAAAACAGAGCATTTGCAAACATAGGATTTCTGTCAACCTGGGTGTTTGGTTCACATGAATTGGAAGAACACAGGAATGGAGATACATGGTCAAATTAAAGTAAAACCACATGAAAATGTAAAATAAGAATCTTATTATGCCCGTAATGCAATTAGTCATGTTCTTCATGCATATTAATTTGAAAAGGACGTCCAAGTGGATATCAAAATTCCTACGTTTTTTCTTTGAAAGAGACACCAAAGGAAGAAAAAAATCCTCCAGTTTTGCTTTGCTCCATTCCTTCTAACCAAATGCATGAATAGTAGTACCATAGTAAAGTTTCCAATTCCTATGTTTTCCTTCACTTTTTATTTGAACCAGTGGCGATTCTAGTAGGCAGTCTTCAACAGGCTGAAGCCTGCCCTCGAAATATTTTGTGAGCTTAGATTTAGTCCACATGAGTATCCTATATTTGCTATCTTGCTAAACTGATTCAAATTGTGGTTCAAAAGAGCATTTAGTTTTCTCCCTGTTAACTTTGTGACCACGATTCATTTATTTCTAGATTTGCAACTGCTTTGAACCAAAGGATCCCTGAGGGATCGACATGAATGCAGAGTAACAAATTGATGCGACGAGTGTACAATCTCTTTGGCATAGCCTTGTCGACCTCAGCATCATTGGGTTGGACATGGAGGACGGTGATGCTGGTGTGACTATCGAAGGCGGGCAAGAAGATCTGAGGCCTCTGGAGACGGTGCCGAGGGTACTGCTCCGCTGTGATGGACGGTTCCATCGTTGGAGCAGCTCCGGTGAGGTGTACGACGGTGAGGCTGAAGCAGGACAAGACATACAATGTTAATCTGAAGTGGGACTGTAATAGCATCTGCAATAGATGATGTAAAATACATCATCAAAAAGTGCTAGATGTAAAATGCATTAGCCGCGTCACGGCCACTCCGACAGATACTGTAAATACTGTTTACTCTGAACTTAACTGAAGAAACTAAACTTTACAGTCGAAACTGAATTTTACTATCGAAACTGATTGAACTAGTAGCAGAGCATTGCAATAGAAGTTTAGGGCGTTCGAGCACTAGTAGCAGAGAAGCAGTGATCTAAATCAGCAGCCGCTCGAGCAGGGAACACACTAGCAGAGAGCAACTCGTGCAGTAGCACCGCGAGCGAGTGCTAAAGCAGCAACTCCTGTAGCTGCCATAGGTCGTGCAGCAGCAGCAGCGCGAGCGAGAGCAAGAGTAGAGCAGAGCAAAGCAGCAACACGAACGAGAGGAAGAGCGGAGCAGTAGCACGAACGAGAGCAAGAGCGGAGCTGTAGGGCGACCGACAGCAATAGCAGAGCAGAGCAGCAGCACGAACGAAAGCAAGAGCAGCGCAGCAGCACGACCGACAACAAGAACAGAGCCGCAACATGAGCGAGAGCCAGAGCAGCATCAGCTAGTGCTGGTGTGGAAGTCGCCACCGAGGAAGCAACGACATGGGGGAGAGTCACCGTGGAGGAGGTGGCCGGCGATGGCGCTATCGATGAGACCCGCCATGGCTGCTCGGTATCGAGCACCGGCAGCCCCGTGAGATCGAATAAAAGATAAAATGCAGCAGTGAGTGCAGAACCTCCTTGGTGGCACCGAGTAGGCCACGGCTTCATCAGAGGAATTGGTGAGGGTGCTGCGGTTCCGGTGGGGCAGGTCAAGACGGCATTGTGGGGATGGAGGTGGCGCGATAGACGAGGCAAAGATTGGGGCAGCTCCTTGGAGGTGGAGGACGGGGCGGCTGATCCGGCGGGACGACGAGATCGACGACGGATCCTCATCCAGTGCGGTGGATGAGGGACATCGAGTTGTTGCTGTGGACGACGTCGTCGGGGAAGAGTCTCCGGCTGGGCGGCGGTCGGGAGGTCGACGGAGGAGCGTGGGGTTTCGCGGGTTTTGGTGGCCTCGGTGTACGAATGGGGGGATGAAGGGGAAGGTAGGGGGAGCCATGGCATAGGGACGCACTTGTCTGAAATGTGGGGTAAGTTATGAACGTACCCCTACCAGTTTTGACCACGCGACGTCGAGGCGGCATTTCCAGCTGAGGGGTAGAAGGGGGATTTCGCGTGTCTGGGCTGCGGGACCGATTTCGGATGAGGAGAGAGTTTTCGCGCGCGTCGAAATTTCAGGATAACAAGGTGCGGCGCGGGTTGAAGAGGCGGGAGTTTCATAGCAGAAGAGACAAAAGATACGCGAGCTTGAAAATTTCGGGATAACAAGGCGCAGAGTCAATGTTCGGTAGAACAAACTTAACATGTACAAAAAAACAATTCATACAAGACACAAGAGAGTCATGTCCCCTTTTACTATATTGCTACAAATGCCATTGAAAAAACTACACGAAAAATGTAAAAAAATTGGGAGAACAAGATTAGCCTGTACAACACCAAATCAATTCGCACTTCCCTCAACAACAACAAAAAAGAAATCAATTCCCACCAAAAGAAAGAGTCATGTCCCTTTTTATATGATTACAAATGCCAGGATCTTGAATTTCAATTTTTGAATCCACGTTATATTGAATTCGAATATATCATTAGGTGATCTTGTGGTTTATAATGGATATAGTCCTACATTTTGATCTTCCGTCTTATATGAACATTTTACTCCACCCTATGAATATATATATTGTCGTCTACCATATGGACTAAATTTTAATCAATTTTCCTTATTTGAATATGATTGTTGTCAAGTTATACCATCATTTAAATATTATCTTGATAACAGAAAACATGCATATAGTAGTAATCATATTTCAATATGAACTACATGTACCATACGATCTCCAATTCAAATATTTGTATCCATTTTATGTTCAAATCACAGTACATTGGTCTAGGTAGCGAGATGTTCAGGATAATCTAAACCCTGTTTTCATATGTATAAATTTTGGCCGAATTGGGAGAAGTTTTGGTATAAGCTTCTTGCAAACCGGAGATTCTCTCAAGAAGCCTCGTGGTTCCGAGTGGGAACGTGTCACCTTTGTGTGCGAAACAATATACGCTGCCTCCCCCTTGATAGTCTTTACAGAGGCAACATAGAACTATATGAGTGCACTGTTAAATTTTGGAATTATTCCAGGTTCGTTTGGTCTTTTTTATACATTGATTGAGTTTCTGGTCATTTAATGTGCATAATTCAAATTTGAACTACAAGCACATGCTCCAGTGCACCAAAGTTGGTTGAAAAATAACATGTGTGTCCTCGGGTGAATTTCTAGGTCCCTTGCAAGAAATGGGAATGAAATTCAAACATCTGGGCGTCGTGGCTCGGTCGAGAACATTGAGAAACTTGGTTTTTAAATTCATGTAAGTCCAAAACACGCTTGAAAATCATGAAACTTGGCATGGTGTCATGTCATGGCACTAACATGCTGTGGTAAAAATTTTGGCCGAATTGGAACAATTTTTGGTATAAGCTTCTTGCAAACTGGAGCTTCTCTCAAGAAGGCTCATGGTTCTGAGAGGGAACGTGTCACTTTTGTGTGCGAAACGATATACGCTGCCCCCCCTTGATTTTCTTTACAGAGGCAACATAGAACTATATGAGTGTCGTGTTAAATTTTGGAATTATTCCGGGATCGTTTGGCCTTCTTTATACATTAATTGAGTTTCTGGTCATTTAATGTGCATAATTCAAATTTGAACTACGAGCACATGCTCCAGTGCACCAAAGTTGATTGAAAAATTACATGTGTGTCCTCGGGTAAATTTCTAGGTCCCATGCAAGAAATGGGAATGAAATTCAAACATCTGGTTATCGTGGCTCGGCCGGAAGCATTGAGAAACTTGGTTTTTTAATTCCTGTAAATCCAAAACACGCATGAAAATCATGAAACTTGGCTTGGTGTCATGACATGGCACCAACATGCTGTGGTAATTTTTCTATCCGATTTGTGAAGGCGCGGACATTAACAATCAACAAAGTAATTTTGGAACAAGTGTTGTCACGTTAAAATCAAAAACACAAGTATTATTGAAACCGTGGGTGTTCTACTTACCATTTACATGCCGCCATGCGTACCCTTTTTTTATTGGCTAGGAGGCGTCGTGCGGGGTAGCTATTTGAGTATGGGAGGCGTGCGATCAGACACCTGCGCGTGCTTATCGGGAGGAGAGCCCTTTGACCTGCATCTGCCGCCCACCTCTCTCACAAGGTCTCCATTAATGGCGCCCGAGCCCCTATATAATGGCGTGGCTATGTCTCACTCGACTGAGAATTAAGAGAGAAAAAAGAAAATCTAAAAAGGAAATTTTGCACGGATCTTGATGTAAGATCCGACGGACCTATATAGCATCTACTGCGACTTATAGCAAGACTGATGAATATATAAGGACGACGACAGTGGATAATAATTGTCTTACATATTTAGGAAGATAATTAAAAAAGCCACATGTGGCTACGCCCGAAATACACAAGGGAAAAAGAAGAAGGAAGACGCATTCAACGATCTGGCTCGCTGATCTCTACTTTCTTGATGCGTTGCAGGTCGCGGAGACTAGTTCTCGCAGCGAGCGGCGATGATTTCTTTCATTAGTTTCATGTCCTTAATACGCTGCTAGGCAGCATCCAAGGATTCCTCCACCAGCCTTTCACGCTCGATGCGGAGCATGTCATTCCCGTCCATAAGTTTTTTGATGATGACGCCCGTCCTCTTCAACAAGGCAGCGGTCTCCTCCGCCTACTTCACAATTCCAGCGATCTTCGCCCTCAGCAGGGCACGCTCGGTGTGGAGTTTCGCCTTGTCCTCCCCTAGTCCCCGGATGACGGTTGTAGCATTTTCAAACGAGGCATTCATCTTGTCCTGCAGCTTCATCCATCTAGAGATCCGACCAATCAGGCCATCAAGCATAGCGCGCATGCGCCTATGAGAGTCCTCGCCTGCCCGCAATACATTTTCCTAGGCCGTCGTAGCGCGGGAGGACCTCCCTGCTGCATTCGCAGCGCGACGGGACATCTCTGCTGCTTCCGCGGCGCGGCCGGACTAGTCTGCTGCATCGACGGCGCGGCGGGACCTCTGTGCTGCTACGGCGGGACATGTCGGCTGCTACGGCGGCGAGGCGGGACATCTCTCATGCTTCCGCTTCCATGCTCGCCTCCCCCTGGTAGTAATCTCTCGACCCAGAACTCATGCGGGCCATGGCAGACGCAAGGGAACGACGATGAAAGACTTGTTTGTTTTTGTGAATGAGGAGCTGAGGAGGAATGTGCAGTCATCTGGGAGTAGAGTATTTATAACCGAGTACTAATACGCTCCTAAGTGGGAAACCATTTAGGTTTTGATCGGTGTGAACTGGTTTGCAATTAAATATAGTGTGGTAGTAATTTGGAATGTGACGAGACGCAAGCTCAAAATTTATTGACGGTTCTAGTTTCGAAGTGCGGCACTATTTCCGGATGGCGTAACGTGGGCATGAGTTCTCGGCCATGGTGTAGCAGTTTTGTAATATGCCACGGTACTTCTTTTTCTACTGTTGTGTACGTGCAATAACTGGCACCGTCGGATACATATCTTACGGTCATTGGGGCGTTTGCCAGGAATAGCCTCATGGCGAGCTATAGACTAGTCTTTTTTTTCACACGCATTACATCGACACATATCACCTCTCTCCCTCTTTCCCACGCACACACCCTAGTCTCTCGGGACTTCTCGCACGCACCATCTCTAGCTCCCTAGGTCGATGCCGCCCACATACACTTGTACTCTGAGTTTAGGACGTTATACATGAATAGAAGAGGTGCACGCACGCACTCATCCTCTCTCACACACGCATCTGTAGCTACGAATTGAAGTGTTCTCAACCATCCGATTGGCTCTATCATAGGTTCCCGTTGCTCCTTGGCCTTGAGATTGAGAAGTTTAAAACACGGAGGCTAAGCTGGAGGCGAATTGTTTTGGTTAATGTGTGGGCCGCACACGACACGAGCTTCGTCTACCTGGTGCGCAGTCAGGTGAGTACTACTAGTAGTAGTACTACTTTGATGTGTCATGTCAACTCACAGAAGTATGCAACACTTCCTCAACAAACAAGCATATAAGCAGCTTATACTTCTTACCCAAAGGATCTTTATATCCAACAGACACAAAATATCCGTTCCACTGTTGGAAATTACTTTAATTGCTGATCTGATGTCGAAGTAATTGCTGCATCGCCACCAAAATCCACCATCTCTTAAGCTAAAGTATACTGAGCTAACCCCTATATTAACATATTACTAAGATAAACAGAAGGAACTGTAGAATCATTTAGGAGGTGAGCTTGTCAATCTGAATGTGGAGGGACACCGTCCTCGACAACCCAGCCCCAGCCAGCAGCTTGGGCGGAACTGTCAAGAAGGTCAACTCCTGCACGGCGACGACGCCGGGATCCTAGCTACTTGTCACCCTGATTTGCACCTTGACGGCGTCGGTCCTGCCTTTGGCCTCCCCCGGCGGACCGTTCGCCCACAGCTTGGCCACGTAGTGCGGCGGTGTGGATGCCCCCGCTCTGAGGCAGATGACCGACACGGCGATAGGCGCGCCGACGTCGAGCACGCCGCCAACCAAGAAAAACGCGCGGCCGTCCTCCTCCGCGAATAGCAAGAGCCGCGGCTCCGACACTGGCACTTACAGCTGGAGCACCTTGGCATACTGGATCCTGTGCACAGGCATGGGATGCATGGTGCTGATGTGGTGGGGGAGCGCCGGCGGCGGGCCTTCGTAGCTGTAGACGGGCACAGGACATTTGCAGGGCGCGAGCGGACACACGCTCTAGTGATCGGCGAGCTTGTGGTAAGTGACGTAGAGCCCATAGACTTCGTGCGGGCACTCCACCCTCACCGAGGAGAGGACGACGTCCATCGTCGTGTTCCGCATGTCGAAGCCGCCGCAGCGCTCGCACTTCTGGCACTGCCGCTGGTTCCTGGGGCGCTCGTCGCGGCAGTCCGCGTCGGCCAGGTGCCCTCCCTTGCATAGCACAAATCAATCAAACAGCACATCAATCAAGAAACCTGCACCTTGCTCGATCAGCCGAACGGACAAGGTGTATTCGAACCTCATACACTGGAGGCTTCAAGGGGTGGAGGCACAAGGGCAGTGGAGCAAGGTGAGGTCCATAGAGAGCTCCATCGTCGGGTCCTGTTCCGTCGGCATGATCTCGCCCTCCTCGTGCACCACCATCGCTCGCTTTAGGGCCGGGGCATTAGAAAGTGTTACCATCACATATTCATACTACTTCAAAGTGCATTAAATCAACACATGCAAGTATCAAAAGGAAAGTCACGGCATGCATGCATGCATTGTAATTAATGCATCAGTAAACGCAAATTATTGAAATATATCGAGTGCACTGCTTTGATGTGTCGCGTCAACTCGTACAACAAGGAGAAGTTTGATTACAATGCCCTCTCCATCGCCCATGAGCGTGGTGGCTCGCAGGACTAGAGAAGCTTTCGCTACACGCTCTCCCTCCCGCACGTGGTGGACATGCAGCAGTTCATTCGGTGTCAAATCGCCAGAAGCATACTAGTAGTACTCCACTATAGTAGTACCATCATTGTTCGACTTCCTGAAGAGGCGAAGAGCCAAGCACAACCCGAACGCTCATGTGGCAGTTTCATGTGTATAGGGTAAGTAGTATAGTAACATAATCTAGGATAGCGTGTACCGTGCATCTAAGCTTAAAATCGTTGGAGTCGGCTCCATGCTATGAGGCCGTCTCGAAGCATTTTTTTGATTAAAATAATCTTCTGGCCCTACCTGTCATCCTGGTTATTGTAGTTTGCACGCTGATCTGGTCAAGAGAGGAATATATATTTTTTAATTTGTGGTGGGGTAAATGTTAGAGGTTGCAGCAAATATTGTACAATGTGTTTCTTTTAGCCAAGTTTAGAGGCAAGCATGTGGGGCCCGTGCTATGATGTGTCACGTCAACTCATACAACAAGGAGAAGCTTGATTACTAGTAGTACGCCCTCTCCCTCGCCCATGCACGCAGTGGCTCACAGATGAGGAGAGGCTTTGCTTTTACTACTCCTACAACAAGCTCTCCCTCGCCCACGCGGTGGACGGGACATGCATCAGTTGATTCGATACTGTAGAAGTAGTAACATCATTGTTCGATTTCTCGAAGAGGCGAAGAGCCAAGCGCAACCCGAACGTGGCAGTTGCTAGTAACATGCTTTTGTTACTAGTCCATGTTACTACCTTCATAATGGGTAGTAACATATGGATGGTAACATACAAGCCTTCATTAATTGAGACATAGACTCATTTTACCTCGGGGTGTGTTATGTTATAGTAACATATTATATTACCACAAGCATCTCTCCCCTCATTAACTCCATGCCACATAAGCAAATTTGTCTTACTCCCACTATGGCTAGCCTTAATAGTATAGCCCTGTAAACCGGAAAGGAGGGACTACTCCCTCCGTTCCTAAATATTTGTCTTTCTAAAGATTTCAACAAGTGACTACACCGTAAATGAGTACATACGGAGCAAAATGAGTGAATCTACCTTGGATGTATTCACTCATTGAATTCTCTAGAAAGACAAATATTTAGGAACGGAGGGAGTACGTATTAAGTTCTCTCGTTTTCCTCTCTGCCTTGGTCGCGGTGCACAATATTGAGTATACTACTACAGACTAGTCTCTTTTTGACACGCATTTATGTTGATACGACTTGAATGCCAACGAGGGAGAGGGTAGCGGTTCCTGAAATGTTGAACGGACAATGATGCCTCCGCATTCAATTAGCATGCAGAGGTAAGTAATTGGAGAAGCAGAATGGAGCCAGCACGATGTGAATGCAACGCAGTTTGGACTCTCATATAAAGGCGCCCCACCACTCCAATATATCTACTCCTAGTCTCTGCGCAACACTGCCCACTCCAATCCAAGACCAAGACAAAGTGACCAGAAGCCACAAGCACCAATGGCGTCGATGGACGCGAGCGGCAGTCAGCTGTGCCAGATCGTCCAAGACTCCGGCCTGCGGCCCCGCACCGCGCAGCATTTTTAGACGGTGCTGGTGACCGCCGGTGTCATAGCCTTCATCGACGCCGGCTTCGCCTCTCGCATGTACGAGATGATGCTTGGCTCCATCCGCAAGTTCACCGCCGTCAAGAAGCACGCGAATGACCTTGCCGTACTGCTCCAGCCCGCACGCCCAGGCTCCTCATTGCCTGCCACCCTCATCGGCCTCCAAGGTGACGAACTCTTTGAAGCACTGGTGGCCCTGCAGCTGCCGGAGGTCGTGACGGAGAATGTGCACCTCGAGGCCGCACTCACCGCGCAGCGCCTCGCCATGCAAGAAACCGTCGACCTACACATCCATGTCTACGAGGAAATCATCTACTTTGGCCACTACAAGGCCAGCGAGGACAGAAAGATGTTGGCCTTCTTCCAGCGGCTGGAATCTTTGGACACAATTGTTCAGAATCACGTTGACCTGGCCACGAAAGCCGCTGCTACTTAGCCGCCGTTCGGTGGGCCGGCGCCCTGAGTCGAGGAGGTGGACATCGTCAATGGATGCATCTTTCCTCTTGCCTCATGTAACCAGCACTGCATCGCCACGTGGCCTTAATGTTTTATTAGTGTATGACATTTTTATTCCAGTCGTAAATGACATGTGTGATCCCTTGCTCTTATTTGGCGTTAATTATATGTAGTATCACTGTCTTCGTCTCGGTGTACTACCTAGGTCCTGGTTTATTAGTCCCTTTTGTAATTTGTGCTAAATTTTGAGAAAAGATTTAACTGACAAAATATTAGTACATGTCAACAAAAATTATATCATTTGATTTGTATTTGAACATAGTTTTCAATGATATAATTTTGGTGACATGCATGAACCTTTTGTTAGTCAAATTTATGATCAAAATTTGGCACATATTACGATGGGGAGCAATAAACCAGGACGGAGGTAGACTGGTCCGCCACCATCATGTTTTGTGTCTAATTTTGACTTCAGTGACCCAACCTACATGGAGGGAGTACTGTATATATTAGCTCGACAACCAAACTAATATATTCAAAACTGGGCATTACTACATGTCACGAGTTCAAAACGAGAAAGTGGAACAAGTATAGCATGCCCGACACGGGTTAGGATCCTCTGCAGTAGCGCACCATGCAGTACGGTCACTGCCGTGTGGACCCGGCCCCACATGTCATCCACACTACAACACCATACAGTACTGCAGAGGATCTCAACCCGCCTGTGCCGTTTGTGTCGCACCACCACACGGTCTGTCTGGCACGTCGCTAAAGCTAGGGAATGCTTGTTGTCTTAGCATTTTCACTGTCAGGTGGGGCCGCAGTTGAGCAAACCGACTATCGGCAAATCCCCACCCCGCCCACCGCGCGTCGGCTGAGTTAGAATTGGAAGAGAGAAATGAGGGAGAAGAGCTAGCTGTAGCATGGACGCTGTTGTCAGATGGGACTCATGTTGATAGAATAGGAGTACTGAGTACTCATACCTCTTTTTTTAAGGGAAAAAGTAGTCATACGTCTAGTACCACTAGTTGGGTGCGTGCGACCTATACCTGTGATCACTTTAGGTCTCCTTTTCAAACCGCAGCTACGCTTCATAGTACGTATTTTTTCACGCATTTATCCTCCTATATGTACTCCTAGGCTATTTCCACGTGCTTGCTTTCGCCGACATGTGGGACATAGAGCATCTGGGTCATAGTACATGCACGACTCGGAGCATATGCAACCATGCCGGCGTACTTTACATTTCAGACCTCATGAATTACATGCAAACCCCCTGCAGAAGAATAAATAAATAAATGAATTACTACATGCAAACCAGATTATTTTCATAGAAACCGGAGCACGTTCATTAAATTTTGGACATAACACATTTACTCCCTCCGTTTTTATTTAGTCCGCGTATTAGCTTTTGTAAAAGTCAAGCCTTGTAAACTTTGACAAAGTCTATAAACAAAAATTTTAACATATACAATAATAAATCAATACCATTAGATTCATCATTGAATGTACTTTTACATCATTTTGATTTTTTATGATAAATATTTATATTTTTTTCTATAAACTTGGTCAAACTTTACGAAGTTTGACTTCAGTCAAACCTAATATGCAGAGTAAATAAAAACGGAGGGAGTATAAAAAACGACCGGACCTAAACCAGTCTATGGGCCTCTTTGATTCGTAGGATACTGAAAACACAGGAATGGGGAAAGTATGATGGCGATGAACTGAGAGGATGAGGAAAAGGAGGAGTACTGTACATGATAGAGACTAGACTGTAGCACATTGTTTTTTATGGCCATATCACCACATTATTTTCTATGGCCTATCGCCTGCTGCTTCACTGGGCTGCCGTGGTTCGCACTCCTCCGACATGAGTAGTACTAGTATATACACTATATATACCGCATGATTCTTTGCTCCTTCTTACTTCACCGACATGTGGGAGAGCCAGCATCCGGGTTGACGTGTCATGCACCAGATTAGAGTGGGGAACGGAAGGGGGGCATCACCCCGGTCGTAGCGCCAGTAATTAATGACTATACTGAGTAGTCATATCACAAGACCCCATCTTTCCAGTAGTAACGTGTCGTCAAATCGAATAGCCCTACCTTTCCAGCAGTAAGTTGAATCCACTACTCCCTCACCCTCCTCGCCTCTCTGTCAAACCAGCTGCGTGAAAACTGCCGCGCGTACTGCCCGGGAAAAGCCCCGCCCTCAACTTTTAACTACCCATAGTATAATTTTGTATCGATGAATTGCACCATGGATCAGAAAATCAAAAGAAAAAGGTGGTACAGGTAAACAAATACAGTTCAAGCTCTAGCTAGCAATTCGGAATGTAAACCGTGCATGTGTTTATACGTATAGGTTACTTCAAAGTACTGAGTCCATTGATACAATGTGGTCAAATTGTACCATCGATATCTCAAAGCCAAAATAGTGCGAGCTTGTTCGTTCTATATAAATAGTACTATATGTTTATTCACCCGTGGGGTTGTTCGATGAATGGAGGCCCGGGGAGCACAAGTGAACAATACTACTACTAGTAAGTAGAAGTAGTACAGTTAGTCACGTCAAATAGAGAGTTTCTTTTCTTTAATGCCACGTACACAAATTGAAATGCTTGTTGTGGAGAGAAAAAGATAATCACTCCACTATATATATAGGCAGGGGCCTGCGCGCTTGCTTTTACTAGGGTTGCTCTCTTCATTCTCTCATCCTCTCCAGATCTAAACAAGACAGCGGTAGCGACATTTTCTCTCTGCTCACCGCTGGTCACAGATCCGGCCGGATCCCTTCGGCCGGTGTGTGTAGGGGACTAGGTGCATCGTTCACGCGGTCATCAGCGTCGAGGGAGGAAACCCATAGCTGCCGATGGGTCCCGATCCTCTGCCCGTGCCGTTCTCTCTGACACAGCGCCGATTCGGGAGGTCCTCCGACCCTTCTTCCTCCCTGCCGTATTGTGCGCAGATCCGACCTGCCGCCGGCCTCCTAGCCACATCACGACGACCCTCAAGTATAAGTTCCTTCGAAAGCGGCCTTGCTCTACTGCCCCATCTCCCCACGTATCTGCATGTGGATCTTTTTCTACTTCCATCAGCTCTTCCAAAGCCACTTAAATTTTTAGTATTATTAGAGGTAAAGCTAGTTCATGCAGTTGAATCTAGGACTTGGTTCAAACAACGAAGAAAGGGGGAAAGTTGTAGCATGAATCTAGGACTTGATTCAACGAGGAAATAACAGGGGGAAAGTAGTAGAGACTGGATACCCAACCGGTCTCTTGGTTGAAAAGGGAAATAAAGGGAAAAGGCAGTACAAACAGGATAAGGAACATACCTACTATTGGTTGAAAAAAGGATAGAAAGTGGCGGCTGGTGGACAAGTCAACAGAGTATGTCCAGGATTAGATTTGCTGTCCTCACATAGTAAAAGGTCTCCAGGATTAGATTTGCTGCCCTCACAGAGTGTGAACAAACTCGGCATCACCACTTTATGCCTCCTTGTAGGTACATTGTGCTGATGCGTCCACTGTCGCATGTCCTTATACCAACTTTTTGCTGTTGTTAATGTAAGGGTGCGTAAAATGAAGCAATCACACTGTTACCATAAGGACATGTCTAACCAGTGTTATTGTTAATCTAATGCCTCCAGTAATATGATGCAATCAAACTGTGTTACAAATGGTACTCCTCCTGTTTTCCCCAGTATGATAAGTAAGTTGCTTCTTTACGCTGCTGAGTGTCCTGGTGTCCCCACTGTCCCATGCCCTTAAACCAACTCTTTAGCTGCTGTTGATCTACTGTATCTGGTAAACAAGCAATGCCACCATTAAAGTAATCCCATATTTGACGAATGTCATTGTTGATCGTAATGCTTCCGGTAACATGAAGCAATGCTACCATTTTAAAATTTCTACTGTCCTTGCGTGATTGCCATGAACATAATCAAGATGCTTCTTTTCATTTCGTGTATGTTTCGTATCTTGTTATTGACCAGTAACTGTTTTCTTTCTATCTTTTTGTGCGGACAGGGATATCCATTTCACCTCGTTGCTATTGTTACCTTTTGGTGAACCACACAAAACACTTTCTTTTGGAATGAGTGTCTTGTGCAGTTCAACTAAAATGTCACGTGGGCAACGTCTCTCAATTTTGGTTGAACTGCACAAAGGTTGATTGGAGTTTCCAACATCTCCGTCAAACTCTGTTGGTAATCTCGTGCAATATTTTATTTGCCTTTGCAAGATGAGCCGTCACTGTCACCACAATGGCACTTTATTTTAGTGGAACTGCACAAAAGGATAACCAAATTATAGTTGCACCTTGCATGAGGAGGACAGCTAACCTTAATGTTGCTCAATTTTAGTGCAACTACTAAAGAAGAACCTGACAGCTCATGAGAGCAAGTACTTCTTGCTAGCTACATGATGCAATCTTTGCTTCATTTCAGGCAGGCTGCAGAAAAAGGTTGCATGAATTGAATCATCCGAGTGGATCTGTAGGTTCACCACATCGAGTCGTGGTGGCATAGGGCCCCTCTCTCAGTTATGGTTCCCAAGACCGGGTATGTTCCTTTTTTGTTGATTTTGACTCTGCATCCAGCTAGTGATCTTGCACTACTGTTTTGGCACTGCTACTGCCACTGATAAAATGAAGTAATAATACATTTAAAATAGAGCTACTGTCTTAGCTACCATTTCATTTCCAATGTAGATAGCTTGCAGAAGATCCAGAATCAAGTCCATGTGCACTGCATCAATCACATAGCTGCACTGAATTAGTTGAGTCCATCACGCCTACCGTTGAGGTGGCGCGGGCCACCTCTCTAACTGGCGGGCACCACAATTTTAGTTGAACTGCACAAAAAAAGTGATTGAAATGAGTCGACGCTCCTCCTTCTACTGCCACACTGAGGTGTTAATGGATGTCAACGATTCGTCTTCATGGCAAGATACGGGGACATGAAGAATAACTTGATCTCCCAAAGTCATCTCATACAGGTCAGTACTCTCCTTTATCAACATGATTGTGCTTTTTCATACTGTGCTAACGTTGTATTTTTTTAATAAAGCTATTCTATCGCAATCTTTTCTCGTTTTGGAAATAAAGTTGCTTTAACTAGTGCCAATATTATAGTAATCATGCTCTTTCTTATCTATGCAAACAGGAATACTCAACTACAGATGTTGTGATGGTCAAAAGCATTCGCCCAGGGTTGTATGACATGACTAGCCAAGATGGATTTAATCACGAGATTCACTTTATCCAAAGGCTCTAAAGTGCCATGCGTGTGTGCAAGGTGGAAAGATATATTTCACGACGTTGATTGAGGATTCCACTAGATTCTGCTATGTGTATTTGTTAAATACTAAGGATGAGGCTCTATACGCATTACTACAAAATCTAGAAGGCCCTCTTGTGCATATATTGGAAGTGGTAGTGCCACCAGAGATGCAGAATATTTCAGCTACCAATGTTTGACCTGCGTGGCCTTAAAAAGGGCTGGTTTCAATGTTTAAGCAAATCCATGGATCAAATTGCTTACATGAAGCATCAATAAATTTTTATTTATTTGTTCACATCCTCACAACGTTTGAGTTGTACACTTACGATTGGCTCTGAGTTGTGAATCATTGAGATGTGTAGGCATCTTTGTTGTATTTATTATTATTTGAATCTAATGGGTTGGTTCTGAATCTTGGAAGCTGGAAATCATTCTGATGTGCAGGCATCTTTGTTTTACTTATTATTTGAATCATATTGGTTGGTTCTGAATCTTGCAAGCTGGGAAACACGGCATGATGATGCAGAGGACAACAACCATAACTAGCTGTTCAAACTTGGTAGTATTGTCTGTGTGAAAGTGCGGCAAATGAGCTGATCATTTGCGTCCTGAGAATAATAATTCTAATTTCTGTGCATGTTGATCCTGTGGCACTGATAGAACGAGCCAATGCTTTGGTTGTTTTAAGAATAATTTTTAATTAAAGCTAATAAAATTTATGTAAAGTGACCATAACACTTGCTATTACAGTACCAATACAGACCCGCTCGTGAACCCGAGGGGGCATGTTCTGCCGGGCGTGCAGAGGGCGAGGGAGGTGTAGTAACTGTTGTCGCCTGTACACACTCAGTTTACTGTTGGATGCAGTTCCCCAAGAGCTAAAAAACGAACTGCTGCCGCCACCTACCCACTCATTCACCATTGATTGCAGTTCCCCAAGATTGGAAAAACAAACTGCTGCTGCAGCGGTGCCGCCCCCCAGTACCCCAGTACACACCGATCGTCTTCATCCCCCTTCCCCCAATCCTCACAAATGGGAACCGCCACATCAAATCTTCATGAGAAGAGACTCCAATGGCGATCCGAGGGGTGAGCCTGCTAGATATGGACTTCAACAAGGAGTTCACCTTTGAGTTCACCGTTCAGACCCATGGCAGCACCAAGTTGAATGTGATGTGCACCAATGATCCGGACTCGGTGAAGCTCTGCCTCGCCAAGTTCAAGCAGTACCCACAGGAGGAGAAAGCACAAGGTTGCGGGACTAGTCCTTGTGCCCATCCATTCTTCTCCTGACAGGGACCAACGGATCGCCGTCGCCCAGGTATGCGTGCGGGACGAGGTTCTTGTCTACCACCGCTGTAGGGCCACCAGAGGTTCTGGAGCATCTGGTGCAACAAGCTTGTCGACATCCAGAAGCAATACAAGATCATCGGCAACGGGCAGGAGAAGGACTCCGTGGTTGACCTTGCCGCGACCATCATCGACCCCTGCTACGCCAACATGAAAGAAGACATCTATACCAAGTACCTGAACACGTGGGTGGTACCTCTGAATCTAGCCTACATAACCTACGCGGCCAAGGACGCATACGCATGCTACGACATGTACAGGCGGATCTTGGACATGAGGGCGTGTCTGCTTCTCGTAACCGACGAGTACACGGACAGCCGCGGCATCATGATCAAGCATGCCAGGAAGGTCTAGATGATGTACTTTATCTGTTTAAGCACCTTTATCATCTGAGTGTTTCATGCATTAGCCTATGCGTCATAATTATCTATTTTGTCTGAAATATTTCGTCTAAGAACCCATTAACTTGTTTGCTTTTTTTAGTGACTATTTGCTTATCTATGTAACTAGTTCACTGGGCTGTCGTGCTTTGAATCTCCTTCCTCCCAACATATTCCCCTTCTCAGGTGGACCCAGCAGGTCTCGTACACAGACATCTGGGACCAACCACCTATCCATTTGTTTTCTTTATTTTGTTCAATCTTTCGTCCTCTTCCTACAGCGGCTGGCGGCGCTGCTGCACATGCCTCAGTGACCCATCCTAGCCTATGGCGCTGGCCAGGCCATCCCTCTACTCCCACACATTCTCTGGCGGTGGCAGCTCCACCGGCCCACCCTGCACCCGAACAAGTCAACCCTCGTACTCCCCTCCGCCTGCGTCTTCCCCAACTCCTGTTCGTTCGGTCCGAGGTCTCGACGTCGTCCTCCGCCTTGGTGCTCTCACCGCAGCACCGCCGTCTGTCGTTCCCAACATGGTCAACAAAACGAGAGGAATCGGGAGACGACTGTTCATCGAGAGGCTGACAGTCCCGGGCCCACCAGGTCCATGGCCTATGTTTTGTTGTTTAACATGCACAGCCCACGACATGTAGACACATTTCATCTAGCTGGTTTCAACTTTTTTTGGGGTCGAGCAGGTATCAAGCGGCCTCTGGGCCTCCCAGCCTAGCTTGTCTATAACATCAGCAGCCCAAGTTATGTTTGTTTTTTCAAGACGACGCACAGCTCAGTTCTATTTTTCTATAAGAATGCAAAACAAAACCTATGTTTTCCCTTCTATAATTGTATATATATTTATATTTATATTTATATCTTATTTTATTACATATATATAATAGAAACAACATAAGGTTTCGTTAAACCTGTCATTTGTCAAACCATTGTATAGACCTTCCCACTTCCTTTACTTTTCATTTTTATTATTCCTATATCTGAATTATCTCCCACTTTCTTTTTCAATGTAATCTGAGTTTTCTCCCAGTACTTTTCCCTAGAACCAACTCAACTATCCCACGTCTAGCCTAAAAAATAATAATACCCCACGTCCTATTAACTCATCAAATTAACATGATATTTTATTTCGTAAATCAAAAGTTCTTACAAAATAATAATAATAATTGTTTATATATAACTTGGCAAGTTAACTCCTGGTGACTGCGTACATAAGCTTGCAAAAAGATTTTACTGACCAATGCAGTAATAGACGTGCAATCATGTGTTTATGTTTTTATAACATTTCTCTGTCCAGCCCAACATGATATTTTCACCCAGCCCAGCAAGTCCGCGGATTTCGAGAAAAATGCAAATGGGCTTTAAATTCTAACTTAATATATAAACGGACTGCATAGATGCTACATCATTGTTTCACCCAGCCCACCAAATGGACTAAAAAAACCAAATTGACTGGCTGGCATGTGGGCCAGTAGGTCGAAGCCTAAGTGCTTTCGCAAAAAATAAAAATACAAAGGTTGAAGCCTAAGCAAGGCGTTGGATTTAATTACATCCAACGGCCGGCATTCTTCTTCAATCTCTCGTCTTCTTCTCCCAGCGCCGCCGGGACCGCCTGCTCCAGCCTCCGGCGTCTAGCGGCGCTGTTTTACGCGCCTCGCAGCAAAACGCTACCCCACCGACGGCCAGACCATCCCTCCACTTGTCCGCGCCTCCTGTTATTTTCTGTCGAGTGTAGGCCCACTCCACTGCTGCGTCTTCCCCATCTCCGGGGCATTCCAGTCTGGGGCCTCGCCGTCGTCCACTGGCATTGGTGCGCTCTGCACGGTGTGGTCAACGTGGTCAACAAACGAGAGTCATCGAAAGATGACTGTACGTGGAGAGGCTGATAGTGGGGATGCACCACGCCCATGGACGCATGCATGCAACTGCATCCTTTTTATCCTGAAAAATAATGTTTTCTCCCCCTGATAGTTGGGACCCACCATCTACATCTTCGCACGCAAGGAAGTGTGTCCTTATTACGGTCAAAAAAAAGATTCTTCCCCCTGACAGCTGGGACCCACTAGCTATATCTTCACACACAAGGAAGTGCATCCTTATCCTCCCTGACAGCTAGGACCCACATGGTCGAAGCGTACGTAGCATTTTCTGTGTACATACCGGTCGATCAATCTTTCTGCCATGATGAACCATGGCCGAGTAAGGAGCGGTAGCAGTTCAGGCAGTCCAGTCAAAACCGTGTACACGTATGTACAGCCAGATGCCAAAAAATACGGCAATGTACATACATACGGGCGAGGTCACGAACGCGTACTCACGCATATGTACGGCCAGGGCTCATGTACATGGAGAGGCAACGAACGGTAGCAATGGCGTCCTGTTCATCAGAAGCCAACCGGTTGGGTCAGAACGGAGAAACTGCGTCGTGTTCATCGGGGGGCAACGGAATGCGTCGTGTTCATCGGGAGGCAACGGAATATGTCATGTTCATCGGGAGTCAACGGCTTGGACGAAACAGCCGAAATGAGGTCTGGCGTACCGCAGAACGGAGGAAACGGGCCTTCTGTTCGACCGCGTACGGTCGAAACAGGGTCCTGTTCATCGGGAAGGGTCTGGCGTACCGCAAAACGGAGGAAACGGACTTCTGTTCAAGTGCCTATGGTCAAAACGGGGTCCTGTTTATCGGGAGGGGCGTGGCGTACCACAAAACGGAGGAAACGAACTTCTGTTGGAGCGCCTACGATCGAAATAGGGTCCTGTTCATCCACCGTCTACTGCCTCGCTCCAGCCTCCACGGACTACTGTTCATCCACCGTCGACCTCATCCAGCCTCCACCAGCTACTGTTCATCCATGGGGCTACTGTTCATCCAGCCTCCACCGGCTACTATTCATAGAGCCTCCACGGGGGTCCTCTTCATCCACCCCAACCGGCTAGGGTGTGGCGGCCTCCTCGGGGTCCTGTTCCTCCAGTGGCGACGGCCTACTACCACGGGGTCCTGTTCATCCAACCCCCACCGGGAAGTGTTCATCCACAGCCAACCAACCGGCTCGACTCACCACATCTCAACTCGTTCTACGTACTGCGCGCACGATAGCAATGGTCACTGTTCATCGGGAGGCAACCCAACACCGGCTGGCTACGTCTTGCACGGGGGCTCGATCGGCTTCAGTAAGCAGCAGCAGTGATCGATTGCTCTGTTCAGTTAGCAGCAGCAGTGAAGGAATCACTCGGGTTCAGTCAGCAGCGAATGAATCGCTCGGGTTCAGTTAATAGCCAAGGGATCGATCGCTCGGGTTCAGTTAGCCAACGCCTCGCACACACACACACACGTACATGAGAGAAACGCGCAAACCACAATGCATCGCTCGGCCCCGACCACCCACCGTAACCGGGCACTCCCCGATATTTTCCTCGCCCTCGCTTCTACCACTATTTTTTCCATCATGGACGGCCCAAAGAATGTCATGCAGCTGTGTCTCCTGCCCACCCAGGACGAAAAGCCCATTTTCTGTCATGATTTTTTGTCATAGAAGTAGGAGCCCACCACATCTATGATGATACCGGGGTTTGTCACAATTATCGTCATATAAGTGTCATAAGCATGACAGAAAAAAATTGTTCGGCCCAAAATGTCACGGATTTGTCTTTTTTTGTAGTGATTGGTGTTGACGAGTTCATTGGAACTAAGATGACTGCATGGACAGATGAGCTTATCATGCAATTCTACTCCACTACCCACTTTTACCTCGATGGAAAGATCATGTGGATGACTGAGGGAACCAGATTCCACTCTTGCATAGCTGAATGGGCAGCACTTATGAGTGTTCCAGAAGTCGAAGAGAAGCATGTTAATGTGTTTGCCGAAGGCAAGAAGGACCACAACTCTATGCCAAACATGTATGGACTGATTCCCCCGGATTATGTGAAGTCTCATAAGTTAGGATCCGTCTATTGTCTCATGCCAGGACTTGCCACTATTAACACCATCCTGAGGCACACATTGATGCCCAAGTTAGGAGATGGCAGGATGATCAAAGGCCATTCGATCAACATGCTACATCTAGTGGATGGCTTCACCAGGTTCAAGGTGATGGATTTGATTGTAGAGACAATCAAGAGGACTACCGTGGATCAGAAATGATCATGTGGGTTTGAACCGCACATCTAGATTCTTATCAACTCCGAAGTTGGTAGCAAGGTATATTTGCTTGATCGTCCGCATTTGCCACTACAACCAGAGCTAGAGGACTAGTAGGAACGAAGTATGTCTACCAGAGGGGGGTGAATGGGAGTTTTAAATTTTCTTCGGAAAACTCAAAACTCTCGAAACCCAGCAGCGGAGTGAATGAAAAACAAACTATAGTGAGCTAAAACTAAGTGCCGAGTGGAAACTGAAGCATGCATCAAAACAAATTACATGAAGGAAAACAGATCGAATGTAAACATTGGTAGCAGAGATAACCAATGGTGATCGATGGTGACAGGGTATTTGTTCGACCAGTTCGTCCTTCTGCACAAGCACCACGTCTGGTTGGAGGAGTTGTGACTTAACACAGAAGATAAACTCTCTTCACCTGATTCTCCTCGACAATTGGTTCATCAACCAATGCCGATCACTCATGGTAGATACTTGAAGGCGATCTCCGAACCTTTACAGACTTCTTCTTCGAGAACAACAATCACTCTTGGTCTCTGAAGAAATTGACACCTAACCATCTAGAGAGTTTGCAGCACTCAAGAGTAATAGGCGGAGCGTACTAGACTTAGATTCGAGTGATGCTGAACCACTATCTAATTCTTCGGCTCTAGGGGTTTTTCTCTTGGTGGATTTTAAACTCAAATCGCTCAGAGAGGGGGTTGCTCAACAATCTTCTCAGAATCAAACAGAGCAGCCATCGGACAAAGCCGGCGCGGGGTGGCTATTTATAGCCGCAGCCTCCCGGATGGGAAATGACCATTTTGGACACGCGGTCCAGCCAATGGCCAACCGACACATTTGCAACGGTCGAATTTTGGAGCAACGGTAACATTACTTGAGGAACAAGTAATGCTAACTCCTCGGTCAGAGTCAAATCTCTTGCAGCAAAGAAGATCTCAGTCTCTTGCTGGCAAGTATTTCCTCAGAACACAAAGAGATTTCTCTCGCAACTTTCATAGGATTTGGGTTTAGCATCAGAGAGTCAAAGTTTCGAACGCTACACCCCTCTTAATAGTACGATGGTCCTATGACTCAATAAAGAGAAGAAGAACTATGAAATAAATGCTACGTCTTTACTTCGTCTTCAATCTCCTCGGACGCAGTCATTTTCCTCGGACAGGCACCGAACTAATTGCTTCACTTCAGCAATTTTTGAGGTGTCACTCTTGTTATCATAGTCTTCGGTGATAACCTTCACTTCAGTGCAGGGAGATTACCTTCGTTGTTTAAGTCAAACTCCTCGTGATCTCAGGGACCTGTTACTCTGTGTGCACTAGCAAACACATCAGTCCCATAATGTTTTTGTCAAGAAACTCCAAAAATATAAGGGGCCTATCATTGCACCAACAATCTCCCTCTTTTTGGACGGTTGTTGACAAAACAAATAATCATCAAAGTGAAGATAGATAAGTGAAAAGTAATTCGAACAAGAGTGAATTTGCGTTATTGACCCGATGATGAAATAGACTCCCCCGAGATGTATGCAGGATTTCAGATATGAGATAAATTCTCTACAATTCATTGAAGTATGTGGAGGAAATTTCAATCATTCGAGGTAATGATTCGCACTGATGATATATAATCCATTGAGATTTTAGTGCAATCATTCATAACTTCTGATAATAATTCCACCTGCAAAACAAATGCTTCGAGAGAAATGGTGCAGCAGGCACTGTTATTAACATTACAGCACAGAAGTTTTACATCAGAGAACATAAAGTCTTTAAGGCATAAGTTTCAAATGTCTCATGAAACCAAAGCAAATAAAGCCAGAGAGCAAATCTATCAAAACTCGATGTAGTTCTCCCTCTTTTTGTCAACTAGTGTCAAAAAGGTGACGAAGAACATGAGTGCAAAAGCTATGAACTTGATTCACTTGGAGGCGTCTCAAGAAGAACTGTCAGATGACAATTCAGACTCGGAAGTGACTGGCTCATCTTCATCGGTAGCTGATTTTTCTTCAGGAAGGACAACACGACGCTGAGATGAGGAAGGCACATTTGGATCGGCCACAGGAGTAACACGAGATAGCACATTTGCATCGGCTGGTTTCTCTGTTGAAGAGGTAGCTTCTGATTCATCGAGCAATTTTAACAGCTTGAAATGAAGTAGATCAGTTGTTGGCTCACGAGCTGGCAGAGGAGGAGTGATGCGATCTTGAAAGTCTTCGGCAAAAAAAAAACCTTGGTCAAGATAATCATAAAGTTCTTTGAGATCGGCGTCCAGGAGTTGTTTCTTGGAGAAGAACTTTTGAAGCTATTTCTTCTTATTCTTAGCTGCAACCATGTGCACTACTTTGGTGCGGTTGTTGACGGCATTTAGTTCGGCGGCAATGTGTTCTTTCTCTCGGCGATCCTCAGCCATATGCTGCAACAAGAGCTGTTGTGTGCGCAAACTCACTTTGAGGTGTGAAGGAGGTTGATGAGATATTTTTCGATCGCGCTGAGGCAGTCGTGGCCCATCGAATGTATTGTGATAATCTTGAGGGCTTGTCACGGGTACTTTACCCAAAGAAATATCTTTCATGACTTGCAGTGTATCACGCACTAGAGGAATGAAGCTTTTGTGGCTGACTTTGCCAAATGTTCGGTCTTCATGGCATGATCAATAACCTTCTGGATCCATGGCGCATGCACTTTGAGGCATTTTGGATGCTGAGCAGAATCCTTCAAGATGCGCAAAAACATGTCCTCGACATCAAAGACATAGCGCTCGGAGATTGCGTAGATGGCATTTCGAAGAACATCAGAGATGACATTATTAGTATTCATCCCGGCTAGAGGGCAAATGGTGTAGGTGAGAAAATGGAATAGGGTCTGATTATCGAATGTCAAATGCTCAGGCAAGGGAGGACCATTGTAGTCTCGAATCTTTTCCTTGTCCATGGTACATCGAAAGACTTCATCTGAAATGACATCAATGTTGTGTACTCTAATTTCAGTTTTGCCATGCTCGAACCGAGGGAAATGAAAATGTGAGACTAAATCTGTGGAAGTGCATTTTATGCGTTTCCCTTCGGTCATCCATTCCATGATCCACTTTGAGCTATCAACTTCATCACCAGAGATGTACAAGGTTGCATAGAACTAAAGTATGATTTCTTTATTCCACGGATGCTCAAATGCAAAGACATTGGTGAGGGAAAAATCTTCCAGATCTTGTAGTATCTGATCAAAGAAGCCAATATTCTTCATAGCTAAGATATCCGGGAACTCATGAGGAAAATCTTTTGGCTGTCATAGAGAATCTGAGAATAAAAGATGACTTGTTCCTTAGTCCAGAAAAGAGGGGATTCAGAAGTGCGGGGCCCTTTATACGGACTTTCTTGAAAGTAGTGTGGATGAGTGTTCCGATTGAAAAGAGACCCTTTGACACCAACGCCTGTTGAAAACAACGGCAGTTATTCACGAGGATATGGATATTTGAGTTCATCTTCGACTGAAATCACCTACTCTCCGTATACCATGGAGTCTGTATGACGAGCAACATCTGAAATTCTTGGCGTTGTGTCGATTGACAAATGTTGTTGGGATGGAGTAGATGGCACACTGGTTGGAGCCGCAGAAACATTTGGCAACAGAGCAAATTCTTTTTCAGTAGCCACAGGAGGTGGTTGCGGTTGATCCTCGGGAATCTGTTGTTGCGGATCATTCAGAGGAATCGAAACATTTGGTAACGCATGAGCTAGTGAAGCTTGGGGTTCGGAGTGAGGAATTTCACCTTCTTCTGAGACATGTGGCTGAGAAGGAATATCATCACGAGTAGGGGAGGCCACAAGTACTGGTTCAGTTTTCCTTGGCGAGGGAATTGCTCGCTCAGGGGAATTTTCTTTCGCGTGTTGAGCATCTGAATGATCAGGAGACTTTTCAGTCGTAGGAGGAGGAGCGTTCTTCTTCGCAGTTTTCTTTCGCTTCTTCTACTGAGCAGTTTGATCAACATGGCCCTTGATGAGATCATTATAGCCAGTGGCTTGTGCTTGATGCTCAAGGTAGATCTTTCGAACAATACCATCAAGATCCGAGTGAAAACCAAATCTTCTACTCCGGAGGATATTCAAGGCCCGATTGATATCCATGTAAGATTCTTCAAGTTCTTTAATGACAAACTTGGAAGATGTTGTTTTCATACAAGCATTAAGATCATTGATTTCGACAGTGAGGTTGTTGATCTCAATAGAATCTTCTCTCATGTCTCGAACAACATCAGAAGCTTGTGTAATAACTTCAGAAGGAATCGGCAAAGATGCCACTTCACCATCGAATGGATTTTAAACGAACTTGTCAAGCTGCTCCATGATGAATTCATGATTGTAATAATGTAGAGCATTAGATTGGACATTAGCCTGTGCAACAGGAGTAGTTTGCACTGGAATATGCTCGGATGGAGGCATAGAAGCCAAAGGTTGGGTCAAAGTAGGAGCAAATTGTGTTGCCTTTTCCTTCGATGCAGCATCTTGAGGAGCCTTGATTTTCTTCACTTTTGGCTTAGGAATTGGTTCACCTGGCTTGGTAGTGCCGACTGGAACATCAACTACCAAATCCTGCAAGTTTATGGCTTCATGATGAGGAGCTGTATCCACAAAATCCTTCATGGTGACTGTGGTAGGTGGTGTCTTTGATTTCAAAATGATCTTCTTCGGAGGTGCTATTGGAACGGCACGAGCCCGCAGATCAGGTAGCACTGTAGAAGTTGTGATGTTCACTTGTTCGCTGAGAGTAGCATCAACTTCCTCTCTTGTTGGTGGTGGATCATCTTAATCGGAAGAATTGCTTTCGGCATTTCTAGTTAGTTCAGTCGGCCTTTTATTCGATGCACTCTTCTTCTTCAGTGCAGCAGTGCTGGGATCATGTTTGCGCTTGGAACGTCCTTCTGATTTTCCTTCGGCCTTTTGCTTTTCTACGTCAGATTTGATAAGGCGATGATTTTCTTCTTCTCGAGCTCTTTCTTTTTCTGCCTTCTTGGCTCTCTTTTCAGCATTCTTCTGGTGCTTAGCCAGTTCATTAGGGTATGTTTCGGGAGTGTTAAGGGATGACTTGTCAACAATAGGTGGTGACGGCGGTTTTTCCTGGGGATCACTTGCACGAATGAGGCCAATTTCACAGCAGTCATCCCATGGAGGATGAAAGGCAAAGTTCTTCGCAAACCAAGGATGAATCATCTCATAGTTAAACCACTTGCGCACCCAGTCGCGTCGAATCCTTTGCAAATGCTTGTCTCTTTCCCATTCTGACTCTCCTGGAATAGTGTTATAACTATCATGAGAGATGTACTAAGCTTAATTTGCGTATGGTTGCCTGCCACCTTTCTTTTTCTTTGGTGCATCTTCTTCTTGCTCATCTGTATTTTGCTCGTGTCTCTTCCTTTTGCTGGTTACTGGGCCTACCGTTGGGCCCATTGCATTTGGTGCTTTTGACTCATCTGTTGTACCCAAGATTACCTCATCTTCATCGGCCATCCTCATTGGTCAAGCAAAATCTTCAACTGATTGCATACACCTGTGAATAAGAATAGATACGAGGGAAAAGGGGACAGGGTCACAAATGCTCATAGTGAATTTTTTTCGAGTGAAAATGTTTTGAGGAAGAATTAGATGCAAACTTTTAGAAATGTTTTGAATGAAAGAAATGTATAGAATGAACTAGTAGGTCCAAAGAAAATACTAGTCAGCGTGCTAAGCATTCCATTCGTGCGAGACATAACACAAACCCTAGATCTGAAAATTTTCGGATGCGAGGGACAACTACAAACCACATCCGCACCAGTTACCTAAGCAGTAGAGATCTAAGATATGTGGTAAAATCAGAGAATAATAACCGCGGGTGAACTCGAACGAGAAGGACGGAGGCCTGAGTTTGAACTGCACGTACCCTAGCTTGGTGTCGTGCAGCAGCTACAGCGACTCCGGTGACCGCTTTCCGGCAGTGAAGCGGGGAAGGGGCCGTCAGCGTCGAGCTCAAGGTGGAGCACTACAGCGAGGGTTTCAAAGGAGACGGGGGTGAGAAGGAAGAGAAGTGAATGAGGGAGCGGTGGAGCGGCGATATTTATATGCGAGGGATAATAACCACGGCAAGTGAATCCAATCGAACGGCCACTATCGAGAGACTATTGCAATTCAACAGACTGGATGGGGGTGGAAGTTGATGGATTGCATGTGGCAACCGTCATAAAAGATCGTGGTCCTGAATTGGGCGGGAAACACCAAATTTTGGATAGCTTTTGCCAAAACAGATTAATGTTCGGACCTAATCTTTATCGTGGTCAAGGACACCAGATAAAGTTTCGGTACCAGATGAAATTGAGCATTCATAACAGAACATCATAGACTCGAAGAGATAGAACAGAGAGAAAGCAGGGTCCTAGGCATTTCACTCAGACAACAAAACACAAACACCCGAAGGAATAGCTATGAGAGAAATGCATTCGGACAAACACAAAATCCTTCGAACGAACAAAAAGTCATCAAAAGAAAAATGTGGTGGCGTGACCCATCGGATAATAACTGTATGACCCCGAGCATTGCACAATTATCGTGGCACCCGATTAGTCTAGTTCTTCGTTAATGTATTCACTATCAGAAAGAAAATTTCACTTTGTCGAAATTTTCAAACTCTTCGAGAATTATGCACCCATTCCCTTTAAGATGTGGAAGTGTTAGCACGAGTGCCGAGTCCAGCTTACTACATGTTTGCGAAGTCCAGGATATTTAGGTTACACCGTAACACACATAATCTTTTCTCATCGAGAGGCTTGGTGAAAATATCAGCAAGATTGTCTTCGGTCTTGACGTCATTGATGATAATATCCTCTAGAGCAACATGATCGCGAATGAAATGATGTCTGATGGCAATATGCTTCGTGCGAGAATGCTGCACTAGATTGTGTGCAATTTTGATGGCACTCTCATTGTCACAATATAAAGTAATCTTCCTGACCTTGATGCCATAATCCTTCACTGTTTGCTTCATCCACAATAACTGAGTGCAACAAGCGCCGGCAGCAATATATTCGGCCTCAGCCGTGGAGAGAGATACACAATTTTGCTTCCTTGATGACCAACAGACCGATGATCTACTGAGGAAATGGCATGTCCCCAAAGTAGATTTCCGGCCAACCAAATCACCTGCATAATCTGAGTCTAAATATCCAACGAGATCAAACTGTGCTCCTTTAGGATACCATAAACCTAAGGTGGGGTGTGGGCCAAATATCTCAGAATACGCTTAACCGCTTGGTGATGCGATTCTTTTGGTGCAGCTTGATAGCGGGCACACATGCTAACACTCAACATAATGGCAAGTGTGGATGCACATAGGTAAAGAAGAGAACCAATCATCGAACGATAAGCCTTCTGATCGTAATCCATACCATACACATTTGCATCCAGCTTACCATTCGTGGGCATTGGAGTTTTATAGCCCTTCATTTTGGAATCTTGCATTTTGAACTTCTTCAGGCATTCTTTCAGATATTTCTCCCGAGATATGAAAATTCCATTTGCTTGTTGGCGTATTTGCAGTCCGAGAAAGAACTTAAGTTCACCCATCATAGACATTTGATATTTCTTGGACATCATTTTTCCGAACTCTAAGTTGCAAGCATTGTTAGTACAGCCGAAGATAATATCATCCACATAAATTTGACATACAAATAGATCATTATCAATAGCACAAGTGAAAAGTGTGGGATTAGTGGACCTGGCTTGAACTCTTTATCGAGCAAAAACTTCTTCAAGGTGTCATACCAAGCTCGAGGGGCTTGCTTCAGCCCATAGAGCCTTTTTCAACCTGAAAACTTTGTTAGGAAACTCAAGATGTTCAAAGCCTGGTGGCTGTCTAACATAAACTTCCTCATCAATTTCACCATTGAGGAAAGCACTTTCACATCCATTTGATAAAGCAAGATATGATTGTAATTTGCATAGCCGAGAAGAATACGAATTGCCTCAAGGCGAGCAAGAACAGCATAGGTTTCACCGAAATCAATACCTTCTACCTGTATATACCCTTGAGCGACAAGACATGCTTTGTTTCTCAGAACAATGCCATTTTCATCTTGCTTGTTCTGAAATATCCATTTGGTGCCGATGATATTATGCTTCTTAGGATTTGGCTTGTCAACCAATTCTCAAACATCATTCAGCTCGAATTGCACCAACTCCTCTTGCATGGCATTCATCAAATCTAGACCATTCATGGATTCTTCATACTTGGTAGGTTCTGCCAATGATACAAAGGAGAAACTGCCACGGTAGTTAGCTAAACGAGTGCGTGAACGAGTTGTTGGTCGATAACCTGGATTCTCAAGTTCATCGAGAATTAATGAAGGATCAACTCGATTTGCCACTCGAGGATGAGAGTTTTCATCTTGATGATCATCATTATTTTCATCAGCATCAGTATTTGCATCGCCATTCCCTTTGGGATTGCCATTTTGATCGGCATTTGGAATTTGATTGCCATTTGCATTTGGAGTGGCATTTGCTTCGCAGTGGCTTGGCGTGTTCTGCTTCGAGTCATAGGAGCATCATCATCGGAAGATTCAGGTGCATTATCTTCAACTGGCTTGACACTCCCGATGGCCATTTGCCGAATAGCATCCGAAATCAGTGGTTCATCTATCGCATTTGGCAGGTGCTCCTTTTGGGAGCCGTTAGATTCATCAAGCCGCACATTTACCGTTTCCATAACTTTCCTGTGGTGAGAGTCATAGACACGATAAGTATGCGAGTTTGAGCCACAACCAAGAAGAAAACCTTCATGTGCCTTGGGTGCAAACTTGGAAGAATGATTCATATCAAGAATGTAACAAGGTGCACCAAAAACACGTAGATAAGAAACATTTGGTATCTTGCCAGTGATAAGCTCATATGAAGTTTACTTAAGGAACTTGTGAAGATAAACATGATTGATAACATGATATGCAGTGTTAATAGCATCGGCCCAGAAGCGAATAGGAGTTTTATACTCACTGAGCATTGTTCTCGCCATTTTGATGAGAGTTCTATTCTTTCGTTCAACAACTCCATTCTGTTGGGGAGTGTATGCAGCTGAGAACTCATGAGTAATACCATTTTTGTCGAGAAAGTCATCGATATGAGTATTTTTGAACGGAGTCCCATTCTCACTTCTGACATGCTTTATTCGCACATCATATTCATTCTGGGCCTTCTTGGCGAAGCTTTTGAAGATCTCTTGGGTGCAGGTTTTGTCTTCGAGAAAGAATACCCAAGTGTATCGAGAGAAATCATCAACAATAACCAGACCGTAATGACTACTACCGAAACTTGCATAGTTTTGAGGACCGAATAAATCCATATAAAGAATTTCCAGAGGTCTTGTTGTGGTCATAACAATCTTGGATGAATGATTCTTCTTGGCCAATTTACCAGCCTCACATGCAGCACAAAGACGATCCTTGTCAAATTTTACATCAGGAATGCCATGAAGATGATTTTTCTTCACTAGGGTCTACAAATATCTCATACCTGCATGACCAAGCCTTCTGTGCCTGCTACTTCTTGAGCTTGCATTGATTTTTCCCTTGAAGAGGAAAGGGTGATGCAGCAAAGTAGAGATAAGTATTTCCCTCAGTTAAGAACCAAGGTATCAATCCAGTAGGAAACACAAGCAAGTCTCCAATATATGCACCTGCAAAAACTAACAAACACTTGCACACAACGCGAAAAAGGGGTTGTCAATCCCTTCATGGTCACGAACAAGAGTGAGATCTAATAGAGGTAGGTATAAAAGATAAATAAAAGAGCAAACTACATTAAATATAAATAAAGTGCAGCAAGGTATTTTTTGGGTTTTTGGTTTTATAGATCTGAAAATATATGATGAAAAATAGATCCGGGGGCCATATGTTTCACTAGAGGCTTCTCTCTTGAAGAAAACATACAGTGGGTAAACAAATTACTGTTGAGCAATTGATAGAAAAGCGCATAGTTATGACGATATCTAAGGCAATGATCTTGAATATAGGCATCACATCCGTGACAAGTAGACCGAAACAATTCTGCATCTACTACTATTACTCCACACATCGACCGACTCCTGCCTGCATCTAGAGTATTAAGTTCATAAGAACAGAGCAACGCTTTAAGCAAGATGACATGATGTAGAGGGATAAACTCAAGCAATCTCTACTCCTAAGGGAGCAGTTTGCAGTCGTGATGCTACGTTTTGGTTTCGTTCATTCGTCTCCACCCTCACCTCCCACGATTCTTTCCATACTGATGCTCCCTCCCGCATTCATTTATTTCCTTCCAATTATACCAGGATTTTTTTCCACGATCGCTTATGTTCCTCAAAATTTTCCTCATGATCAAGGCCCCCGCCCTTCCTTATCTCCCCAGAAATCTCGTGCCCTCTCCCTCTCGCCATTCTCTCCTCCCTAACTCATGCTGTAGGTTTCCAGAACTCGCTGGCTAAGTGGCACCTCACAGCTGTGATCCTCATCGTCGCCATGGTGGGTGGTGCTTGCCTTCACGCCGGCCGCTATCATGTTGGGCATGAATGGAGTGGTCTGGGTGGCAGTGGGGAGCGAGCAAAGGGGTTGTGCATCTAGCGATGGCGCATCCAACGATCCTCTCCGCCATACAGCCATCCGGACTCCATTCGACTCTCCTTCTTCCAACATCTACTGCCGCCTCGCTGTTCTACCCCGCGTGCGGCGCTGCGGCTAACCCTAGCCATTGCCCCTGTCCCCGGCGTGGCAGCGTCAGCGGCCTCCCCCGCTCCCCAAGCTGGGCCTTCTCACCTCCTCCCATGCCTTCTAGATATTATAGGTTCGTCAATACCACAAGGCTAGCATGCGTACTTACAAGGGACAATAACCCGCTAGAAAATTAGTAACCGTTATGTTTAAGGGGCCATGCTTCAATCACCATATGTGATTTATAGTATGTTTCCACTAATTTTTAGTTTTAATCCAAATCTTGTACTTCTATGGGTGTCACGGTTTAGCCTATTGATCTCTGATTTTAACACAATCATTGCTACTATCAGACTTTTGTGTGGCTTGATGTAGGTGTTTGACTACTGCCGCTGTACAACAAGGTCTGTAGCAGGTACTTGCAATGGGTTAATTTTTATGGCTATACAGTTTATTTTGGTGTAGCTATTTTAGCTCTGTCTTCTTAACCCAGTGTCTAGCAGCAGCTTTTGATCTCATTTTAGCACCAACCAATGTCATAATTTATCACGTCTGCAGATTATATTTTGACTGTAGTATGAGTATAGTACATGGTTCAGAGAGGTTCGGTCAGATACTAAAGCATGCTTAGTCTCAAAGTCATAAGCTATTCCTTTTCAAAATTGCATCTCTCCAGGCCTTCATTTAGGAGATGATTTGGAAACTCAACATACAAAATTATTTAATCTAATGCAAATTACATATAAAACCTTTTTGAAGCAAGTATACGAAGAATATTTAGTGAGCTCTTTGACTTGAAGGAATATTTGTAGGATTTCAATCTTTAGTAACTTTAAAGGGCATCAGCTTGGCAAAATAGATGTTGCTAACATCAATTATCAGTGGACTTTTTGTTATCAGCCTTGCATATATGTCTGGTAAAAAAGCATACGGTTTATTCACAAAAGGTAACACACAACCCATACGTGTCCTCTGCTTATGGACCTGTACTTGTGTTTCATATATGCCAACCATACTTTTTCCAAACTCTCGTATTAGCTGTGATCACACTTTCGGTCAGACCTACATTACACCAACGACACATTTTAATTCATGAAAAGTATGAGTTGAGAACATATAGGAGCTCTGTTTGGTTGAGATATTTTCATACAAAATTTGATGTAATTCTCATGGATATCTTCTTATACAAGAGTTTATTTTGAAGATGATAATAAATTTATGCATTAGAGTTAATGCATAGTATTTGGCCATCAATCTCCAGTTCGAGGAAGATTTTGGAGCAGCACTATACAAGCAAAGCTAAGATTGGTCCAGCCACTTAATTTCTTTTCAATAAAAGAATTGATGAATGAGAGGATATTTTGAGAGATCCATCTATGCTACGGGCAATGTTGATTTGATAATTTTGCACATGTCTCGTGTATGATGCCAGCGCCTTCATCGGCCTCCATTTGTGCATGCCGATCTATGACGCCTGTGCCCGCGGTGCTGGGTCACGCTCTGCTGCAGCCGTGCATGCCGCCGCTACCAGATAGCACCCCAATCGAGGAATACACCCCAGCTAAGATTTTCCTTATCGTCTCTGTCAAGGCGCCGTCATCGCAAGAGGTTCAGGTAAGATTATCCCTGTTTTCCTTGCTATATTAAGTTTCTTTGCTAATGTCCTTCTAGCTTGGAGCATGTTCAACTGACAAATCTATGCTACTACATTTCTTAGCTAATGACCTCCTTGTGTGGATCGTGTTTGCTCCCTAGAGAATAGCAATATGAGATGCCCTTATATTTTTATCACTTGTAATATCTCGTTGACTGTTTACATGCCATCATGTATACCAAGAATACAAGAGTCATGACTTTATTTTATTTTCTGAAGTAGTGCCCAATTAGGGTTAGAAATTTATATATTAGTGGTACTCCTGTTGTCAAGCTTATGAAGAATGTATTCCCTTGAACAGTATTTCATCCATTTGGATTTAGGTGACATGTTTGGTGGCACGAGAAAATGGAAGACCCTTGGATGAAAGAGAGCATCAATTGAAAGAGTGCCTTGGTGGACATGGGACCCGTTGCGCAGTGGTAGCGAGGTGCTGGCCATTGACGGTGGGGAGACGGTGTTGCTGGCGGCAGAAGGGGTCCTTGAGGAAGTAGGTGGAATAGGCGGCAGCGGCTGGGATTCATTCTACTAGGGGGTTGGCGGGCTCGACGCCAGGCTCAACGGGACTAGCAGGCGCTGCTGGATTGTCAAGCAGGTAAAGATCATCAAGCAGTGTTCTTTGGTTAGTCCTTTATACTTCAGTCCTTTCCAATTTGATGCTTTCCCACTGTTGGATAATGGTTTCATATCGTGCGTGGTGTAGATTGGATGTATCTGTATGTTCTTGAGGAGTTTTTGGTACCGTGTGTTCTCTGTCGAATCTGTGTTTGATTTGTTCACTATTACTTCATTCTTACATGATGGTGGCTGTAAATTTGTTCTTTTTTGCCCTAAAAAGAAGTTTGCTAGATTAGTAGTCTAATTGAGCATATACTGGTGAGGGAGGGTTACTGTATTGGTTGTTTTTGATTCAGTACATTATGCTCCGGCTTGTGCTTGGATGGGGTTAAAAAATTGATGGTTCGGATGTGTAATAGAGGGGCCAATAGTGTTATTCTTTTCATTGTGTCCTTGGATGTTTAGGTTCTCATGTTGATATAGCCATGTAGGCAGCGTGCCACTGACCATCAATGGTGGGGGGGCGGCGTTGCTGGCGGCGAAAGGGGTGCTTGTGGAAATAGGTCGAATAGGTGGCAGCGGTGGGAATTCGTTCTTCTCTAGGGCTGGCAGGCTCGATGCCAGGCTCTACGGGGCCAACAGGAGCTGCGGATTTGTCAAGCAGGTAAACATCATCAACCAGTGTTCTTTGATTAGTCCTTTATACTTCAGTCCTGCCCAGTTTGATGCTTTTCCACTGCTGGATACTGGTTTCGTGTCGTGCGTGGTGTAGACTAGAAGTATTCATATGTTTGTGATGATTTTTTTGGTACCGTGTTTTCTCCGTCGAATCTGTGTTTGATGTGTTCACTATTACTTCCTGCTTGAGCGAGGGTGGCTGTAAATTTGTTCTTTTTTCCATGAAAAAAAGGTTGCTAGATTAGTAGTCTCATTGAGCAGATGTTGATGAAGGAGGTTGCTGTATAGGTTGTTTCTTATTCAGTACATTATGCTCCGCTTTGTGCTTGGACGGGGTTTGAAATTTGATGGTTCAGATGTGTAATAGAGGGAGCAAAAGTATTATTCCTTTCATTGTTTCCCTGCATGTTTAGGTTATAATGTTGTTATAGGCAAGCATCACCACTGTTTCTGTTCCCATGGGTATATTTCTTAGACACTTATGAAGTGTTTGGTGGTGATGACCGGCTGGAAGTATCGTTATGTTTTGGATCCATATGTGGTCTATGCTTTTATTGGTTCATTTGATTGCCCATTACGTATTCCTCATTGTGAAAAACAATTGGTTCTTTGTTCGCTTCTGTTTGATATATTTCTTCGTATATTCCTTAAATAATAAATCACCTATGCATGAGTGTTAGCTTTTACTTTTGTGTATGAGTACAATACGGGATAAGAAATTAGTGGATGACATTCCAGTTGAAAATCTACTAATTCATGATGTACCGGCTGATATTATCTACACTCCAATTTAAAAAATACTACATTCCCAAAGCCACAAGGTTTGACTGATTCATTCACTGGGTAAATCTACAAATAGACCTTCCACCAATAGATTTCAAAGAACTTTTGTATATGCTGGGATTTACTGGGAGAAATCATCTGGAGAAATTTTGGGCCAAATTCAAAAATTGAGAGAGCCGAAGAGATGACGCATATATAAAGAGAGGTACAACACTTGTGGGCCTTCATAGGACCTGCACCAACAACTCAACGAAGAAGAGGGTGGTAACTAACTGGGGGGAGGTGGTCCTCAGTGCAAGCAAGGACGCAGTCGGTTCTCGTGGAGCAATGGAATGTTGCAGCAACAACGTATTGGGTTCCATTTTCAGGTGGAGAAGAACTAATGAACGACATGTGTGTGATTCATTTGTTCATTCATTTAATCATGACTTATTTCACTCAACTCAGATTCATTTACTTTTGAACTTACCCACGGTTTGATGGATCGAGGAATTTAGTGACACTAATTCAATGAGGAATATCCTATATCAATAAATTTTAGAAAAACTTGAGTAGAACATGATCATGATGAACTGGTGATATTTTTGACATTCCCGTGGCAACGCACGGGCATTCTACTAGTATGATATAAACCCCATCTGTTTATCCTTAATGGCAACAATACAATACGTGCCTCGCTACCCCTTCTGTCACTGGATGAGGACACCGCAAGATTGAACCCATCACAAAGCACCTCTCCCATTGCAAGAAAAACCAATCTAGTTGGCCAAACCAAATCGATATATCAGAAAGAAATACAAAGCTATCTCAATCATGCATAAAAGAGTTCAGAGAAGACTCAAATAATATTCATAGATAATCTGATCATAAACCCACAATTCATCGGATCTCAACAAATGCACCGCAAAAGAAGATTACATCGAATAGATCTCCAAGAACATCGAGGAGAACATTGTATTGAAGATCAAAGAGGGGAGAAGAACCCATCTAGCTACTAGCTATGGACCCGTAGGTCTATGGTAAACTACTCACACATCATCGGAAGGGAAGCAAGGTTGGTGTAGAGGCCCTTCGTGATCGAAACCCCCTCCGGTGGAGTGCCGGAAAAGGCCCCAAGATGGGATCTCACGGGAACAGAAGCTTGCCGCGGCGGAAAAGTATTTTTGGTGTGCCCTCTGGCGTAGGGGGAATATTTGGGTATTTATAGAAGTGGAATTAGGGTTGGAAGGTCTACGGGGGGCCCACAAGCCCTGGGGGCGCCCCCCTGGAGCGCGCCCCTACGGCTTGTGGCCTCCCTTAGGGCTTCTGGCCTCCTCTCCAAGTCTTGTGGGTTTCTACTGGTCCAAGAAAAATCATCGTAATGTTTTATTCTATTTGGACTCCATTTGATATTCCTTTTATGTAGAAGTCAAAAACAAGGAAAAAAACAGAAACTGGCACTGGGCACTAGGTTAATAAGCTACACTGGTACATCGAGCTGCTATACAAATGGTTTTTAACCCCTTTCCGCGATGGCATTCTGAACTGTCGCCAAGTGAGTGTGTGCGATAGCGGGGTCCTTCCCACATGACCTAGAAACCATCGGGGATAGGCCCTCCGGTCACACACGCTGGGCAAAATGAGATCATGTGCGATGGGCGAGCGATCAAACACAATTATAAAGGCCCAATCGGTTCCGGTCGTAAGTACATCTCACACAGTCAGTCCCAAACAAACGTTTCCGTTTGTTATGTACATTCCATACAGTCAATCCAAGGAATACATTTCCGTTCTCATGTACATCCCACATAGTCAATCCAAGTACATTTCCGTTAGTATATACATCCCACACAGTCAATCGAGGGAAAACGTTTCCGTTCGTATATACATCCCACACAGTTTTATGTATAGCCTCGTGTGTGATAGGTGTAACGATCACACACGCTCTGCCTCGGTTAACCGTTTGCTTTTATTCAACTACATCACACATGATTTAATGAAGAAAACTGTACGGCATTGGGATATCCATCACAACCGCTTTTACTGCTAGAACCATTTGCAAAGTTCCATGACCCATTTAGCAGGTTTATTAGTTTACAATTAATAATTCCAATATTACGCAAATTCACATTTCATATCGAATAGTTGTTTGCCAATTTCATATCAGGCACATAAATATATTTTAACGTCACAGTACGATAGCTAAGTCGATGAAGGAGAACAATATTAGCCAGTTTTATCCCATATCAGCCACCGCTGATGAAGGAGAATAATATTGTTCTACCTTAAAACAACATATAGCTAGTTCACCTTCATAAGAACAATATATTCATTTCCCTAATCAAGATCATCCAGGCTCGTCTTATCCACCTCTGCGTTCAGTTTAGTAAGAACCTGTTTTGCACTAACCAACTGGGAAAGTGCCTCCTCCTTCGCCAACACCATCTTAGCAAAGTATAATTTAAAAAATCTGAGCTCATTCTCCATCTTCCTCTTTTTTCCCGCATCTTGAAATATTCTTCAGCGTTGACAACACTTTCTCTAAGCCTACCTCTCTTCTCTTCCTCATACATGCTCCAGAGCATTGCTAGGCGCATCTTCAAAGACTGTGGCCACTCTTGATCAACCCACTCCAGGTAAGAACACTTCCGTTATTCCTATAATATTTAAAACTAGATCAGTAATAATTGTAGGGGAAATGGGTTTCTAGCAGCATAGAAAATCACCAAATACATATTTTGAAAAACTGAAGAAACAGGCTAATTATGACATATCTTCTCAAAAAGATCAATGTGCAAATGAATTAATTGCTACTGGGACAACAACCAAATTCTGAAACATCAGAAGCTATAATTAACTACAACAACGCTACAAGTTCTTAGTCATGTACTATAAATAACAAATTGAACATTTTATGAGGAAGCTAAATATAACTGCAACAGCATAGCGACAGCGTTTGGATGAAATCAAACTGATAATAACAGGTGTACATGCACAAATTTAGTAATATAGAACTAATAGCACTAAGGCTGTCCACTATGTATGCCAAAACCGGTGTCAAGACAATTGTTGCTACATTTGGCACCGGCGCCCTGCACTGGCGAGCCGATGCAACAGAAAAAAATTAGGTAAACCGGACTCCGGAGCACCTAGTTGCTCCGATGCCCAATTCCTACGTGCCATAAAGATTTAGTATTTTACTGCTTGGCTGCTCAGGTGTGTGGACCAAAGTTGGCTGCACAAATGCTGAAGCGGTGCCAAATAATTTTCTAATGGCACCACTGATGAGATGGCAACAATTTTAGATACTAGGTACAAACTGTGACATTGTATTAACATCCAGAATAACATAGGATAGTGACAGTGTCTGAATCACATCTAACAAATGATTTGTAACACCGAAAGTGGGGCTAACCTTCTCTGCACATGCCAGAAACTTCCTCCCACTGTCCACAGATTCAAAGGCAACTAACTTCACGCATGGAGATTGATGGTGACAATGAGTACGTAGATCTTCAGCCACCCCGCTCCATTCTTTTCAACTGATGGTCCTAGGGACCTACAAGAGGAGGAAATGACTCATATCGACCGCTGGTGATAACCTGAGATAGAGAGGAGAGGCATACCCAGGTGGTGAAAGGGTCATCGTCGGAGGTGGAACCACTGGAGAGGTCATTGGAGAAGACCATGGCGACCCTAGCGGTAGGATGCGAGACGGCGAGAGCGAGGAAGCAAGCGATGAAGCGGCTACAGCTTCGGAAGGAAGGAAGGAGGAACTAGGGGAAATGTGACTTGTGGTCAAGGAGAAAAGGGGGTGGGGAAGGCGGGTGGGTAGATATTTCGGCGGTAGGCCAAAAATTTCGAAAATGTGGAGGAAAACTTTGCACGCGGTGCCGCCGGACACCATTCACTTTAAACGATTGTGTGCATCGCAAATGATTCTTCTGCTTTACGTGCATGGGATGAGTTTGATAATTCAAATTTTGGTGGAAATTTCCCTGGGTACTGTCCTCCTCCACGTCATTGCATAATTTAACATCGCTTGCTAATTTGGGTACACAAAAGAGCGCACAGCACACAGACCACACTTATTGAATCGAGCAATTTTAGTAATTAAACAGAGCCACTTGACCTAAACATTGCTCTAACAAAAGACCAGCATTACAAACAAAGCCTAAGTACCCATAATTTTAACAAAGCCGCCGCCGCGCCAACCTATGCATTGCCGGTGTGAGATGAGATGTCGATGACTTGTCCTGGCGACATGCTGCTGTTGGTGGACTCCGCGTCCCCCCTGCTGAAGTCGACCGCGTCCTCGTCCTCGTCCTTGGTGCCGCCCTCAAGGTTGTAGTACTCGTAGTAGTGGCGGCGCCAGAGCTTGTGTTGGTACTCCACCGCCGATTCCTTGTTGGACAGACTCTTCTCTACCTCGACCTCGGCCACACGCAACTCCTCCTCCTGGTGCTCCTCGATCTCCGCCGCCTCCTGCATCTCCAGCTCCCGCTCGGCGATCTCATCAGGAAGCAGGTGCTCCATGGCCACCGCCGCCTTTTCGTATGTGGGTTGCATGCTGGATTCTGAGGTGGCTTGGAATATCTTGGCATGTGCATCCTCGATCTTGGCGTGGATGGCCTCGACCCGGTCCAGGGCGACATCGACGACATGGACGGCAGCTCGAGCGCTCTCGGCGTTTGCAGCCGCCGTATGAAAGTGCAACTAATCCCCGGGTGGTTTTGATAATATATAACAACATATAGCTCATTGAACTAATGATCATTCAAGTTTAATATTTCAGAAAGTTCAATGAATGGCATGGCATGGACTAGAGATGTGGACCCCTCAAAATGCTAAGGACACATATTGGCAAAAGCTCAAGACTCTTCATTTACATTTTAGTGATCCAAGATCACATTGAGTCCATAGGAAAGCCAATACTATTAAAAGGGGATGAGGTGTTGCTTAATGGCTTGCTTGCTCAAATACTTAGTGATATTGCTCCAAATCCCTCAACCACTTTCTCAATCCAAATATGTCAAAATCCCAAACTCCAACTCGGCCCCGCCGATTCATACTATCCAGAGCCACCGAGTTCATATGACATAGCCACTGCCAGAAACCCTAACAGTTCGGTCACACCAATACGGATCTCGGTCTCACCGAGATGGCCTTGCCAACTCTTTGTTACCTGTTGCAATTATTTCGGTCTCACCGAAATAGCGATCGGTCTTACCGAGATGGCTTGACCAACTCTCTGTTGCTCAATTGCTTCACTTCGGTGTCACCAAGTTGATGCAATCGGCGCCACCGAGATGAGGTTTGCCCTAAGCCCTAGCACATCGGTCCCACCGAGTTGTTCCAGTCGGTCCCACCGAGATTCCTAACGTTCACATTTTGAACTAAATCGGTCTCACCGAGTTCTTCTATTCGGTCTGACCGAGTTGGGTCAAATGTGTGTAATAGCTGGATTTTGTGTGGAGGCTATATATACCCCTCCACCCCCATCTCTATTTGTGAGAGAGCCATCAGAACGTGCCTACACTTCCAGCATACATTTTTTGAGAGAGAACCACCTACTCATGTGTTGAGATTAAGATATACCAATCCTACCACAAGAATCTTGATTTCTATCCTTCCCCAAGTTGCTTTCCACTCAAATCATCTTTCCACCATATCCAAATCTATGAGAAAGAGTTGAGTGTTGGGGAGACTATCATTTGAAGCACAAGAGCAAGGAGTTCATCATCAACACACCATCTATTACCTTTTGGAGAGTGGTGTCTCCTAGATTGGTTAGGTGTCGCTTGGTAGCCTCCATCAAGTTGTGGAGTTGAACCAAGAACTTTGTAAGGGCAAGGAGATTGCCTACTTCGTGAAGATCTACCTGAGTGAGGCAAGTCCTTCCTGGGCGATGGCCATGGTGGGATAGACAAGGTTGCTTCTTCATGGACCCTTCGTGGGTGGAGCCCTTCGTGGACTAGCGCAACCATTACCCTTCGTGGGTTGAAGTCTCCATCAACGTGGATGTATGATAGCACCACCTATCGGAACTACGCCAAAAATCTCCGTGTCTTCATTGCATTTGCACTCTCCAAACCCTTCCCTTTACATTCTTATGCAATGCTTTACTTTCCTCTGCTAGCTACACTCTTAGAATTGCATGTGTAGGTTGATTGCTTGACTTGTGCTAGTTGCTAAAATCTGCCCACAACTAAAATTGGGAAAAGGTTTGATTTTTATTTGGTCAAGTAGTCTAATCACCCCCCTCTAGACCTACTTTCAATCCTACAAGTGGTATTAGAGCTTTGGTCTCCATTTGCCTTGATTTCCATAGCTTTGGTGATCATAGCCTTGATTTCACAACCTAGGAGAGTATGGCGTCTAGCGAGGGAAATTACCACCGTAGAGGTCCTTACTTTGATGGTACTAATTTTGCTAGTTGGAAGCATATCATGAAAATGCATATTCTTGGTCATAACCCCGCCGTTTGGGCTATTGTGTGAATTGGCTTGCAAGGTGATTTCTTCGAGGATGGAAAAGAACCGGATCGTGAAGCGTCCACGAAAGAAATGAAGATGTTGCAATACAATGCTCAAGCTTGCGATATTCTCTTCAATGGATTGTGCCCCGAAGAATTCAACAAAATCATCAGCCTTGAGAATGCAAAGGAAATTTGGTATACTTTGGTTGATATGCACGAAGGTACCGAGTCCGTCAAGGAATCCAAATTGGATGTGCTTCAAAGTCAACTTGACAAGTTCAAGATGAAGGATGGTGAAGGAGTCGCCGAAATGTACTCTAGGCTTGCTCTCGTCACAAATGAGATTGTCGGCTTAGGAAGCGAAGAGATGACCAAAAAATTCATCATCAAGAAGATCCTAAGAGCCTTGGATGAAAAATATGATACCGTGTGCACCTTGATCCAAATGATGCCCAATTACAAAGATCTCAAGCCCACGGAAGTCATTGGTAGAATTGTTGCTCATGAGATGTCACTCAAGGATAAGGAAGAGCTCCACAACAAGTCAAGTGGTGCTTACAAAGCTTCAAGTGATGCTCCTACAACATCAAGTGAGAAGCAAGTCTATAATGAAGAATTGAGCTTAATGGTGAAGAACTTCAACATGTTCTACAAGAATAGAAGCAAAGAGAGAAGCTCCAAGTCAAGATCCTACAATGACAAAAGATCTTCTAGTTGTGATTGTAATTGCTACATTGTGGAAGACCCGGACACTACTCCAATGAGTGTACGGCTCCATACAAGAAAAGATAAGATTCACCAAAAAGGAGAAGTAGAAGAGATGAATCACCATCAAGAGAGAGAAAGAGTAGAGATGATCGTTATGAACGAAGAACCTCTCGTAGAAGCAAGGATTCGGAAAGGAAGGACAAGTCATCAAAGAGCTACACAAGATGAAGACATCAAGCTCATGTTGGTGAATGGGTATTCGGTTTCGACTCCGACAACTGCTCCAAGAGAAGTTATCACTCTGACTCCGAATATACTCAAGATGAAGGTGTTGCCGGTCTTGCACTTGTGTCATCCAACTCCTACGACATATTTGACTCACCAAATGAAGGAATTGGAAGATGCTTCATGGCCAAAGGCCCTAAGGTATCACACCCCGAGTATGTTGATTTCAATAGTGATGAAGATGATTTGCTAGGTGATGATGATTTACTTGTTGACAACACTAGAGATGAAAACTATGATGAACTTGCTAGTAATCATGCTAATCAAGATGAAACGAATGACAATGATAAGAAGGAGATTGAGCATCTAACTAAACAACTAAACACTCTTAAGTTGGCTCATGAAACAACTCTAGAGGATCATAGAGAGCTCCTAAGGAATCATGAGAAGCTAAATTTAGAGCAAGAGCATGATTTCCTAAAAGCTATCAATGATGATCTTCAAAAGAAGAGTTCTTCTTACATTGCCAAACGTCTCCTCTTGTCTACTTATATGCCACAAGTAAAATCTAGCAATAAGAGCAAGAAAGATTCTTCTTCTAGTAGTAACAATTACAATGTTAAATCCAATATTGTTGCTTCTAGTAGTTCTCTTGATTCCACTAATGATTCTCTTAGCCAAGTTACACTTGAGTAAGAAAATAGCTTATTGAAGAGAATCATAGAGAAAGGTGTTTACAAGAGCCTTACCGAAAGTAAGCAATTTGAGGAAATTGTACGCAAGCAAGGAAGGCACCGGAAGAATCAAGGTGTTGGTTTTGAACGAAAGTTCAATGCCAATGGAGTTGAGTGGGAAGAAGATCAATACCCCAAGACGAATTTTGTTCCTCAACAAGAGAAGTATGATCCCACTTCTTTCAAGGGAACACAAGCTCAAGATGATCTTCCACCACAAGACCACAAGCTAAATGCAAGGACAAGCTTCAAGAAGAGATTGATTCATTTGAAGAAGCTCCTAAGTCCATGGTCAAGTGGGTTCCCAAGACTACGTCAAGTTCTACTTCATCAAGTACGACTACAACTTCAAGGATTCCCATCAAGTTGATGTGGATCCCAAAGAAGAAGAACTACAGTGTTCTTGAGGGTGACTCTGCCAACATACTTCACTCATATTCATTTTGGCAAGGACATGTGCAATCAACTTTCATATCTTGCACTAATTCATGGAGTCACAAACGCTCTTGTTGGTAAGACAAGGGACAAGGTGACCTAATGCTTTCATGGACATCATCATATGTTTAATTCACTCTATGTCTATGGATATCCTTGTATGTTCCTTGTGGGACTAACCCAAGTAGGTATTGAAAGTGCAACACTCCAATGGATTGCTCCAAAAGATCTACATCAACATTGAGCATCCACATCTTCACTATCTACATGAAGTCATCATCGACAAAACCCAAGGTTAGTTCATCCCTCTAAGGGGTAAATCACATCTAGGGGGAGCTTTGTTCTAAAAATTGAGCCAAAGCGACTCTAATGGTGTGAACCCAACAATGCTTTTATGTAAAAGTGGTAACCCCACTTGTGCTTAAACGATGAGTATGACCTATGATCAAATGTTCTCATTTGACTCCTAAGTCAATATACTCATATATAGATGACCTAGTCATCGCCAATTGCTTGATAGATGCTAGAGTGTATGTGCATGCTTTGTCACATGTTTCATTTGCTATCTTATTGTGTGAGCATGTTGGTTGCATAATTTTGTCCATTCAAGGACATCCATTTGTAGTTTTGATTGTTTGGTTTTTATTGGCCAAAGGATGGACAAGAATGTTTAAGTAATCCCTCTAGCTATCTATGCTTTTTCTCTTCTCAAATTCTATTCATGCTACATCACAAAATTTGAACAAGTCTTTTCGGACCCTCCGGGTGAGGAGCACTCGGAGCCACTGATCCGTCGAGGGCTGGCTTCCAAAACCTCTTAGTGAATTTCGGTCAGACCAACACATTCATATTCGGTCCCACCGAAACCACTAGGTTGATCTAGGTTTTCACCTCGGTGCCATCGATTAGAACTATTCGGTCTCACCGAGTTGCAGCAACTGCAAGCAGTTTTGCATCTCGGTGCCACCTAACCGTTCCACTCGGCGCCACAAGCAGCTAATGGGTATTTATACTCCGCGGCCCGATGTTTGGAAATTTCTTCAAACACTCGAGCCCGCGCCCCCCATTGCTGCCGCTCTTGGTCTCCGGATCGTCGGTGACTCCACCTGTGCGCCGTCATCGCAGGTCTCCGCCGCCGTCAACGGAAATCGCCTCCGCCGTTGCCGCCGTAGCGAGCCATCACCAAGTTAGGGTATGGTTCGACTCCTTTGTGCAAATTCCTTGTCCGATTCAATGCACAAAGTTAATGCATGTATTCTTGCCACGATTCAAAACTTCCTATCCACACAAAAGTTCCATTAGATTAGATTTGATGAAAAATCTTAGGGTTAGGTTTCCGCCAAACTCATTTCGGACCGACTGAAATGAAGTTTCCGGTCCCACCGATTGGCCCTGGCCATTGCACTAAGTACAACTTGGTCTGACTGAAACATACTGATTGGTGAGACCGAAAGCAATTTCTCAGTGAAACCCTAGCATCTCGGAGTCACCGAACTTCAACTCGGTTTGACCGAAACTGCATGTTTAGACTCTGTTAAGTGCTTTGGTGTCACCGAGGCTATCATATCGGTAGCTCCGAAATGCTTTCTGCAGAAAACTAAAATTAAGACTTTGACTCAATTTTTGCAAAAACAAGTTGTCTTTTGTGATGCTCATCCACTCTACCTACATCCATCTATTTATAGGGTTAGTTTACAGAGATGGCTGAGGCCAGTGATAGTCAGAACAAGTTAGAGGAAGAAGTTAACCTCAGTGAGGGATTTGGTCAAAGCAGCAGCTATGATGAGGGTAGTAGAAGCACTCCTAGCAATTTGCCAAAAGCTGCAACCAGACAGAGAAAGAAGAGGAATTCTGACAGTGAGGATAAGGACTTTGTTGTTGAGGAAGAAGTGACTTCCAAGAAGAAACTGGTCAAGAAAGAGTATTTTGGTGCTGCTGCCACCACCAAGCCAGGCATACACAAGAAAGCTCCCATGTCCAAAGCCAGAAAATCAACTGTTGCACATGAGACTATGGAGTTCGCACTTGAGCCCAGAGATGAAGATGAAGCTGCTGGTGGAAAGAAGAAAAGGAAGGAAAGGGTCAAGAAGACTATTGCCAGAGTCATTGGTAGACCTTCCATGATGAGAGATTCTGATGAGGAAGATGAGGAGGAGGAAGAGCCTGTTGCACCTCTTGCAAAGTCTCAAAAGTTGATGGCTGATGCCATTAATATTGGTGCTGCTCCTTCCAATCCCAAGACAAAACCTCCACCTGCTGCACCCAAGTCAACTGCTCCAAAGAGATCCACAAGAAATATCCCAGCTGCAGAAAAGAACAAGGCCCCGGTGCCTGAGGTCCAAGAGGATGATGAGCCACTGGTGCTCAGAAAACTGAAGCCAAAGATTCCAGACCATAATGATGATCATCCAGTGGCTAAAAACATGAAGCTAAGAAAGGATGCTGGTCTGAGACAATGGAGAAAGAAAGATCCATATGCCACAAGGAGGACTGTTGTTGACTATCGTTTCCATACCAGAGAACAGCAGGACTTCTATGAGACTGTGTTGCTGGACAAGAAGCCATTGTATGTGACATGAAATGGGTTGACTGGAAATACATTGATGACAATGAAGATTATTTTCCCCATGTTCATGAGAGCTTCTGGCTAAATGAAGTTGATGATTTTGTTGGACAGAAGCTCACCAAGTGGAATGATGAGATGATTCTGCAGTTTTACTCCACTGCCCACTTCTGTCCAGATGGGAAGATAGTGTGGATGACTGAGGGCACCAGGTACTAGTCATCAATCTCTGAATGGGCTGAGCTCATCAGTGCTCCACAAGAAGATGAAGATGATCTTGATGTGTATAGCAAACCCAGGAAGGATCACAACTCTATGGCTAACATGTATAAGCCTATTCCTAATGCAGCTCTAGATTTGGTTCAATCTACTACCTGCTTGCTGGACTGACCACCATGAACACCATCTTGAGGCATACTTTGTTGCCCAAGTCAGGAGATCACAGAATGATACGTGGCCATTCCATCAACTTGCTACGCCTGTTTGATGTTCCCCAAAAATTCAAGGTTATGAGCTTGATAGTTGAGACAATCTAGAGGACAGCAGCTGGCCACAAGAGGTCTTGTGGATATGCTCCACACATTCAGATGTTGATCAACTCCAAGGTTGGAACTAGAACATATCTACTTGACAAAGAGCACCTACCTCTTAGGCCAGATTTTGAGGACAATGAAGTTGTCATGGATGCATCACATCCTACATCTGTAGAGGCCCAGGAGAAGATTGAGAAGGCAATGGCTGCAAAAGCAGCAAAGGCAGCAAGTGCTCCAGATGCTTCAACTGTGAATCTCAAGACCAAGCAAGATCAGCTCACATATTTGCTAGAGGCTACCATGAGGATTGAGAAGAGCTTGGCCACCTTGACTCAGAATCAGGAGAGTCTAGAGAGGATTGTGGAAGATAAAATGTACAACCTTGATGTGAAGGTCACTGAGATTCAGACTATAGTTGAGAAGCTGAGAGATGATGCTGAGGACAATGGTGCTAGAACTACAACAGACAGATTCCAAATAGTGCCAAGGGCACAGAGGTCTTCTGCTGAGCCAGTTGCAGACTTGAGACCTGCTCATTCTGCTCCTGCCACCACAGCCACTGTTGCTCCTCTAGTATCTACTCCACAACCTCCATAGACATCTGCTGAAGCATTTGCAGATGGACTCCTCTCAACGCCATCTACGCACACCGGAGCTACAAGCCAGAAGACCCTTTTAGGAGCTCCCGGAAATTGTGCCTAGAGTGTCGTATAACACTATACATTTTCAAACTTTTTGGTAACTTGTTGCCAAAGGGGGAGAAAGTGTATAGATCATAGGCTTCGAGTGAGTGTGTCTTTTGCTTTTGTTGGTTTTTCATTTGCCTTGCTTATTGGTACTTTGGTTTGGTTGGCTGTTGCTACCTGTGTGTTATGCTCTTGAGATACCTTGTGAGATCATGTGTTTGATCATACTACGCTTAATGTGTGCTTGCATGATTATATCTATGAATGTTTCTGTATGATCAATCACTTTTATCCTTGGTGATGAGTGCATGTTATTTAATTCTTATCATTTTGTGCACTCCACCAGGTTGTATGTGACATGGAAGAGTGACCCATGATCCTAATCGATTACGCATTTGCATTCAAACGCAAATTTTAAATAATGCACAAATTTAGGGGGAGCTCTTGCTTATCACAAACTTCTCAAAGCGACGATGTATTTCATTCATATTATCATTTGTCGAAGCTTTGATCTATATGTTGTCATCAATTACCAAAAAGGGGGAGACTGAAAGTGCAACTAATCCCAAGGTGGTTTTGGTAATTTATAACAACATATTGCTCATTGAACTAATGATCATTCAAGTTTAGTGTTTCAGAAAGTTCAATGAATGGTATGGCATGCACTAGAGATGTGGACCCCTCAAAATGCCAAGGACACATATTGGCAAAATCTCAAGACTCTTCATTTACATTTTAGTGATCCAAGATCACATTGAGTCCATAGGAAAGCCAATACTATTAAAAGGGGATGAGGTGTTGCTTAATGGCTTGCTTGCTCAAATACTTAGTGATATTGCTCCAAATCCCTCAACCACTTTCTCAATCCAAATATGTCAAAATCCCAAACTCCAACTCGGCCCCACCGATTCATACTATCCAGAGCCACCGAGTTCATATGACATAGCCACTGCCAGAAACCCTAACAGTTCGGTCACACCGATATAGATCTCAGTCTCACCGAGATGGCCTTGCCAACTCTCTGTTGCCTGTTGCAATTATTTCGGTCTCACCGAAATAGCGATCGGTCTCACCGAGATGGCTTGATCAACTCTCTGTTGCTTAGTTGCTTCACTTCGGTCTCACCGAGTTGATGCAATCGGAGCCACCGAGATGAGGTTTCCCTAATCCCTAGCACATAGGTCCCATCGAGTTGTTCTAGCCGGTCCCACCGAGATTCCTAACGTTCACATTTTGAACTAAATCGGTCTCACCGAGTTCTTCTATTCGGTCTGACCGAGTTGGGTAAAATGTGTGTAACGGTTGGATTTTGTGTGGAGGCTATATATACCCCTCCACCCCCATCTCCATTTGTGAGAGAGCCATCAGAACGTGCCTACACTTCTAGCATACATTTTTTGAGAAAGAACCACCTACTCATGCGTTGAGATCAAGATATACCAATCCTACCACAAGAATCTTGATTTCTAGCCTTCCCCAAGTTGCTTTCCACTCTAATCATCTTTCGACCATATCCAAATCTATGACAGAGATTGAGTGTTGGGGAGACTATCATTTGAAGCACAAGAGCAAGGAGTTCATCATCAACACACCATCTATTACCTTTTGGAGAGTGGTGTCTCCTAGATTGGTTAGGTGTCGCTTGGGAGCCTCAATCAAGTTGTGGAGTTGAAACAAGAAGTTTGTAAGGGCAAGGAGAACGCCTACTTCGTGAAGATCTACCCGAGTGAGGCAAGTCCTTCATGGGCGATGGCCATGGTGGGATAGACAAGGTTGCTTCTTCGTGGACCCTTTGTGGGTGGAGCTCTCCGTGGACTCGCGCAACCGTTACCCTTCGTGGGTTGAAGCCTCCATCAACGTGGATGTACGATAGCACCACCTATCGGAACCACGCCAAAAATCTCCATGTCTTCATTGCGTTTGCACTCTCCAAACCCATCCCTTTACCTTCATATGCAATGCTTTACTTTCCGCTGCTACACTCTTAGAATTGCATGTGTAGGTTGCTTGTTTGACTTGTGCTAGTTGCTAAAATCTGCCCACAACTAAAATTGGGTAAAGGTTAGATTTTTATTTGGTCAAGTAGTCTAATCACCCCCCTCTAGACCTACTTTCGATGCTACACCGTCTCGGCTGCTGCAGCTGCCCTGTCGGCTGCCGCAGATGCCCTCTCAACGGATGCGGCTGCGCTCAATGTGGATGTGGCCGCGCTCTCGGTATAGGCGGCTGCGCTCTTGGCGCAGGCGGCGGCGCTCGGGGAGGACGCGACCACCGTACGGGCCCTCATGAAGCATTTCCATGGTGTCATCTTTGCAAGAAGGGGTTGCAAGAATGGGGATCGGGGTTCGTGGATTCGGGGGTTGCCGACACTGGAGCAGACGAAGCTGGCGAAGCTTAAGGAGGAAGACTTAAATAGACCCATGAATTTTCATCGCAAACGGTTCCTACAGAAAAACGGTTTGTGATGTTGTTGATATTTTTTATTAGCTGTGAAAGACGAATTTGGAGTAAGGTGACAATAGCTGGTGTTTTAAATGTCCGAGAAAATTTGTAGTACTAATACAACTATCATGTAAAAATTTGGAAAATTTCAGGGGTCATTTGACCTTTTAAGACATTTAATGGATTTTCTAGCCATTTAATGACCGTAATTCAAATTTGAACTACATGTACATGCAACAGCAAACCATAACGGTTTGAAAAGCCATATTTGTGTACTTGTGTGCGAGTTAATTCCATGTGCAGTAAATTGGAAGGAATTTTCAAACATATTGGTCTCACGGCTATGACACAAAGCAAGGAGTGCCATGGCATTTAAATTCCAAAAAATTAAAAAAATGATCAGAAACACATGAAACCTTGCTTGACGTAACGGCATGGCAACAAGATGGTGTGGTAAAGAAATTGGCATGTTTGACAAAAGTTTGGACACACACCCCTCACAAACCGGAGCAACTCACTAGAAGGCCTGTGGTTCTGAGACGGAACAATGCATCTTTGATGATGAGTGGGCGATAGCTTCCTCTTATGGCCTTCAAAAAATTTCTACAGTTAACGTGCACTAATACAACTGTCATGTGAAAATTTGGAAAATTCCAGGAGTCATTTGACCTTTTTAAGACATTTAAGTGATTTTCTAGCCATTTAATGACCGTAATACAAATTTGAACTACATCTACATGCAAAAGCTAACCATAACGTTTGAAAAATCATATTTGTGTACTTGTGTGCGAGTTAATTCCATGTGCAGTAAATTGGAAAGAATTTTCAAACATATTGGTCTCACGGCCTGGACACATGCATGGAGTGCCATGGCATTTAAATTCCAAAAAATTAAAAAACCATCAGAAACACATGAAACCTTGCTTGATGTAATGTCATGCCACCAAGATGATGTGGTAAAAAATTTGGCATGTTTGACGAAAGTTTGGACACACACCCCTCACAAACCGGAGCAACTCACTAGAATGCTCGTGGTTCTGAGAGGGAACAATGCATGTTTGACGACGAACGGGCGATAGCTTCCTCTTATGGCCTTCAAAAAATTTCTACAGTTAACGTGCACTAATACAACTGCCATGTGAAAATTTGGAAAATTCCAGGGGTTATTTAACCTTTTAAAGACATTTAAGTGATTTTCTAGCCATTTAATGACCGTAATTCAAATTTGAACTACATCTACATGCAACGGCTAACCATAACGGTATGAAAAATCATATTCGTGTACTTGTGTGCGAGTTAATTCCATGTGCAGTAAATTGGAACGAATTTTCAAACATATTGGTGTCACGACCTGGACACATGCATGGAGTGCCATGGCATTTAAATTCCAAAAAAATAAAAAAGGATCAAAAATAGATGAAACCTTGCTTGATGTAATGTCATGCCACCAAGATGATGTGTTAAAAAATTTGGCATGTTTGACGAAAGTTTGGACAGACACCCCTCACAAACCGGAGCAACTCACTAGAAGGCTCGTGGTTCCGAGAGGGAATAATGCATGTTTGATGACGAACGGTTGATAGCTTCCTCTTATGGCCTTCAAAATTGTTCTACATTTAACATGCACTAATACAACTGTCATGTGAAAATGTGGAAAATTCTAGCGGTCATTTGACCTTTTAATACATTTAAGTGATTTTCTAGCCATTTAATGACCATAATTCAAATTTGAACTACATCTACATGCAACGGCTAACATAACGGTTTGAAAAATCATATTTGTGTACTTGTATGTGAGTTAATTCCATGTGCAGTAAATTTGAATGAATTATCAAACATATTGGTGTCACGGCTTGGACACATGCATGGAGTGCCATGGCATTTAAATTCCAAACAATTAAAGAATGATCAGAAACACATGAAACCTTCCTAGACGTAATGTCATGCCACCAAGATGACATGGTAAACAAATTGGCATGTTTGACAAAAGTTTGGACACACACCCCTCCCAAACCAGAGCGACTCAATAGAAGGCTCGTGGTTCCAAGAGGGAACAATGCATGTTTGATGATGAATCGATGAGAGCTTCCTCTTATGGCCTTCAAATTTTTTCTATAGTTAACATGCACTAATACAACTGTCATGTCAAAATTTGGATAATTTCAGGGATCATTTGACCTTTTAAGACATTTAAGTGATGTTCTAGCCATTTAATGACCGTAATTCAAATTTGAACTACATGTCCATGCAACCGCTAACCATAACGGTTTGAAAATCCATATTTGTGTACTTGTGTGCGAGTTAATTCCATGTGCAGTAAATTGGAAGGAATTTTCAAACATATTGGTCTCACGGCTATGACACAAAGCATGGAGTGCCATGGCATTTAAATTCAAAAAATTAAAAAATGATCAGAAACACATGAAACCTTGCTTGACGAGACGGCATGGCAACAAGATGGTGTGGTAAAGAAATTGGCCTGTTTGACGAAAGTTTGGACACACACGCCTCACAAACCGGAGCAACTCACTAGAAGGCTCGTGGTTCCGAGAGGGAACAGTGCATGTTTGATGACGAATGGGCAATAGCTTCCTCTTATGGCCTCAAAAAATTTCTAGAGTTAACGTACACTAATACAACTGCCATTTGAAAATTTGGAAAATTCCAGGGGTTATTTGACCTTTTAAAGACATTTAAGTGATTTTCTAGCCATTTAATGACCGTAATTCAAATTTGAACTACATCTACATGCAACGGCTAACCATAACGGTTTGAAAAATTATATTTGTGTACTTGTGTGCGAGTTAATTCCATGTGCAGTAAATTAGAATGAATTTTCAAACATATTGGTGTCACGGCCTGGACACATGCATGGAGTGATATGGCATTTAAATTCCAAAAAAAAATAAAAAATGATCAGAAACAGATGAAACCTTGCTTGATGTAATGTCATGCCACCAAGATGATGTGGTAAAAAATTTGGCATGTTTGACAAAAGTTTGGACACACACCCCTCACAAACCGGAGCAACTCACTAGCAGGCTCGTGGTTCCGAGAGGGAACAATGTATGTTTGATGACGAACGGGCGATAGCTTCCTCTTTTGGCCTTCAAAATTGTTCTACATTTAACGTGCACTAATACAACTGTCATGTGAAAATGTGGAAAATTACAGCGGTCATTTGACCTTTTAATACAATTAAGTGATTTTCTAGCCATTTAATGATGGTAATTCAAATTTGAACTACATCTACATGCAACGGCTAACATAACGGTTTGAAAAATCATATTTGTGTACTTGTATGTGAGTTAATTCCATGTGCAGTAAATTCGAATGAATTTTCAAACATATTGGTGTCACGGCTTGGAAACATGCATGGAGTGCCATGGCATTTAAATTCCAAAAAATTAAAAAATGATCAGAAACACATGAAACCTTGCTTGATGTAATGTCATGCCACCAAGATGACGTGGTAAACAAATTGGCCTATTTGACGAAAGTTTGGACACACACCCCTCCCAAACCGGAGCTACTCAATAGAAGGCTCGTGGTTCCGAGAGGGAACAATGCATGTTTGATGATGAATCGACGATAGCTTCCTCTTATGGCCTTCAAATTTTTTCTACAGTCAACATGCACGAATACAACTGTCATGTCAAAATTTGGAAAATTTCAAGGGTCATTTAACCTTTTTAAGACATTTAAGGGATTTTGTAGCCATTTAATGACCGTAATCGAAATTTGAACTACATCTACATGCAACGGCTAACCATAACGGTTTGAAAAATCATATTTGTGTACTTGTGTGCGAGTTAATTCCATGTGCAGTAAATTGGAACAAATTTTCAAAGATATTGGTGTCACGGTTTGGACACATGCATGGAGTGCCCTGGCATTAAAATTCCAAAAAATTAAAAAATGATTAGAAACACATGAAACCTTACTTGATGTAATGTCATGCCACCAGGATGATGTGGTAAAAAAATGGCCTGTATGACGAAAATTTGGACACACACCCCTCACAAACAGGAGCAAGTCACTAGAAGGCTCGTGGTTCCGAGAGGGAACAATGCATGTTTGATGACGAACGGGCTATAGCTTCCTCTTATGGCCTTCAAAAAATTTCTACAGTTAACATGCACTAATACAACTGCCATGTGAAAATTTGGAAAATTCCAGGGGTTATTTGACCTTTTAAAGACATTTAAGTGATTTTCTAGCCATTTAATGACCGTAATTCAAATTTGAACTACATCTACATGCAACGACTAACAATAACAGTTTGAAAAATCATATTTGTTTACTTGTGTGCGAGTTAATTCCATGTGCAGTAAATTGGAACGAATTTTCAAACATATTGGTGTCAGGGCCTGGACACATGCATGGAGTGCCATGGCATTTAAATTCCAAAAAATTAAAAAAAATGATCAGAAACACATGAAACCTTGCTTGACGTAACGGCATGGCAACAAGATGGTGTGGTAAAGAAATTGGCATGTTTGACGAAAGTTTGGACACACACCCCTCACAAACCAGAGCATCTCACTGGAAGGCCCGTGGTTCTGAGACGGAACAATGCATCTTTGATGATGAGTGGGCGATAGCTTCCTCTTATGGCCTTCAAAAAATTTCTACAGTTAACATGCACTAATACAACTGTCATGTGAAAATTTGGAAAATTCCAGGAGTCATTTGACCTTTTTAAGACATTTAAGTGATTTTCTAGCCATTTAATGACCGTAATACAAATTTGAACTACATCTACATGCAACGGCTAACATAACGGTTTGAAAAATCATATTTGTGTACTTGTATGTGAGTTAATTCCATGTGCAGTAAATTTGAATGAATTTTCAAACATATTGGTGTCACGGCTTGGACACATGCATGGAGTGCCATGGCATTTAAATTCCAAAAAATTAAAAAATGATCATAAACACATGAAACCTTGCTTGACGTAATGTCATGCCACCAAGATGACGTGGTAAACAAATTGGCCTGTTTGGCGAAAGTTTGGATACACACCCCTCCAAAACCAGAGCGACTCAGTAGAAGGCTCGTGGTTCCGAGAGGGAACAATGCATGTTTGATGACGAACGGACGATAGCTTCCTCTTATGGCCTTCAAAAAGTTTCTACAGTTAACGTGCACTAATACAATTGCCATGTGAAAATTTGGAAAATTCCAGGGGTTATTTGACCTTTTAAAGACATTTAAGTGATTTTCTAGCCATTTAATTACCGTAATTCAAATTTGAACTACATCTACATGCAACGGCTAACCATAACAGTTTGAGAAATCATATTTGTGTACTTGTGTGCGAGTTAGTTCCATGTGCAGTAAATTGGAACAAATTTTCAAACATATTGGTGTCAGGCCCTGGACACATGCATGGAGTGCCATGGCATTTAAATTCCAAAAAAGTCAAAAATGATCAGAAATAGATGAAACCTTGCTTGATGTAATGTCGTGCCACCAAGATGATATGGTAAAAAATTTGGCATGTTTGACGAAAGTTTGGACACACACCCCTCACAAACTGGAGCAACTCACTAGAAGGCTCGTGGTTCCGAGAGGGAACAATGCAAGTGTGATGACGAATGGGCGATAGCTTCCTCTTATGGCCTTCAAAATTGTTCTACATTTAACGTGCACTAATACAACTGTCATGTGAAAATGTGGAAAATTCCAGTGGTCGTTTGAGCTTTTAATACATTTAATTGATTTTCTAGCCATTTAATGACCGTAATTCAAATTTGAACTACATCTACATACAACGGCTAACATAACGGTTTGAAAAATCATATTTGTGTACTTGTATGTGAGCTAATTCCATGTGCAGTAAATTCGAATGAATTTTCAAACATATTGGTGTCACGGCTTGGACACATGCAAGGAGTGCCATGGCATTTAAATTCCAAAAAATTAAAAAATGATCAGGAACACATGAAACCTTGCTTGACGTAATGTCATGCCCCCAAGATGACGTGGTAAACAAATTGGCCTGTTTGACGAAAGTTTGGACACACACCCCTCCAAAACCGGAGCGACTCAATAGAAGGCTCGTGGTTCCGAGAGGGAACAATGCATATTTGATGACGAATCGATGATAGCTTCCTCTTATGGCCTACAAAATTTTTCTACAGTTAACATGCACTAATACAACTGTCATGTCAAAATTTGGAAAATTTCAGGCGTCATTTGAGCTTTTTAAGACGTTAAAGGTATTTTCTAGCCATTTAATGACCGTAATCCAAATGTGAACTACATCTAGATGCAACGGCTAACCATAACGGTTTGAAAAATCATATTTGTGTACTTGTGTGCGAGTTAATTTCATGTGTAGTAAATTGGAACTAATTTTCAAACATATTGGTGTCACGGTTTGGACACATGCATGCAGTGCCATGGCATTTAAATTCCAAAAAATTGAAAAATGATCAGAAACACATGAAACCTTGGTTGACGTAATGTCATGCCACCAGGATGACGTGGTAAACAAATTGGCCTGTTTGACGGAAGTTTGGACACACACCCCTCCAAAACCGGAGCAACTCAATAGAAGGCTCGTGGTTCCGAGAGGGAATAATGCATGTTTGATGACGAATCGATGATAGCTTCCTCTTATGGCCTTCAAATTTTTTCTACAGTTAACATGCACTAATACAACTGTCATGTCAAAATTTGGAAAATTTCAGGGGTCATTTGACCTTTTTAAGACATTTAAGGGATTTTCTAGCCATTTAATGACCGTAATGCAAATTTGAACTACATCTACATGCAACGGCTAACCATAACGGTTTGAAAAATTATATTTGTGTACTTGTGTGCGAGTTAATTCCATGTGTAGTAAATTGGAACTAATTTTCAAACATATTGGTGTCACGGTTTGGACACATGCATGGAGTGCCATGGCATTTAAATTCCAAAAAATTGAAAAATGATCAGAAACACATGAAACCTTGGTTGACGTAATGTCATGCCACCAGGATGACGTGGTAAACAAATTGGCCTGTTTGACGAAAGTTTGGACACATACCCCTCCAAAACCGGAGCGACTCAATAGAAGGCTCGTGGTTCCGAGAGGGAACAATGCATGTTTGATGACGAATTGACGATAGCTTCCTCTTATGGCCTTCAAATTTTTTCTACAGTTAACATGCACTAATACAACTGTCATGTCAAAATTTGGAAAATTTCAGGGGTCATTTGACCTTTTTAAGACATTTAAGGGATTTTCTAGCCATTTAATGACCGTAATCCAAATTTGAACTACATCTACATGCAACGGCTAACCATAACGGTTTGAAAAATCATATTTGTGTACTAGTGTGCTAGTTAATTCCATGTGTAGTAAATTGGAACTAATTTTCAAACATATTGTTGTCACGGTTTGGACACATGCATGGAGTGCCATGGCATTTAAATTCCAAAAAATTAAAAAATGATCAGATGACGTAAATATCTGGTGTTCAAAAAAGAAAATGTAAAGATCTGGCAAGACAACCAGGCCCCACATGATTGGCACTCTATTTCGTGACTTGAGGTTTCGAAGGTGAGTGGCGCGGGTTATTAATCAGACGCGGTTCTGTATTGGATCACATCAGCTATTAAGGTCACACACGGCTTTTGCTGCGAGAATCGTGTGTAATTCAAACTAGAGTACTCGTAAATTCTTGCGACCGACGTGAGTACTGTTCCTGTCGATCTATATTTCAGCCGCCAATAAATACTACCTTGCTCACGTCATCCCGCCTGCATTCTCATCTACATCCTCCCCTCGCTCTCTCTCTCTCTCTCTCTCTCAAATCTCTGCAATGGCGCCGCCGATCTACCCACGTGCCGACGAGGAGGCGCCACCCCCCGAGGACGCTCAATTGAAGAGCAGCAATGAGGAGGACCCCTACACGCCGCCGGACGAGGTTGCGCCGGACCCCCCAACTTTGGAGTGGTTTTGGGGCCAGTACAAATCTTGGTGTGTGGAAGTCACTGCCGTCGGCTAAGAAAGCCAGGCAAGTGGTGTTCAAGAAGGAGATGGCGGAGGAGGAAGCCAGGTACCAGGCGGCTTGTGAAGCCCGTGATGCCACCTGGAAAAAGGAGGCGGTGGAGCTTTGGGGGCGGGCGCGTCGTCGTGCGGAGGAGGTGTACGAAGACGGGTACTTCGCGAGGAAGGTCAAAGCCGCTAGGCACCTCATCGCTGCTTGGAGGAGGGCTGATAAGCTCCAGCGTGCCACCGACGAGGAGCTCCGGTGGGCGCCCAATGAAATGGCAAGTTCGTTCGCGCTCGTCCGCCAGCAAGAGGCAGATCGGTACGTCAAGCGTTGCGAGGCGGAGGAGGTGGAGTACTGCCTCCACGCTGGGAAGACGCCGCGCACCACGGAGCTGCTGGCGAGGGCCTGCCGGAATACTGCCCCCAGGAGGGATTATTTGTTTTAGTAATATTCATTTTCAATTTTATGCATATATTGTACCTGTAGGTAAGTATCATCACATATATGTGATGATATTATATATATTCTGTGATGAACTAATGAAAAATTAATATATATTATGAATTCCATTTTCTAACTGTTTTCATATACTAATTTGTATGTAGCTGTTATCATCCACATATACAGAATGGAAAGCATATATACACACATTGAAACAGAACATATAAGAATGGAAAATAGAGTACACACATTGAAACAGAGCAATATTATGATTGTTGTGAATACATAGCGATCCACGTCGAAACAACTCAACAAAATAAAACGCGTCCATGAGACCATGACCAACAGCCCTTTCCTACGGTAGCTCTTGGCTTTGCCTGAACTCGTGCAGGCGTTCGTCCAAGTGGTCGACACGCTGGCGGTACATCTGGAGCGCGATCTCGAGCTCCAAGTTGGCTATTTCATCGGAGATCACCAGCTCGAGAGGATGCGATGGCCATGTTCCTCTACTGCGCCCAGGTGGGCACCTGGGCCAAGGAGGCGGTCAAGCCTAGCGACCAGCATGTTGGCATCGAGTGGGCCGCAGACAAGGCGAACAGTGCGACCTATGCGAACAGCGCGGCGAGCGTCCAGTGCAAGTATGGCACGATCGGCCTCTGGTGCAAGTATGGCACCGAAGGCCTCTGCCCATTCCTGGCGAGGAATGGGGGTACTGACGAGACGTGTACCCAGCTACGACACCCTGTCGACAGCAGGCAAGCGCCGATGGATCTGCTCTTATTGTGCGGCGTGCCATGCCTCTCGCTCTGCGGCACGCCAACGGTCTCGCTGTGCGGCGAGCCGCAGCCTATTGGTGCGGACGCGTCTAGTTTGCTCTGCGGTGCACCATCGATCATGTTGTGCGGCGAGCTGTAGCCTCTCGGCGCTGACATGCCTATCTTGATCCGCGGCGCTGGAGCGCCATGCGCCAAGGGTCTGCTCAACCCGGGCGATGATGCGCAGCACGGCATCGTCCATCGCGTTGCCGGGGAGCGCCTCAGCCTCGACGGGTCATGGCGCCTTCTCGTTTTCCTCGTCGAGGAGGTTGATGGCAGAGGCAACACTTTGGTGGGTTGGCATGCTTGGAAAAGGCGGATGTGCTACAGGCTGCGCTTGTTGCCTTGGTGCATCGCGCGCTGCCTAGGTTTATGCGCAATATCGCTTGGTGGCGGCAGGAAACCGATGAGGAAATGGCGGGAAACGATGGCCTATTCATAAAATGCCATCAATTAATGGAAACTTAGCACATAAGGAACATCGAGCTAGCACGACGCGTATGGGCACATTGCTCGCCAACGCTATGATCCATATACTTGTGTGCCCAATAGAGCACACTATTCATAGTAAAGAATACTGTTCCGTTTATCCTAGTAGAGCAGTGGCCGCAAGCGTCACAAGAAGTAGATGATCGTTTATCCTAGTTAATTGTGCATGTAATAGTTTACTTTGGTGTGTGGAAATGTCATGTGTGTACTAGCCACCTATGTAATTGGATGTTTGCCGTGTATCACACACATCTTGTTTACATGAAACATTTCTGTTCTCTTGGCTTAACACAAACAGTTTATCGGAATGAACTGTATGCCCTCCATTGCACACACCTTGATCTGGCTGCCCGTTTCTATTGATTCGCCTCATCACAAATAGTTTATCCGAGTGAACTGTATGCCGTATATCGCACACACCTTCATCTAGCTGCCCGTTTCTATTGTTCTGTCTCATCGCAAACAGTTCATTGAACTGAACCATATGCCCAGCATCGCACACGCAACTAAAATCTGAACCGTGTTTGATGTATCCGCCATCGTAAACGTTTTGCATCTTTTTGATGGTTTTTTACATCACCGTTTGCGATTAATGCATCGCACACAGTTTCGTCGGATGGTCTCTGATCGTAGTGTCGCGTTAGCAGCATCCTGCAGTAGTGTTAGTCCCAAAAATAATATAAAATAGCATATTAATGCATATAAAACATCCAAAATAGATAATATAATAGCATGGAACAATAAAAAATTATAGATACGTTGGAGACATATCAAGCATCCCCAAGCTTAATTCCTGCTCGTCCTCGAGTAGGTAAATGATAAAAACAGAATTTTTGATGTGAAATGCTACCTAACATATTTATCAATGCAATTTTCTTTATTGTGCCATGAATGTTCAGATCCATAAGATTCAAAACAAAAGTTTAATATTGACATAAAAACAATAATACCTCAAGCATACTAAATAAAGCAATCATGTCTTCTCAAAATATCATGGCCAAAGAAAGTTATCCCAACAAAATCATATAGTCTGGCTATGCTCTATCTTCATCAACAAAATATTTCATCATGCACAACCCCGATGATAAGCCAAGCAATTGTTTCATACTTTTAATGTTCTCAAGCTTTTTCAACTTTCACGCAATACATGAGCGTGAGCCATGGGTATAGCACTATAGGTGGAAAAGAATATGGTGGAGGTTGTGAGGAGAAGACAAAAAGGAGAAAGTCTCACATCAACTAGGAAAATAATGGACTATTTAGATGCCCATCAATTGATATCGATGCAAATGAGTAGGGATTGCCATGCAATGGATTCACTAGAGCTATAAGTGTATGAAAGCTCAAAAGAAAACTAAGTGGGTGTGCATCCAAATTGCTTGCTCACGAAGACCTAGGGCATTTTGAGGAAGCCCATTATTGGAATATACAAGCCAAGTTCTATAATGAAAAATTCCCACTAGTAATATATGAAAATGACAAAATAGGAGACTCTATATGAAGAACATGGTGCTACTTTGAAGCACAAGTGTGGAAAAAGAATAGTAACATTGTCCCTTCTCTCTTTTTCTCTCATTTTTTTTGTTTGGGCTCTTTGGCCTCTTTTTTCATTTTTATTATTTTTTGTCCGAAGTCTCATCCCGACTTGTGGGGGAATCATAACCTCCATCATCCTTTCCTCACAAGGGACAATGCTCTAATAATGATGATCATCACACTTTTATTTACTTACAACTCAAGAATTACAACTCGATACTAGAACAAGATATGCCTCTATATGAATGCCTCCGACAGTGTACCAGGATGTGCAATGATTTACATGATCATGCAAAGTAATATGACAATGATGGTATGTGTCATAATAAATGGAACGGTGGAATTTGCATGGCAATATATCTCCGAATGTCTATGGAAATGCCATAATAGGTAGGTATGGTGGCTGCTTTGAGGAAAAGTATATGGTGGGTTTAATGCACCGGCGAAAGTTGCGCGGTACTAGGGAGGCTAGCAATGGTGGAAGGGTGAGAGTGCGTATAATCCATGGACACATCATTAGTCATAAAGAACTCACATACTTATTGCAAAAAATTATTAGCCATCAAAGCAAAGTACTAATGCGCATGCTCCCAGGGGGATAGAATGGTAGGAAAAGACCATCGCTCGTCCCCGACCGCCACTCATAAGGAAGACAATCAAAAAATAAGTCATGCTCCGACTTCATCACATAATGGTTCATCATACGTGCATGCTTCGGGAATCACAAACTTTAACACAAGTATTTCTACCAATCCACAATTACTCACTAGCATGCCTCTAATATCACCATCTTTATATCTCAAAACAAATGCAAGGAATCAAACTTCTCATATATTCAATGCTCTTTATGAAAGTTTTTATTATATCCCTCTTGGATGCCCATCATATTAGTATTAAATTCATAACCTAAGCAAATTACCATACTGTTTTAAGACTCTCAAAATAACATAAGTGAAGCATGAGAGTTCCTCAACTTCTACAAAATAAAACCACCGTTGTGCTCTAAAAAGATAAAAGTGAAGCACTAGAGCAACTACCTAGTTCAAAAGATATAAGTGAAGCACATAGAGTATTCTAATAAATTCACGATTAATGTGTGTCCCTCTCAAAAGATGTGTACAACAAGGATGATTGTGTAAAACTAAAATGCAAAGACTCATATCATACAAGACGCTCCAAGAAAAACACATATCATGTGGTGAATAAAAATATAGCCTCAAGTAAATTTACCTATGGATTGAAGACAAAAGAGGGGATGCCATCCGGGGCATCCCCAAGCTTAGATGCTTGGTTGTCCTTGAATATTACCTTGGTGTGCCTTGGGCATCCCCAAGCTTAGGGTCTTGCCACTCCTTATTCCGTGGTCCATCAAAACTTTACCCAAAACTTGAAAACTTCACAACACAAAACTCAACAGAAAACTCATAAGGTCCATTAGTATAATAAAATAAATCACCACTTTTGGTACTGTTGTGAACTTATTACAAATTTATATTGGTGTTATATCTACTTTATTCCAACTTTTCCATGGTTCATACCCCCCCGATACTATCCATATATTTATCAAAATAAGCAAACAACACATAGAAAATGGAATCTGTCAAAAACAGAACAGTCTATAGTAATCTAGAAATTTCGTATACTTCTGTAACTCCAATTTTTTTGAAACATTAGGATAACCTAGGAAATTTGTATATCAATCTTGTGTGATGAAGTTTCCTTATCATAAATAATCTCTTCTATTTGAGGATGCTCAACATTCATATCATAGAAAGCAAAAATTTCCCTAGCTTCTCGGACTACATAATCAAATTCATGCATAAGGATAATGGTAGCAAGTTTCTTAGCCTTGGGATCTAAGATATTGGGGAGCTCATAAAACATCTTTTGTCAAGCAGGATGGATGAGTAAAAATTCTCTTTCCAATTTAGCAACAAGCATAGAAATAGCATCCACATAACAACTTGTATTATCAAGGATGGTTCCCCTTTTTATGGCCATAACTCCCATGCAATCAAAAAATTCCTGAATAACATTCATTCCAATAATATTACCATCTCCAACATGAATTTTTTTTGTTTTAAGATTGGTGGGAATTTCAGTTTCAAGAGGATCATTAGCAAAGTCATGAAAGTTTCCCTCAATATTATTACTACTTTTCAATGATAACCTCCCCAGATTCAGACATGATGGCAAAGCAAGCAATCTAGCACACAAGCAAACAAAAGGCAAATGAAAAGACGAACGAAAGAAGGGTGGATAAAAAGGCAAATATTTTTGTGTTTTTATGAAAACATTTTAGAAGTGGGGGAAAGGAAAACGAGAGGCGAATGGCAAATAATGTAAGTGCAGGAGATGAGAGTTTATGATAGGTACTTGGTTGGCTTGATGTAGAACCTCCCTGGCAACGGCGCCAGAATTTCTTCCTGCTACTTCTTGAGCTTGCGTTGATTTTTCCCTTGAAGAGGAAAGGGTGATGCAGCAAAGTAGAGATAAGTATTTCCCTCAGTTAAGAACCAAGGTATCAATCCACTCCAATATATGCACCTGCACAAACTAACAAACACTTGCACACAACACGAAAAAGGGATTGTCAATCCCTTCACGGTCACGAACAAGAGTGAGATCTAATAGAGGTAGGTATAAAAGATAAATAAAAGAGCAAACTAAATTAAATATAAATAAAGTGTAGCAAGGTATTTTTTGGGTTTTTGATTTTATAGATCTAAAAATATATGATGAAAAATAGATCCGAGGGCCATAGGTTTCACTAGAGGCTTCTCTCTTGAAGAAAACATACGGTGGGTAAACAAATTACTGTTGACCAATTGATAGAAAAGCGCATAGTTATGACGATATCTAAGGCAATGATCCTGAATATAGACATCACGTCCGTGACAAGTAGACCGAAACAATTCTGCATCTACTACTATTACTCCACACATCGACCGACTCCTGCCTGCATCTAGAGTATTAAGTTCATAAGAACAAAGCAACAGTTTAAGCAAGATGACATGATGTAGAGGGATAAACTCAAGCAATCTCTACTCCTAATGGAGCAGTCTGCAGTCATGATGGTACGTTTTGGTTTTGTTCGTTTGTCTCCACCCTCCCCTCCCACGATTCCTTCCATACTAATGCTCGCTCTCGCATTCGTTTATTTCCTTCCAATTATACCAGAATTTTTTTCCACAATCGCTTATGTTCCTCAAAATTTTCCTCACGATCAAGGCCCCTGCCCATCCTTATCTCCCCACAAATCTTGTGCCCTCTCCCTCTCGCCATTCTCTCCTCCCGAACTCTTGCTCTAGGTTTCCAGAACTCGCTAGCATAGTGGCACCTCACAGCTGTGATCCTCACCATCGCCATGGTGGGTGGTGCTCGCCTTCGCACCGGACGCTATCATGCTGGGCATGAATGGAGTGGTCTGGGTGGCATCGGGGAATAAGCGAAGGGGTTATGCATCCAGCGATGGCGCATCCGACGATCCTCTCCATCATACAGCCATCCGGACTCCGTTCGACTCACCTTCTTCCAACATCTACCGCCGCCTCGCTGTTCTGCCCCGCGTGCGGCGCTACGGCTAACCCTAGCCATCGCCCCTGTCCCCAGCGTGGCAGCGTCAGCGGCCTCCCCCGCTCCCCCAGCTGGGCCTTCTCACCTCCTCCCATGCCTTCTAGATATTATAGGTTCGCCAATACCACAAGGCTAGCATGCGTACTTACAAGGGACAGTAATCCGGCTAGAAAATTAGTAATTGTTATGTTTCAGGGGCGATGCTTCAATCACCATATGTGATTTATAGTATGTTTCCACTGATTTTTAGTTTAATCGAAATCTTGTACTTCTATGGGTGTCACAGTTTAGCCTATTGATCTCTGATTTTAACACAATCATTGCTACTATTAGACTTTTGTGTGGCTCGATGTAGGTGTTTGACTACTGCCGCTGTGCAACAAGGTCTGTAGCAGGTACTTGCAATGGGTTAATTTTTATGGCTATACAGTTTATTTTGGTGTAGCTATTTTAGCTCTGTCCTCTTAACCCAGTGTCTAGTAGCAGCTTTTGATCTCGTTTTAGCACCAACCAATGTCATAATTTATCACGTGTGCAGATTATATTTTGACTATAGTATGAGTATAGTACATGGTTCAGAGAGGTTCGGTCAGGTACTAAAGCATGCTTAGTCTCAAAGTCATAAGCTATTCCTTTTCAAAATAATCTGATCATAAATCCACAATTCATCGTATCTCAACAAACGCACCGCAAAAGAAGATTACATCGAATAGATCTCCAAGAACATCGAGGAGAACATTGTATTGAAGATCAAAGAGAGAGAAGAAGCCTCTAGCTACTAGCTATGGACCTGTAGATCTGTGGTAAACTACTCACACATCATCAGAAAGGCAGCAAGGTTGGTGTAGAGGCCCTCCTTTATCGAATCCCCCTCCAGCGGAGTGCCGAAAAAGGCACCAAGATGGGATCTCACGGGAACAGAATCTTGCAACGGCGGAAAAGTATTTTTGGTGTGCCCTCTGGTTTAGGGGGAATATTTGGGTATTTATAGAAGTGTAATTAGGGTTGGAAGGTCTACGGGGGGGGGGGGGGGGGGCGACAAGCCCTGGGGGCGCCCCGCCCCCTGGGGTGCGCCCCTATGGTTTGTGGCCTCCCCGTAGGGCTTCTGGCCACCTCTCCAAGTCTCGTGGGTTTCTTCTGGTCCAAGAAAAATCATCGTAAAGTTTTATTCTGTTTGGACTCCGTTTGATATTCATTTTCTGTAAAAGTCTGAAACAAGGAAAAAATAGAAACTGGCACTGGGCACTAGGTTAATAAGTTAGTCCCAAAAATAATATAAAATAGCATATTAAAGCATATAAAACATCCAAAATAGATAATATAATAGCATGGAATAATGAAAAATTATAGATACATTGGAGACGTATCAGTGCCACAGCCAACCTTTGGTTGCTTTTGCAAGCAAACAAGTTTGGACTGAGGGACCCTTAGAGAAATCCACAATATATAGATCACCTTTTCTAATTCCCTCGAAGATGAAGGAATTGTCAGAGGCCATAAAGACAATGCATTTGGATATGGAAAATAGAATTAGCATGCCTAGATCACATAGCTTGCCAACTTACATAAGATTGAATCCAAGGGACTGAACAAGTAAAACATCATCAATGGACTTGTCTTTGGATATGGAAATTTTACCTAGCCTAGTTACCTTTCCTTTGTTGTTGTCACCAAAATTGATATACTTCAGAGGAGAAGCAGTTAATTTGGGTCGACAAACAACGACTTGTCTCCGGTTATATGACTAGTGCATCCACTATCCATTATCCATTCTGTACACCCGGAGACATAGTCCTGCAGAAGAATTAGGCTTTCTTAACCGCCCACATCTTTGCAGGTGGCTCCGAAACAGTAGAGCGAGCAAGATATGAATCCTTTTAGTAAACATAATTGTTGCTTGTGGAAGTGCGAGCATAATTGAAAGAATAAGCATTAAAATTCTTTCCAGAAGCATGAGTGTAGTGATTGTATGAAGTACGCATGTGTTCATTCTGTCGAACGAAATGACGAGCATTTTCTGCCTGCATGGTTAGAGATGAAGTAATAGGCAATGCATCAATAGTTTTCCTAGGCACCCAAATAGCTTTCTTTGGGGGGGCCATTTCTGCTGTTGGGTCCAACATAACGAGCAATAGCCTCACCATGCTTGTTTTTGAACAGCTTATAGTTGTCCAGAGAATCATCAAGAGAGTGTTCAGGGATGGGAGAGTCATATCCTGAAAGCAAAGCTGGATCGAGCGTTTTGCTCTTAGCTGGCACCCACACTGTCGGTGTCAAAACCGGTAGACCTCGGGGTAGGGGGTCCCGAGCTGTGGATCTAGGATCGATGGTTAACAAGGGACGACGAACACAGTGTTTACCCAGGTTCGGGCCCTCTCGAAGAGGTAATACCCTACGTCCTGCTTGATTGTATAACGTGGTTTACAGAGTAGATCTACCTCGAGATCAGTATGAGCTAAACCCTAGGCTACGGGGGGATGAAGATAGCTCCCCCCCCTAATGACTACAACCCTCGATGTATATAGACACTGATAGGGTTAGGGTTACCAAAGATAGATTACAACAAGAGGGAAAGAGATCTCGTCCACCCTTGACTTGGAGGGCACACCATGGCTTCACACGTCTTCGGTCACCACACGGCTCCACCAGTCAGGCCCATGCACAATGGGCCGTTGCCCCGAGGACCAATTAGTCCATGACTCCCTCAGTAGCCCCCGAACTTGTCTCCAACGCCGAGACTTGTATCCGGTATCCATTCCGACCAGTATTTGGTTTGCGGGGCGAGTTCCTCAGCAAGTCTTCCCCCTGTGTCGGTACCAAGTGATGTTCGGAGTCTGAAACGGCTGTTTTACTTTACACCAAAGGTAGTAATAAAAATACCGCTCAAGCGCAAATAGTGCCTTTATCTGACAACTTTTTCTCCTTTAATAAAGAGTCGCTTCCGGCCATAACACCAAGCAGTTACTATTTCTCGAAGCGCGGCTCGAGGCTGACGCCATGCTTGACACGTCCCTTCAAGGTAGAGATCGTGTCCCGCTTTTCGGGGCATATGGTTAATGATTTCGATTCCCCTCCCCGCTCATAACGTTGCGGAGATATCGGGAAGTGGAGAGGCCAATGGGGTGAAAAAAGGGATCTCTGGCCTGCCCACAGTCTATAAAAAGGGGGGGGGCGCTACAGTCTGCATCCCATGCCTTCTCCTACCTTCCGCACTCGCGATCCTTCAGAGCTATAGCGCCATTTCTCCCTGCTTCCATAGCCAATCCCACTTTACCTCCTTTGACCATGGCCGGATCCGGCGCCAATGGGAAGTGGGAGGCCTCCTCCGTCACCAACGAGGATATACTGAAGCTGAAGGAGGCCGGTTACTTGCCGGCCAACGTCACCCATCGAGCCCCCGAAGAGGGCCATATCATCCCTACGCCCAAGCTAGGCGAAAGGGTAGTTTTTCTCCCCCATTTCCTTAGGGGGCTTGGATTTCCACTGCACCCCTTTGTGCGGGGGCTAATGTTTTACTATGGGCTGGATTTTCACTATCTAACCCCCAACTCCCTCCTCCACATTTCTACCTTCATCGTCGTCTGTGAAGCGTTCCTCCGGGTCCAGCCGCACTTCGGCGTATGGATGAAGGTGTTCAACGTGAAGCCCAAGGTGGTCGGCGGCGAGCACGCGGACTGCAGAGGGGCCATGATCAGCAAGCTAACACGGGTCCAGTGGCCGGACAGCCACTTCGTCGATAGCATCTGGATGTGGCAGAAGGAGTGGTTCTATATCACCGAGCCGAGGGAGGCCGCATGGGGAGCGGCCCCCGCCTTCCGGTCCGGACCCCCCACCAGATTGGCCTCCTGGACCACCAAGAGTCCGGACTGGGGATGTTGTTGCCGATGCCAAAGCGCTGCAGAAGCGCGTCGACAACGTAATAGAGACCGGCGCAAAGCTGGTCGACGTGTTCTAGATCATGCTCCACCGCGGGCTCCTCCCTTGCCAAGAGAGGGCCAAGCCCGTGTGGGAGCATGAGCCCGAGGGTCTGGCCACTGTGCGGCACCTCTTCAGCATTACTCCTGACAAGATATGGGGCCAACTATTCCATCCCCAGAAGGAGTGGCCGGCCGAGGGGAAGGACATCGGTCTTGACGCCGTGAATCCCCTAAGGGAGGTGAGTGGCATGTCTCTTCAAAGAGTATTCGGATATTCACATTACGTGAGATTCGATCTAACCTGCTTATGTGGATTCTACAGGGCTGGCTTGCCAAGGCCAAGAAGATCAGCGGCCCGGCGCCACTGCAGGAGGGGCCCCGATCAGAGCAGCTGGAGAAGATGCTGGTCATGGTGCCCTACAAGGCGCCCACTAAGAAGGGCAAGAAGCAAGAGGCACCAGAGGCCGGGGAGGGCCTCCACTGTAGGATCCGTCCAGACAACCGGTCCCGAGATGCTGCGGCCTCATCCGTACAGGATGGGGGCGAGGACAAGGACGAAGAGGAGAGTGCCTCTTCGCACTCCAAAAAGAGGCCGACGTCCGAGGACGCCGAGGAGGTCCAACCTTCCCCGGCCCCAAAGAGACGACACCGGCCTAAGCTGGTTATACCTAACAGCTCGGATGATGAGAAGTCCGAGGCGTCCGAGGAGCTCCCAAAGAAGGGATCCAGGGTCAAGCCCCCTGCCAGCAGGTAAGGTGTTTTATTTTCAGCTATCATGCTTTCAGTAGTTTGTTTTAGTTGAGGGTTAACCCCTCCGAATTGCAGTCCCCCGCATGAGCGCCCCACCGAACAAATCTCGAAAGGGACATCTCTGCCTGCCAAGCTGGCGGACAGTGGGTCTATGGCGCACTCCGCGCCTCCTTTGGTCCCCGAAGAGGCTGAGGAGGTGCGGTCCGAAAGAACTCCTCCTCCTCCGAACACGGAGGGGGAGGTAGATGCCGTAATGGCCGAGGTTAACACCTCGGTCACCGAAGACCAGGAGGGAGCGTCCCTCCTGGCCGATGAGGGAAAAGAGTCCGAGCCATCCGGACCCCCTTCGTCGACCGCTCCCGAGCCTCTGAGGCCCTCGACGGCACAGATTCCTCCAGGCGGGGAGGGGGCCGAGGAGCCAATGCCAGCGCTAAACACCTCCACACGGGCGGTGGTGGGCTGGCCGGACACGCTGGAGGAGTTGGTGAGCAACTCTATCATCGTTGAAGGGCACCGCACCCTTATGGGTGTGGTTATGCAGAGTGTTTGGGCCGTCCAATCCGGACTGAACGACGCTCTCCAAGGCCTTCTAACAGGCTTTGAGGTAAGTCAAGTAATGATCCTTCCTCATAATGCGGTTATAGTTCTTAGTTTAAGTAGGCCGCATACATAGCAGCCCCTGAGACTCTGCCAGGATCTTCGAAGAGACCTGCAGAGGATCAAATTCGGTAGGTCGGTTAACAATGTCGACATTTCTGATGCTAACGCAGGCATCTTCTATGGTCACTGCTGCTAGTGCCGCGGTGTTAGAGGAGATGGATCGGAAGCTCAAGCTTTCCGATTAAGAGCTGGACCTTGTCAACAAATGGCTTGACCAGGCGCAAGGTAAGCTAGGTAAAAAGATGTGTATTTGCTAGATAGGGACTGGCCGGACCATTGACTGATCCTTTATCTTGATGATCTTGCAGCTGCTACCGCCAAGGTCGAGGGCTTAAAGGAGGCCCTTAAGAAAGCTGAGGCCGAGGCGGCCGAGAAGAGGACAGCCGCTGAGAGGGCAGTGTTCGAGCTTGAGCAGGCCAAGCGTGCTGCTAAGCAGCATGAATCTCGGGTAACTGAGGTCCAAGGGGAGCTCCAGGATGCCGCTGAGAAGCTTGAGGCCCTTGAGAAGGGGTGGGAGGAGCAATCCTCCCGTCTGTCCAAGGCGGAGAAAGAGCTCCAGGAGGCGAGGAGTGACGCCCGAGGTGTCTGGGAGGAGCTTCGACACGCCGCACAAATTGCCAATGGTAAGAAATATTTATTGTAGAGTGTGTTCGGAGGCAACAGATTCGTCCTGCTGACGAGGGTTTGGTGCTCCGTAGGCGTCTTCACTGAACTCCCAAAGAATGCGGCGGCCGCGGCGAGGCACTATGCCACTCACGAGGAGGATTCCACGCAGCGGCTCTTTTGGTCATAGTTTTCGGGCTCCGAGCGTCCTCCCCTCCTCAGCAATCAAATGAAGCAGCTGATGGAGATGCATTGGATGTTTGAGCTGGCCTTGAAGGACCTCTGTGTCAGCCTATGGCCGGCCGAGCCCATTCCGGACACCTACTTCGACCTTGTGCAAAGGCTGCAGGAGGCGCCACTCCGGATTGACGCCGTGAAGCGGTCGGCGTGCCTTGAGGGGGCGAGGCTCGTGTTTGCAAATACCATGGTTCATTAGCCAAGGATTAATCCAATGGAGATGGTCACTGGTCCTCCGCCATAGGGGAAGGAGCATCGCCGCCCCGAGCAGTACTTCACGCAGGTGATGACCGGAGCGCGGGCGATAGAGGGCCAGTGTTCGAAAAATGTAATGCTTGAGTAGATGTAGCAAGCTTGTACCAAGTGGGATTTATGCTTTATTATGCGCCCGGCGAACTTAGTGATTAAATTTTGACTCATGTGTGGCCGTATGTTTAGTTCTGAAAGCTACCAGTCGTCGGCTTCAACCCCCAAGTGAATATCACGAAGGGTGTTTTGTTTCCGCACTGTTACCCTTAGCTAACGTATTGGTGCCCGGAGGCGGTAGTGCGGGAACGAAACCAGGCGATCAGACTATTCAGTTTTACTGCTTTCACTTAGCCTTAGGAGCATGACGGTGGGGACTAGGGACTAGCCCCCGGTGTATTTGTGATGTACTTGGGGGTCGAAGCCTGCCCTTTACGATCGCATGGTTTGTGTTAAGACGAACCCTTCATGTGACACGGCGAAATCGCCAACTATTTTTAGAGTCCAACCTCGTCATCGGATCGCAGACCCGTTCGCGCTTACTATGACGATCAGTTTTTGGCTTTTTCCTCCTGAGGTACTTGACTGGGCGAACCAGTAGTACAATTGCAGGGGTTCTTCCTTTGCCCTCTTAGATTAATAAGTGGAACATAAGGGGCAAACACAGGAGCTGGGCAACCCAACTATTGACCCAAGACATAGTTCGGAACAGATGCATATAGTGCAATATCCGAGATGCCGGACACCTAGCGGGAAGCGGTGCCAGACTTAAAGATATTGAGCTGATGTATAAATCAAACTCGTAACTGATTAATATATTTTCATGCTGCGTTGTTCGAAGAGAGAGGAGAGAATTAGAAAGGGACGGAAAATTTGCAAGATGCAGATATCTGAACACCATAAAGGGTATTTTTATTATTTCTCGTAAGCTCAGGACGTCTAACCGTACAATTCGAACTGCAAAGGCAGTACTTGCAAGAAAAAAATTATAGAGTAATGGTTGACGCAGGGCCTTGATGCGTGAGTTGAAGCCTTCACTGTGCCCTGCTGCATGTCTGCGCCTTTGCATCTGATAGGTGGGGGTTGGGACCTTCAATGAGACCTTGATTGGCGAGGACCCTGCCGATGAAGCTTTAAACTTGGGGGTATCCGGAATTGGTCCCTGGGTCGTCCGAAGACGAGGTAATTCCGAAGTTCGGTTTAACCGAACATGTACTTCGGATTAATGTATGCCTCACGGCTGCCCATGGTATTTTGAGTGCGAAGTTGTGCTGACGAGGCACATGGAGCGTGAAGAATGTGGGCGTGCCGTGGGGCGCGTATCCCTATTTGCGGCGAACGCATGCGGGTTCCCATGATGGGCAATAGGTTCGAGCCCGTTTACTATTGTCGCTAGCCCTTACAGTGGGTCGGCATCCGGGCCTATATGGGTCGGTGTGGTCTTTGGCCGCTAGAGCTGCAGTGTGCTCTTCGATTCAAAGTGATGTTCTGTGTTGCCGTTGATAGTTATGACGCCCGAAGGACCAGGCATTTTCAACTTGAGGTACGCGTAGTGCGGAACGGCATTGAATTTAGCGAACGCTGTTCGGCCGAGGAGTGTGTGATAGCCACTACAAAAAGGTGCAATATCGAAGATCAAGTCCTCGCTTAGGAAATTATCCGGAGATCCGAACACCACTTCGAGTGTCACGGTGCCCGTGCAGCGGGCCTCCACTCCCAGAATGACTCCCTTGAAGGTGGTGTTACTGGGTTTAATCCTTGATGGATCGATCCCCATTTTCTTCACTGTATCGTCGTATATCAAATTGAGGTTGCTTCCTCCATCCATTAGGACTCTAGTGAGGTGGAATCCGTCGATGATGGGGTCCAGCACTAGGGCTGCAGACCCTCCATGGCGTATACTGGTGGGATGATCCCTGCGATCGAACGTGATCGGGCAGGCTAACCATGGATTGAACTTCGGCGCTACTTGCTCGATGGAGTATACATCCCGTAGCGCTCGCTTCCTCTCCTTCTTTGGTATGTGGGTTGCGAGATCATGTTTACCGTCTTGACCTCAGAAGGGAAGGGTTTCTAACCTCCACTATTCGGCCTGCGGGGCTCGTCATCATCCTCGCTTCTTGGGCTTTTGCCCGAGTCTTCGGCTGTGAGTTTGCCGGCCTGTTTGCTCACCCAAAAATTTCGGCTGGAGTGGTTGGCGAGCTTCTCTGATGTGCCGTGGATCTGGCAAGGCCTGTCCAGAATTGTGTCCAGCCTAGACAGGCCATCACTGTTGCCTTTAGGGGCTTTCTTTTGGGTTCCGGACTTCTGGTTTTGGAATCCGGCATTTACTGCCGTATCCTCACCCTCGCCGTCATTGTGGCGATGTTTATTATTGCTGCGTCGGGGCTTTCCATTTCCGTCCCGAACCTCGGGGGTACCGGGTGTGTCTGGGTTGGTGTTCTTGCGAGCAAGCCAACTGTCTTCGCCCGTGCAAAAGCAGGTCATGAGGGAAGTACGGGCTGCCATAGTTCTTGGTTTTTCCTGGCCGAGCTGCCGTACAAGCCATTCATCCTTGACACTATGCTTAAAGGCAGCCAAGGCTTCGGCATCTGGACAGTCAACGATCTGATTTTTCTTAGTCAGGAATCGGTTCCAAAATTGTCGGGCAGATTCTCCGGGTTGTTGCGTGATGCGACTTAAGTCATCAGCATCCGGAGGCCGGACATAGGTGCCCAAGAAGTTTGCTCGAAAAGCGTCCTCAAGCTCTTCCCAGCAACCTATAGAATCTTCGGGAAGGCTATTCAGCTAGTGTCGAGCTGGGCCTTTAAGCTTGAGCGGTAAATATTTAATGGCGTGGAGGTCGTCTCCTCGTGCCATGTGGATGTGGAGGAGGAAATCCTCTATCCATACGGCTGGATCTGTGGTTCCGTCATATGATTCGATGCTCACAGGCTTGAAACCTTCTGGGAATTGGTGCTGCATTACCCTCTCTGTGAAGCACAGGGGGTGTGCGGCGCCCCGAACTCGGGCTACGTCGCGACGGAGGTCTTCAGCCCTCCGACACTGCTGCTGCTCCCGGACTCTATCATTTCGGTTTAACCGATCATAGTATCCTTCCTGGTATGCGGGCAGATCCTCTCTGGGTCCGTACATGGACCTGGTACAGCCTCCATGAGCATCTAGGTCATGTCGGAGGCCGTATTCGTAAGTGGGCCGCACCTGATCCTTGCCGTGACGGCGGGGTGGGGTGGTTGGATGTTCGGCCTCGTCAGCTTCCCTGTCCCGCCCTCTAGGGGGTCGGTCTGGCTGTTCGGCGTTTGTATACGTCGGGCGTATTGGCTCTATAGCCTCGTTGTCGAACTGGGGCAATAGCCTTCGTTTAGGATAACTCCTGGTTGGCTGATCGCGGCCGTACCCCTCTTCGGCAGCTAGGACTTTAGTCCATCGGTCGTTGAGGGTGTCCTGTTCAGCCTTGATTTTGTGTTTTTACTTTTTTTAGGCTGCGGGCGGTGGCTAAAAGCCTCCGCTTGAACCGTTTTTGCTCCAGAGGGTCTTCGAGGACGATAAAATCGTCCTCCCCGAGACTGGCCTCCTCTTCAAAGAGTGGGAGGTAGTTGCTATCCTTAGAGTCTTCGTGGCTTTCCGGATTGAGCGGGTCCTCCTGCCCCGCGGGGTCATCCTGATGATGCTCGTTGGCGGCGTCTCCGGTGAGGTCATCCGTATTATTTACGCTGCCATTCTCCGCCGAGTCTATGTTGCTTGCATGGCTTCGACGTGGTTTTGATCGACGGTGCTATTTTCGGCATTTGGGAGGCTCATCTCTGGGCTTGCCTCGGTCCTGCTCAGGAGTGCCGTTGCCGTCCTTTGGGGTGTCCACCATGTAAATGCCGTAGGTGGATGTGGCCGACCAGCGGCCCATGACGGGGGGACCGACCTCAGCATTAGTCGTGGTTACGTCCTCCTCGTCCATGTATTCGGCATTCTCCAAATTATAGTCTAACATATCGGTTAAATCATCGATAGTTGCTACCAAATGGGTGGTGGATGGGGCACAAAATTCCCTGTCGAATGCCTTGAAGGGTCGGTGATTGAAGGCGAAGGGCAGGTTCTCCTGGATAGTCATTTTCTGAATTCGGTCTAGCACCTCGTTCAAAATATCAAGGGTTGCTAGACTTGAGGGCTCTAGGCCGGACTTTGTGGTGACAAAGCGGAGGTCGGTCTGTGACTCAACCGATACTTGGTCCCGGATGGACCTATCTTCAGGATTCGGGACCAAAACCTTGAGGGGCACCGGGTTGTCCTCGGAAACTGAGGGTGTGCTTTGACCCTCCTGTGCACCTTCCACGCCAATGTTTGAGGTCGGGTCGTTTTGGGCCGGGGGGTGACCCCTGGCCGCTATTCCCCGACTCAGGGTGCGGGCTCGAGGCAAGCAAGGTGTTGTGGGGGAGGAGCTCGGCCGAGATCGAATCTTGGCTTCTGACCTCTGGTTCTGCCTCGAGGGCCGGGGATAAATCCTCCACCGATGTGAGTTCGGTTGATGGTGGGGTAAGGTCCCCTCTCTCAGGGAGTCCTTCCTGGCTCAAAGCCGTTTGGTGGACTGGGGCCGATTGACAGATCGGATCGGAGGTGTACATCGGAGCAAGCGCGGCAAGGCCTGCGGGGGTGGTGAATCCGGTGAAAACCAAATCCCCCCGCGTGTCAGTAACATACTCAAGATTGCTGAATCGAATCCAGTGTTCGGGAGCGAAGTTGTCGACCTGGTCAAGACGGCCGGTCGAATCAGCGTGTAGTACGATGCTGCCAAAAGCGAAGAGTTGTCCAGGGACGAAGAGATCCATGGAACTGATGTCCCCTCCAAGGACTAAGCGAGCCATCAATCCTTCCGGTGATCCAACAGCGGATCTCTCAATGAAAGCACCAATTTCGGTGTCAAAACCGGCAGACCTTGGGGTAGGGGGTCCCGACCTGTGGATCTAGGATCGATGGGTAACAAGGGACGACGAACACAGTGTTTACCCAGGTTCGGGCCCTCTCGAAGAGGTAATACCCTATGTCCTGCTTGATTGTATTGATTGTATAACGTGGTTTACAGAGTAGATCTACCTCAAGATCAGTATGAACTAAACCCTAGGCTACGAGGGGATGAAGATAGCTCCCCCCTAATGACTACAACCCTCGGTTTATATAGACACCGATAGGGTTAGGGTTACCGAAGATAGATTACAACAAGAGGGAAAGAGATCTTGTCCACCCTTGACTTGGAGGGCACACCACGGCTTCACAGGTCTCGGGTCACCACATGGCTCCACCAGTCCGGCCCATGCACAATGGGACATCGCCCCGAGGACCCCTTAGTCCCTGACTCCCTCACACATAGTGCGAGGATATTGATTAGGTTCCCGGTAGGAACCATCCTCATTCAGTTTCCTTTCAAAATCGATGCCTTCTTTTAGGGGATTTTTGTGAAGAATGGATTTCTTCAGAACATCACAAAGGGTTTGATGCCCTTTGAGAGATTTGAACATTCCTGTCTAAACAAGATCCTTTAACCTAGCATTTTCATCAGAAACAGAACCATTTTCTTCGAAAGAGGGATTAGCATTCACAGATGATTCAGCATTGGTTCATTCAAGGCATTTTAAACAGGGTGGCTCAAATACTTCAGGTTTCTCTTTAAGTTGTTGGGTGAGAAGAGAATTTTCCCTGATCAAATCCTCATGAGCCTCTCTCAGCGCCTCGAGTTCCTGTTTACTTTTCAGGTAATCATAGGTCAATCTTTTGTGGTCAGCTGAGAGAAAATCATGACGAGTTGATAGCTCATCCATTCGTGACTTGAGAGTGGAATACTCTTCGGTTAACGACTGATTTTTCTCCATCTCCTCAACCAACAACCCTTCAGATTTCCTGAGGGTTTTCTCAATTTTCTCAAGAGAGTTTTGTTGAATATTTGCAATTTTTATCAGTTTGGCATGGTCATCCTCATCAAAAGAATATTGATCACTGGAGTGTATCTTGTGATGTTTGGAGGATACCTTTTCCTTCGAGGCTTTGGCCATGAAGCAGTAGGCAGGAGATTCATGGTCGCTTGATAGATTCCCAAAGTTGTTTGTTGCAAGGGAAGAGGCACATGCTATGCCAGCCATGCCGGAGTCAGAATCCTCATCGGATTCTTCAGCTTCTTCGGAGTCTGACGATTATTCTTCATCAGAATCCATTTCCGTGCCGATGTAAGCCTTGGCCTTGCGGGAGTTATTCTTGCGGTTGGAGGAGGACTTGGAAGGGTTCCTTGATGAAGATCTTGATGAAGATTTTGAAGTGGAGTTGTCCTTCTTCTTGAAGAATTTCTTCGTTTTCTTCTCATCATCGGAGTCGTAGTTCTTGCTCTTGCTTTTGCCTCGATAGTTGCCTAAATCATATCTTCCACTAGCACGGATTTTAGCTTCCCAGAGAGGGCAGTCCGAAATGAAGTGTCCAAGCTTTTTGCACTAGAAGTAGGTGTATTCTCCCGTAGGTTTTGATGAAGATTTTGAACCGCCAGAGTTGCTCGAACCTTTCTTCTGGAACTGGCTCTTCCTGTGAAGGCGCTGGAATCTGTTCGTGATTAAGGCGAGATCTTTGCTGAGCCTTTATGGGTCATCTGAATCTTCTTCAGCATTTCCATCAGAGGAAGAATCATCCACAGCCTTGAGAGCATGATTTTTGCGTTGACTTGAGCCATACAGTTCTCTTTTCTCTTCTTCTTGTTCCTCGTGGGTGTTCAGTCTTTCCATGATATCAGCAGAGTCGAGGGTTTTGAAATCAGCTCATTCATGAATCATTAGAACAAGTGTGTCGAATGAACTGTCAAGAGATCGGAGCAGTTTCTTCACAACTTCATGGTCAGTGATGTCTTTGGCACCGAGACCTTGAAGCTCATTTGCTATGTCACTCACACGATCGAAAGTTTGCTGACAGCTTTCATTTCCAATGTGCTTGAATCGAATGAATTTAGCTCGAAGAGTATCAATTCGAGCTTCTTTCTGGGTTGAAACACCTTCATTTATCTTCTCGAGGACATCCCACAAATCCTTCGCAGATTCACACTGACGATAGCGAAGAAATTGTGCACGAGAGAGATGACCACCAATTTCATCTTTGGCTTGAGCATCCATCTGAATGAGTTTCTTCTCCTCGTCAGTGGGGGCTTGAGGTATTGTGACCGTGAACCCGAACTGCACCACATTCCACATATCATCATCTATTGCTCGGAGACGGATCTTCATCTTCTCCTTCCAGAAGGGGTAGTCCGTCCCATCGAATATGGGAATCTTGAGATGCAACTTGTAGCTCACTTAAGACATACTTAAACTCCAAGGTTGTTAGACCAAAATGAGCAGAGTCAAGGAGTACCTCGCTCTGATACCAATTGTAGGAATGAAGTATGTCTACCAGAGGGGGTGAATGGGAGTTTTAAATTTTCTTCAGAAAACTCAAAACTCTCGGAACCCAGCAGCGGAGCGAATGAAAAACAAACTACAGCGAGCTAAAACTAAGTACTGAGTGGAAACTGAAGCATGCATCAAAACAAATTACATGAAGGAAAACAGATCAAATGTAAACATGGGTAGCAGAGGTAACCAGTGGTGCTCGATGGCGACAGGGTATTTGTTCGACCAGTTCGTCCTTCTGCACAAGGACTACGTCTGGTTGGAGGGGCTGTGACTTAACACGGAAGATAAACTCTCTTCACCCTATTCTCCTCGACAATTGGTTCGTCAACCAATGCCGATCACTCATGGTAGATACTTGAAGGCGATCTCCAAACCTTTACAGACTTCTTCTTCAAGAACCACAATCACTCTTGGTCTTTGAAGAAATTGACACCTAACCGTCTAGAGAGTTTGCAGCTCTCAAGAGTAATAGGCGGAGCGTACTAGACTTAGATTCGAGTGATGTTGAACCACCATCTAATTCTTCGGCTCTAGGGGTTTTTCTCTCAATGGATTTTAAACTCAAATCGCTCAGAGAGGGGGTTGCTCAACGATCTTCTCAGAATCAAATGGAGCAGCCACCAGACAAAGCCAGCGTGGGGTGGCTATTTATAGCCGCAACCTTCCCGGATGGGAAATGACCATTTTGGACACGCGGTCCAGCCAATGGCCAACCGACACGTTTGCAACGGTCGGATTTGGGAGCAACGGTAACATTACTTGAGGAACAAGTAATGCTAACTCCTCGGTCAGAGTCAAATCTCTTGCAGCGAAGAAGATCTCAGTCTCTTGCTGGCAAGTATTTGCTCAGAACACAAAGAGATTTCTCTCACAACTTTCATAGGATTTGAGCTTAGCATCAGAGAATCAAAGTTTCGAATGCTACACCCTCTTAATAGTACGGTGGTCCTATGACTCAATAAAGAGAAGAAGAACTATGAAATAAATGCTACGTCTTCACTTCGTCTTCAATCTCCTCGGACGCAGTCATTTTCCTCGGACAGGCACCAAACTAATTGCTTCACTTCAGTAATTTTTTAGGGGTCACTCTTGTTATCATAGTCTTCGGTGATAACCTTCACTGTAGTGCAGGGAGATTACCTTCATCATTTAACTCAAACTCCTCGTGATCTCAGGGACCTGTTACTCTGTGTGCACTAGCAAACACATAAGTCCCATACTGTTTATGTCAACAAACTCCAAAAACATAAGGGCCTATCATTGCACCAACAGGACTACACAGTAACTATGGATGATACTCATCCTACTTCAGCTACAGCTCAAGCAAAGGCAGAAGTTGCAAGGAATGCTGGTCCAAGATCATCTATTGTTCCCGTTCTGAAGACTAAGGCAGATCAGATACTATATCTTCTCCATGCTTCTCAGAGGAGCAGAGTCTGGCTAACCTCCTGAAGAACAAAGAGAGTTTTGGGAGGAAAATAGAAACTAAGTTTCATGACTTGGATGTCAAGGTCACAAGGTGATAGCCATAGTCAACAGTCTGAAGAAGGAGGTGGATGAAGCGAAGCTACACTCAGCAGTGATGATGAGGATCCGGGCATGATAAGCCACAAGTATAGGGGACTACGACAGTCTTTGAGGATAGTATTTCACCCAAATTTATTGATTCCACACAAGGGGAGTTGATACGTCTCCAACGTATCTATAATTTTTATTGTTCCGTGCTATTATAATATCAATCTTGGATGTTTTATATGCATTTATGTGCTATTTTATATCATTTTTTGGGACTAACCTACTACCTAGTGCCCAGTGCGAGTTGTCGTTTTCTTGCTTGTTTTTGGCTTTTCAGAAAATGAATATCAAACAGGGTCCGAACACGATGAAACTTTACTGTGATCTTTTATGGACCAGAAGGGACCCACGTAGGTTCGAGAGAAGACCAGAAGAGTCACGAGGGAGCGACAAGCTCGTAGGGCGTGCCCTTGGGGGGTGCGCCAGCTGAGCTTGTGGGACCCTCATGGAACCTCTTGACCTAATTCCATCTCTAGAAATTCCCAAATATTCCCAATATACCAGGGAGCCACCCAAAACACTATTTCCCCCGCTGCAAGCTTCTGTTCTTTCATGATCCCATCTGGAGGCCTTTTTCGGTACTCTGCCAGAGGGGTAATCGATCATGGAGGGCTTCTACATCATCCTTGCTCCCCTACAGATGATGCGTGAGTAGTTCACCACAGACCTACGTGTCCATAGATAGTAGCTAGATGACTTCTTCTCTCTCTTTGATCTTCAATACAATGTTCTCCTCGATGTTCTTGGAGTTCTATTCGATGTAATCTTCTTTTGCAGTGTGTTTGCTGGGATCCGATGAATTGTGGGTTTATGATCAGATTATCTCTGAATATTAATTGAGTCTTTTCAGAAATTTATTATGCATGATTGTTATAGTTTTGTATTTCTCTCCAATCTATCCGTTTAGTTTGGCCAACTAGATTGATTTATCTTCAGTGGGAGAGGTGCTTTGTGATGGGTTCAATCTTGCGGTGCTCTATCCCAGTGACAAAGTAGGGGAGAAGACACGTATTTGTATCGTTGCCATTAAGGGTAAAACGACGGGGTTTCTTCATATTGATTGGGTTTACTTTGTCTACATCATGTCATCTTGCTTAAGGCGTTGCTCTAGTTTACTTTATCTACATCATGTCATCTTGCTTAAGGCGTTACTCTGTTTTTATCAACTTAATACCCTAGATGCATGCTGGATAGCGGTCGATGGGTAGAGTTATAGTAGTAGATGCAGGCAGGAGTCGGTCTACTTGTCTCAGATGTGATGCCTATATACATGATCATTGCCCTGAATATCGTCATAACTATACGCTTTTCTATCAATTGCCTAAAGTAATTTGTTCGTCCATCGTATGCTTTGTGTTTGAGAGAGAAGCCTCTAGTGAAAACTATGCCCCCCCCCCGTGTCTACCTTTATCATATATATAAACCAAAATATCCTTGCTACAATTTTATTTCTTTTTATTTTGTTTTGCAACTTATCTATCTACCTATACAAGATTTGTTCCTTGCAAGCGACGAGTTCAAGGGGATGGACAACCCTCTTGCCCACATTGGGTGCAAGTATTTGCTTTTGTGTGTGCAGGTGTTGTTCATGAGGCTTTGCGTGATTCTCCTAATGGATTGATACCTTGGTTCTCACTGAGTGAAACACTTATCTCTACTGTGCTGCATCTCCTCTCCTCTTCAGGGGAAATCTCAACGTAGGTCACAAGTAGCAATAGTCATACGTGCTCATAATAGAAACTTGCATGACATCTTTTGTCCTACCCTCCGGTGTCAGCGGGGTCCATAAGGAAATCTAAGGGTTATTAAGGCCTCCTTTTAATAGAGACCGAAACAAAGCATTAGCACTTAAAGAATACATGAACTCCTCATACTACGGTCATCACCGGAGTGAATCCCAAGTGTTGTCACTTTGGGGTCTATGGATCATAACACGTAATAGGTGCGTACAAATTGCAAGATTGGATCCAAAACACACTTATATTCATGAAAACATAATAGGTTCGGATCTGAAATCATGGCACTTGGGCCATAGTGACAAGCATTACGTATAGCAAAGTCATGGCAACATCAATCTCATAACATAGTGGATACTAGGGATCAAGCCCTAACAAATTGACTCGATTACATGACAAATCTCATCCAACTCCATCACCGTCCAGCAAGCCTACGAACGAATTACTCACTCCCGATGGTGATCATCATGAAGTTGTTGATGAAGAAGGGTTGGTGATGATGATGGCAACAAATCCCCCTCTCCGGACCCCCAATGGACTCCAAATCAGCCCTCCCAATGAAGAACAGGAGGTGGCAGCGGCTCTGTATCGTATAACGCGATGAAATTTCTTCTCTTATTTTTTCTCAGCGAAACAAATTTATAGAGTTGAGATTAGGTCACACGGCCGCCTGTGGGCCCAACAAGGTAATTGGGCGCGCCATGGGGGGTGGGCGCGCCTATTGCCTTGTGAGCAATAAGTGGCCCCCCTCCGGTGGATCTTAGTTCCAGTATTTTTTTATGTTTTCCACAAAAAATCTCCAAAAAGTTTTGTCCAATTCTGAGAACTTTTATTTCTGCACAAAAAACAACATGGTAGTTGTGCTGAAAAAGCGTCGTGCTTGTTAGTTTCATTCAAATCATGCAAATAGAGTCCAAAACTATAGCAAAAGTGTTTGGAAAAGTAGATACGATGAAGATGTATCAGGGCACAATTCTTCCAACGAATACTCAGTTTTAGACTATGCCTAGTTCTGCAACAGTGCCAGTCATCGACACCAGAGCCACAGTTTCTGCTCCACCCGCTGCTCTATCAGTTCCTCCTGCTGTCTCTACACCACCAGTCCATCAAACATCATCTGAAGCATTTGCAGACACGCTTATCTCTACTCCAACAACTTCAACGCACATCAGAGCTGCAAGTCAGAAGACTTCTTCACAAGGAGCTACAGTAGATCAAGCCCAGAGTGACACTTAGCTCTAGACTCATTCGAGCTTTTTGGTACTTGTCGCCAAAGGGTGAGAATTAGTATAGATCATAGGGCTTCGAGAGAGAGTGCCTTGCTTTTATTCGTTTGATTTTGGTTGAGTTTATGCTACTTTGTGCTTCTTGTGATTGATGCCTGTATAAGACTACGTTACTTTTGTGCTTGATCATACCATACTTTAATGCTATGCATGCTTATCAATCTACCTAAATGCTTCTTGTATGATCATTCACTTGTATGCATTGTGATGAGTGCTTGTTGTATTTCATTCATATCATTTTGAGCGCTCCACCAGGATGTATGTGACATGGAAGAGTGACCCATTCCTAATCGATTGTGCATTTGTGTTCAAGTATAGATTTCAAATAATGCACAAATTTAGGGGGAGCTCTTGCTTATCACATACTTCTCAAAGCGACGATATTATTCATTGATTTTATCCATTGTCAAAGCTTTGATCTATATGTTGTCATCAATTACCAAAAAGGGCGAGATTGAAAGTGCAACTAATCCCCGGGTGGTTTTGGTAATTAATAACAACATATACTTCATTGAACTAATGCTTATTCAAAGACAGATTTCAGTAAAGTTCAATGTTGGCATGGCAAGGACATGTGGATGTGGACCCCTCAAAATGCCAAGGAAGCATATTGGCACAAAGCTCCAAGACTCTATTTTTGGTTAGGTGATCCAAGAGCACAATGAGTCCATAGGAAACCCAATACTATTAAAATGGGACGAGGTTTTGATCATGACTCAGTTGCTCAAGTGCTTGAAAATATTGCTCGAAAACCCTCAGCCACTTTCCCACATTCCAATCTGTCCAAACCCTAACTTCCAGACTTGGTCCCACCGTAACATTGATAACCCATAAGTATAGGTGATCAATTGTAGCTTTTTCGATAAATAAGAGTGTCGAACCCAACAAGGAGCTAGAGGTAGAATTTATATTCCCTTCAAGTTCTATCGACCGCCGATACAACTCTACGCACACTTAACATTTGCTTTACCTAGAACAAGTATGAAACTATTTTGTAGGTGTGATGCTAGAACTACTTTGCAATAATAAAACTAGGAGTACTTTGCGAGATAATAATAGTTAGTTGTTTCGTAGAAAGATTTTTATAACACAAGAGAAGGATTTGTCCATAGGCAATCGATAACTAGACCGGTAATCATTATTGCAATTTTATATGAGGAAGAGGCATGAGCTAACATACTTTCTGTACTTCGATCATATGCACTTATGATTGGAAATCTAGCAAGCATCCGCAAGTACCAAAGATCATTAAGGTAAAACCCAACCATAGCATTAAGTATCAAGTCCTCTTTACTCCCATACGCAACAACCCCCTTACTCGGGTATAAGCTTCTGTCACTGTCGCCACCCACCATAAGCGAGTCAAGAACATATTGCAACACCCTACAGCAGGAATCCCACACGCTTGCACGACCCGCATGGCACCATAGGACAGCACCAAAATAAAACATACAACTCAAACCAATCACGATCATCAATCAACCCATAGGACAAAACGAATCTACTCAAACATCACAGGATAGCAACACATCACTGGATAATAATATGTGGCATGAAGCACCATGTTTAAGTAGAGATTACAGTGGGGATAAGAGGTGTTACACCGCTGCATAGAGGGGGAGAGAGTTGGTGATGACGGTGGCGAAGTTGTTGGTGTAGATCGTCATCACGATGATTGCCCCGGCAGCATTCCGGCGCCACCGTGAGATAGGGGGAGAGAGCTCCCCTCCTTCTTCTTATTCCTTGGCCTTCCCACTAGATGGGACAAGAGTTCCCCCTCTGGTCCATGGCCGCCATGGAGGCGGAGGGGCGGGAGCCCCTCCGAGATCGGATCTCTCTCTGTTCTCTTTTGTTTCGCGTTCCCGTTTTCTGGCCTTTCACCGTTTCTTAAATATCCAGAGATCCGTAACTCCGATTGGGCTGAAATTTTGACATGATTTTTTTTCCGGATATTACCTTTCTTGCGGCCGAAGAAGGGAACCAACTGACTTACGAGGCACCCACTACATACCACGGCACGCCCTACCCCCTGGGCGCACCCTCATGCCTAGTGGGCCCCTCGAGCACCGTCTTGCGTTGATTCTTCCAAAAATTCACATATATTACAAAATAAATCTCCATAAATTTTATCGCGTTTGGACTTCTTTTGATATGGATATTCTGCGAAACAAAAAACATGCAACAAATAGGAACTGGCACTGGGCACTGGATCAATATGTTAGTCCCAAAAATAATACAAAACGTTGCCAAAAGTATATAAAAGTTGTAGAATGATACGTCTCCAACGTATCTATAATTTATGAAGTATTCATGCCATGTTTACAACAATTTTATATGATTTGATTAGAACTAACCCAGACTGACAATGTTTTCAGCAGAACTACCGTGTCGTCGTTTTTTGTGCAGAAATAAAAGTTCTCGGAATGGGCTAAAAATTTACGGTGAGTTTTTATCGACCAAAAGAGACCCCCGAAGCACCGGAGCTGGGCCAGGAAGCGGACGAGGGATCCACAAGCCTAGGGGGCGTGCCCACCCCCCTAGGGCGCCCCCCTCGAGCTTGTGGGCCCCTCGTGCACCACCTTGATGTGAAACTGACACCAAAAATTCCTATAAATACCAAAACCCCTGAAAAGAACCCTAGATGAGAAGTTCCGCCACTGCAACCCTCTATAGCCACGAAAAAACCAATCGGGAGCCCGTTCCGGCACACTGCTGGAGGGGGAAATCATCACCGTAGGCCATCTTCATCATCCTGGCGGTCTCCATGATGAGGAGGGAGTAGTTCACCCTCGGGGCTGAGGGTATGTACCAGTAGCTATGTGTTTGATCTCCCTCTCATGTTCTTGATTTGGCACGATCTTGATGTACCGCGAGCTTTGTGAATATATTTGGATCTTATGGTGTTCTTCCCTCTCTACCTTCTTGTGATGAATTGAGTCTTGCTCTTTGAGGTTTCGTTATGTTGGATTGAGCATTGGATTTGAGAGCACTTGATGTATGTCTTGCATGTGGATACCCGTGGTGACAATGGGGTGTTCTATTGATTCACTTGATGTATGTTTTGGCACTCAACTCGCGGATTCCTGAGGTGACATAGGGGTGATCTATGCATAGGGGTTGATGCATGTTTTCGTCCTACGTTCTCCGATAGGAACTTTGGAGTGATTCTTGGTTGCACGTTGAGTGATTGTTATATGATCCAATTATGTTATCATTGTTGAGAGATTTTGCACTAGTGAAAGTATGAACCCTAGGCCTTGTTTTCAAGCATTGCAATACCATTTTTGCTCACTTTTGTTACTAGTTACCTTGCTGTTTTTATATTTTCAGATTACAAAAACCTATATCTACTATCCATATTACACTTGTATCACCATCTCTTTGCTGAACTAGTGCACCTACACAATTTACCATTGTATTGGGTGTGTTGGGGACACAAGAGACTCTTTGTTATTTGGTTGCAGGGTTGTTTGAGAGATACCACCTTCATCATGCGCCTCCCATGGATAGATAAACCTTAGGTCATCCACAAGAGGAAAAATTTCTACTGTCCTACAAAACTCTGCGCTTGGAGGCCCAACACGAGTCTACAAGAATAAGTTGTGTAGTAGACATCATAGAATATTGGCATGGAACACTCAAAAATTATAGATATGATGGAGACGTATCAGCATCCCCAAGCTTAATTCCTGCTCGTCCTCGAGTAGGTAAATGATAAAAAAGATAATTTTTGATGTGGAATGCTACCTACCATAATCTTGATCATATAACCCAATCATGGCATGAATATTAAGACACGAGTGATTCAAAGCAATAGTCTATAATTTGATATAAAGACATTAATACTCAGGCATCCCAAAAAACAATCATGTCTTTCAAAATATCAATGCTAAAGAACATTATCCCTAGCCCGTCATGCTCAATCATTGATCCATTCATGAAACACACTCAACATTAGCTACACCCAATGCACAAGTATGACAATAGTGCTCTCCAGTTGGTGCTTATAAGAGAAGGTGAAGAATCAAAATAAAAATAGAAATAGCATAAAAGTAAATAGATAGGCCCTTCATAGAGGGAAGCAGAGATTTGTAGAGGTGCCAGAGCTCAAGGTTTAAAATAGAGAGGTAAAATTATTTTGAGAGGCATGCTTTTCCTGTCAATGATACGACCGAGAGTTCCCAACATCTTCCATGCTAGACACATTATAGGTGGTTCCCAAACAGACTTGGCTAGCCATATCCACGGGTTCCCTTCATACCATAAACTTTTGAAGGAATTTATTATATTTTTTCATTTTGATTCATTATGGGACTGGGCATCCCTATTACCTGCTACTTTCTTGTGCAATGACAAGTGAATAAACACTCATCGTGAGAATAACCCGCCTAACATGGAAGATATTGGCCACCCCCTGCTGCCTCATGAGCGGTACAGGCACACAAAATGGAAAATTATTTTGAATAATTAGAGTTGGCACATGCAAATTTACTTGGGACGGCATGTAAATACCGCATATAGGTAGGTATGGTGGACTCATACGGCAAAACTTTAGGTTTAAGGAATTGGATGCACAAGCAGCATTCCCGCTTAGTACAAATGGAGGCTAGCAAATAGATTGAGAAGTGACCAACCAAAAAATGAAAATGGTCAAAAACGTGCATTGAACATAACTAACACTGAATAATGCACCATAAGTAGGATATAACTTCGTTGCATAACTATGGACTTTACGTGCATGCATAGGGAATCACAAACCTTAACACCAATATTCTTACTAAACCACAATCATTCACTAGTACCTCCCACATATTATCATCTCTATATCGCAAAACTATTGCCAGGAATCAAACAATATCATATTCAGTGATCTACAAGTTTTATGTAGGATTTTATGACTAACCATGTGAATGACCAATTCCTGTTGACTCTCTAAATAGATATAAGTGAAGCAAGAGAGTTTAATTCTTTCTACAAAAGACTTGCTTACGCTCTAATAAATATAAGTGAAGCAAAAGATCATTCTACAAATAACAGTTTTCTATATGTAGAGAAACAGGCAATCCAAACTTCAAATGATATAAGTGAAGCACATGAAGCATTCTATAAAGCCATACTCAAAAGATATAAGTGAAGTGCAAAGAGCATTCTATAAATCAACCAAGGACTTTCTCATACCAGCATGGTGCATGAAAGGAAATGGAAAAATAAACACAAAAGACGCTCCAAGAATTTACGCATATCATGTGAACAAAAAAAAACATACCGATACTTGTTGAAGAAAGATGGGATGCCTTCCGGGAAATCCCCAAGCTTAGACGCTTGAGTCTCCTTGAATATTTACTTGCGGTTCCCTGGTAATCCTCAAGCTTCAAGTCTTCCTCTCCTCCTTCTCCTCATATCGAGACCTCCTCGATCTTCGAACACTTCATCCACACAAAACTTAACAAAACCTCCATGAGATCCGTTAGTATAATAAAGCAAATCACTACTTTAAGTACTATTGCAAACCCATTCATATTTTATTATTGTATTATACCCACTGTATTCTAACTTCACCATGGCTTATACCACCGATACAATCCATAGTTCCATCAAAACAAGCAAAACAATGCATCAAAAAACATAATTTGTCAAAAACAGGACAGTCTGTAGTAATCTGAACATTGACCATACTTCTGTAACTCCAAAAATTCTGAAACATTAGGAAAAAATAAAAAATTTGTATAGCAGAACTGTGTAAAAATTTCAGAATTTTTGCATGTTCTAGTAAAAAAATGTAAATTCATGCACTACAACAAAAGTTTCTGTTTTTGCACCGCACATACCAAACAAGCAATCTAAACATCCTAAAGGCAAATCTTGGCACCTTATTTTTATAATACAATGGATTTGTACAAGGGGATAATTATTTTTGTTTAAAAGTTTCTGTAATCAAGGTTTGCAAAGTTTCCATGGGCATGAACAAAATTCAAGGAACTCCCCCACTTAAACGGTGCTCGTCTTTCTTAGTTTCACTTTTCTTTTTGAAAAGTTTTAAGTTCACCTCTATATCTTTTTGTTTTTAAACTTTATAAAAGCACACCACAGAATAAAATGACTCTCTAAAACTTCTGGGTTGTCTCCCTGGCAGAGCTTTCTTTAAAGCCATTAAGCTAGGCATATAGTGCTCAAGTAATTGATCCACCCGGATCCCAAGGTATATCAAAGCCAATTTTAATTAACAATGATTTTTAATTTAGTAGTGAGCACAAAGTAACATATATCATGCAATGACGAAGTCTAACTCTCTTCCTATCCATCGGCATGTCATAAAAGAACAATTCGTGCACATCAAGTAAAGGCCAATGCATAGTATAAACAATTTCTTGCAATTTTATTGTGTTGGAAACATAGAGAGGTTGAGATGTAGTTCCTCTCTCATAATAATTGCAAGTAGAGCAGCAAGCACATGCATATTATATTCATCAAAATCATCATGTGTAGTGGTAAAACACAACCCATCAATATAATCCTTAATAAGAGCAAACTTCTCCGATATAGTGTAGTTGGGAGAATTCAAAAAGATAATAGGACTATCATGTGTGGGTGCAATAGCAACAATTTCATTTTTAACATAAGGAACTATAGCAAGTTCATCTCCATAAGAATAATTCATATTGGCATCATGGCCATAATCATAGCAAGCAACAATTTCATCAAATAAGGATATTTCAAACGAATCAACGGGATCATATAAATCATCATAGCATTCATCCTTCGGTAAGCACGAAGGGAAATTAAACAATGTATGAGTTGAAGAGTTACTCTCATTAGAAGGTGGGCACAGGTGATGAATCCACTCTTCCTCCTTTTGTTCTTCGCTCTCCTCCTCATCTTTTTCATCTAATGAGCTCACAATTTCAGCAATTTCTTCTTCCATAGATTCCTGAAAAATATTAGTCTCTTCTTGGACAGGAGAGACTTTCTCAATAAATTCATCAATATCGGCATTGTATTTATAATTCTCATAGCAATATTTAAGTATAGCATAACTTTCAAATCTGTAAATAGCATCATCACAATCTTCATACTTTTCATACAAAGATTCAATTTCATAAGCACCCTTAAAAGCAACAAATTCTTCTATTCGTTCCACATCATAGTAATCGTATCTACCATTAGCATAAGAAGCCAATGTTTCATTATCATTAAATTCACATGAGAAGGGAAGGTGTGGAGCCTTCATCCTAGAGCAACAAATATAATCATATCTCAAGCATAAATTCCAAGCATACCATTGCAAATAATCAATTTGATCCCATAAGAGTTTCCTTTTTTGAGTTAAGAGATAATCCCTAAACTACTCACATTGATCCAACATGTCTCCCATTATCAAGTTGAATGGGGTTTTCTCTGGATTACCAAAGTGGTGTTTAATATTTTCCACATAACAAGCATCGAGGGTTTTAGGAGGTTCCCCATTGTAACACCCCATGTCAAAAGCCACAGTAACCTCCCACTGTTAAATGCCAAGTCACTTGGATTGATGAAACAATTCAAATTCGAATTCTGAAAATCAACTCAAATTCATAAGTGAAATATGAAGTTGATCAAACACTGTTGGAAAAATGTTCATTAATTGGCAAATAATCCGGGAACATTTATAAAACATCATCAATATCATTGGAGTTAGTTAAATGACTCAAACAACTTGAAACGGCACCAAGACAGCAATATTAAATCCATTTAAAAATCATATCAAATTCAAATGAAACCCAACTTTGCCCAAACCAATTTTTGGTGAAAGCTAACATTGCACAGTAATATTTGGGTCAACTATCATATTTTACAAAAGTGCAAAAATGTCCTAACTAATACAAAACAGAAAGGAATAAAAGAAAAAGGCAGAAACAGAAAATAGAAAATGAAAGAGGCCTAAAGAACTACTGTGCACTTAAGCCTACTGCTACAGTCCCCGGCCCAGCCCACCTAGCGCCCGTCTCCCTCCTCGCGCACGCGTCGGTGCGCGCGCGCATCCGACCGGCGATCGCCGCCGTGTCGCCGATCCCGCGGCTCCCTGGCGCCTACAAGTGTTGCCCCGAGTCGCCCTCGCCCTCCCCGAAACCCTAGCAGCCCCCCATTCCCTCCCTCATTCTTCTCGAGTAGATCAAGCTCACCCGACAACGCCATGGCCGGACCTCCGTGGACCACGCGGCCACCGAGCCTCCCGTGCCTCGCCGACGTGCTCACCGGCTTCCCCGTCGACTGCTACTTTGTCTACACCCTCCTCACCGATCGATCGAGGCCTGCAGCGGCTCCCTCGAGCTTCTTCTTCCTCTACGGCAGTCGGATCGCCGTCACCGCACCGCCTACTCCACGCCTTCCCCGAGCCCACTAAGCACCTCTGTAGGACCGCTGTAAGCCCCCCCCCCCCTATTTCCCCTCTCTCTCCCGAGCGGATCCGTCCCTGTAGCCGCCGCTAGCCATCTCACCGGAGCTCGGCTCTGCCGTTTAGTTTGCCGCCATCGGTGTAGCCATTGTCGAGGCTGGGCAAGCAAGGCAACGTGATCAGGGCACCTCCCTGGTGCCGCCCGAGCCACTAGATCTTTCCCTCATGCCCCCTGACCGTGAGACGCACCTCGGCCGAACTCCGGTGACCGCAGCGGTCGACGCCACCGCCGTTCCCGTCCATCCCAGCCCCGTCTGAAGCCAAGAATGGACGCGCGCGAGCCTCTGCGTCTCGTAGCTGCTCGCGGCGCTCGATTTGGTCGCCTGTGCGACGAACCCGAGCAGCGCCGCCGTCTCAGTTGCTCGCCGGGGCAACTCCGACGCGCGCGCCGGTGTTCAAACCCTGCCTGGGTCACCGACAGGTGGGCCCAGGGTGTTTAGCGACTAATCTGGCCCTAATGACTCGCTGATGTGTGGGCCCTTTTACTATAGCAATTAGATTAGTCTAACTAACCCTGTTAGTAAGCTCACCCACTGACAGGCCGGCCCCACACCCACTAACTATCTAATTAGATTAGTATAAATCTGTTAATTGCTAACAGCCACTGACTACTGGGTCCCACTGGGCCCAGTTGACCAGTCAACCTGCTGACTGGGCAAGTCCAGTCACTGGCAGGTGGGTCCAGTGGGCCCCATTTGACCAGTCAAAGCTGACCCAGTCAACTGCTGACTGTGCAGTTGACTGGGCCCACTGTCAGTCTCTGGGTGCATTTCCGTGTGCACTCAGCTGGGTACCCGTAGCATTTTGATCATTTATTTATGAAATAAAATAATTCCAGAAAATCATTTAATCTTTGAAAATTAATAACTTTTAAACCGTAGCTCAGGTCGAAAAACTTAAAACATGAAAGTTGCTCAGAACGACGAGACGAATCTGATCGAGTTGTCTGTTTCCATATCGGAACCTCCTACGTAGGAGAACTCATAACTCCGGGCCCGATTCTGGTAGATGAATAGTGTACACACACCGGGTAATAAATCCCGCGATAATCCTAAAAATAACTAAAATGACCTAGATGCATCTTTAGGCAACCCTGCACTGCATTGTAGCATAACATGCATAGCATAGCATGCCCCATGTTGCATTTGATTACATTATGTTTACCTGTTTCTTCCCCCTCTTCTCTTTCAGTAGACCCCGACGTTGCCGTAGCTCCTGAGGCAGACGCTGCTCCGGAGTACGACTATGTCCCCGACGATCAGACCCTTGCCGTCGAGCAGACAGGCAAGCACCCCCTTTTTGAGCATTCCGATATCGCCCATTCTCTTCTCTCTTATGCTTGCATTAGAATCTGCTGCTGTTACTGTATCCTATATCTGCTGTATAGCCTGTTTACTTGTAACCTGTTGTTGATACCTAACTGTTATCCTAAACTGCTTAGAATAGGTTGGGTAGAGACCAACAGAGACCCCCACTTTATCTCGACTGCCCCGCTGGATGATCAGAAGACCCGTGCAACAGGATTGAAGACCAGGCCCCGACACAGCACGTCACATCCCCCTTAGTTGCCGACACTGCTGGGTTACTATCGAGTGCCGAGGGTGATACCTCGTCAGCACTTCTGATGATAACCTTGTAGGTTAGGTATTCGGTCGTGGTAAGCGAGGGTGATTCCTCCTACAACACCCCCGATAACGACGTCGTCGCGCAACTCCTCAAGTGTGGACCTCGAGGGTGATTCCTCCTCCGTTCACCTTGACGGTAACATCAGAGGGAATTCCATCGAGGGTGATTCCTCAGGGTTCCCCTTGGTGTCAGACACACAGATACTTTGGATACTTTGAATGAACACCGAACCATGATACTAAAGACGGGTCGGCCCTGAGGGGTACCCGCGCGAGCTTAATTGCGAGTGATGTGTAATCGGGTGTACCTGGAGGGTACCCGAGAGTTGAACATGAGGCATGGCCGGGCATTCCTAGCCCTTGCCTCAAGTCCTCGAGACGGGGCGACGGGGTCACATTGATCGTGAGTCTCTGCTCATTTCCGCGCGCTCCTAAACCACTAAACGGTTTGGATATTTGATCCGAGGGGCCTCTGGCCTGACAGCACTAACCATCACGTGGGCATAGTATGGGCGTTCTGCGTCATATACTTCAGCCGGAGCTTAATGGACGTCAGCAACTCAGCGGCACACGCTGGGTTGGACTGGGAACGCAACCGTGCTTGTATAAGGGGTTGCTAGGTCTGCTCACCGGCGGTGCACGTAACGTGCAGGAGTTCCCGGGGCGAAGGCCCAAGACCCCTGGGGGCATAGGTTAGTCCGGCGTGCTGACCTCTCTGTTAAGTATTTGGTCGGGTTGCGGCGTGTTGCTTAGCCGAGGCCGGGCATGACCCAGAAAAGTGTGTCCGGCTGGAGTTAAGCGAGCGTGGTGGGTAAGTTGGTGCACCTCTGCAGGGAAGAAACTTCTATCGATAGCCTTTCCTACGGTAACGGACACTCGGAGTTGTATCCCGATCGGTACAACTAGAACTTGAGATGAACTGGATAGTATGGCTCTGGGATTGCTTTCTCACAGGGAGTCGAGAAAGGATCTCTGGGCGAGGTTGATGATAACAATACTAGTACTTTACATTGTGTTAATCTGCACTCTTCTAATGCTGCAAGACCGATGAAGATGATTGAAGATGCTAGTCTTCGACAGGACTAGGCTTTCCCCTCTACTCTGGCATTTCTGCAACCCAATCCACATATACAGCCCCCTTTCAAAATGTTGCATATGTAGTGTAGATCCTTGCTTGCTGAGTACTTCGGATGAGTACTCACGTTTGCTTTATTTTCTTTTTCTCCCCATATCCTTTTGATGCCACCAGATGACGGAGCCCCTGACTTAGCTGCCCCCGTCGACGACTACGGCTACTACTACTACCCTCCCGGCGAGTACTACTACGAGGAGCCGACGGACGACCAGGAGTAGGATTTGGAGGGTCCTAGGCAGGAGGCCTACGCCTTTCGATCGTAGAGTTTTATTTTGCCCCGCCTTCATAAAGGCTTATCTCTGATTCTGTAATATATCTGTACCCAGATATCTGATGCTTCCGCTGACACTTGTATGCCATCGAGCTATGTATTCGAGCCCTCGAGGCCCTGGCTTGTAATATAAAGCTTGTATGAATTTATTTATGTTTTAGAGTTGTGTTGTGATATCTTCAAGTGAGTCCTTAGGCTTGATCGTGTGCATATGCGTGTATGGTTAGTGCACGATTAAGCCGGGGTCATCACACCCATCTCCATGAGTAGCAAGTACAACTATATTTTTTGTTATTTCCTATTCCATATCCATAACAAAAGATATAAAACAACTTCGAACAAAAAATAAAAACTACATAGTGATAAAGCAAACAAGCACACATGAGAATATTCACCCCACCACTACTGCAGGATGCTGCTAACGCGACACTATGATCAGAGACCCTTTGATGAAACTATGTGCGATGTATTAATCACAAACGGTGAAGTAAAAAAACCGTCAAAAAAGATGCAAAACGTTTGCGATGGCAGAGACATCGAACACGGTTCTGATTTTAGTTGCGTGTGCGATGCAGGGCATACGGTTGATCCACACAAACTGTTTGCGATGTGACAGAACAACAGAAACGGGCAACCATATCAAGGTATGTGATATACGGCATACAGTTCGCTCAGATGAACTGTTTGCTATTAGGGAATGCAACAGAAATGGTTAGCGAGATCAAGGTGCGTGTGATATACGGCATACGGTTTACTCGGACGAACTGTTTTCGATTAGGGAACACAACAGAAACGGTTCAACTTAACAAGATGTGTGTGATATGCGGCATACAGTTCACATAGATGAACTGTTTGCGATGAGCCAAAAGAACACAAACAAGTCATGTAAACAAGATGTGTGTGATATGCAGCAAACAGCCAACTCGGATGAACTGTTTACGATGAGAAATTACAACATAGACGGTTACTACAGTTAATTCATGTGCGATTCTGTGTGTACAAAAAACTTTGAAAATTGCAAACTAGTTGCTTGCGGTGGCTAGGAGTATCGCACACGATGCGTCAGCGAGTACTTGTGTGCGATGATTAGTAAGTTACACATACGTTTCCTTATGTTAACACGTGTGTGAATTTGCAATATGGACAGTTAATATGCAAATGCCTTCTGGACATCGGGCACACGCTTAAACTCAATGAACTGTGTACGATACTAATATTTTCCATGAAAATTTAAGAACTTGGCTAACAGCATTTGAGTAACATATATATAGTGGTTACACTATTCGACAAAAGGAGGATCTTCATAACATGGTTTTGACAACCATATGGTCCATATCTACATACTTAACATAGTAACAACTATCACATTTTAAGAGGCTGAGGGCCAACAACCATATGGTCCATATCTACATACTTAACATAGTAACAGGTAGCACATTTTAAGAGGCTGAGGGCCAACAACCACAACTATCCGCTGGAAGCAGCTTGATCACGGGGACTCGGCATCTCGTCAATGAAAAGGAAGAGCCCTCCTGTGCCTTGGTAGAGCATGAGTAGAACGGTGTCTCCAATTTTCCAATATGGATGCATTGCCACGACAAGCGAGAACTTGTCAATTTGAATGGTTCCATTTCTGCGGGAAATGCAGTACCTTGCAATCACTTTGGCGTTATTAGCAGGCACAAGTGTAATTTCGGCCACGCCGGGAAATCGATCTAGGAACTGCTACAGCGGGCAATTTCGATTGAAATATAGAATAAAAACCAATTGTAACATATCGTTGAAGATATATATAGTTTATGAGCATCAACATAAAAATAAGACTTTGTACCAGCGTTTTGTGCACACAATTGGTCTTGCTCAATGTGTGCACCATAGGTATAATTAATCCCATCCAAAATCCAGTGCTTATACGTTGTGCTATCTCTGTCAGATTATCAACAAAGTTTATGACATGCTTCAAGTCCTTCCAGTGAAATTTGGTACGCTTAGTAACATACAGATCATTCACTATGCATCCAACATATCCTGCTTAAAAGGTGGAAAGGTATTATTTATTCAGAACATGGTAGAAGAATATATAGTGCGCATAAATTGGTAAATCGAATTTGTTACTGCCTAGGAACGGAGTCAGAAAATGAAATCACAATTGGTTGCTTAAATAGTGATTAATTAGTCAGAAAAAATACCCTGATTTTGCTAAGTAATATGCCAGCATGGAGAAAGTTGAAAGGACACTAACTCAATCAGACTTTGATCGGCTGATGACGTTGGGGAAGTAAACATCCATGTTAATTAGACCAGGCTGTGGTGCACGCACTAGAATTTTATTTCCAGCTTTTAGTTCATAACACTTAGACATTTTTCTCCAAAGGTCCGCATCAAAATAGGAGTGACCATCTTTATCAAGTTTTACGCTAACCGTCATTGTAAATCCATGCTGCGTTGTCAATATGACATCCATGGAGTCATCAACAAAGTAAAGCCCAAGATTTCCTTCTACTCCTGTTCTTGCAAAGCAAAGGATGTACTGCTTGAAATGAAAATTAAGATCATAAATTAGATATATTGAAATAACAGAGCAAGATGCAAATATGGGAGTAACTGATAGAACAGATCAATATATAGATGAAAGCAAAGTACAAAAATATATAATTAAAAATAGATAATGTAACAAAGATTTGATGCAAATATGAGAGTAACTGAATAAACAATACATCATATATTTGCCTAATATAGGGGGGGAAATCGGCTTCGATATCTAGACTGCATGTGGCACCGTACCTTTTATCCAAATGTAGCAACAGATGGTATATGTTCACAAATTTAGGCCATGCCGACCGTGGTAGGTTGAGATTGAACATACCGAGCGTTCCCTGAAGTCATCCGAAATGGTGAGATAGAACTTCGTTTCCGACTGGCCGCGACCACACTTGCCCGATTTGTGCTCGCACTGTGGACACATGAATGAAAACCCTCGAATCAGCTAGAAGAAAAATGAATCCACGGCGATTTCCGTCGGTTGATTAACAGCGACGGACGGACGCGATAAGAGATGAGTGAATATTTCGCTTACTTGATTACCTTCTCCATGAGAAAAATCCCCGGCCCAATCCCGCAGAAAACCCCAATCGACCAGAGTCTAGAATGTCAGTGTAGATAGGCGGCGGAAAGCGGTAGGGGCGAAATCCCGTGCCGTTTGGAGCACGACCTTCGCCCGCCGACGACAGCCGTCGAGCTTAGGGTGGCCGCCGCGATAGAAGTTGATGAGGTGCAGAGTTGCGGAGGAGTCCACGGCGAGTGGGCGGGGACGAAGTGGGCGAGGGTTTTCTTTTTCCTTTTACATGTGTGGGTGAACACACACGGTTCGCAGAGGCGACGGAGATGAATCGTGTGCGATAGTAAATCACCGAGATTGAAGGGGAATCCAAATTTCCTTTGTCCTTTGTCCATGAGTTTTTTTCTACGATGAACATAAGCCCTGCAAATCATCGTGTTCAAATTTGGCACTTTTCCGGGTTCATTTACAATATTTAGGGGATTATGTGCATTTTCTAGGCATTAATGCAAATAATTCAAATTCAAACAATCGATGCATGGAAAGGTGCACGAGAACGGCCTAGAAAACCATGATCGTGCTATTTAGTAAATTCTCATGCCTTTTACAAGGAATGGGCAGATATTTCACGGAAATGTGTGGCAATAGTCAACCACAAACACGTCGTTTATTGGTTTTTCAACTGTAGAAAAATGAAATACATGCTTGAAAAACATGACGGCTGGCATGGTGCCATGGTATGGCCTCACCATGCCCTGGTACAAATTTGAGAAAGTTTGGCTTATGTCGTCGTCCACGCCATGCATAAATCGAACCATCACCAAGTAATTTTCATGGTTTCGAGGGGGAAATCGGCAAGATTGAAGGGGTCGGGAATCCAAATTTCCTTCCTAGCTTGTCATTCAGTTTTTTCTACAATCAACATACCCCCTCGAATGCAATGTGTTCAAATTTGGCATTTTTTCGGGCTCATTTACCCTATTTAGGGGATTATGTGCATTTTCTAGGCATTAATCCACATAATTCAAATTCGAACAATCGGTACATGAAAAGGTGCACAAGAACAGTCTGGAAAAACCATACTCGTGGTATTTAGTAAATTCTCATGCCTTTTACAAGGAATGGGCAGAGATTTCAAGGGAATGCGTGGCAATAGTCAACCACAAATGCGTCATTTACTGGGTTATCAACTATAGAAAAATAAAATACGTGCTTGAAAAATATGATGCCTGGCATGGTGCCATGGTATGGCCTCACCGTGCCCTGGTAAAAAGCTGAGAAGGTTTGATTTATGTTGTCATGCACGCCCTTCATAAATTGAACCATCACCGAGGAAGTTCCATGCTTTCGAGAGGGAAATCACCAAGATTGAAGGAGAATCCAAATTTCCGTCCTAGTTTGTCATTCAGTTTTTTCCAACAATCAACATACCCCTCCAATGCAACATGTTCAAATTTGACATTTTTCCGGGCTCATTTACCATATTTAGGGGATTATGTGCATTTTCTAGGCATTAATGCACATAATTCATATTCGAACAATCGGTGCATGAAAAGGTGCACAAGAATGGTCTGGAAAACCATGCTCGTGCTATTTAGTAAATTCTCATGCCTTTTACAAGGAATGGGCAGAGATTTCAAGGAAATGTGTGGCAATAGTCAACCATAAACACGTCATTTACTGGGTTAACAACTATACAAAAATGAAATACATGCTTGGAAAACATGACGCCTGGTGTGGTGCCATGGTATGGCCTCACAGTGCCCTGGTAAAAATTTGAGAGTGTTTGCCTTATGTCATCATGCATGCCTTTCATAAATCAAACCATCACCGAGGAAGTTTCATGGTTTCGAGGGGGAAATCACCAAGATTGAAGGGGGATCCAAATTTCCTTTGTCCTTTGTCCATGAGTTTTTTTCTACGATGAACATACACCCTGCAAATCACTGTGTTCAAATTTGGCACTTTTCCGGGTTCATTTACCATATTTAGGGGATTTTGTGCATTTTCTAGGCATTAATGCTCATAATTCAAGTTCAAACAATCGGTGCATGAAAGGGTGCACAAGAACGGCCTGCAAAACCATGCTCATGCCATTTTGTAAATTCTCATGCCTTTTACAAGGAATGGTCAGATATTTCGAGGAAATGTGTGGCAATAGTCAACCACAAACGTTTGTTTATTGGGTTTTCAACTATAGAAAAAAATGAAATAAATGCTTGAAAAACATGACGCCTGGCATGGAGCCATGGTATGGCCTCATCATGCCTTGGTAAAAATTTGAGAAGGTTTGGCTTATGTCGTCATGCACGCCCTTCATAAATCGAACCATTACCGAGGAAGTTCCATGCTTTCGAGAGGGAAATCACCAAGATTGAAGGGGAATCCAAATTTCCTTCGTTCTTTGCCCTGGAGTTTTTTTTCTACGACGAACATACACCCTGCAAATCACTGTGTTCAAAATTGGCATTTTTTCGGGCTCATTTACCATATTTAAGGGATTATGTGCATTTTCTAGGCATTTAGCGCATATAAATCCAATCCAGCTACAGCTGCACGGGTGTGATGTGAGGGACGTGGATTGCCGTTCGATCGCGGCGCACCCTACAGTGCACACGCGCGATCCGCGTGGCTGGGGTTCCGGCCAATCATAACGCAACACACAATAGGCTCAGTGCACACTGTTTTTGGAGGCGACGGAGATGAACCGTGTGCGATAATGAACGAGCAAAATTGTAAGGGAAGCCAAATTTCCTTCGTCGTTTGTCGTTGAGCTCTTAAAAACCACCGCACTATACGGCTGCCCAGCCACTCCATCCCAGAGCTCTCTCCAAGCGTCATTCATGGCACCACGGCGCACAGTAACTGGTAAGGAAGCGATGGCATCCCGCCGCGCCGCGTTCCTCGCCGCCCGCGACCGCACACATGGTAAGGAAGCAATGGCATCTCGCCGCGCCGAGTTCATCGCCGCCGCCGGCCACACAGTTAAGTGGGTGGACTTTGAGGCTGCCATGGCCGAATGGGCGGTGGATCTAGAGGCGGCCAAAGCCGCACAGAAGGAGCGGAAAAGGTAGAAAGCAGTCAAGAAAAGAGAGTCCCGCCGCCGTAAGAAAGAAGAGGCCGCACGCCGTGCTGAGGAGAGCTTGGCGGAGATCAAAGCACGGTGGGCTACCGCCTACAAGGCCAGGAAGGAGAACGCCGGCGTCTGGGCAGCATGCCCCTATGGTAGCATGTGAGAAGTATTTAGTGCGTGTGTCACCCGTAACTTTGTATAATTGATTACGAGCATCTACCAGTACTACATACGTACTAGTCTTAGAGCAAATTACCAGTAGTACTTTAAGTTGGTACTATCTATTATGAACGTACAATGTCGGTAAGCGCATCCTTTGAGGGCTTTGAGCGTTGATTAGCATGTGTTCACTGAAGTTTTGTAGCCGCACCCCGGCCCCAAATACTACCAAAACGTCCGCCCACAGCCACCGGAGGAGACTAGAGCTGGCCGCAGCTGGTTTTTAGTCCCACCTCGCCGCGCGAGTTGGCCGCACACCGGCTTAAATTGCCACGCCGGCGGATGGCAGCAAGCTTCTCTCTTGTTGCATAGGATCAAATCTAGCTACGCGAGCGAGGCAGGTTGCCACTTGATTGCATTTCATAAACTGATGATTGCTCATCGGGTGTCACCTTGCGTCGTTCATGTACATTGAATAATCCTGATAAAATGAAAGAGATTTTTGAAATTAGGTGCAGTTGGAGATGCTGATAGATATAAGAATTATTAGAAGATCACAAAACACATGGTTTCTATGGCATACCCGTGTGCATTTTTTTGCATTAATGATCCATAAGTCAGTTACCTGTGCGATGTTTCCTAATAAACCAGGCGCACCATTGACCGAAAAAATCAACTACACGTGTACATTTTTTTCGAGATGGGATCTGCCAATTTTCTCTTTTCTCGCACACGACTATTTTACGCGCTTCGTCTGCGTTGTGTGTTTCCCCCACCCAAGTTTCAAGTTTCGTAGCAAAATTTTCATTAGGCGCGCGATTTCAGAATTTATTCCTCCCACCACATCCCCACCCATCAAATTCCTTAGTATCTCCCCCTTCCCCCATTCCCCTACCCGCGGCTCAAACCACCACCGCCGCAACCACAGCTTCAACCACATCTATGTTCTGCTCGGATCCAGTCAGGTAACCCACCAATCTCTATCACAGCCTCGGCATGATTGCTTAAATGGCACCTGCGAAACATCCTCATGCCTCCAAATCCCCACCGCCCCTACCTCCAAAGCATCGCTGCGCAAGCCAACCACATATCACATGGAGGTCGAGGAGTTGATGGCGGTCCATGGCGCGATGGCCGCTATGCGTGTAGACCCAGAGGAACACCTCGCCTCCGCCGCTGCCGACTTGGTGCTGGCTCTGGCCCAGATGAAGTGCCCCAGCGACTACCCCCGAGGACTTAACAGGTATGATATGACCAGCTCAATCTTACCAATACCACTTGCAATGGCTATGTTTTGTATGGTTGATTTATTAAGCATGTTTGTGCCTTGTTTATTTCAGTACTGCACACTGTGTGATGTTCAAGTATTAACTGTCCAGCTCAATTTCACCAATAACAGCAACAAACTTACAATACATGACTCAGGATATCACTAGAGATGCTGCCCATTTGCTATTTTTGGTGGATGCTAACCCTGTTGTACTTAACATGCTTGTCCATGTACTTACGCCGTGTCATAACGGCCGATACTATTGTTTGTCGTCGAGGTTAGCTGCATCCCATGTCTTACAGTATTTCACATCATTTGTGCAATTGCAGTTTAACTTCTAACATTTACTGGTTGCCTGTAGGTACACATGTCAGTGGCACTGATCCACGCTTCGACCCGGAGGAACAGCTCGCCTCCACCGCCGCTGACTTTGGGTGGGCTCTGGCCAAGATGAAGTGCCCCAGCAACTACCTCTCAGGACTTACCAGGTATGAACTCACCAGTTCAATCTTACCAATACCAGTTGCAATTAATGGCTATGTTTTGTACGATCAATGTATTAAGCATGTTGTAGTAAACATGCCTAACATGTTTTAGCTATTTTCCCTACCTTTTTATAGACAACTGGGCCATTCTCTGCTCTGGCAGCACCTGCCTTGTGATGTTTAACTCTGCCAATTGCATTTTTATCAGTACCGGTTTCAATGGCTATTAAGCCTGTTGCAATTAACAGTTGTATCTATTTTTAAACAGTTGTATTTCAATGGCTACAAACTTACAGAACATGACTTAGGATGTTGTTAAGCCTGTTGCAATTAACAGTTGTATCCATTTTTTAATCTGTCCCTTTGCTACCATGCTACTCTCCGCAATGAAGATATACTAGAGATGCTGCCCATTTGCTATTTTTGGTGGATGCTAACCCTGTTGTACTTAACATGCCTTTCCATGTACTTACACAGGGCCATAACGTGCGATGCTGTTGTTTGCCGTCGAGGTTAGCTGCATCCCATGTCTTACAGTATTTTACATCATTTGTGCAATTGCAGTTTGGCTTCTAACATTTACTTGCTTCTTGTAGGTACACATGTCGGCGGCACTGATCCACACTTCGACCCGGAGGAAGAGCTCGCCTCCGCCGCCGCTGACTTTGGGCGGGCTCTGGCCAAGATGAAGTGCCCCAGCAACTACCTCTCAGGACTTACCAAGTATGAACTCACCAGTTCAATCTTACCAATACCAGTTGCAATTAATGGCTATGTTTTGTATGGTCGATGCATTAAGCATGTTGTAGTAAACATGCCTAACATGTTTTAGCTATTTTCCCTAGCTTTTATAGACAATTGGGCCATTCTCTGCTCTGGCAGCACCTGCCTTGTGATGTTTAACTCTGCCAATTGCATTTTTATCAGTACCGGTTTCAATGGCTATTAAGCCTGTTGCAATTAACAGTTGTATCCATTTTTAAACAGTTGTATTTCAATGGCTACAAACTTACAAAACATGACTTAGGATGCTATTAAGCCTGTTGCAATTAATAGTTGTATCCATTTTTTAATCCGTCCCTTTGCTACCGTGCTACTCTTTCGCAATGAAGATATCACTACAGATGCTGCCGTTTTATTACCATTTGCTATTTTTGGTGGATGTTAACCCTGTTGTAGTTAACATTGGCTTTCCATGTACTTAAACAGGGCTACAATGGGCGATGCTGTTGTTTCCGTCGAGGTTAGCTGCATCCCATGTCTTATACACCATCTGTTCCTAAATATAAGTATTTTTAGAGATTCCAATATAGAATACATAAGGAGCAAAATGAGTGAATCTAGATTCTAATCTAAACTATGTCTATAATTCTATATACATCCGTATGTAGTTCATATTGAAATATCTAAAAATACTTGTACTTAGGAACGTATGTAGTTGTATTTTACATCATTTGTGCAATCTCAGTTTAGCTTCTAACATTTACTGGTTGCTTGTAGGTACATATATGAGCGGTACTGATCCATGCTTCGATCCCTTTTGCGTATGGGGCAATGAGATATTCATGAACAAGCGTCAAGTGAGGAAACTAAGAAAGATTGTTAGGCGAAAGAAACGGGTGATGGGAATTAAGCTCTTTATTTACACTTTGTCCAAGACAATAGTGAACTTTAGGATGGTAAGTAATGTGTTGCCTTTTCCCCCTGCCCACAACAAGTTACTCTATTAGACCTCAGTATCTTGATATTTTTCTCTTTTCAGTGGTTTCCGAAGCTATTTACTGATGATTACCTTGCAAACTACATGACCAGAGTGGAGGCAACTAAGGTTAAAGTATATAATTCATGCTACCATGATAATGCTCTAGAAGTCTTCCTGAAGGCGGTGAAGGATGGGCGGGCGATCGTCACAAGGGGTTGGACAAAAGTTGTTCGTGCCTATGGCATGCAGGAAGGCACATTATGGTTATTCCGCTTCTTCAACACCATCGGCAGTCAAAATGATTTACACATGTCTCTTCACCTTTACCGCCTCTAAATATTATGGTTCATCATAGTTAATTGCTGTCTAATCCTGTAATTACTGAACATATTGTACTGACAATTTTATTTATGGATTCGTTGTTGAACCATTGTGCTGAGAATTTGAATTCCATGTTTCATATTTCAAAATTTCGAATTCAAATAATAAATTACAGGGAAAAATAAAATTATATAGGAGTGAATAAAATAATGTGCACACGGTTCGAAAGAAAACAGCGTGTGCGATGAAAAATAGAGACAGACGGTTCTTTGACGTGAAACGTTTGCGATGCCCTACGGACGCACACACGGTTTCATCTCATATGCGTGTGCGATTCATGGTAATATGGCAAACGTTTCAAACCAATGTGCGTGTGTGATAGGAATACCAATCGCACACAGTTATGAAAATGGACACGTTGGCGTTAGTAGAGGCACCACACACATTTTACATTCTTGAACCGTGTGCGATAACGTACCTATCACAAACATATCGGTAGATTAAATGCTGATGTCCACCTTTTTCACACGACTATAGAGGCGTAATCGTTTGGGATGTCTCTCTGATCAGAAACGTAACATCGAGATGTAACGTGTGGGACTGGGGCGGCTTCTCATATGTTTATTCTATGGCGATCGTCAGTAGCCGCTCGCCTATCCCCGACGGTTTCTAGGTCGTGTGGGAAGGACCCCCCCTATCGCAGTCACTCACTAGGCGACGGTTCCAAATGCGGTCGCGGAAAGGGGTTAAAAACCGTTTGTATAGCACCTTACAGTACCAGTGCATGCTATTGCTCCCCGGCAACGGTGACAGAAAAAGATCTTGATAACCCACAAGTATAGGGGATCAATTGTAGCTTTTCTGATAAATAAGAGTGTCGAACCCAGCGAGGAGCTAAAGGTAGAATTTATATTCCCTTCAAGTTCTATCGACCACGATACAACTCTACGCACACTTGACGTTTGCTTTACCTAGAACAAGTATGAAACTATTTTGTAGGTGTGATGCTAGAACTACTTTGCAATAATAAAACTAGGAGTACTTTGCGAGATAATAATAGTTAGTTGTTTAGTAGAAAGATTTTTATACCACAAGAGAAGAATTTGTCCATAACAATCGATAACTAGACCGGTAATCATTATTGCAATTTTATATGAGGGAGAGGCATGAGCTAAATACATTCCGTACTCGGATCATATGCACTTATGTTTGGAACTCTAGCAAGCATCCGCAAGTACCAAAGATGAATAAGGTAAAACCCAACCATATCATTAAGTATCAATTCCTCTTTACTCCCATACGCAACAACCCCCTTACTCGGGTATAAGCTTATGTCACTCTAGCCACCCACCATAAGTGAATCATGAACGTATTGCAGCACCCTACAGCGGGAATCCCACATGCTTGCGCGACATGGAGGGCACCATAGGACAGCACCAAAATAAAACATACAACTCAAACCAATCACGATCATCAATCAACCCATAGGACAAAATGAATCTACTCAAACATCATGGGATAGCAACACATCATTGGATAATAATATGTGGCATGAAGCACCATGTTTAAGTAGATATTACTGTAGGGAGAAGAGGTGTTACACCACTACATAGAGGGGGAGAGAGTTGGTGATGACGGCGATGAAGTTATTGGTGTAGATCGTTGTCACGATGATTGGCCCGGCGGTGTTCTGGCGCCACCGGGAGAGAGGGGGAGAGAGCCTCCCTCCATCTTCTTCTTCCTTGGCCTCCCCCTAGATGGGAGGAGAGTTCCCCCTCTGGTCCATGGCCGCCATGGCGGCGGAGGGGCAGGAACCCCTCCGAGATTGGATCTCTCTCTCTGTTCTCTTCTGTTTCGTGTTCCGTTTTCTGGCCTTTCACTGTTTCTCAAATATCCAGAGATACGTAACTCTGATTGGGATGAAATTTTAACACGATTTTTCGGATATTAGCTTTCTTACGGCCGAAGAAGAGCACCAACCGACTTACGAGGCTCCCACTAGGTACCACTGCGCGCCCTACCCCCCTGGGCACGCCCTGATGCCTAGTGGGCCCCTCAAGCACCGTCTTGTGTTGATTCTTCTTCTGAAAAATCACATATATTCCAAAATAAATCTCCGTAAATTTTTATCGCATTTGGACTTCGTTTGATATGGATATTCTGTGAAACAAAAAACATGCAACAAACAGGAACTGTGAAAGCACAAGTGCTCCCTAGGTGATTTTGGTAATTAATGTCAACATATCTCTTGTTGGACTAATGCTTTTGTCTAGTGTATTTCAGACAAGTTCAAAAATGGTGTGGAAAGAACAAGAGGATGTGGAACCCCTTCAGGGTGTCAAGGACATGCATTGGCTAAAGCTCAAGACTCTTCATTTTACTTTTTAGTGATCCAAGATCACATTGAGTCCATAGGAAAGCCAATACTATTAAAAGGGGATGAGGTGTTGCTTAATGGCTTGCTTGCTCAAAGTGCTTAGTGATATTGCTCCAAAGCCCTCAACCACTTTCTCATTCCAAATATGTCCAAAACACAAAGTCAAACTCGGCCCCACCGAATCATCCTATCCGGAGCCACCGAGTTCATATGACATAGCCACTACCAGAAACCCTAACAGTTCGGTCACACCGATACGGATGTCGGTCTCATCGAGATGGCCTTGCCAACGCTCTGTGACTTGTTGTATTTATTTCGGTCTCACCGAGTTACACAATCGGTCACACCGAGTTGGCTTGACATTTTCTTTGTTGCCTTATTGCTTCACTCTGGTCTCACCGAGTTGATGCAATCGGTGCCACCGAGTTCATGTTTGCCCTAAGCCCTAGCACATCGGTCCCACCGAGTTGTTCCAGTCGGCCCTACCAAGATTCCTAATGTTCACATTTTGAACTGAATTGGTCTCACCGAGTTCTTCTATTCGGTCTGACCGAGTTGGGTCAAATGTGTGTAATGGTTGGATTTTGGGTGGAGGCTATATATACCCCACCACCCCCTTCTCCATATGTAAGAGAGCCATCAGAATGTGCTACACTTCCAGCATACATTTTCTGAGAGAGAACCACCTACTCATGTGTTGAGATCAAGATATACCATTCCTACCACAAGAATCTTGATTTCTAGCCTTCCCCAAGTTGCTTTCCACTCAAATCATCTTTCCAGAATATCCAAATATGTGAGAGAGAGTTGAGTGTTGGGGAGACTATCATTTGAAGTAGAAGAGCAATGAGTTCATCATCAACACACCATCTATTACCTTTTGGAGAGTGGTGTCTCCTAGATTGGTTAGGTGTCGCTTGGGAGCCTCCGACAAGATTGTGGAGTTGAACCAAGAAGTTTGTAAGGGCAAGGAGATCACCTACTTCGTGAAGATCTACCCGAGTGAGGCAAGTCCTTCGTGGGTGATGGCCATGGTGGGATAAACAAGGTTGCTTCTTCGAGGACCCTTCGTCGGTGGAGCCCTCCGTGGACTCGCGCAATCGTTACCCTTCGTGGGTTGAAGTCTCCATCAACGTGGACGTACGATAGCACCACCTATCGGAACCACGCCAAAAATCTCCGTGTCTACATTGTGTTTGCACACTCCAATCCCATCCCTTTACTTTCTTGCAATTAGCATGCTTTACTCTTTCCGCTGCACATACTCTTGCCATGGTTGCTTGAAATGTATTGTGAATGCTTAATCTTGTGCTAAAACTCCACCTCAACTTGAAGAACTTAAAAATTGCCAATTTTACTTGTTGAGGGTCTAATCACCCCCCTCTAGACCCCTCTTCTCGATCCTTTCAAAGTGTATCAGAGCATTGGTCTCCATTGCTTTGGTTTAATTACCATTGGAGGAAGATGGATGAGTCTAGGATCGGGAGTATTAGACATAGAGTGCCTATGCTTGACGGAGAGTTCTACAATTCTTGGAAGAATGAGATGCTTGAGATTTTCAATGAATATAATTTGAACAAGTACATTACTAGCCCTTATGTGCCCCCCATTGATCATTTGCATCCTACCATCGATGAGTATCTTGACATGACACACAATCTTAGAACTATTGATCTTATCATTAGAGGATTGCCTAGAAATTTGCTTGTATGCTTGCCTACATTTGAATGTGCTTATACTATATGGAAATATCTCGAGGAGCGCATTCCAAACTATTCCTTGAAAAATCTAGATGAGATTCTTCAAAAGTCCATTGCTTTTCATAAAATGGATCCTAGTGATCCTAAATTTGATGATTGTCTATTTGAGCTTCGTGACCTTATGCGTGCCAAAGGAGATGTTGGAGTCATTAGTAGCATCATCTCACAAATTATTAGAATTCATAAACATGCACATTGTCATGGTCATAAATCTAATGAATCACTCTCTCTAGCAGATGATCATTCACATGATGATGTTGAACATGGATATTATGATGAGGATGATGATAGTGATTTTGATCTTGATGAGTCGATGAGACACTTTGGTCTTATGGCTAACCTTCGTGGTTACATGGCCGGAGGAAAGGAGTGGATTCTCGATAGTGGATGTACTGATCATATGACTGGAGACAAGGACATGTTCCATGAGCTTGCTAAGAACGATGGTCCACACAAGTAAATCACTTTGGGAGATAACTCCAAGGGTAAGGTACTTGGCCTTGGTAAGGTGGCCATTTCCAATGATAGCTCTATCCAAAAGGTTATGCTTGTTGAATCTCTTGGCTACAATTTACTTTCCATATCTAGACTAGCTGACTTCGGTTTCAATGTTCTATTTACTGAAGTAGATTGCCAAGTGTTCAGAAGAGATAATCATAATATGGTCTTTACCGGTATTCGTAGAGGTGATCTATACATTTTTTATTTCACTAAGAGAGCTCAACATCGTACTTTCTTAATTGCTAAATCTTCTAAAGGTTGGTTATGGGCATAGAAGGTTTGGTCATGTGGGCATGCAAAATCTTGATAAACTTATTAAAGGTGATCATATCCTTGGTGTTAAAGATGTCATATTTGACAAGGATAGACTTTATAGTGCTTGTCAAGCAGGAAAACAGGTTGAAGGAAGTCATCCCGTGAAGAACATCATGACCACGAGAAGACCACTTGAGCTACTTCACATGGATCTTTTTGGTCCCAACGCCTACAAGAATCTCGGTGGTAACTCATTCGGATTGGTCATTGTTGACGATTTTTCAAGATTTACGTGGGTGATCTTTCTTGATGATAAATCGCAGGTCCAAAAGATCTACAAGAACTTCGCTAGGAAGGCCCAAAACCAATTTGAAGTGAAGATCAAGAAGGTTCGAAGCGACAATGGAACGGAGTTCAAGAATGCAAATGTGGATACCTTTCTTGACGAAGAAGGGATTTCACATGAGTTCTCGGCCACTTACACACCTCAACAAAATGGAGTTGTTGAGAGGAAGAACCGGACACTTATTGAGATGGCAAGAACGATGCTTGATGAATACAAGACGCCAAGACACTTTTGGGCGGAAGCGGTTGAGACAGCTTGTCATGCTACGAATCGACTATTTCTTCACAAGCTTCTCGGCAAGACGGCATACGAGCTTCTCACCGGTAACAAACCCCGAGTTGGTTAGTTTCGAGTATTTGGCTCAAAGTGTTACATTCTTGATAAGCATCATCGTTCGAAATTTGCTCCTAAATCTCATGAAGGTTTCCTACTCGGTTATGGCTCAAACTCTCACACATACCGTGTCTACAAAAATTTCACCCGAAAGGTTGAAGAGTTGGTAGATGTGAAGTTTGATGAATCTAACGGCTTGCAAGTAGAGCAATTGTCAATTGATGCAGGAGACAAAGATCCTTCGGAAGCAATCCAAGATTTGTCCATTGGCAAGATTTGCCCAACGGAGGTGAAGGAGAGTACTTCGTCCGTTCAAGTGGAAGCCTCAACCTCACATCAAGGTGAACCACAAGTTGACTTGGAGGCATCCACAAGTGGAACACGTCAAGACGAAGAAAATGAGGAAGTGCAACAAGATGAACCACCTCGACCTCCCTCTCCACCTCCACAAGAGAACGACAACGCCAACAACAATGAAGAAGGAGAAGAAGAAGAAAACAATGAAGAGGATGTTCCACCCCAACCCAAACAAAAGCTCTCACGAGTTAGAGCAAGAGTCACAAGAGACCATCCCGTTGAACAAATCTTCGGTGACATTCAAACCGGGAGAATCACTCACTCTAAAACTCGTTTAGCTAACTTTTGTGAACACTACGCATTCATTTCTAGTGTTGAACCTATGAAGGTAGAAGAAGCTCTTGAGGATTCGGATTGGGTGAACGCTATGCACGAAGAGCTACACAACTTTGAGAGGAATCAAGTGTGGACTTTGGTTGAAAAGCCCGACGACAATCACAATGTCATTGGAACCAAATGGGTGTTTCGGAATAAGAATGATGAAGATGGACAAGTTGTACGCAACAAGGCCTGTCTCGTCGCTCAAGGCTACACTCAAGTCGAAGGTATGGACTATGGTGAGACATATGCCCCCGTTGCTAGACTTGAGTCCATACGCATCTTACTTGTTTATGCCAATCACCATGATATCACTTTGTACCAAATGGACATTAAAAGTGTTTTTCTCAATGGAGAAATTGAGGAGGAGGTGTATGTTAAACAAACTCCCGGCTTTGTCAATCCTAAGAAACCTAATCATGTCTACAAACTTCACAAAGCTCTTTATGGTCTTAAACAAGCTCCTAGAGCATGGTATAAATGCTTGACCAAGTTTCTTATTGAAAAAGGCTTTGAAATTGGGAAGATTGATTCTACACTTTTTACTAAAAGGGTTAATGGTGAATTATTTGTGTGCCAAATTTATGTGGATGATATCATATTTGGATCTACTAACACCCATTTTAGTGAAAAGTTTGGAAGGCTAATGTCGGAGAAGTTTGAGATGTCTATGATGAGTGAACTCAAATTTTTCCTTGGGTTGCAAATCAAGCAAACTAAGGAAGGTACCTTTGTTTCTTAAACAAAGTATACCAAGGATCTTTTCAGGAAGTTCAACATGCAAGAAAGCAAAGGTATGAAAACACCCATGCCTACTAGTGGACATCTTGACTTGACTAAGGATGGCAAACCGGTTGACCAAAAGGTTTACCACTCTATGATTGGTTCATTGTTATATCTATGTGCCTCCCGTCCCGGTATTATGCTAAGTGTGTGCGTGTGTGCACGATATCAAGCAGCCCCTAAATAATGTCATCTTAAGGCTGTGAAAAGGATAGTGAGATACTTAATTCATACACCAAACTTTGGCATTGCTACCTCTTGAGCCTGCGTTGGTTTTTCCCTTGAAGAGGAAAGGGTGATGCAGCAAAGTAGAGTAAGTATTTCCCTCAGTTTTGAGAACCAAGGTATCAGTCCAGTAGGAGACAACACGCAAGTCACCGAATACCTGCACAAACAAACACCAAACTTGCACCCAACGCAATAAGGGGTTGTCAATCCCTTCACGGTTATTCGCAAAAGTGAGATCTGATAAAGATAGATAAACGGTAAAGTAAATATTTTTGGTATTTTTGTTTTATAGATTGCAAAGTAAAAGATTGCAAAATAGTAGATCGGAAACTCGTAGATTGGAAAGTAGAAGATTGTATGATGGAAAATAGACCCGGGGGCCATAGGTTTCACTAGAGGCTTCTCTCAAGATAGAAAATAATACGGTGGGTGAACAAATTATTGCCGAGCAATTGATAGAAAAGCGCAAAGTTATGACGATATCTAAGGCAATGATCATGAATATAGGCATCACGTCCGTGTCAAGTAGACCGAAACGATTCTGCTTCTACTACTATTACTCCACACATTGACCGACTCATGCCTGCATCTAGAGTATTAAGTTCATGAAGAACAGAGTAACGCATTAAGAAAGATGACATGATGTAGAGGAATTAACTCAAGAAATATGATGAAAACCCCATCTTTTTATCCTCGATGGCAACAATACAATACATGCCTTGCTGCCCCTACTGTCACTGGGAAAGTACACCGCAAGATTGAACCCAAAGCTAAGCACTTCTCCCATTGCAAGAAAAACCAATCTAGTTGGCCAAACCAAATCGATAGTTCAAAGAGACTTGCAAAAATATCAAATCATGCATAAAAGAATTCAGAGAAGATTCAAATAATATTCATAGATAAGCTGATCATAAATCCACAATTCATCGGATCTCGGCAAACACACCGCAAAAAGGTATTACAACGAATAGATCTCCAAGAACATCGAGGAGAACATGGTATTGAGAATCAAAGAGAGAGAAGAAGCCATCTAGCTACTAGCTATGGACCCGCAGGTCTGAGGTAAACTACTCACGCTTCATCGGAAGGGCAATGGTGTTGATGTAGAAGCCCTCCGTGATCGAATCCCCCTCCGGCAGGACGCCGGAAAAGGCCCCTAGATGGGATCTCACGGGTACAGAAGGTTGCGTCGGTGTAAAAGTCTTTTCCTGGTTGCCTCTGGTGGTTTGGGCATATAAGAGTATATATAGGCGAAAGAATTAGGTCAGGAGACGCACGAGGGACCCACAAGGGTGGGGGGCGCGCCCTACCCCCCTGGGCGCGCCCTCCGTCCTTGTGGCCACCTCGTTGCTTCTCTGACTTGCACTCGAAGTCCTCTGGTTTCCTTTTGGTCCAAGAAAGATGATCACGAAAGTTTTATTCCGTTTGGACTCCGTTTGGTATTCCTTTTCTGGGAAACTCAAAAACAGGGAAAAAACAGGAACTGGCACTGGGCTCTAGGTTAATAGGTTAGTACCAAAAATAATATAAAATAGCATATTAATGCATATAAAACATCCAATACAGATAATATAATAGCATGGAACAATCAAAAATTATAGATACGTTGGAGACGTATCAAGCATCCCCAAGCTTAATTCCTGCTCGTCCTCGAGTAGGTAAATGATAAAAACAGAAATTTTGATGCGGAATGCTACCTAACATATTTATCCATGTAATTTATTTATTGTGGCATGAATGTTCAGATCCGTATGATTCAAAACAAAATTTTAATATTGACATAAAAACAATAATACTTCAAGCATACTAACAAGATAATTATGTCTTCTCAAAATAACATGGCCAAAGAAAGCTTATCCCTACAAAATCATATAGTCTGGCTATGCTCCATCTTCATCACACAAAATACTCAAATCATGCACAACCTCGGTTTTGGCCAAGCAATTGTTTCATACTTTAGTATTCTCAAATTTTTTCAACTTTATTGCAATACATGAGCGTGAGCCATGGACATAGCACTATAGGTGGAATAGAAGGTGGTTGTGGAGAAGACAAAAAGAGGGAGATAGTCTCACATCAACTAGGCATATCAACGGGCTATGGAGATGCCCATCAATAGATATCAATGTGAGTGAGTAGGGATTGCCATGCAACGGATGCACTAGAGCTATAAGTTTATGAAAGCTCAAAAAAGAAAACTAAGTGGGTGTGCATCCAACTTGCTTGCTCATGAAGACCTAGGGCAATTTGAGGAAGCCCATCGTTGGAATATACAAGCCAAGTTCTATAATGAAAAATTCCCACTAGTATATGAAAGTGACAACATAGGAGACTCTCTATCATGAAGATCATGGTGCTACTTTGAAGCACAAGTATGGAAAAAGGATAGTAACATTGCCACTTCTCTCTTTTTCTCTTTTTTTTTCTTCTTCCTTTTTTTTCTTTCTTCTTTTTTTTCCTTCTTTCTTTTTTTCCTCACATGGGACAATGCTCTAATAATGAAAATCATCATACTTCTATTTACTTACAACTCGATACTAGAACAAAATATGACTCTATATGAATGCCTCGGGTGGTGTACCGGGATGTGCAATGAATCAAGAGTGACATGTATGAAAGAATTATGAATGGTGGCTTTGCCACAAATACGATGTCAACTACATGATCATGCAAAGCAATATGACAATGATGATGCGTGTCATAATAAACGGAATGGTGGAAAGTTGCATGGCAATATATCTCAGAATGGCTATGGAAATGCCATAATAGGTAGGTATGGTGGCTGTTTTAAGGAAGGTATATGGTGGGTTTATGGTACCGGCAAAAATTGCGCGGCACTAGAGAGGCTAGCAAAGGTGGAAGGGTGAGAGTGCATATAATCCATGGACTCAACATTAGTCATAAAGAACTCACATACTTATTGCAAAAATCTATTAGTCATCGAAACAAAGTACTAGACGCATGCTCCTAGGGGAAGGGTTGGTAGGAGTTAACCATCGCACGATCCCGACTTCCACACAAAGGATGACAATCAAAAAATATCTCATGCTCCAACTTCGTTACATAATAGTTCACCATACGTGCATGCTACGGGACTCACAAACCTTAACACAAGTATTTCTCAAATTCACAACTACTCACTAGCATGACTCTAATATCACCATCTTCATATCTCAAAACAATCATAAGGAATCAAACTTCTCATAGTATTCAATGCACTTTATATGAAAGTTTTTATTATACCCCTCTTGGATGCCTATCATATTAGGACTAAATTTATAACCAAAGCAAATTACCATGCTGTTTTAAAGACTCTCAAAATAATATAAGTGAAGCATGATAGTTCATCAATTTCTATAAAATAAAGCCACCGCCGTGCTCTAAAAAGATGTAAGTGAAGCACTAGAGCAAAATTGCCTAGCTCAAAAGATATAAGTGAAGCACAAAGAGTATTCTAATAAATCACGATTCATGCGTGTCTCTCTCAAAAGGTGTGTACAGCAAGGATGATTGTGGCAAAATAAAAAGCAAAGACTCAAATAATACAAGACGCTCCAAGCAAAACACATATCATGTGTCGAATAAAAATATAGCCTCAAGTAAAGTTACCGATAGACGAAGACGAAAGAGGGGATGCCTTCCGGGGAATCCCCAAGATTAGGCTCTTGGTTGTCCTTGAATATTACCTTGGGGTGCCTTGGGCATCCCCAAGATTAGGCTCTTGCCACTCCTTATTCCATAGTCCATCAAATCCTTACTCAAAACTTGAAAACTTCACAACACAAAACTCAACAGAAAATCTCATAAGCTCTGTTAGTATAAGAAAATAAATCACCACTTTTGGTACTGTTGTGAACTCATTATTTATTTATATTGGTGTAATATCTACTGTATTCCAACTTTTCCATGGTTCATACCCCCCGATATTACCCATAGATTCATCAAAATAAGCAAACAACACATAGAAAACAGAATCTGTCAAAAACAGAACAGTTTGTAGCAATCTGGAAATATCGAATACTTCTGTAACTCCAAAAATTCAGAAAAATTAGGACGACCTAAGAAATTTGTTTATTAATCTTCTGCAAAAAGAATAAACTAAAAAGCACTCTTCTGTGAATTATAAAAATTATTTTCCTGGGCACAAAAGTTTCTGTTTTTCTGCAAGATCAAATCAACTATCACCGTAAGCTATCCCAAAGGTCTTACTTGGCACAAACACTAATTAAAACATAAAACCACATCTAACCAGAGGCTATATGAATTATCTATTGCAAAACAGAACCTAAAAAGCAAAAACAAAAATAAAATTGGGTTGCCTCCCAACAAGCGCTATTGTTTAACGCCCTTAGCTCGGCATAAAAACAAGAATAGATCTAAGTATAATCGTAATAGTGATAAGGCAAATCTCAAAAACTCATCTCATACTCCCTTCGCTCAGCAGCAAGTTTTCTTTGTGGTAAGCAAAAGTAATCGAAAGGGCTAAATTTAATAGGGTAAGAATCCCCAAGATCAATTTCGGGAGGAATACGTTCCTCCTTCGGCCCCTCATATTGTATAACCAACTCATCATTATAAGCATTCTTTTGGCAAAAAGTCATGAGCTTGTGTCCAAGAGAGAAACCTAATCCATTGTTTTGTATAGCAAAATTATCATTAAGCTCAGAAATCTTATCAACTAAAACATCGGTAGGGACTCTCTTTCTTAAATTTTCATTATAAGCAACAGGATCTAGAGATCGTAAACGCATTATGTCCTCTTGATTAAAAAGAATTCCTTCTATGGGAGGACGACCACCATCTACCTTATAATGCGCAAAAATTTCACTAGCTTCTTTCATAATAAATCTAAACTCATGTGCTAGGAATATAGTAGCGGCGCGCTTAACAGAAGAATGCTCAATATTAGAAAACTCTAGGAAAATCCTTTGAATGGATGGATGCATATGAACAAATTTTCTTTCAAGTTCAACTATGAGCAAAGATATAGCATCGGCGAGACTACTAGTTTTATGGAGAATAGATCCTCCCAAAGTGGGAAGCGCACCGGCACAAGTAAAGAAATCTTGAATAACCCCTTTTCCAATAATATTGCCGCTGCCTATGCGAAGTTTTTTAGTGTGCAAGGTAGTACATTCTTCATGAAGATTAGTATTAGCAAAAGCATCAAAATTTCCCCCATCGTTACTACTATCCTTTTCAGTGATAACCTCCCCAATTTCAGACATGGTGGCAGCAAAAAATCTAGCAAATTGAATAAACCGAAGGCAAGTGAAGAAGCCGAACAAAAAAGGGGCGGAGAAAAGGCAAAGAGAGAGGCGAAGAAAAGGCAAACTTTTCGAAAATCATTTTAGAAGTGGGGGAGAGGAAAATGAGAGGCGAATGGCAAATAATGTAATGCGAGAGATGAGAGTTTATGATGGGTACTTGGTATGTCTTGACTTGGTGTAGGTCTCCCCGGCAACGGCGCCAGAAATTCTTCCTGCTACTTCTTGAGCTTGCGTTGGTTTTTCCCTTGAAGAGAAAAGGGTGATGCAGCAAAGTAGAGTAAGTATTTCCCTCAGTTTTGAGAACCAAGGTATCAATCCAGTAGGAGACAACATGCAAGTCACCGAATACCTGCACAAACAAACACCAAACTTGCACCCAACGCGATAAGGGGTTGTCAATCCCTTCATGGTTACTCGCGAAAGTGAGATCTGATAAAGATAGATAAACGGTAAAGTAAATATTTTTTGGTATTTTTGTTTTATAGATTGGAAAGTAAAAGATTGCAAAATAGTAGATCGGAAACTCGTAGATTGGAAAGTAGAAGATTGTATGATGGAAAATAGACCCGGGGGCCATAGGTTTCACTAGAGGCTTCTCTCAAGATAGAAAATAATACGGTGGGTGAACAAATTACTGTCGAGCAATTGATAGAAAAGCGCAAAGTTATGACGATATCTAAGGCAATGATCATGAATATAGGCATCACGTCCGTGTCAAGTAGACCGAAACGATTCTGCATCTACTACTATTACTCCACACATCGACCGACTCCTGCCTGCATCTAGAGTATTAAGTTCATGAAGAACAGAGTAACACATTAAGAAAGATGACATGATGTAGAGGAATTAACTCAAGCAATATGATGAAAACCCCATCTTTTTATCCTCGATGGCAACAATACAATACGTGCCTTGCTGCCCCTACTGTCACTGGGAAAGGACACCGCAAGATTGAACCCAAAGCTAAGCACTTCTCCCATTGCAAGAAAAACCAATCTAGTTGGCCAAACCAAATCGATAGTTCGAAGAGACTTGCAAAGATATCAAATCATGCATAAAAGAATTCAGAGAAGATTCAAATAATATTCATAGATAAGCTGATCATAAATCCACAATTCATCGGATCTCAGCAAACACACCGCAAAAAGGTATTACATCGAATAGATCTCCAAGAACATCGAGGAGAACGTGGTATTGAGAATCAAAGAGAGAGAAGAAGACATCTAGCTACTAGCTATGGACCCGGAGGTCTGAGGTACACTACTCACGCTTCATCGGAAGGGCAATGGTGTTGATGTAGAAGCCCTCCGTGATCGAATCCCCCTCCGGCAGGACGCCGGAAAAGGCCCCTAGATGGGATCTCACGGGTACAGAAGGTTGCGGCGGTGGAAAAGTCATTTCGTGGATGCCTCTGGTGGTTTGGGCATATAAGAGTATATATAGGCGAAAGAATTAGGTCAGGAGACGCACGAGGGGCCCACAAGGGTGGGGGGCGCGCCCTCCGTCCTTGTGGCCGCCTCATGGCTTCTCTGACTTGCACTCCAAGTCCTCTGGTTTCCTTTTGGTCCAAGAAAGATCATCACGAAAGTTTTATTCCGTTTGGTATTCCTTTTCTGCGAAACTCAAAAACAGGGAAAAAACAGGAACTGGCACTGGGCTCTAGGTTAATAGGTTAGTCCCAAAAATAATATGAAATAGCATATTAATGCATATAAAACATCCAAAACAGACAATATAATAGCATGGAACAATCAAAAATTATAGATACGTTGGAGACGTATCAGGCAGTTGGTATCCTAAGATGTCATCTTTCGATCTTATTGGCTACTCCGATTCGGACTATGCCGGTGACAAGGTTGATAGAAAGTCCACTTTGGGTACTTGTCAATTTCTTGGTAGATCCCTTGTGTCTTGGTCCTCCAAGAAACAAAACTCAGTATCCTTATCCACTGCCGAAGCGGAATACATTGCCGCCGGATCATGTTGTGCTCAATTACTTTGGATGACCCAAACCCTTAAGGATTATGGGATACATGTGAAACATGTTCCATTGCTTTGTGATAATGAAAGTTCTATTAAGATTGCTCACAATCCTGTGCAACATTCTCGAACTAAGCACATTGAAGTTCGTCATCATTTCATTAGAGATCATGTTGCTAAAGGAGACATCAATCTTAAGCATGTTCGAACCGATAAGCAATTGGCAGATATATTCACCAAACCGCTTGATGAGAAAGTATTTTACCATTTGAGAGGTGAATTGAATATCATTGATGCCTCAAACTTGGAGTAGAAACTCCATTTGGATACATGCAAGGCATGAGCATTATTATGACTAATCCTTGATATTTCTCTTATGATGATGATCATATGTCTTGGATCTATACTTGTACCCTTGCATGTTATCTAACCCTTGTAGGTACTTGGATGAACCCAAATCTATGGGATTGCAAGTCACTCACATTTTGAGCAATCTCTACATCACCAAGTTCCTATGATATGGTTGTTGAATACAAGGAAGCATGAACTCACTATACATGTCCGTTGACTATTTCAAATATATCAAATTTCAATTTGTATCAAGTTTCATGATTGTCATTTTGGATACACAAGTGCTATTCCTTGCAAGACTAACCCATGTAGGAAGATGAACTCGAACTACTAGTGATGCTCCCAACTCTTGATGGACAACATCGACCTTGAGCATCCAACACAAGTTCAATAGATCAACACCACAACCCAATGTATGTCATTCCACCTTAGAAAAGCTTTGCTCCAAGTCATGAGCTAAAGCAACTCAACAAGGTGTGAATACATCAAAATGCTTAAACCAAAAATGGTAACCCCATTTTGAGCTTAAATGATGAGTATGACCTATGATCAAGTGATCTCACTTGACTCCTAAGTCAATATACTCTAACATAGGTGACTTTGTTGCCGACCCCTTTTCTAGATGAAGTTCTCTAGTGTTATTTTGCTTGGTTGATTTTTTTCCATTTGCATGATTTTCTTGTTTTTATGTCTCCCTCTAAAACAAAAAACAAAAACAAAAAACTTCATCTAGATCTCTTTACTTTTTCCACTTTTTATCAGTGTTTAATTCATTGCAAATCTTTCTGTTAATTCCTTGCAAATCCTTGTGATATTTCATTTGCTAAGTGAGCTGAGTTGATAAAATCTTTACTCTGTGTTGACCTCGGTCCCTCCGATCCAAACCCATCGGCTCGACCGAAATACAAGGTCTCCTAGTGAATAGTTCATCGGTACAATCGACATGGACTGACTCGGTCTCACCGACCGGGACCTTCTGTGACTCTGTCATTTCGGCGTCACCGATAAAAAACGAATTGGCGTCACCGATTTCAACTCTGAGAAAATGTTTTGCCATTTCTTACTGCCTATTTTCTTCAGCTCCACTCAATGATTCTTTCCTCTATCAGCATCATAAACTACCTACTGCTTTGTAGTGACTCTCAAGGACCACACCTACTTGACTCATGCTCCAGAAGTGCCCTTCTTGGAAATTGATGTCAAAGGGGGAGAGAGAGAGCACATCAAAGCTTATCATATGAGCATATCTAAGCTCTTCTACAGATGCCTGTTAACAAAAGAGGAGAGAAGTCACATGTCTTTAAGAGGGGAAAGACATGTCAATATGTTTGATCTTAGCTATTTCTAATATTCTTGTTGCTCTGATTTTGGTTGATATTACCCTTTCTTGCTCTGATTTTCTCTCACCCTACCTTCTCCCATTATCCAATATCAGATTCAGGGGGAGAAAGAGTCCATGTCTAGGGGAGAAAAATCTTTGGAATCCATTGCATATCTTTAAATCTTTGGGGACATGTCTACATCTAAATGAAGTACTTACCCATTACATGTCATCCCAGTCTTGGTACTCTTGTGATTCCCTAAAACTGCTTTATTAGGAGTGTTCTTGTGTTATCTAACCCTGTTTTCTCAAGCCCACTCTTTCCAAAGCCAGCTCAAGACCACAAGGTAAGTGTATGCATCACACTCATGTGCATGATGATCTCTTGTTGTTGCACATATTGTTTGCAAGAGGGAATCATAAACATGAAGGTACATTTCTTAATCATATCTTTTGCCCTCATGCATATAGCCAAGATACATGTAACTCTCTGCTTTCTCTGTCATGTTTATGCATTCACATGTTAGTATATTCTATCTTCACATGATTGCATACATGTAGGGGGAACTTATGCATGTTACATGTCTTTCCAAAGCTTTACTTGTTACTCTTCATATCATTTATCTAAAGCTTTGATGTATGTTGTCATCAATTACCAAAAAGGGGGGATTGAAAGCACAAGTGCTCCCTGGGTGATTTTGGTAATTAATGTCAACATATCTCTTGTTGAACTAATGCTTTTATCAAGTGTATTTTAGACAAGTTCAAAAATGGCGTGGAAAGGACAAGAGGATGTGTAACCCCTTCAAGGTGTCAAGGACATGCATTGGCTAAAGCTCAAGACTCTTCATTTTACTTTTTAGTGATCCAAGATCACATTGAGTCCATAGGAAAGCCAATACTATTAAAAGGGGATGAGGTGTTGCTTAATGGCTTGCTTGCTCAAAGTGCTTAGTGATATTGCTCCAAAGCCCTCAACCACTTTCTCATTCCAAATATGTCCAAAACCCAAAGTCAAACTCAGCCCCACCGAATCATCCTATCCGGAGCCACCGAGTTCATATGACATAGTCACTGCCAGAAACCCTAACAGTTCGGTCACACCGATACAAATCTTGGTCTCACTGAGATGGCCTTGCCAACGCTCTGTGACTTGTTGTATTTATTTCGGTCTCACCGAGTTATGCAATCGGTCACACCGAGTTGGCTTGACATTTTCTTTGTTGTCTTATTGCTTCACTTCGGTCTCACCAAGTTGATGCAATCGATGCCACCGAGTTGATGTTTGCCCTAAGCCCTAGTACATCGGTCCCACCGAGTTGTTCTAGTCGGTCCCACCAAGATTCCTAACGTTCACATTTTGAACTGAATCGGTCTCACCGAGTTCTTCTATTCGGTCTGACCGTGTTGGGTCAAATGTGTGTAACAGTTGGATTTTCTGTGGAGGCTATATATACCCCTCCACCCCCTTCTCCATATGTAAGAGAGCCATCAGAACATGCCTACACTTCCAGCATACATTTTATGAGAGAGAACCACCTACTCATGTGTTGAGATCAAGATATACCATTCCTACCACAAGAATCTTGATTTCTAGCCTTCCCCAAGTTGCTTTCCACTCAAATCATATTTCCACCATATCCAAATTTGTGAGAGAGAGTTGAGTGTTGGGGAGACTATCATTTGAATCACAAGAGCAAGGAGTTCATCATCAACACACCATCTATTACCTTTTGGAGAGTGGTGTCTCCTAGATTGGTTAGGTGTCTCTTGGGAGCCTCCGAAAAGATTGTGGAGTTGAACCAAGAAGTTTATAAGGGCAAGGAGATCGCCTACTTTGTGAAGATCTACCCAAGTGAGGCAAGTCCTTCGTGGGCGATGGCCATGGTGGGATAGACAAGGTTGCTTCTTCGTGGACCCTTCATGGGTGGAGCCCTCCGTGGACTCGCGCAACCATTACCCTTCGTGGGTTGAAGTCTCCATCAACGTGGACGTACGATAGCACCACCTTTCGGAACCACGCCAAAAATCTCCGTGTCTACATTGCATTTGCACATTCCAATCAAATCCCTTTACTTTCTTGCAATTAGCATACTTTACTCTTTCCGCTGCACATACTCTTGCCATGCTTGCTTGAAATGTATTGTGAATGCTTAATCTTGTGCTAAAACTCCACCTCAACTTGAAGAACTTAAAAATTGCCACTTTTACTTGTTGAGGGTCTAATCACCCCCCCCCTCTAGACCCCTCTTCTCGATCCTTTCAAACTGGCACTGGATCAATATGTTAGTCCTAAAAATAATATAATATGTTTCCAAAAGTATATAAAAGTTGTAGAATATTGGCATGGAACAATCAAAAATTATAGATACGATAGAGACGTATCAAACATCCACATCCGGACCCTCCAAGTTGATCCTAGACAAAGCCACAACCAAATGCTAGCAATCCGTTTCTACCAAGATGATGATCGGTCTCACGGACCCTTTCACTCCATTTCTGAATTAACGAGTTGGTTTGATCGGAACTACCGGCGTCTCACCTAGGCCATCACATATCGGTCCGTCCGAGTTGTTCCGTTCGGTCTCACCGAGACGCCTAATGTTCGAATCTTTTTCACAAGACGGTCTCACTGAGATTTTATTTCGGTGTTACCAAGTTGAGTCAAAAGGTTGTAATGGTTGGATTCTTGGTGAAGGCTATATATACCCCTCCACCCCCACTCACTCTCTAAGAGAGCCATCAGAACGAAACTACACATTCACCATTCATTTTGTGAGAAAGAACCACCTACTCATGTGTTGAGATCAAGTGAGTCCAATCCAACCATTTGAACCTTGATTTCTAGCCTCCGCAAGTTGCTTTCCAATCCAATCCCTCTCCTACCCAAGACGAATCTGTGAGAGAGTGATTGAGTATTGAGGAGACTATTTTTTGAAGCACAAAAGCAAAGAGTTCATCATCAACACACCATCTATTATCTTTTAGAGAGTGGTGTCTCCTAGATTGGTTAGGTGTCACTTGGGAGCCTCTAAGATCATGTGGAGTTGAACCAAGGAGTTTGTAAGGCCAAGGAGATATCCTACTTCATGAAGATCTACCCCAAGTGAGGCTAGTACATCATGGACAAAAGCCATGGTGGAATAGGCAAGGTTGCTTCTTCATAGACCCTTCGTGGTTGGAGTCCTCTGTCGACTCGCGCAACAGTTACCCTCCGTGGGTTGAAGTCTCCATCAACGTGGATGTATGATAGCACCATCTATCGGAACCATGCCAAAAAACATTGTGTCTTCATTGTGTTTGATTTCTCTGATCCCTCCTTTACGTTCATATGCAAAGTCTTTACTTTCCGCTGCAATACTCTTAGACTTGCATGTGTAGGGTGTTGGTTGACTTGGTAGAATTGCTAAATCTTGCCTACAACTAAAATTGGGAAAAGGTTAAGTTTTTACTTGGTCAAGTAGTCTAATCACCCCCCTCTAGACATACTTTTGATCCTACAGTTTGTCGCGCCCCCTTTCTCTTCCGCCACTGGAGGGACCATGATGTCGCTTGAACTACGTCGGTATTTCCCCAAAGAGGAAGGGATGATGCAGCACAGCTATGGTAGGTATTTCCCTCAGTTATGAAATCAAGGTATCAATCCAGTAGGAGAACCAAGCAACACTATGTAAACGGTACCTGCACACAAATAACAAATACTTGCAACCCGAAGATTAGGACGGGTTGTCAATCCCCCTACGGGTAAAAAGATAGATAAATTTGTGATAGATTGGATAAATAGATCTCGATAAAACCCGAAATAAAATAAATAGCAAAACGGTGCAAAAAGGTATTTTTGGGGTTTTGGAATAATAGATCTGAAAATAAAAGTGGCAAATAATAGATCGAAAAGCAAATATGATGAAGAATAGACCCGGGGGCCGTAGATTTCACTAGTGGCTTCTCTCAAGAAAATAGCATACGGCGGGTAAACAAATTACTGTTGGGCAATTGATAGAACCTCAAATAATTATGACGATATCCAGGCAATGATCATTATATAGGCATCACGTCCAATATTAGTAGACCGACTCCTGCCTGCATCTACTACTATTACTCCACACATCGACTGCTATCTAGCATGCATCTAGTGTATTAAGTTCATGGAAAAACGGAGTAATGCAATAAGAACGATGACATGATGTAGACGAGATCTATTCATGTAGGAATAGCCCCCATCTTGTTATCCTTAATAGCAACGATACATGTGTGTCTTGCTGCCCCTTCTGTCACTGGGAAAGAACACCGCACGATCGAACCCATCACAAAGCACCTATTCCCATGGCAATAAAAATCGATGTAGTCGGCCTAACTAAACCAAAGACTCGAAGAAGAAATATGAGGCTATAAGTAATCATGCATAAAAGAAATCAAATAACTCAAATAACTTTCATGGATATAGATCTGATCATAAAGTCAAAGTTCATCGGATCCCAACAAACACACCGCAAAAAGAGTTACATCAAATAGATCTCCAAGAGACCATAGTAGTGAGAATCAAAAAGAGAGAAGAAGCCATCTAGCTACTGCCTACGGACCCGTAGGTCTACAATGAACTACTCACGCATCATCGGAGAGGCACCAATGAGGATGATGAACCCCTCCGTGATGGTGTCTAGATTGGATCTCGTGGTTTTGGAACTCGCGGCGGCTGGAATTGTGTTTCGTCATCTCCCCTAGGGTTTTTGGAATATTGGGGTATTTATAGGGCGAACAGGCGGTGCGGGAGGCCACCGAGGTGGGCACAACCCACCAGGGCACGCCCAGGTGGGTTGTGCCCCCCTCGGGGCACCCCTCTTGTACTTCTTTGGCTCATCTTGTGTCTTCTAGTCCAGAAAAATTCTCCAAAAAGTTTCACTGCGTTTGGACTCTGTTTAGTATTGATTTTCTGCGAAGTAAAAAAGAAGCAAAAAAACAGCAACTGGCACTGGGCACTATGTCAATAGGTTAGTCCCAAAAAATGATATAAAGTTGTTATAAAATGATTGTAAAACATCCAAGAATGATAATATAACAGCATGGAACAAGCAAAAATTATAGATACGTTGGAGACGTATCAGCATCCCCAAGCTTAATTCGTACTCGTCCTCGAGTAGGTAAATGATAAAAACAGAATTTTTGATGTGGAATGCTGCCTTATAGGTTCATCACATATTCTTTTCTTTGTAGCATGGACATATGGACTTTTATATGGTTCAAAGCAATAGTCTATTTTTGACATGAAGATTTCAATACCGAAGCATATCAACAAGCAACCATGTCTTTCAAAATATCAACACTAAAGAAAGTTATCCCTAGCCCATCATGCTCAATCATTGATCCATTCATGAAACACACTCGCAGATTAGCTATACCCAATGCTCAAGTACGATCATAGTGCCCCTCAGTTGGTGCTTTATAAGAGAAGATGGCGACTCAAATAAAAATAAAAATTGCATAAAGTAAATAGATAGGCCCTTCGCAGAGGGAAGTAGGGATTTGTAGAGGTGCCAGAGCTCAAAGCTTAAATTGAGAGAAATTTTTTTTAGAGGCATACTATTCCCATCAGTGAAAACGACCAAGTAATTCCCAACACTTTCCATGCTAGATATATCATAGGCGGCTCCCAGACAGAAAATAAAGTTTGTTCCTTTTTTCACCATTCTTTCACTTTCCGTGGCTAGCCGTATCCACGGGTGCCCTCCATACCAACACTTTCCAAGGAATTTATTATTTGACAACATAAAGCAAATTTCTTTTTCATTTCGGGACTGGGCATCCCTATTACCGCCGCACTCTCGTGCAATGACAAGTGAATAAACACTCATCTTGAGAATAACACATCTAGCATGGAAAATATTGGCCACCCCCTGCCGCTTCATGAGCGGTACAAGCACGCAAAAAGGAAATTTATTTTGAAAATTAGAGATGGCACATACAAATTTGCTTAGAACGGCACATGAATACCGCATATAGGTAGGTATGGTGGACTCATATGGCAAAACTGGGTTTATGGATTTTGGATGCACAAGTAGTATCTCTACTTAGTACAAGTGGAGGCTAGCAAAAAGATTGAGAAGCAACAAACCAAGAAACCAAAAATCACATAAGCAAGCATTAAGCATAACTAACACCGAATAATGCACCACAAGTAGGATATAATTTCATTGCATAACTATTGACTTTCGTGCTTGCATAGGGAATCACAAACCTTAACACCAATATTCCTACTAAAGCATAATTACTCACCAACATGACTCACATATCACTATCATCATATCTCAAAACTATTACAAAGAATCAAGTTTATTTTGTGCAATGATCTTCATGAAAGTTTTTATTATATCCCTCTTGAATATCTATCACTTTGGGACTAATTTCACATGTTGCAATTGCTCTTGACAAGCTCAAACAAATCTAAGTGAAGAACATGAGCATAAAATTTTTCGTCTCTCAAAATAATATAAGTGAAGCATGAGAGAATTTCTTCAAAAATTAACTAAATCTCAAACAAACCTAAGTGAAGCACGAGAGTATTTCTTAAAAAATATTAAAGCATACCGTGCTCAAAAAGATATAAGTGAAGCACTAGAGCAATTCCATAGCTCAATTTTTTTAAGTGAAGCATAAAGAGCAATTCTAATAAATCATTGCATAATTTTGGCTCCCTCAAATAGGTGTGTCCAGCAAGGATACTTGTGGAAAAATAAAAAGAAAAACAAGCAAAGACTCATATAATACAAGACGCTCCAAGAAAAACTCATGATATGTGACGAATAAAAATATAGCTCCAAGTAAAATACCGATGGTCGTTAGAAGAAAGAGGGGATGCCACTCGGGGCATCCCCAAGCTTAGTTGCTTATTTCTCCTTGAATATTAACTTGGGGTGCCGTGGGCATCCCCAAGCTTAGGCTCTTCTTACTCCTTATTCCTTCATCCATCGTGATCTCACCCAAAACTTGAAAACTTCAATCACACAAAACTTAACAAAACCTTCGTGAGATCCGTTAGTATAACAAAGCAAATAACCATTCTAAATACTATTTCAAACTCATTCATATTTTATTATTACATTATATCTACTGTATTCCAACTTTGCTATGGCTCATACCCCCCGATACAACCCATAGATTCATCAAAATAAGCACAAAATGCAAGTTTTTGACAGAATCTGTCAAAAACAGAACTGTCTGTAGTAATCTGAAAACCTCGTATACTTCTGTAACTCCAAAAATTCTGAAAAAAAACCAAAATGTAGGCAATTTGTATATCAATCTTGTGTAAAACTGTGATTCTTCAAAATTATTTTACTGAACGCAAAAGTTTCTGTTTTCCAGCAAGATCAAACCAACTATCACCCAACATGATCCCAAATGCTTTGCTTGGCCCAAACACTAATTAAAACATAAAAAAAAACAATCATAACAAAGGCATAATTGCGCAAACACTCAAGAACAGAAAGAAAAAGGAAAAAATAAATTTTATTCATTGGGTTGCCTCCCAACAAGCGCTATCGTTTTATGCCCCTAGCTAGGCATAATGCATAGATTCAAATATTGTCATCTTTGGTTTCCAATTCCTCAATCACACAACCACTATTGTTCAAAGATTTAGCATATAGATTTTCAATAACAATACTCCTAGGAATGAGATTGAAAAATTCGTTCTTGCAAGTAGGGTTTCTCACAACTTCAACAAAGACGGGGTGACTACTAATCATCTTAAGATCTTCTTTGTTATTATTAGAAGTTGCACCCTTGTTCCTAGTTACTTGAGCAATCTTGCCAATTTTTACGGGAGTTTTTTCACTAATTTTAATAGAAGCAAAAGCCAAGCTCAAATTACTAAAAATTTCTTCCAACTTATCAATCCAGGAAGAACTTTCTCCAATTCTTTCATTAATTATGGTTTCCTTTTCCCTTAGTAATTTGAAAACATCGCCCGCTTTTGACCCAAACTTATTAGCAAGACTCTGCATCGTTGTATCTAAGTTTTCAATTTGCTCTAAGGTAACCATCTTCTTTTTAATAGCATCTAATCTTGGCATAACATGCTCAAGAGTTAAGATTGTTTCATTAATATTGATAGGTGGTGCACCTACTAGATCTCCCAAGGCATTAAAAGCATCCAAAGAAGGGCACATCAAGAAGTTCCCACCGGTAATCGTATCAAGGACGAATCTATACCAAGTGGTAATGCCAACATAAAAACTACAAAGAAGAACAACGATAGATTGCTTGCGAACAGATCTATTATGAGCATTGCAAATCCTATGCCAAGCATCTTTTAGATTCTCCCCTCCCCTTTGTTTAAAGTTAAGAACCTCGTTCTTGGGGGTACACGCAATAGAGGAAGAACTAGCCATAACGACAAAGTGGCAAACAAGATCTCACACAAAAAGATAGATCTGATGAGAAAACGGCAAACGAAAAAGAGGGCGAATAAAACGGCAAATTTTTGTGAAGTGGGGGAGATGAAAACGAGAGGCAAATGCCAAATAATGTAAATTGCAAGGAGATGAGATTTGTGATTAGAAACCTGATAGATGTTGATGATGTCTCCCCGGCAACGGCGCCAGAAATTCCTTTTGATGTCGCTTGAACTACGTCGGTATTTTCCCAAAGAGGAAGGGATGATGCAGCACAGCTACGGTAGGTATTTCCCTTAGTTATGAAACCAAGGTATCAATCCAGTAGAAGAACCAAGCAACAGTATGTAAACAGTACCTGCACACAAATAACAAATACTTGTAACCCGACGATTAGGAGGAGTTGTCAATCCCTCTACGGGTAAAAAGATAGATAAATTTGTGATAGATTGGATAAATAGATATCGATAAAACGCAAATAAAATAAATACCAAAAAGGTGCAGCAAGGTATTTTTGGGTTTTTGGAATAATAGATCTGAAAATATAAGTGGCAAATAATAGATCGGAAAGCAAATATGATGAAGAATAGACCCGGGGGCCGTAGATTTCACTAGTGGCTTCTCTCAAGAAAATAGCATACGGTGGGTAAACAAATTACTGTTGGGCAATTGATAGAACCTCAAATAATTATGATGATATCCAGGCAATGATCATTATATAGGCATCACGTCCAATATTAGTAGACCGACTCCTGCCTGCATCTACTACTATTACTCCATACATCGACAGCTATCCAGCATGCATCTAGTGTATTAAGTTCATGGAAAAATGGAGTAATGCAATAAGAACGATGACATGATGTAGACGAGATCTATTCATGTAGGAATAGCCCCCATCTTGTTATCCTTACTAGCAACGATACATGCGTGTCTTACTGCCCCTTCTGTCACTAGGAAAGAACACCGCACGATCGAGCCCATCACAAAGCACCTCTTCCCATGGCAATAAAAATCGATCTAGTCAGCCTAACTAAACCAAAGATTTGAAGAAGAAATACGAGGCTAAAAGCAATCATGCATAAAAGAGATCAAATAACTCAAATAACTTTCATGGATATAGATCTGATCATAATGTCAAAGTTCATCGGATCCCAACAAACACACCGCAAAAAGAGTTACATCAAATAGATCTCCAAGAGACCATTGTATTGAGAATCAAAAAGAGAGAAGAAGCCATCTAGCTACTGCCTACGGACCCGTAGGTCTACAATGAACTATTCACGCATCATCGTAGAGGCACCAATGAGGATGATGAACCCCTCCGTGATGGTGTCTAGATTGGATCTCGTGGTTCTGGAACTTGCGGCGGCTGGAATTGTGTTTTGTCGTCTCCCCTAGGGTTTTTGGAATATTGGGGTATTTATAGGACGAAGAGGCGGTGCGGGAGGCAACCGAGGTGGGAATAACCCACCAGGGCGCGCCTGGGCCCCCAGGCGTGCCAAGGTGGGTTATGCCCCCCTCAGGGCAGCCCTTTGGTACTTCTTTGGCCCATCTTGTGTCTTCTGGTCCAGAAAAATTCTCCAAAAAGTTTCGCTGCATTTGGACTCCGTTTGGTTTTGATTCTCTGCGAAGTAAAAAACAAGCAAAAAGCAGCAACTGGCACTGGGCACTATGTCAATAGGTTAGTCCCAAAAAATGATATAAAGTTGCTATAAAATGATTGTAAAACATCCAAGAATGATAATATAACAACATGGAACAAGCAAAAGTTATAGATACGTTGGAGACGTATCAGACCACTCCGACGACGATGACACGGACGGTGATGGAGTTGCCGCCGGCTAGACCAGACAAGCGTATGAGGTCACCGTCCACTATAAATTAGTTTAAGGTTTTTTATGTTTTAGTTGAACTGGCGAAATATTGTCCGATTTATGTAAATTATTTCTGAATTTATGCCCGTTTGAACTAGTGTGGTCGTGTTTGTATGAGTTATGTGCAATTAGTTTGTATTGCGGATGGAGGTTTACGGCTAGCGTTGGATGATCGACTCCCGTATCACTGTCGAGTCTGGTCCAGTCCACGGATAAATAGGGTGTCCATTTTGGTGGCCAGCATGGATAAATAATGTGTCCATTTTAGTGACCAATAATGCGGATGCCCAAGGTTGCAGGAGGGTAAGGACATCTCCAATGGCGACCCACAAATTTCCCCCGCATCCGTCCGCAGACAGGAGGGCCTAGTCTGCAGACACAGATGCGGAGGCCGCCATCCAACGCGGCTCGCATACATTTCAACAACTTTATGAACCAACCGAATGAAATTTGTGCGAAGACAGCAGAAAACCGGACGACATTCATGCAAACACGGCGGATTTTCATTGGATTTCGAACATTTAGAACAAAAAAAACTGTTCCGACCCGACCCTAAACCTATCCTACAGCGGTGTTCGGTGTCCAAGCCCTTGTTGTCCTCCATCCGCTGTCTCCGGGAGTACCTGCGATAAGACCGATGAAGTGAAGCTGCGGTGTCCGATGAGGAAGAGTAGAACATGGGAGACGGACTGGCCCACATGGGACACAAGGCCCTACCGCCTCCCGTGCCCTACTCATCCTCGGAGGAGTCCGCGCACTCTCCTTCGCCGGTGGACGTGAGGTCCATGTTGGAAATGGTGGCGCCCGCGCTGTCGTCGTCCCACCGGGCGCCCGGATAGTTCGTTGGCGGCGCGTAGGAGACACAGCTGGCGTTGTTTCCTCCGCGATCGCTTGAAGATGCGCCTTCGAGGCGGCCGCTTTCTAGCGAGCGGCGGCTTGAGTGTGGACGGCATCGTAGATGGCACGCTGCTCTGCGATGAAGTTGGGGTTCAGAGCGGCCATGGCCACCATGGCCTCCTCGCTTGCCCGCTGGCCTCGATCCGCCTGGCATGGCGGCTCTGTCAGGCGGCCGCAAGGTCAGCCACCTCATGCTTCATCTCCGTCGAAAGGCTCTCCCACAGAGCTTCGCCGCCTACAGTCATGGCGGATGAGGTGCAAGGGAGGAGGATGTGGAGCGGTTTGTGTTCTGGCATGGAGTTAGCTAGATGTGGCCGCCTTTAAATAGCGGATTCCGGTGAGGCATGGCGTCCGGGTGCGTCAATGCATGGCGTCGGAGTGGGTTTCTCGGACGGCGAGCCGGCTTAATGGCGGCATACTCACAGATGGGGCATTGAACGGGCGTGGTAGATATCCGTCCCGTCTAGTAACGCGTCTCCGGCATTGAACAGGCGGGGACACCGGGGACGCGTCATGCACGGCGCCCTCGGCCGGCATGCCGCTTCAATGGCGGAGCGAGCGAGAGGTCGCGTCCGCTCTTGGCCGGCTTCAATGTGGACCGGCACGCTCTACAACGGCATGAATGCGGGCAGCTGGCGTCGGGCGGGAATGCACGTGGACGAGGGAGGAGTGGGTTTGGGTAGGCCAGTGTGGTCAGAAGCGGGTGTGAGTGTTGTCTAGACGCCCGCAAAGCCCTCCACATTTATCTTCGATTTGCAGGACAAAGTACGTCCGGACTGCCCTGCGTTGTCCGGACGGATGCGGGCGGTTTGAGGGTAGACGCCCTAAATGCCAATTCAGAGCAGGATTGTTTGGCTTGGAGGAGCCAAGCAGGCTCTCTGCTTGATAGTTTTCCTTGGATTCCAAGTACTCATGCTGTCACTTTAAAAGACGTAATGTCTTGCTATTTGATTTGAGCACTTTTATATTGTGATTTGAACAAAGGGTGTGATTAGGTCTCAGTCAACTGGGATTTAACCAAGTCTCAATCAAGTGACATAACAGGTAAGAGAGAAAAATAAAAAACTCTGCAATGCATTTCTGAGCAAATATTCGGAAGCCATGTCATTTCTTAGCAAATATTCGGAAGCCAGGTTTTGTTTGGTTATTTATTATTCATCGACTCGGCTACTAGCGCGGGAAGCAGCTCTGTGGAGCATCAAGGAGCACCCGCGGCTGCGGGAGACGCCAGACTAGCGCGCCTCTGGCACCACGGCCGCCCGGCGGCGGTGGAGCGTATTCCGGGAGCGCCTGAAGGAGTCGATGCGCTGCTGCTTCAGCTGGTGGTGGAACTTGTTGATGAACTCGTCCGCGCGCGCGTCCACCTCGCTGCCGGCCTCCTGGATCTCCTCCTCCGACGCCGGCTCCGGTTTCGCCACCACGGAGCGGCGGCGCTCCACGTCCCTCGTCATCGCCGGCCTGCGCACCTCCACCACCTCGGTGTCCTTCTTGGCCACGACGTGCGCGAACGCCGACTTGTCGCTCGCCCACTTGAGCAGCCTCGCCGGCCGCCGCGGCAGCTCGGCCTCGACCGCCGCCTCAGACATGCTCCTAGTGACCGCCGCCTCGAAAACCTAGTGAAAGTCTTGTTAAGGATTATCAAAGATACCATGCTTTACTTGAAAATTATCCTCATCATTATTATCCGCCCTGGGTGGACATATCTTTTACGAAGGACTAGATGACTAGTGTAAGACAACTATAGACCTTACATCTGGAGGATCATTTTTGGACTGTAGTATTGCTCAAGCTTGGAGGTTTTTGAATAAAATTTGTGCTAATCGGGAGAGTTGGTAACTAGAAATAGGGAGATGGCATGATTGCATTAAGTCTTACTCCTTGCCTGAAAAGGTTGGAGAGCCAAGTGAAAATTTCCATCTTGACTCTAATGTTGCTTTGCAGATTATAAAAGATTATTACACTGAGCATTTTAGGACTCTTTGCAAAAGGTTAAGGCCATTGGATCCTAGAAATAAATGGTCCAAAAATATATGATGTACTGTAAAAGGACTCTTTGCTTTACATGATTTAATATGTAGTATTAAGTTGATCCAGTGGTTTATATTATTCGGTTTAGATTCGACCATGACAATGTTTTGATTTGGTTTGGCTTAGTTAGGACTTCTCCTGTGTCTAGAAGTCACGAGCGTCCAAATTCAATCTCTATGATCAATTGGGGGGAAAAGATAGATAATCAATCGCCGCCACACATGACGAGCCTTGCTACACGCCCTCACGTCCTTGCGACTGACTCCAATTTCCGACGGTGCTCTCGCACGTGATGAGAGCCGTAGCACACCCTCTCCCCTTGTATGCACCACTGTCGTCAGCTGTTGTGGTCCTGGATGGCGATTGGACGAGGAGGAAGATGCCGCCAACCACTGATCATCTCTATTTTGAACACAAACAACGATTTTTTGGAATCCATGCAAATCTTTGACAATAAGAAACATCAACCACAATCACCCTCACACTTGTAATATCAGCTAGGGCAGAACAAACACTGCCCAGCGAACCTCACCTGAGTGCCTATTTATTTTGTTGTCATGCTTTAGAGTCAATTTCCAATCTGATCCTCAATGAGCTAGTGCCGTATTAATTGTTAAGTAGTGATGGGAAATGGAAGAGGACAAGAGCTACATATGTATATACATGAACATCAAACTCAACAAAGGCAAGAATGGCTCGAAGTATCAACGAAGCCATCACTCCGAGCTTAAGCCTTCGCCATCACCATCTTGATCAATATGCATGCTTCTTTTTTCTTCATCTTGGGTCTCTACAAAAAGCTCCAACTAGTGAGCTAACGACATTGACTGAAAACCACCACAGTTGGATCATCAGGAAACTTTTTCTCATAGCAAAGTTTGTTTCTAGTCTTGCACAATGTCCAACTCAGATGGCCACTCCTCCAATCACCACAAGAGCTTATACATCAAGCTCTCGAGAAATGAAAAATAATGGGATCACTCTTGTCATATCCCATTACGATGAAATGGTGTTGGGCAGATTTTGATATTCCAATTGAAAACCTTCTCCAACTCCTTATGACCATTGTGTGTTGCGTTGAAAGAATCAACAAGCTACTAGATATTCTCAAATAATTGGATATATCATGTATATAGCTAGCACCCGAGGCCTGACATCTCGTTTGCTGTAAGCAAACTAAGCCGTTTTGTTTCTAATCCGGGAGATGTCATTAGCATGCTCTTGATAGAGTTATGAGCTATCTAAAGGGTACCATGAGCCATGGAATTCACTATAATAGATATCCAGTAGTACTATAAGGGTACAATGACTCAAATTGGATTTCTGATGTTGATGATAAAGGCCACAAGTGGATACATATTCACTCTAGTGGCGGCGCTGTTTCATGGAAAGTCTTGCAAGCTGACCATCTTAGCGAGGTAAACAATGGAAGCAGAACTCACGGCATTGAATATAGCCACTGTTGAAGCAGAATGGCTTCGAGAACTCTTAATGGATTTGTCGTTCGATGAAAAGCCCATACCAGCTATCCTCATGAACTGTGTCAATAAAATTGTAATTTGTCAAAGTGAACAGTTTAGAGGATAACAAGATGAGTTCAAGACAAGTGAAATGAAGATTACAATGTGTCATGAAAATGAAATTCTCGAGAGTAATAACATTGGATTATTTTCCAACTGCTAAAAAATCCGGCAGATCATTTTACAAAATGTCTATCAAGGAATTGCTAGAAATATGTCCTATAGGAAATAAAAAGGTTGTATTATTATATTTACATGTTCATAATTGAGTTTATAGTTCCATGTTATAATTGAAATGGATTTGAATGTGAGATTGAGAGGAAAAACCTATTTGCATGTGTGGAAAGATAAACATGAAACAGATCCCTAGTCCGGCCTCTACACAAGCTCATGTATTGTTGATGGTTGTGGTTTCCTAAACCATGTCCATTGTTATTGTAACAAGGATGCCAAAAATATTGTGAACACGTTCTTAGGGTAACAATGGTGTTGGATAGACCCAACCTATGTAATACTGAGAGATCATGTTGTCAATATGTTGTCAGTATTTTTGTATAAAGTGTTAACATTTACTTACGTCCTTAAACCTGAAGAATATCGTAAACACTCATCTCAAATGCACTACTAGGCAAAGGCTTATAGGTGGCCTCAAATAAGTGGCGGGCGATGTCAGGTACCTGCAACTGCTATTCTAGAGAAGTAGGAGTGGCGGGTAGCAAGTCCGGCTCGCAAGTGGAATCAACACAACAATGGCGGGCATGTATACCTACCTGCTACACCTAAACTCATCCAAATTTGCCTGTGTGATGAATGTCAGGAATGGAGGGAACACATATATGTCTGCCATTTTTTTATAAGGCAATAGTGGTGGTAGATCGTATGCCCGCCATAGATATTTTTTTGTAACTTGCGCCAAAAAATAACAACATATCTAGAACTTAGTTTTGGCAGGCCCTAGTAAATGCCCGCCACACATAAGTTAGGTCCACACATAAGTCCGGTTTGTACATGATGTGCATGAAGTTTTTGCAGTAACGATCTCAATTTTTTACCACATCCTACTTCTGTCGAATGAAGATATAATGCAAAGTTTCATCCCTTTTTCAAGCTTGTTTACCTGATATTTCTCACCGTATAGGGTCGCCCTGCCATTTTTAGTTGCTTGAAAGTCACTTAATGCCTTGAAAATGGAAAACCAACTCCAAAAGTGCTCAATTTTGAGCATAGGGTTTTTGATGGTGTGTACTAACTGTTGAGAAAGTTTGACTTCAAATGGATTTTAAAAATTGTAGTTGTGTGTGTAAGGTGGTGGTTTTTTGTTTAAAACCCTGACACTTTGTGGCAGAGTGTTTGGTTTGTACACGATGTGCATCAAATTTTTGCCATAACGAACTCAAATTTTTACCACACCCTGCTTTTGTTCAATGAAGATAGAATTCAAACTTTCATCCCTTTCGGAGCTCGTTTACCAGATGTTTCTTACCGAAGAGGGTCGTCCTGCCATTTTAGTTGTCGGAAAGTCATTTAATGCCTCAAAAATGGAAAACCAACTCCACAAATGCTCAAATTCGAGCATTGGAATTTTGATGTTGTGGTCTAATCATATAAAAAGTTTGAATTTAAATTGATTTTAAAAACTGTAGTTGTGTGTGTAAGGCGGATGTTTTCCGTTTGAAAGCCACACTCTTTGTGGCAGAGTGTTAAGTTTGTACATGATGTGCATCAAGTTTTTGCCGTAACGATCTCAAATTTTACCACACCCTATTTGTGTCCAATGAAGATAGAATGAAAGTTTCCTCCCCTTTGGAGCTCATTTACTAGATATTTCTTACCGAAGAGGGTCATTCTGCCATTTTTATTTGCCGAAAAGTCATTTAATGCCTCAAAAATGGAAAACCAACTCCAAAAGTGCTCAAATTTAAGCATAGGGATTTTGATGGTGTGTACTAATCATATAAAAAGTTTGAATTTAAATTGATTTTATAAATTTTACTTGTGTGTAGGGTTGCGGTTTTCCGTTCGAAACCCTGACATTTTGTGGCAGAGTATTTGGTTTGTACACAATGTGCATCAAGTTTTTGCCATAACGATCTCAAATTTTTACCACACGCTACTTGTGTCCAATGAAGATAGAATGCGAATTTTCATCCCCTTTTGCCTCGAAAATGGAAAACCAACTCCAAAAATGCTCAAATTTTAGCATACGGATTTTGATGGTGTGTACTAGTCGTATTAAAAAATTAAATTTATTTTATAAATTTTAGTTTTGTCTGTAAGGCGGCAATTTTCCATTCAAAATCCTGACACTTTGTGGCAGAGTGTTAGGTTTGTACACAATGTGCATCAAGTTTTTTCTGTAACGGTCTCAAATTTTAACTACACTGTAGTTGTGTCCAATGAAGATAGAATGCAAAGTTTCATCCCTTTCTGAGATTGTTTACCCGATATTTCTTACCGAAGAGGGTCATCCTGCCATTTTTAGTTGCTGGAAAGTCATTCCATGTCTCAAAAATGGAAAACCAACTCCAAAAGTGCTCAAATTTTAGCATAGGGATTTTTATGGTGTGTACTAATCATATAAAAAGTTTGAATTTAAATTGATTTTATAAATCGTAGTTGTGTGTGTAAGGCGGCGGTTTTCCGTTTGAAACCCTCACACTTTATGGCAGAGTGTTCGGTTTGTACACGATGTGCACACTGGTACAGCGAGCTGCTATACAAACGGTTTTTAACCCCTTTCCGCGACGGCATTTTGAATCGTCGCCTAGTGAGTGTGGGCGATAGGGGGATCCTTCTCACAGGACCCAAAAACCGTCTGGGATAGGGGAGCCATGATGCAGACACCTTGCCAAATGTAATCGTATGCGATGCAGTACACACTAAATTCTATCACACGTGTGGGATTGGTGATTAAATGTTTCTAATGACGTAGTGAAAACAAACGGTGTTTCGTACTGAACCATTTGCGAAACAGTATCTAAGGCACACGGGCCAACATATGAACTGTGTGCGATATGTGCCCCATCGCACATGAGTTTTCTGCAGAACTCGGCTGCCATGCATGACTCCATCGCACACGTTTCCGAACAATTACCGTGTGCGATAATGTTCTATCACAAGCGGTTCATGAGCCCCTTCGCACACGTACAAGTGCTGCAGATCATTTGTGATTTGTTGTGTATCACCGACGGTTGCGGTATGCGTGACATGTGCTTTTCGTTTGGGATCCGACACGTTTCCTGAAAAATTTACGACTGGGATTGTATTTTACATTGGGAACGGTTTACTCTGAGCTCTCGTGTGCGATAATGTGGTATCACAAATGGTTCCGGAGCCCCTACGCACACGTAGTAGTGCTGCAAAACGTCTGCGATCTGCTGTGTATCACCAACGGTTCCGCTATGATTGACATATGCTTTTCGATGTGGATCACAGACACTCATTTAGTTGAACCATGTGCGTAGCAATTGCCAGGTTAAAGCTAAAATATCCCATTTGAAACGGCACGCAAAAAGCAAATTCGCCATGATATGCAATTGAACAAATGGCGTCCACAGGAAGAACATTCATCAGATTTCGCAACAATTGCAATTGAACAAATGGTAGCTAAATTCCAATGATTTGTCGACATATATATGCATTACATAATTAACCATAGTGTACGAAATATGAAGACCTCATCACATGGAAAACAATGGATCCATGCGTATATGTTTAGCGGCTAACTCTTACTCAATGTTTCAGGAGAAGGCATGCTTAAATCTTCATTATCACCTATGGGATTGATGTAGTGATTCAGGAAGAAGTTGCTAATAGCGGGGAGCAGTTCAGGGGTCCTCGGTTCTAAGGTGAGCTGCAGTATTTTTAAGATCAGAATATGCCATATGAGTGGAGTAGAAGATATTAATTAAGCTAGACTTACTGGTACTAATTCACGAGCACCTTCACAACTATCAGCAGATTTGCAGATGGAGATCATGTGTCTGCAAATATAGTATCCACAAAGGTTGGTCCCTGCTTGTTGCCGAGGACACTGAAATTTTTTGTACAGAATTAGTCATGTATTTGCAACAACCTAACCGGTGTTAGATGTATTTTTTTCTTTGGACAGAAATAGAAAGAGGTTTATTTAGAAGCTTGAACATTTGACTAGTGTAAGAGAAGGTATTTGCTATTGGATATATTTTCCGAAAATAACGGATTTCGGTGTCTTATCGGAGAAACGATCTCGTGCTGCAGAGGTAGTTCCCTATTGAACAGGTTCCCTGGTTTAGTTTTCCACAATGCGAACACACTCCAAATGAAGATGAATTTTCACAACATCAATTCTTGAACAAGATATGAATGCAAATTAATTTCAACATCATAGAATTCAATACCTATCCATGAATTGCTGAAGGTGCATCAGATCCCGAGGCTTTATTGACTCTCTGAGAGAATCTATGTAGTAAACTATGTTCTTGTTTGGAACAATGAATACCAAGATCCAGTGATTGCTACAGATTAAGTAAACCATGATCTTATGAATTATGTTGAAATCTGAAAGACAATCAGTGTATGTGTGGTTGTTTATTTGACTTACCGTTCATGATATGGCCAGAGAAATGATTTTGCATGGGATGTGTTTTCGAAGATACGGGCGACCGTGTTAATGGCCCACTCCCGTTCATCCTTACCAAGCAATGTTGTGCCATTTGCTAATGCAGGATCTATGAAATACACACTCTCCCTTTTTCTTCTCTGCACGGTCAATCCCCTGAGAGGAATAAAATGCAGTTAGCTATTTATCATTATCAGCCTTGTATGGAGAAGTTGATCAGAGTCTGTTAAGTACTTACAAAATCAGGCATCTAACAAGAGTGGCATCGAGCACGTTGAAGTTGAAGAAGAGATGTAAGTCCTCGAAATCCACACTGATGGAACCAGGATCATGTCAGAAATGATCGCTGTTGTAGCAGACTAGCTGAACATGATGACCTGCTGACATTTGATCCATGCAATATTTATGTAACTCACGGCAACTGGAACTGCACTCATTAAAGTATTCGCCAACAAGAAATGGCTGGCCATGGATGTAATTGCGTGCTTCAAGTACGTCTGCTTTATTTTTAGCAAGCGCCAATTGTATTTGTGCATCGTCCATGCCGTCAGAAATAATATTACTCTTCGATTTGAACAACTTGCTGTTAATTTGGTTCTGGGCGATGAGTGTCTTAAGTAAGAGGCAATCGTTCTCATTCCTCTTCGCTCTCGGGGAGCACTTCCTCACGGGTGTAGCCTTTTTGGCCGCTTCCTTCTTGGTATTTGAAGCACTTCTGGTCTGAGGTCTGGATGGCTGAAAGGCGGACTGCCGAGCAAACGGTGAATCTTCGGCAGACTGCTTAGCAGACGGTTTAGTACGTCGGACTGCTGAGCTGGCGGTGCTGCTGTGACGGACTGCTGGGCTGTAGGAGCAGAGGCATCGAACTACTGACCATGCGTTCACTACAGGAATCAGCTTCTTTGTCGTCTGCCATGGCAGACGGCAAAGGCATGAATGGCGGTCGGCAAAGCTCTTTGCCGACTGCTAGCTGTCGGCAAACAGTCCGGCTCAATTCCTGCCGGTAAAGGCCTTCTTTGCCGTCTGCTTCAGAGAAGCGGACGACAAAGGTTTATGCCGTCAGCCGTTTGCGGCCAGCAGACGGCAAAGAGCATAGACGGCAGTGAGGTGAGGTGGGAGCCGTTAGGGGTTAACGGCGTGCTTTGCCGTCAGCCGGCAGACGGCAAAGAGGCTAAGGTCTTTGCCGTCTGCTGGCGGACGGCAAAGAGCCCAAATAGGAGTCACTGGGAAGCTGCCACGTGGCCTTATTTGCCGTCTGCTAGCTGTCGGCAAAGGGATTTGAATCTTTGCCGTCTGCCAGCAGTCGGCAAAGACCTTAGCCTCTTTGCCGTCTGCCAGCTGACGGCAAAATGCCCAAATAGGCAACCCAGTGTTCCCAGGTTGCACAGGTAGCTGCCACGTGGCCTTCTTTGCCGACTGCTAGCTGTCGGCAAAGCTCTTTGCCGACTGCTAGCAGACGGCAAAGCTACGGCAAAGAGCCTATATAACCCCTGTTTTTAATTGAATTCATTCAATTTGACAGAAATTCATAGATATACACAGATAATACATATATACACAACAAGCATATCCAACAATATATTTCCACAAGTCCAACATATATCCATATGACATAAGAAGTTTCCAACAACATATCCATAGTGACATACACATCCAAACAAGTTCCCAAACATGTTTTCATAAACAAAAAGGAAGCACAAGGAGAATATATGAGTCCATCAATGCAAGCTTCCTCATCTCAAGCAAATCTGCAAATTGGGAAAGATGAAAGTTAGAAGAAGAAGAAGAAGAGGAAAAGAAGAAGAAGAAGAAAAGAAGAAGAGGAAAATAAGAAGAAGATTTTATATTCTCTTTCTTTCTCTCCTCCCCCTCTTCTTTATCTTCTTCTTTTCCAACAAATGTAGTTAAAAAAGCCAATTTAGAGCTAAGCTAGGTAAATAGGTCATTTTGGAGATAAGCTAAGTTAAATGTATCATATTGGAGCTAACCTACGTAAACTTGGTCATTTTGGAGCTAAGCTAAGTTAAATGGATCATATTGAAGCTAACCTAGGTAAACTTGGTCATTTTTGAGCTAACCTACGTAAAAATGTCATTTTTTGCTATGCTAGGTAAAAATGCTAAGTGTGTAGGTCAATTTAGAGCTAACTTAGGTAAATAGGTCATTTTGGAGCTAACGCGGGTAAAATGGATCATATTGTAGCTAACTTAGGTAAACTTGGTCTTTTTGGAGCTAACGTAGGTTAAATGGATCATATTGGAGCTAACATAGGTAAACTTGGTCATTTTGGAGCTAACCTGGCTAATTAGGCCATTTTTGACATTACTAAGCTTATTGTGTCATTTTAGAGGACAACAAGCTAAGTATATGACATTTATGAGGTTAGCAAGGTTATTATGCCATTTACGAATAAAAACAATTAAGAGGAGGAAAAGAAGAAGAAGAAGAAGAAGAATAAGAAAAGAAGAAGAATAAGAAAAGAAGAAGAAAAGAAGAAGAAGACTTGGCACGGGCTTCTTGTTGTGGTGCGACTGAGAGAGAGGAACAAAATATTAGTCAAGGGCTCAAGCTAGCATGAAGATTGAAATTGCTATGTAAATAAGGTCATTTTGGAGCTAAGTAAGGTTATTATGTCATTTTTGAGGAAAAAAAGCTAAGTTTAGGTCATTTTGGAGGTAACCAAGATTATTATGCCCATTTTGACCAAACTATGCTAATTATGTCATTATTGAGCTATCCAAGGTAGTTATGCCTTTTTTTAGCTAACTAAAGCATATTTAGGCATTTTATAGAGCTATCTTAGGTTATTATGTCATTTTAGAGCTAATTATGTCATAAATTAACAAGCTAAGATTATTTTACGTCATTATTGAGCTATCAAAGGTAGTTATGCAATTTTTTAGCTAACTAAAGCATATTATGTCATTTTAGAGCTAATTATGTCATAAATGAACGAGCTAAACTAAGTTTAGGTCATTATTGAGCTATCCAAGGTAGTTATGCCATTTTTTAACTAAGTAAGCATTATTGAGCTATCCAAGGAAAAATGCTATCATGTAGAATGAAATTGCATGAATCATGAAGCAAACCACATACCCAGTGACCCCCGTACTCAAACAGGTCGGAGCTCCCTTGATGGTGTGGCACACCAACCATTTGGGCACGCTTATCCTTGGCCCTTTGGTGTTCGACTAGCCATTTGGGAGAGCACCACTCATCCACCAACGCCTCCCAACAATCCATCCTATCTGCACACCATCTCGGGGGCACCTAAGTTAGTCAAGAGAAATTTCAGCGCTACGCCTACGAATCAAATCAAGAGAACTAAGTTCAAGGCCTTAAGAATAGGTAATTACCAGCATGTACTTCTCCTTAGTCAGAAACTTGCCGCGACACTTCTTCTTCGCCCTCCTAATACCCTTCGAGGCGTAGTAGTCTCGAACGGCCTGCAGCCGAGCCTCGTGCCGTAAGTTCTTAAGTAGGCGCTTGCACTCGACTTCGACAACCGAAGCCGCAGCCTCCTGCTCTCCATCTGAAATCCTGTAGAAGGTCTGCAGTCAAACAAGACAACGCTGATTAGTAAAATCACTACGTACTGTTGATCTTTAATTCTGTAAAGGAGAAATTACCCAGAACCGACGGAACACAATGGACAACGCTGATTTTGCACGGGCCCTCCCAATCTTGCCTCGGTCGGGAGATGCAAAATCAAGTGCTGCATTGGATTAAACATGCTCGGCGGAAAGATTTTCTCTAACTTGCAGATCAACTCCGGTGCCAACTGTTCCATTTCTTCGAGGAGGCCAGGCGATAGTTCTTTCGCACAAAGAACACGGAAGAAATAGCTCAGCTCTGCCAGTACTAGCCATTCATCCTCAGGGATGAAGCCACGCAACATCACCGGCATTATCCGCTCAATCCATATGTGCCAATCATGACTTTTTAGACCAAATATTTTCAATTTTTCAAGACTCGCTCCCCTCTTTAGATTTGCTGCATACCCATCGGGGAACATCAACTGCATTTTCACCCACAGAATAATTTCCCTCATAGCTGGCCTTCCAAGATTGAACCATGCCTTTGGCTTCGTGAAGTTCCGCTTTCCTTTCGGATCTTGCATGTTTTGTAACGGTCTATCACATAGCTCCTCTTGATCGACTCTAGCCTTAGGATTATCCTTTGACTTCCCCTCTATGACGAACAATGTGCCAAAAATGGCTTCGGCGATGTTCTTTTCGGTGTGCATCACGTCGATGTTGTGTGGGCAAAGGAGGTCTTTGAAGTAAGGCAGATCCCATAAGCATGTCTTGTGAGTCCAGGCGTGTTCCTTACTATACCCCTTGAAATACCCTGGACGCACTGGATCTGGCTCGAGAGCGTTTAACTGATCTAGGGTTTGTTGGCCTGTCAACGCAGGTGGTGCAGAGTGTTTGACAACTCTACCTTTCATGAAGTTCTTCTTGTCTTTCCTGAACTTATGGTGAGGATCCAGAAACGGTCTATGCAAGTCAAAGCAACTATACTTGTGCCCTGCGGTCAGCCAACGAAACTCAAGAGCTCCCTTGCATGTGGGGCACGGGAACCTTCCATGCACACACCAGCCAACGAATAGCGCATACGCCGGCAAGTCATGCGTCGAGTACATGTACCAGGCACGCATTATGAAGTTCTGTTTGCTAAAGGCGTCGTATGTCTTGAACCCATTATCCCAAGCTTCTTGCAATTCGTCCTTAAGCGGCTGCATGTACACATTCATATTCTTCCCCGGATAGTTGGGCCCTGGAATTATCAACATCAGGAAAATGTTCTTTCTTTGCATAATCTGTCCGGGGGGGAGATTGAGTGGAATGACAAACACGGGCCAACAACTGTATTGGGTTGCCGTCTGACCATACACACTGAACCCATCCGTGCTGACGGCGACTCGAGGATGCCTTGGATCTGCCGTTTTTTCCTTATGTAATGCATCGAAGCGCTTCCACGCTTCACCATCCGATGTGTGCACCATCATCACATTCCCATCTGCATCACGTTCGGTTCTTTTGCCCGTTTTGTGCCATGTCATATGTCTGGCCGTCTCTTTGACCATGAAAAGACGTTGAAGTCTTGGTACGGATGGCAAATACCGAAGAACATTAACGGGTTTTTGGTCTGCGTCTTCTCACCCATACCATTGTCTACCACAACATACCTGGATGACTCGCAAATGGGACAATAGTTCAAGTCCTCATACTGGTGCCTAATAAGACACATCCTTTCTCACAGGCATGTTATCTTCTCATAGGGCATCTAAGAGCACGGAGGATTTTGTCTGACTGGTACAGGTTTGTAGGTAGCACATGCCTTTGGGTAGAAATCGTCCAATACTGTCATCATCGCGTCGTAGCATTCCTACCCAAGTTGAACTGAGCCTTCAAAGCCATGATTTGTGAGATGGCATCCAGCTGACAAAGCTCAGCGTGCTCGTGGAGAGGATGTTTTGAGGACTCCAACATTTCAGTGAAGGCCTTTGCAGATTCCTCCATCTCCTCGTCCGAGTCCCGAGCATCGTCAAAGTCTTGCACCATGTCTTCCATCCCGGTACCATGCTCGTTGGTTGCGACGACGAACCACCTCAGGTCTGGCACGTTGGGCAGACTCACCATGAATGTCCAGACCGTGTAACCAGCCGTAAAACCAAACTTCTGCAGGTGTTTACTCTATTCAAGCTCGTCCCTCTTATTAAGTTGTCGCACCGGACACAGGGGCACCAGCTTAATCTCTGGCCATTAGCAAATGCGGCTCTAACAAACTCTTTGGTTTTTGTTAACCATTCACCGGTCCAAACTTTCTGACTAGTGTAACCGGTGTACATCCACGCACGATCACTCATATTGACTCCTACTAGACAGACAATAATATATACATCATTAAGCACACATATCCATTAGTTAATGGAGTTTGTCAGTTCTATTACGTCCATGCAACCTACATGCTAATAGGTAAAGATAGGTCCTATCCCACCCGAGTATGTGTAGATTGAGTTCGTTTTCCCATGCTCTGCTCCGGATCCACGCAAATTTTGGCAGCACCTCCCGCTGTTCCCTGATACACGTCCGGCAATAAGCAGAGAGGATGTGTACCCGGAAACAACAGGGAGGCACTGACGAAATTCGCATCGGATCGGAGCAGAGCTATAGGAAAACGAACCCAATCTACACATACTCGGGCTGTCCTGGATAACGTTGGACAATTCGAAGAATCACGATTATAATATGCAAATGCATGCATATTTATAGATGTAACCCTTTCGAACGGAGACGCATAGTGGTTACGCTACTGATGACGGACACCTATAGCTAGCTAGTTTCATTGGCACGAAGACCGGAATAGAGCAAATGTAGGGGGGGAGAGAGATGTCATTTGTGCTCACCAAGGAAAGCAGCGGGCTCGTCAACGCACGGGGAGGTCGTCAAACACACACCCCTTGCAGCACGAAACAACGCACATTTTAAATCCACCCTGATTAACACAATTATATGATGTTTTGCATACAAAATCGAAAAATATACACCTAACTCATAATTCACAAATAAGACCCCGTCGGGGTCGGGTCGGGGCAGGGTCGGGGTGTGGTGTCAGGGTGTGTGTCGATCGGGATGTCAGGATGTCGTATGTCGGTGTCGATCAGGGTTCGGTCAGGGTCAGGGTGAAATTTCATGAGAGAAGACATAAACATAATTGAAACAATTACATTGTACAAAGTTGAAAACTTGCTACTACACGGTAAAGTTCCTTTGCGAAATCTATAGTCTTGAAACGATATATATAGCATCATCATCAACCTTTGCAAATATTTCCGCTCAGTAAGTTATTTGTCAGTAGAACAACGATAAGCAGTACTGGCACGTCAGTCAAATACTAAACACAAAAAATTTACAGCAAGCAACAAAAAATGTTCAATCTAACAATACATACAAACAAAGCAGGCAGTAGCAGTCAGTGTAGCACAATGCACATCACATATTATCCTGTCTGTGAGTGAGTGAGTCTGTCCATTACCAATCCGGCTCTTCAGTGCGGCTACGGCTGCGGCAGACGGCGTGCGGACAGGCAAAGTCGCGGAGACCAGGGCAAGGGAGGCCGGAGCCCGGAGCAGAGCCGCGTGCAAGCAGTAGAGCCGCACCCGCAGAGAGGAGCCAGGAGGGAGAGCGGGACGGGCCGGCAGTGGCGGAGGCGCGGAGCCGGCGAGCACCGAGGGGCAGCGGCAGTGGAGGAGGGGAGGGGGCGCCGGTGGTGGAGGGGAGGGGCCACGTGGTGGAGGGGGGGAGGGGGGGCGGCGTGGAGGGAGGGAGGGAGGGGGGCGTGGTGGAGGAGGAAGGAGGGGGCGGCGGTGGAGGGGAGGGAGGGAGGGGGGGTGGAGAGGGAGGGAGGGAGGCGGCGTGGAGGGGGGAGGGGGACGGCGGCGGGGGTGGGGGTGAGGAGGGGGGGCGGCGTGCGGTTGAGTGGATGGGCGGCGGCGGCCCTGTGCGGGAGGGCGGCGTTCGGCTGGAGTCCTCGGCGGAGGGGTCTGCTGCTGCGACGTCCTTTGGGCGGGCTTGGGTCGCTTCGTCTGCCTCGCGGGAGGGGGCGGCGGCGGCGGCGGCGGCCTGCGCGCGTGCGGGAGGCAGAGGGTGGGGAGGCGGGAGAAAGAGATGGAGGAGGGCGCGCGCGCGGGGGGCCAAATTAACCCCCCGCATTGCCGTCTGTTTTTTTTTTCTCTTTGCCGTCTGCCAGACGGCAAAGAATTCTTTGCCGTCCGCCAGCAGACGGCAAAGAGGATGACCGTTAGACGGCCACCGCCGTGAAACTGTGGGCCCCTCTTACCTCTTTGCCGTCTGCTGGCAGACGGCAAAGAAGTGGCCCGTGTGACCTACCCAGTGCAGTACCCCCGTGGGGTCCACTTTGGACTTTGCCGTCTGCTGGCGGATGGCAAAGAACTCTTTGCCGTCTGCTGGCGGACGGCAAAGAGCTCGCAGATGGCAAAGACCCTGTTTGCCATCAGCTGGTTCTTTGCCGTCTGCTTTGAGAAGACAGACGGCAAAGAGCCTCTTTGCCATCAGCTGGCAGACGGCAAAGAGCTGGCAGATGGCAAAGACCCAGATTCCAGTAGTGGTTGAAGCTATGTCAGGTTTATGTGCAGGTGGTGCCAACTTGTCGGTGTGCTGAGGAGGCCGTGCCAACGTGTTGGTTTGCTGAGCAGGCAGTGCTGACGCATTGGTATGCTGATCACATGGCTGCGGACCGACGGACTGATGAGTAGTCAGTTCTGGACCTACAGACTGCTTAGCAGGCGGCTTCGAAGCATCAGACTGCTTAGCAGTCCGTTGCACCAGGTTGGTCTGCTGAGCATGTGGTGCGGCTGAGTCTCCCCCCACTACTTTAGCAGCCGACATCTGAACCGGTGGTGCGTCTTCAGCAGTTGTAGGCCTTGCCACTGGCTGCTCTGGGGCGGACGATGACATGGCCTGTACGGCACAAAGTCAGGTGGGATGATCATAGGTTGATGCATCAGCCGTCGAATTGCGAGTATTAGGTTCCTTGGGGGAAGCACGCGAGAGCCGCTATGGCAAGGAGAGCATCACCGGTTGAGGGGCGACATCGGTTGCTCTTGGCGGGGCTTCAGGGATCTCATCAATGAAGTCTATTTCCTTTCATGGCCACTGGACGTGATGTAACAGTATTTCTCCCAAGGTCCTCTACTCATCAAAGTCCCCTAGGACATTCTTCAGGGAAAATTCATTGAATCCAGGCTTTACTTCAGTCACGTAGCACTTCACACAGCCCGACTTCAATGGCACATTGTCCAACAAGAGGCCCTCTTCCAAGAAGGGTGAGCAAACCCAGGCTGTTGCACATTTTAATGTACCTTCATAATGTGTAAGCACGCCCTTCGGTCTGTCTTTCATTCCAGATAGATCAGATATAGCATCATCATGAGCTGCTGCATTCTAAGTGTCGCTGGGGTCAGCTGATGCATAGCTACTCTTGTGCAGTGTTGTCGCGCAACAACCAGCATCCTCCATGCCCGCCTCCCCTCCCATCTGCTGGCTATCTGTCAGTGTTAGAGTCTTCTACATCATCATTGACTCCTCAATTTCCTTTCGAACAGTCGGATACATGTCCTTCCTCAACCTTTCATACAATTCATTCTGCTTCATTTCACTCCTCGCTTTTTTCATGCTGAGCCTCTCTTCTTTGCTGAGTGTGAAAGCCTGTGCGGGACATTGACACCTATACCCTTGCACGGCTAGGGGGCTCTCTTATTTCCAGAGCATCGGACAGAATATCACATGGCCCTGAGTTCCTGTAGAACCTTCCAGGGATCTTGGAAGCCTTTAACATCACGCGATACAGTTCTTCGTCATGTGAGTTTTCAAAGTAATAAGTTCCGTCCTCACGCCTCCTTGCACGTGCTTGCAAGTAGTCTCTAGTGCGTTCTCCCCTGATTTCACTAAAGGCCGGTTTCCCACCCGCAGCTACTGCTTCTTTGGCCTCCTGGTCCCATATCGGTTTCATGTCGTAGTATCCTGCCACACCCATACGGTGGGGGTGTGTGTTCCTCTTCTGAAGTATCGATTGCTTGGCACTCTTCTCAGTACACTTTGTAGTGGCCCTGACCTTTTTGAATTCTGCCCAGTCTGCCTTTGTAGTTTGGGGGTATGCAGGGATTGGGTCCTTGCCTTCACTCAAGTACTTCTTGTACAACACGTGCTTGCAGTTTCTCCAAGCATCCCTCGCCTTCTTCAGTGCAGCGTGTTCCACCTGCATTCTTCACTGCTCTGGAACGTTGAAGTGATCCATGATCTCCCGGACTATCCTTTGTCGTGTTTCTGTGTCAGCCTTCCGAAACCCCAGCAGATTAATGTTGAGCCTTGCCCTGCCCACAAATCCACACACACTCCTGAACCTCGTGCATGCTTTATCTGGTTTAGTTGGAGCCCAAGACTTTAAATCGATGTCGGTTACTTCATATACCTTTAGGCTGGTGTGTGGGCTTCCTTGGAGCGTTCCTCCATGTCATGACCAGAAGGGTAATTGCTGCAGCTCTATCCCGTTCCAGATTACTTGATCCCTCACCATCTGCTGGAGACCTAGGGTTGTCGGAATCAGATGAAGATACATTGCCTGAAGCATGAGTGTTGTCGCTGCTACTCGGCATCTATAGAGAACACATGCGAAACTCAGGAAAGGAGGCTAAGCATAAAGCTAACAACTTGGTATCAATCTGTCTAAACATGTCATGCAATAATTTAGAAACTGTACGGATAATTTGTTAAGTTTGTGTGACTCGGGCGCGCACGATCTGTAAATCGACAATAACTAATTGGAACAAATACAACTTATATGTAGTAGTTAGGAAGGTAGATAATGAACATACGCTCTCCGTAATTTTATAGCCAATTTGGGAACATACCGAACGAAATAGCAAGAGGGATTGCATGGAAATATGCCTCACCGTGATGGAGAGCAGTAACTAACAGGTTTCTTGTGCAAACCCAGCAGGACCACAGGAGAGGCGAGGGTTACAGGATCGATATGCTCGAGGGTGGCTGGCGAGCAAACGAAGATGGCGAGGTGTGGGCAGCCGCATGTTGGGAACGGCAGTGGAGGTAGGGTTGACGCCGAAGAGCGGGCACAGGGCCGGGTTGAGCACGCCGGCGCCAGAGAGGGTTCTGCTATGAATCTGGGGGAGGGGGAGCTGGCGATGGAGATTGGGTGGACTTTTGAGTGGAACGGGGACGGGCAGTGGGGGGGGGTGTTGGCAGCCTAGGTGAAAAGGGTGAAAAAAGATCCCCGGTCGCCGCGCGGAAAGGCCTATGCAAACGGTTGCCTCTAAGAGCCTGTGTGCACAAACAGCATAATTTCGTTTGAAATGAAGACGTGCTAATTTTCAAATGAAGACGTGCAAATTGTGAGCTAATCGTTTTGCCTTGATTTTTTTCCATGGTAAGCAATCACCATTATACCACAGGTATGATTTTCTGGCGCATTTCAGGTCTCGTGTGTGATATTTAAGCCATTTTTGGCATTTACCGTGCATTTTGGCATATAAATCAAATCCTAGCCGCAACTGCACGTGCTTATGAAAGGGATGAGGATTGTCGTTCGATCTGGGAGCATCCAACGGTGCGGAAGTATGATCTGTGGGGTTTGGGTTCTGGCCAATCAGAACGCATGACTCACAACACGCGCGCAGCAGGGTGGGGGCATCGGCCACGGTTTGGTAGGCACACGGCTTTCGTGGGTGAACCATGTACTATTTGAAAACATTTACATAAATTAACAACATATTTTCGTTTGAATGAAAATATGAGTTCATCGTTTCGTCTTGGATTTTTTTCCACGGTAAGCAATCACCATTGTATCCTAAGGTTCGATTTTCTGCTGCATTTGAGATCTCGTTTGCTTTATTTGAGAAGGTGTACAAATCATTTGTGTGTCGCTTTGCGATTTTTCATCCATTGTCCAAGAAGCGGGGAGAAGTTTCAAACATTTCTGGCTCCGAGGTCCGGCCACCGGCGTAGGCCTAGTTGGTATTTGAATTACAGAAAATTCAGATGGAGTCCGAACATCATGAAAATCGGTGTGTGCCCGTGGCGTGCTCTCATGACCCCGTGGAAAATTTTTGGTAAAGTTTGGCACAAGTTTTGATGATCACTCCTTGGAAACCAGAGCATCTCACAAGAAGGATCATGGTTTCGAAAAGGACAGTGTCAATTCAAACTCTAGTGGCCGGTGACTTCATCGTTTGGCCCCATAAAAATTACCACGATACGCAATCACCATTATACCACGGGTTTGATTTTCTGGCGCATTTCAGGTATCGTTTGCTATATTTAAGACATTTTTTAAATTTAACGTGCATTTTGTGCATATAAATCAAATCCCAACCACAACTGCATGTGTTGTTGAAAGGGATGAGGATTGCCGTTCGATCTGGGAGCATGCAACGGTGTAGAAGTATGATCCGTGGGGTTTGGGTTCTGGCCAATCAGAACGCATGACTTAGATCGCGCGCACAGCAGGGGGGCATCGACCATGGTTTGGTAGGCACACGGCTATCGTGAATGAACCATGTGCTATTTGAAAACATTTACATCAACTAACAACATATTTTCGTTTGAATGAAAACATGAGTTCATCGTTTCGCCTCGAATTTTTTTCCACGGTAAGAAATCACCATTGTACCCTAAGGTTCGATTTTCTGGTGCATTTGAGATCTCGTTTGCTATATTTGAGTCATTTTTTGCCTTTACCATGCATATATAGTATAACCATGTCGAAACTACACGTGGGTGTTAGCAAGATCATTTGTTTGTCGCTTTGCGAGTTTTCATTCATTGTCCGAGAAACGGGAAAAAAATTCAAACAGTTCGGGTGCACGGTGCGGCCACCGGCGTAGGCCTTGTTGGTATTTTAATTACAGGAAATGCATACAAAGTTCGGAAATAACGAAAATAGGTGTGTCACCATGGCGTGCTCTCATGATCCCATGGAAAAAATTTGGTAAAGTTGGCACAAGTTTTGATGCCTGCACCTTCCAAACCGGAGCATCTCACAAGAAGGATCATAGTTTCCAAAAGGAGACGCGGCACTTCGGACTCCAATCGTCGGTGACTTGATCGTTCCGCCTTGAATTTTTTTTCACGGTAAACAATCACGGATATACCATAGGTTTGATTTTCTGGCCCGTTTCAGGTCTAGTCTGCTATCTTTAAGCCATTTTCTTGCATTTACCTTGCATTTAGTGCATATAAAATCAAAACCCTACTACAACTACATGTGGGTGTTAGTTAGCGAAGAAGGTGTACAAATCATTTGTGTGTCGCTTTGCGAGTTTTCATCCATTGTCCGAGAAGCGGGGAGAAGTTTCAAACGTTTTGGCTCCGAGGTGCGGCCACAGGCGTATGCCTAGTTGGTATTTTAATTACAGGGAATTCAGATGGAGTCCGGACATCATGAAAATTGGTGTGTGCCCGTGGCATGCTCTCACGACCCCGTGGAAAAAATTTGGTAAAGTTTGGCACAAGTTTTGATGATCGCTCCTTGGAAACCGGAGCATCTCACAAGGATCATGGTTTTCAAAAGGAGACGTGTCAATTCAAACTCCAGTGGCCGGTGACTTCATCGTTTGGCCTCATAAAAATTTCCACGATACGTAATCACCATTATACCACGGGTTTGATTTTCTGGCGCATTTCAGGTATCGTTTGCTATATTTAAGACATTTTTTGAATTTAACGTGTGTTTTGTGCATATAAATCAAATCATAACCGCAACTGCATGTGCTGTTGAAAGCGATGAGGATTGTCGTTCGATCTGGGAGCATCCAACGGTGCAGACGTACGATCCGTGGGGTTTGGTTTCTGGCCAATCAGAATGCACGACTTAGATCCCGTGCGCGGTTTGGTCGACATACGGCTTTCATGAATGAACAGTGTGCTATTCGCAAACCAGATTGCATATCTTCTATTCATACACACTAGAGTGAGATCAATTGCGTGTGCTACCTCTATGGTATAATAATAATAATAAACAGCTCAAATTCATTGCATGAGCTGACAGCATATCAAGGTCAACATATTAACGGTTCTGACATCAACAGAAGACCAGGCATAACTCACAAATCTAGTACATGTGACAGTTCGAAATTGAATGAATTAAGTTGTAGGGTAGGCATAAAAACTACTCTTACGGCTTAATTCCCATGTACATGGGGGAACTGGGATCATTACGTTGATCCCAAATGAACTTGGGTTTTTTGATGATTTTACGCTTCTCTGTTTGAGGGGTGCATGATCTCTTGGCTGGCAACTCAGGAAATTCATCGTACTCGTCCTCATCGGCAACATCCTCGACGCCCAGTACCCTCCTCTTCCCATGCATCACTACATGGCAGTTCTTATGCAAGGGGTCTTCCGCATAGAAAATCTGGGTAGCATCGCTGGCAAGAATGGACGGGTCCGCATGATATGCCATCGTTGCCCTGTTAATACAGGCCTTCCTGTAATCATCAACCTTTACCTGACTAAGAGGGATCCATGTGCACCTGAATAATGCCACCTTCATAGTTAACCTCCCAAATCTCTTTGATGGTTCCATAGTATACCCTTTTATCAGCTTCATCTACAGTCATGCATTCTATTCGAACAGAGCTATTCTGATATGATGTCTTCTCATCACGTTCCTCAGTGTAGAACGTGTAGCCATTTATGTCATATTCTTGGTACATCCACACCGTAGGTGATGGCTTTTGTGCCAACCAAGTAGCAATGTCATCCATGGATCCTTGTGCCAAACGATTCTTCAGCCATTCGGCGTAGTTCTTAGTGTGCACCTTCATCTCCACATCTAATGGATACACCATTGGTAAGAAGCTTTGGTGTATCTCCACCAAGTGTTCCTCAGCATAAGCGCTGAGAACTAGGCTGTTAAGCAGTACCGTCAAATGGGCTTTGTCGGCCAAATCTCCGGGTGCAGCCTTTTGTGTGCTAGCAAGGATTGGCTTACCTTTCAGCCTTCCCTCGTGGAGAGAGAGGGGCAAACCTATAGGTCTTTGTTTCATGTATTTGGTGCAAAACTCAACCACCTCCTCCGCGGTATAACCTTGTAGGATGCTTGCCCTCTGGATGGCTTCGGTTTTGACAATAGCGCTTCAGTATTCCTATGAACCGCTCGAAAGGATACATGTTGCGAAGAAACACAAGACCACAATACTTTATCTCGTCGACAAGGTGCACAGTGAGATGGACCATGACATCAAAGAATGATGGTGCGAAAAACATCTCTAGGCTGGACAATATTCTTGCAATATACTCCTGCATATAATCCAACTCTTCAGGATCTACAACTTTTTGCCATAGTTTGTTGAAGAAATCATAGAGCTTAATGAGTGTGTTTCTTATATCTTTGTCCATCAGATTCCTGATGGCCACTGGGAGGATTTGTGTCAACATTACGTGGCAATCATGTGACTTCATGTGTCCCAACTTCATTTTACCTGGGCTCACATCCACGAGACTTCTGATGTTTGCGGAGTAGGAAGAGGGTGTCTTAACTCACAACAAATAGTTGAAGAACTCTATTGCTTCTTTTGTACTCAAATTGTAACTCTGGCGAGCGTGGAGGAATTTGTTATCATCTTCTGCTTCACTCTTGTGTTTTGATTGATCACCAAGCATATCGAGCCGTGCACTGTCACCATCCTTTGTTTTACCTTTAATCTTGAGCAGAGTACCAAGGATGCTTTCACATACGTTCTTCTCTACGTGCATGACATCGATGCAGTGACGTACACATAGAATCTCCTAGTAAGGTAAATTCCAGAACACCGATTTCTTCTTAAACACTTGACTCCTGGGTGTTTGTTTCACCATCAAAGCGTGGTTCTTGCCAAGCACAACATTAATTTTTTTAGCCATGTCGTGGACCACCTCCCCAGCATAAGGTCTTGGGCCCAAACCTACCTCTGCCGTACCACCAAATTCAGCTTTCATCTTTCAGTATGGGTGATTTCTCCGTAAGAACCTACGATGACGCAAATACACAGTTTTGTGCGAGTTGGGAAGAAATCTGCTAGCTGTCCTATCCATGCATGTGACACACCCTACATCTGTCTTTGTTTTCCGCCCCGATGTGTTGCCTAATGCCGGCATATCTTGAATCGTGTGCAGCAGCATCGCATGTAGATCGAAAATCTCCTTTTTGTAAGCATCATAACATTTTACAGCAAGCTCTTTTACCCACAATGTCAGCAGTTCTTCTACCAGTAGCTGAAAGTAAATGTCCATGTCATTTCTAGGTTGCTTCGGGCCTTGGATAATCATTAACATCATGATGTATTTTTCTTCATACACAACCAAGGAGCAAGGTTATATATGCACAGAAGCACTGGCCATGTGCTGTGTTTGGTGCTCATATCGTCAAAAGGATTCATCCCGCCAGCACACCCCCCGAGCCTTATACTTCTAGGATCCTTGGCAAAGTCCTCAAACTTGTTTTCAATTAATTCCCACTGAGCCCCATCTTTCGGGTGCCTCATATATTTATCTATAGTTTGCTCATCATGATGCTACCGCAACCTCTTTGCCTATCTAGGGCTTGCAAACAAACGCCTCAACCTTGGAATTAAAGGCAAGTACAAAACAACCTTGAACGGGATTCCTGTCTTGATCTCATCATCCAATTTGAACTTGTCCTTTGCTCTCCTGCACTTGTATCGTGCATGCTTGCATGTGGGACATGCACGCAAATCTTTGTACTCACCACGGTACAATATACAATCATTCACACAAGCCTGTATCTTCTGCACTTCAAGTTCCAATGGGCAAACAATTTTATTCGCTTCATTCGTGCTTTTGGGGAGCACATTATCTTTCGGAAGAATTTCTTTGAAAAGACCTAACAACTCTGTGAAGCCCTTGTTTGATAGACCGTTTGTTCCTTTAAATCTGAGAAGCGCTAGTGTGGCACTCAACTTGGAATATTTCTTTTTGCAACCTGGATACAAATCTTTCTTGGAGTCCGTAGCAATGGTTGGCAGATCCTTGTACCCAACCATATCTTTTTTTGGGCCCTTGAAATCTGCAATCATAGTAGCAAAATCTAGCATTTCAAGGTCGTCATCATCGTCGTCGGTTTTCCAGTCGGGGTTTCGGCTTTCCGGTGTTCCATTGTTAGCTTGACGCCTCAGCCCTGATGTTAGATTCAACATCCATGTGACTCTGACCAGGGTTTGGCATCTCGCAGCCCTGGGTATATTCATCCATGACCTGCTCTTCACCGTGTCTGGTCCAACATGTATATCCGTCCATGAATCCCTGAGTGACTAAGTGGAACTCGACAACTGTAACTTTATGTGACTCTGTATTGGCACAATTACAGCATGGACACAGGATGTAATCCTCATTACCAATTCTCTTCTTTGTACTTTAAGCCAAACTGATGAACTCCGACACGCCACTGACAAAACCTGAGCTTCTCCGATTCTTCATCCATTCAGATCGTTCCATCTGCACCACACGAAGGGTAATTAAAAACAAAACAATAACATTAACACACAGATTAACTGATGCCCAAAGATGCGTGCATAAATCACAAGATTTATTTTTTGTAACTACTGAGGGCGCTCCATATTGTTATCCAGCCATGCGATGACAAAAATTAATGGCCAGTCAATTTGCACGCAGAGTAGTATAGCACTACCCTTATGAATTGAATACCTTAATTAAGCCACTCAACGAAAAGAATACCTTAATTAATTAGTCGCGCGGTGACCTCCACCCAGCAGACAGAGAAGCGTGTTGCGGTGGCACGCCGAGACAACAGGGTCGAGGAGCAAAGCTTAGTGGGGCAACCGCCTGAAGTTCGACATCCACTATCCCGCCATCGACCGCGATGGATGTGCTCCAATCACGCCACTGCCGACCTCGATGGTTGAGCTCCTCCTATCTCCCGCCGCAGACCGAGGATTGACCTCCTATGACAGCGCCACCGCCCATCGACCGAGGATTGACCTCTTATCCGGTAGCTGCTGCCTCGGCCGCCGCCACCATCTCTATCTACAGAGCGGCTGTTTTTATTTTTTTTATGGGTATCCGTAGAGCGACTATTTACCCTAAGTATCACTGTAACTCAATTATTGCATCCCCATATGTACAGGGTAGTACATCACATATGGTTATGTCACGGCAACCGTGTCTCTGCTACGTTGTCTTCTCACACGGTTTGGTGCAGAAATCGTGTGTGAAGTTGTAATACCTAACACAAACGGCATGTATAAACCGTGTGCCGTATACAACATAGTGCAATAAGTAGTTCCCGACCGTTAGCATATCCCCACAGTTTTGCCATTTCCCCCAAATCCCTAGATAGCCTCCAAATCCCCTCGCGTGGCGCTGACATTGGGGGAATGCGGACGAGTGGTGCTGATGGTTTCGATGCGGCTGCTCCTGCCCGTATCGCTGCTCTCGGCAGCGCCGCCACGACGGCGGTCACCGCTGAGCACTTGCCTAAGGTCATCAGAAGGTAGGTGTACTACGGATCCGAATCGTCCTGTCAGGTTCCAATCTATCCCGATCTTTTTTAGCATGTCCAAAGTAGCTCACTGCTCAATCCATCCTGAATGACCCACCTCGCCCCCAGGAAAGCGATCAGCCGCCGGATCCGGAGTATGACTCCAGACTCCCACAACATGAGTTCGACTCCGAGTTATGCGCCACCGAGAAGTACCAAAAGCTGAGTTGTGTGCACGGACACACTCCCGCTCGACGTGTATGCATGGAGAGATTCGACATTGGCAGACGGTTTCTCAGTTGCCCCTTAGAGGTTAGCGCTAAGTTCATCATTTTAGTTGAGTTAATGCCACCGCTCATCCTGAATACTATTTAACATTGGCATGGATATGAGATTTGTGGCTTTGTTAACTGGCTGGATGAAGAATGGCATGGTAGGGATCAGAGTGTTATCACCAATCTCCCAGAAGATAAGGTAAAGCTGAAGAAGAAACTGACTAATCTGGAGTGTACAATCAGTACGATGAAGCAAGAAAGAATTAATCACAGGCAACAGATGAAAACAAGAGACAAGAAGGAACTAGCATGTGTAGTTGTGGTTGTCGCATTAGCCATCTTCTATGTGTTGTTTGCAATGATGATTAGGGGTTTTGTTTGATTATTACTAGCTTCATCAATAAGAAGAGCTCAATGTATTGCTTGCCAACTGTCCTACTCCGTTCGTACCGGTCCACAAGTCATATTACGAAAACCAAATAATCCCAAAACTCGTTCCCTGTTTGTTGTCCTGAAAAAAGAAATCAGCCAATAGGAGTCGTGGGGTTTGTATGCATTCAATGACTTCAGACTACTTAGCATAACATGCAATGGTCAATTCTCTGCATGCAATGGTGATTAGCAAATAATCATCAAGTTCTCTCGTTTTTCCCCCACCTAGGTCGCTGGTACGAAGGGAGTAGTATGAAAAATGCTTGTTTCATATTTGGACGCTCCAATGCGTGTTCTTAATTATCACATTGAGAATTGTGCAACCCCAGGAATTTGGAGCGACTGGGTACAAATAATTGTGGTTGATTATATCAGTGGTTAGATAATACGTCAATCCCCCGCTTCAATTGACATTCCTCTTCTCTGCATACCCCGCTTAAGTGTCCACCGTCTTCATCGTCCCTGGCCGGCCGCACTACACACTTGCACACACTATGCAATCTCGCTCTCTCACGGTTTGTATACGTACCGCAGCCATGTCGACCGGCAGCGATGACGACGGTTCCGCCAGCAGTCTGGCGCCCGATTATAGGTCAACATCAGAATCATCCCGCACGTCTTCCATGAGTCCGGCATTGAGCCCAGACCTCGATTATATCTAGATCATGGAAGGGACGCCGCCTCCGGAGTCGTCAGACGACAACCAGCCGGACGAGGAGCTGTCGGAGGACGAAGAAGAGGACGATGATGAGGAGGAGGAGGAATGGTCGAACGAGGAGGAGGGGGACGATGACAGCAACGACGATGACGACGGCGGCAGCAATGAAAAGCCAACGGTCAGAGGCAAGAAGCGTCCTCGCCAAGATGATGTCGCAGGGCCATCCAACAACAACAAGAAGAAGAAGGACTAAATTAAGCAGACTGTATATATCTTTGTTTCCGTTCGCTCATATTAATTTGTTATCTCTATTTCCCCTGTCAATCTCATCGCAGACGGTTAGCAATAGATACTCGACAAAGATCTTTTACATTATCACCCACAGGTTGGTTTCTTGACTTGTGTGCCCTGTCGAGCACACAGTTCACACACAAAAAATCGTATGCGCTGTCTATAATGATCGCACACAATTCTGATTACCGACCTGTTTGCTGGGTATCACACACATCTTGTTATGCCGAATCATTTGTGTTCAACTCGATCATCACAAACGGTTCATCAGAGCGAACTGTATGCTGTATATCGCACACACCTTCATCTAGTTGCCCGTTTCTGTTGTTCTGGATCATCACAAACAGTTCGTATGGATCAACCGTATACCACGCACCGCACACGCAACTAAAATCTGGATCGTGTTTGATGTCTCAGCCATCGCAAATGTTTCGTATCATTTTTTATGGTTCTTACATTGCCGTTTGCGATTAATGCATCACACACAGTTTCGTCGAAGGGTCTCTCATTGTAGTGTCGCGTTAGCAGCATCCTGCAGTAGTGGCATCAACTTTTGCTGTAACGATCTCAAATTTTTACCACACCCTATTGTGTCCAATTAAGATAGACTGCAAAGTTTCATCCCTTACGAAGCTCGTTTACCCAATATTTCTTACCGAAGAGGGTCGTCTTGCCATTTTTAGTTGCCGGAAAGTCATTTAATGCCTCGAAAATGGAAAACCAACTCCAAAAGTGCTCAAATTTTAGCATAGGTATTTTGATGTTGTGTACTAATCATATAAAAATTTTGAATTTAAATTTATTTTATAAATTGTTGTTGTGTGTGTAAGGTGGCAGTTTTCCGTTTGAAACCCTGACACTTTATGGCAGAGTGTTTGGTTTGTACACTATGTGCATCAAGTTTTTGCCGTAACAATCTCAAATTTTTATGATACCCTACTTGTGTCCAATGGATATTGAATGCAAAGTTTCATCCCATTCGGAGCATGTTTACTAAAGGTCCAACTAATCCCTGGGTGGTTTTGGTAATTCATAACATATACATCATTGAACTAATGCTTACTCAAAGAATATTTTAGGAAAGTTCAATTAGGTGGCAATGGGATGTGAACGTGGACCCCTCAAAATGCAAAAGAAAAACATTGGCAAACCTTCAAGACTCTACATTTTTTGGTTGAGTGATCAAAGATCACATTGAGTCCGTTGGAAAGCAATACTATTAAAATGGGATGAGGTTTTGATCATAGACTAAATGCTCAAGTGCTTAGAGATATTTCTCAAAATCTCTCAGCCACATTCTCACATTCATCTATGTCCAAAACCCTAAAGTTGATCCCACCAAAAACATCCAGCCAGACCCACCGAGAAACACTTGACATAGCCACTGCCAAAACGCTAGCAACTCAGTCTTACCGAGATGACCATTCGGTCTCACCAAAGAGCACTTGCCAACCTTCTGTTGCCCGTCGATTTCATCTCAGAAATTCCTACGGTGCCCTGGACTAAGGGGCTACTGACGGTGTCCTGGACTAAGAGGGTACCAACCTAGTTGGCCCTCCATCCATGGGCCAAGCTTATGGCCCACCGATCTCACAAGGAAGGACTCCGGAAGCCTCGAACTCAGACGTGACCAAGACGGACTCAGCCGAAGACTTGGCGTGTACTTCAGGGACTAATCCACCTATCGGCATGTTTATCTCTAGTTGGCAACTGACCATGTGTAACCCTATATACCCCTGGTGCCTATATAAACCAGAGGTTTTAGTCCATAGAGGCACAATTACAATTACCAGCCTTAGGGTTTAGAACACAACATACAATCTCAAGGTAGACCAACCTCTAGTCGATACTCTGTCATCAATATAATCAAGCAATATGTAGGGTTTTACCTCTTCGAGAGGCTCCTTTGTCTCCTATTCACCATCGTTCCAAGATCCACAGCTCGGGACCCGCTTCCCGAGATCTGCCAGTTTTAGTACCAAAATTGGTGGCCCATGCAAGTCCCGCTGTGTGGTAAAAAAGGATCGATGGCTCGCCTGCAGATCAACTATGAAATCGGCTACGGCGACATCTTGGTCCCCGACCAACTTTTCACGCTCGGCGGCATTGTTCTGCACTCCAACTCGATTGGTTGTCTTGATTGTGTCGAAAGCTTCGTCCCGAACCAAGTCATTACATTTGAGAGTCTAAAGTACACTGCTAACTCCCACGGTGATCTTGCCCTCTCCATTTGAGAGTCTAAAGTCAGATCGGCTTGAGAACTCTTCAAGCACCGCGGCCTTGACCCCGGAGCCGACCTCTGATCCAGATTTCGGGCCAGATCTCGCATCAGAGCCAACCTCGGAACCAGCTTCAAGCTAGGATCCGACCACTGCCTCATCGCACCTCAACCTCGAGTCTAGTCCAACTTCGGACCCAGCATTAAACATGAGTCCGATCTCTTCGGTCGTGGACCAGGAGTCAACTCTGGCCAGCCAAGGCTCCGAAGTTGCGTCAAGCAACCCACAGAGCATATTTTATATCAATCCGGCCTACAGTCAGGCCATGGACACCGGGGATCTCTCGCAGTTAAACGAGATGCTAGATCGAATCCCGAATCTAGCGATCTCAACCTCAGTCTATGACCAGATCGGATGTAAAGCCGACGATAGGGAAATTTATGTCCCTCCCACCACCCACCTAGTTGCCACGGTCGAGGACTTAACTGACGTACTGAACTACGGCTCCGACGAGGCGACCAACATGGATGAATATGTTGATGGCACATCGCGAGTGGCTTCCCCCATGGCCATACCCCATACTGGCAGCTGGGCCGCGACATCCACTTACGATGTCTACATGGTCCACACTCCTAAAGAATACGAGGAGAAGAAAAAAGATTCCTCGAAGCGCCGATGTCCTCGGAGGCGACCCAAGGGTGCCGGCAGAGGCAAGGAGAGCCAAACCAACAATACGGATGCCACCGATAATGACACCACTGCGGACGACACCGAGGACGAAGGCGACGGCAATAACGCCACGCCTGGCCAGCCTAACGGCCCTACAGGGGTGTCTGATAATGGGGACCCCGATGATCCTGAGGATCGAGAGGATAGTAACTACCTCCCTGAGTCCGAGGAGGATGTCAGCCTTGGACCCGAGAATTTTATCGTCCCCAAGGACCCCTATGAGCAAGAAAGGTTCTGGCGCTGACTCATTGCAACTACGCGTAGCATGAAAAAGAAACAGAGACAACTCTAAGCCGATCAAAACACTCTCAATGAAAAATGGATAGAGGTTCTTAAAAATCAAACAAGACCTAGAGTTGCGACGTGAAGCCCAATCCAAATCCTACCCAAGTCGGCATCTACTTCCAGAGTTCGATGACAAAGTCACCGAAAAAGTGACATTCAAGCACGACCGAGCTGACCAACCTGACCGTCCTCCTCGGGGACGTGACAGGCCAGCGGGTGAAAATAGAAACCCCACAATACCTCACCATGAAGGAAAGGACCCGGTCCACTACCCCGAGCCGTACGATTTGTGCATACAATTAAACGCAAATCCAGCCCCGACACGGTCCATCAACGGATCACGAGGACATGCACCTACCGGACAGGTCGGCTATGAAGCCTGGTTAGACTGGCATGGCAGGGCTCGAGAGCAAGCGTATACTCGGATGCCAATCGATATTAGGCACAACGTGTCTCATTTTTGAGGGACTACACACCCAATATGCTTTACAGACGAGGTCATGGAATATCAGTTCCCCAAAGGGTTTAAACCCGTGAATATCGAAGCGTATGACAGAACTACTGACCCGGCTGTGTGGATTGAAGACTTCCTTCTCCACATTCATATGGCACATGGAGATGATCTCCACATCATCAAGTACCTACAGTTGAAGCTCAAAGGATCGGCAAGGCATTTGCTCAACTGCCTGCCCGAGGGCTCTATCGAGAGCTGGGACCAGCTTGAAGATGCCTTCAGGGCAAACTTCCAAGGCATGTATGTTCGCCCTCCGAATGCCAATTACCATAGCCACATTGTTCAATAGCTTGGTAAATCCGCCAGGAAGTTCTGGGGTTCTTAACTAAAAAGAACCGGATAGTCGACTGTCCTAATGCAGAAGCGATCATCGCTTTCGCGCATAGTATCTAGGACGAGTGACTGGAGCAGCAGCTCGGACAAGATAAGCCGAGAACCATGATATCCCTTACCTCTCTTATGACCCGCTTCTGCGTAGGCGAGGACAACTAGCTGGCTCGTAGCACTTACGACAGCGTGGCAGGCACCCCGGAGGCGCGTGATGGTAACAGCAGGCCTAGGCGCAACAAAAACAAGTGCCGACATAAAATTAGCGGCAATGACGCCGAGGACACAGTTGTCAACGCTGGGTTCAGCAATCTAAGGACTGGCCAGAAAAAGAAGCCCTTTAAAAGGAACAAGGACGGTCCTACCACACTTAATAAAATTCTTGACAAGCCTTGCCAGATACATGGCACTTCGGATAAACCTGCAAACCATACAATCCGACACTGCTGGGTTATCAAGCAGGCCAGAAAGATTGCAGTCGATAGCCAAGGCAAGAGCCAATATCATAGTGAGGACGAGGATGATCCTCTGAGGCCTAATAAAGGAGGCCAAAACAAGTCCCTCCCAAGGTAAAGGAGGTGAAAATGATCTATGCCACTCACATCCCTAAGGAGAGGAAACACGCACTTCGGGACATCTACACCCTAGTGCATGTAGCTCCGAAGTACAATCCATGGTCGGCTTGCCTGATCACCTTTGACAAGCACGACCATCCGACCAGTATCCGTCACGGAGGGCAGGTAGCCCTGATCCTTGATCCCATTGTAGATGGGTTTCACCTAACGCGAGTACTTATGGATGGGGGTAGCACCTGAACTTTATCTATACTAACACGATCAAGAAGATGGTCATTGACCCATCAAGGATCAAACCCAACAACAGCACATTCAAGGGTGTAATACCAGGTGGGGAGGTGTAGTGCTCGGGGACCATCACCCTAGAAGTAGTCTTCGGCTCTCCCAAAAAACTTCTGGAGCGAAGACTTGATCTTCGATATCATTCCTTTCCGGAGTGGCTATCACACAGTGCTCGGATGAACTGCATTCGCCCAATTCAACACGGTCCCGAATTATGCACATCTGAAGCTCAAGACGCCAGGCCAAAGGTTGTTATTACAGTCAATGGTAGCATCGAATGCTCCCGTTGCACTGAGGAGCCGAGGAGGCATCCAAGATCCTCACAGACTTAAAGGAACAAGGCTCGTCAAAGCGTACCCGAGGAGTTCCCTAAGTCACACGGCGGCCCGATCATACCCACAAATAGGGGTACGCGCTCTATGGCCCCCTGCTTAGTTAAAGATTATGTACCTCAGGTACACCACTTCGCACTTAAAATTCCATGGGGGCCATGGAGCATAACAGGAGCGCACTGCTCGGCTCAACCAAGCAGCGGCCTACTAGTATCTTGGTCATATCTGTGGCACTACTAAAGGCCGACCAGGAATAGTCCTATAGAGCGGCACTAAGTTGTCATTCATGCAACTACTTAATACAACCTCTTCAAAGGATCCGCCGATCCAATGCATCAAGCATAGGAGGGCGGTGTAGCACGCAAAGTTGTTCAAATCTTGGAATAGACAAGGTAAAGCTGATAGACAACACAGAGGCGTAGATGTGCGGCAGGGCCAAACCAATATGCTTAAACCCCAACTTCGGCTGCCCTATACAAAACCTCCTCCTCTTTCTTGTATCTTTTAAAGTTTCTTTGATAAGCTCGGCGTGTACGATTTGACCCTATAAATCAAAGAAAAAGACCCTTTACAGTCGTCACGCATACATTTGTGTTATTTTTCTTTTATTCTTGCCTTTCAGCCAAAAACAACCATCGCGATATAATATCTTTTTCAAACGCATCGGTTCTCGACCGGGGGCTTGGATTTAAACCTTGCCCAGTTAATCATTCTGATATTCACATAAAAGTATTCCGCGTCTTGGATATTGCATTATAAGCATCGGTTTCGAAAGCATGTCTTTCGTCAATAGTTGGGTTGCCCGACTCCTGTGCTTACCCCTTACATTTCCGCATTGTTCGGCTAAGGGTGTAAATGGAGAACCACAGCGATTACACTTCCAGCTCTGATACGTCTCCAACGTATCTATAATTTTTTATTGTTCCATGCTATTATAGTATCAATCTTGGATATTTTATATGCATTTACAAGCAATTATAGATCATTTTTGGGACTAACCTATTAACTTAGTGCCCAGTGCCAGTTGTTGTTTTTTTTTGCCTATTTTTGGTTTTTTAGAATATCAGTACAAAACGAAGTCCAAATGCCATGAAACTTTTTGGAGATTTTCCCTGGACAAAGGAGACACTAGAAGCTTCGGGAGAGGGCCAGAAGATGAAGCGTGGGACCATGAGGCACCAGGGTGCGCCCTAGTGGCTGGTGGGGCCCGCGTTGCTCCGTTTGACCTAACTTCGCCTCTATAAATTCTCTAAAATCAGGGAACCAACAGGGAGCCAGCCAAAATACTTTTTCCGCCGTCGCAAGTTCCAGAACCACGAGGTCCCATCTAGAGGCCTTTTCCGGCACTTTGCCAGAGGGGGATTCGATCATGGAGTGGCTCTACATCAACCTTGCTGCCCTTCCGATGATGTGTGAGTAGTTTACCATAGACCTACGAGTCCATAGTTAGTATCTATATGTCTCTCTCTCTCTCTTTGATCTTCAATACAATGTTCTCCTTGATGTTCTTGGAGTTCTATTCAATGTAATCACTTTTGTGGTGTGTTTCTTGGGATCCGATGAATTGTGAGTTTATTATCAGATTATCCATGAATATTATTTGAGATTTCTCTGAACTCTTTTATGCATGATTGTTATAGCTTCGTAATTCTCTTCGATCTATTGATTTGGTTTGGCCAACTAGATTGATTTTTCTTGCAATGGGAGAGGTGCTTTGTAATGGGTTCGATCTTGCGGTGCTCAATCCCAATGACAGAAGGGGACATGGCACGTATTTGTATCATTGCCATTAAGGATAAAAAGATAGGGTTTATTCACGCGTGAGTTTACTGTGTCTACATCATGTCATCTTGCTTAAGGCGTTACTCCGTTCCTTATGAACTTAATACTCTAGATGCATGCTGGATAGCGGTCGATGTGTGGAGTAATAGTAGTAGATGCAATCAGGAGTCGGTCTACTTGTCTCGGATGTGACTCCTACATACATGATCATTGCCTTGGATATTGTCATGATTATTTTCTTTTCTATCAATTGCCCAACAGTAATTTGTTTACCCACCGTATACTATTTTCAAGAGAGAAGCCTCTAGTGAAAACTATGGCCCCCGGGTCTACCTTTATCATATATAAAATCCAAAAAATACTTTGCTGCAATTTTACTTTCTTTATTTTATTTTCTATTTTGTTCGATCTAGCTATCAATTAATACACAATTTAATCTTGCAAGTAACCGCCGAGGGATTGACAACCCCTTGTTCGCGTTGGGTTGCAAGGATTTGTTATTTGTGTGCAGGTGCTACTAACAAGGTGTTGTGTGGTTCTCCTACTGGAATGATAACCTTGGTTCTTAACTGAGGGAAATACTTATCTCTATTGTACTGCATCATCCTCTCCTCTTCGGGGAAATCCCAATGTAGTTCACAAGTAGCAAGCTCGAATGGTCAAGTGCCTCAGTGGAGAAACTTGAAAACCGACTGTCATGATAGGCGTAAACTCGTCAGCGATCCGATGACTGTGTCAAATTAAAGATGATTAGAGGTTACCCGTGTTAAACGATGGGCTCTTGTGAAATGAGCCGAAGTGGTGAAATGGCTCCACCTTGGCATGGCCGAACACTTCAAAGACTGGGGTCTAGTCACTGGCCCCCACATTCAAGCTCCTATGTGTAACACCCCCTATCATTAACTACAGTAATCACTTTTGATAATGACATGTCAGCAAGCTTAATAGTGCATAATCATCATTAGCATCATATTGCATTTCAACTCCTAACTCAAATTCAAATTTAAATGAAAGTGGAAAATAAAAGTTGTCCAACATAGAAACTAAATTGTTCATTAAATAGCAAATAAATCAGAGACAATTCTAAAATTGAAACCAACATCATTGGAGTTGGGTAAGTGACTCAAACATCCCCAAACAGTGACTAAAGACAATATTTAATTACCTTTTATTTAATCTAAAATAAATATGAAAAGATATTTACCCCAAACTAGTTTTTGGTGGTAGGATATATTGTGCCGTGATTTGTGGGCCAGCTCTCATATTTTACAAAACTCTAATGGGGGCCACACATTTTGCAAAACAGAAAAGAAAAGAAAAACAAAACAAAACAAAAAGAAAAGGGACCCCCCCCCCGACTGGGCCTCGGCCCAGCAGGCCACCAGGCCGGCCCAGCCGCTCGCCCCCTTTATCCCCCGGTCCACCCCACCCCGCTAACCCTAATCCCCACTCTCACCCCACTCGCTCTCCTTCCTCCCTCTCTCCCCCCCCCTCGATCCAGGAGGGACCGGGCGCGCTCGCCGCCGTTCGACGCCGCCCGCGCCGACACCGTCGCCAGAGCCATCGCCACCGCCTCCTCCCTACGCGCCCCCCAACGCGCGTCACCCCACCCCGTCGCCACCAACGCCGCCGGCCACCCTTGCCTCGCCTCCCCCCCCCCATTTGAGACCCCCCCGGCCTCCGCTGCCGCTCTCCCCTCTCCCTTTGTGGCCATTCGCCGGGGCAGCGCGCCGGAGCCACGCTACGGGCCGCCGCTCGCCGCTGCCGCCCCCCTGCAGCTCCTCCCGCAGCCGCGCCCCGTCGCCCGCTCGCCCTCGCGCGACCGCGCGCTTCGGCCGCGCCCGTTCCGGCCCCGCTCGCTCGCCGCGCGCACGCGTCCGCCGCGCCGCGCTGGCCCTGCTACCGCGCCGCGGCCTCGCCTCCGCGCGCTGCGCCCGGCCCCGCGCGCGCGCCTGCTGTGCGCACCGGACATGTCCGGTGCCCGCATAGGCCGGCCCGGACACGTCCGCCCGCTGCCCCTGACCAGTGGGGCCCACGGCCCAGAACTGTTTAAAAAATAAAATAAAAATAATTAATAATTAATTAGTTAATTAATTAGGTTAATTAACCCTGTTTAGATTAATCCGATTTAATTAATTAGTTTAATTAAATGTTAATTAATTAGTTAATCCTAATTAGCCTAACCAGTCTATGACATGTGGGACCCACCTGTCAGATGACTGCTGACGTCAGCATGATGTCATGCTGACGTCATCAACTACTGTTTCGGATAATGTTGATTTAAATAAATAATTAAATTCCAGTAATTGCTAAAAATCTTTAGAAAATCATATAAAATAATCCGTAGCTCAGATCGAAAAACTTTGTACATGAAAATTGCTCAGAACGACGAGACGAATCCGAACACGTGGTCCGGTCGTCCGTCACACGTCCCTAACTATCCGAACATGCAACCGTTCCTCTCCGGTCATCTGTCTGACAAATGTCCGGAGACGGGAAAACATTCCCGGATGAATCCCACCTTCGCCAGTATCACCCGGCACTGCGTTAGGTCACCTCCGTCACCGCGTATTGCCATGATATGCTTTGTGCTGCACTTGTTCGCTGTGTATTTATACTGTTTCCTCCCCCTCTTCTCTCTTGTTAGACCCCGACACCGACGTCGTCCCCGAGACCGACGCAGCTCCGGAGCCCGAAGACACCATTGACGACCTTGCCCTTGCCGCCGAGCAACCAGGCAAGCCCCCCCTACCCTTGATCATCCCGATATCGCCCATTCTAATTTCCCATGCTTGCATTAGAATTGCTGCTGCTACTGCTTTACCTATTCTGATGCATAGCCTGTTTATTGTAGCCTGCTGTTGATAATTACCTGCATATCCTAAACTGCTTAGTATAGGCTGGGTAGAGACCTATCAGTGACCCCACTTATCCCGACTGCCGCGCTGGATCGTCAGAAGACCCGATCAACGGGATTGAAGACCAGGACCCGACACCGCACATCACCCCCCTTAGTTGTAATGACACTGCAGCGTTACTATCGAGTGCCGAGGGTGAAACCTCATGTAGCACTTCTGATGTTAACTCTGTAGAGTAGCTATTCGGTCGTGGTCATCGAGGGTGATTCCTCCTTCGCCACTTCCGGTAACGACGCTGTCGTGCAACACATCAAGTGTGAACCCATCGAGGGTGAATCCTCCGAGTTCACCTTGACAGACACATCGAATAGGAATCCAACGAGGGTGATACCTCGGATTCCCCTGATGTTATGGACACACGGATACTTGGACTTTACACTGTTCCTTGGATAGGCGGGTCGGCCCTGAGGGGTACCCGCGTGCGCCTGAGAGGCGAGTGTTGTGAAGACGGGTGCCAGTGTGGTGCCCGAGTGGTGAATACGAGGCGCGGCCGGGCATTCTTAACCCTTGCAGCAAGTCCTCGAGACGGGGCGACGGGGTCACATCTTTCGTGAGTCTCTGCTCGTTACCGCAAGCCCTAGTCCATTAACGATTTGGATATTTGATCCGAGCAGGCCTCTGGCCTGATAGCACTAACCATCACGTGGGCATAGTATGGGCGTTCTGCATCGTATGCATCAGCCGAAAGCTCTGTCAGACGTCTAGTTCAGCCTTGCGGCCGGGACGGACCGGCGCCCTCCGGGTGCCTGGCTTCACCCTGCTCGCAACGACCCGGAGTGCACAGGATGATGGCCCAAGACCCCTGAGCGCTTAGGATGTAGACCAGCGGGGACCTCTCTGCTGAGCTGTAGGTAGGGTTGCGATGTGTCGTTTGGCCGAAGCCGGGCATGACCCAGGAAAGTGTGTCCGGCCGGAGTTAATCGAGCGTGTTGGGTAAGTTGGTGCACCCCTGCAGGGAAGAACATCTCTATCGATAGCCGGTCCTACGGTAACGGACACTCGGAGTTGTATCCCGATCGATACAGCTAGAACATGATATGAGACCTGGATATGAGGCTCTGGGATTGCTTCTCGCAGGGAGTCGAGAAGGGATCTCCGGACGAGGTTGATGACTGTATGGCTCTGGGATTGCTTTCTCGCAGGGAGTCGAGAAAGGATCTCTGGGTGAGGTTGAGACTTAATGATACTGCTACATTATATTGTACTGTTCTACTCTCTTCTACTGCTGCAAGACCGCTGAAGATGCGAGTCTTCGATAGGACTAGACCTTCTCTCTATTCTGGCATTTCTGCAGCCCAGTCCACATATACAGCCTCCCCTTGAAAATGTTGCATATGTAGTGTAGATCCTTGCTTGCTGAGTACTTCTGAGTACTCACGGTTGCTTTGTTTTCCTTTTCTCCCCATATCAGTCTGTCGTGACCAGATGACGGAGCCCCTGAGACAGATGCCCCGTCGATCGTCTACTACTACTACATAGAGGATGGATTCTGCTATGAGTTGACTGACGACCAGGAGTAGGATCGGAGGGTCCCAGGCAGGAGGCCTTCGCCTTTCGATCGTAGTGTTTTATTTTGCCCCGCCTTTCTAAAGGCCTTTCTGTTTCTATTTCATATCTGTACTCAGATATCTGTTGCTTCCGCTGACGCTTGTTCGCAAGCTTATGTATTCGAGCCCTCGAGGCCCCTGGCTTGTAATATAAAGCTTGTATGACTTTATTTATGTTTTAGAGTTGTGTTGTGATATCTTCCCGTGAGTCCTTAGGCTTGATCGTGTGCATTTGCGTGTATGGTTAGTGCACGATCGGGCCGGGGGCGTCACACTATGACTAAGTGAAAGTTATAAAGCCAAAATAGTCTGATGGCCTAGATTCTACCAACATATACCGCCTCCGGCCGGGCACCGAGACGTCGGATAAGGGTTTACATGTTGTAGAAACAACCCTTGTATTATGTACAAGGAGGCGGAAGCCGACGACTGGCCACTTTTTGTATTTAAACGGTCGCACAGGAGTCAAAATAAACAAAATCGGACAATAAAGCCAAACATTTCAAAATAAAGCTTGTCTTTTTACAAAATTAAAACTTTGGCATTTCGAAGTAACATCTAAAAGAACAAGTTGTCTTTACTACATTGAGGCTCGGTGATCCAAGTACCCTCCATCACCTCGGCCATATACTGCTCGAGAGTCCGGTTCTTCCTGACAGAGGGGCCTGAAGCCACTTTTGTTGCTTTGATGCAAGGGTAATGTGTCCTTATGCATGCATATGCCCGCTGAGCACCCTCCAAGCAGGAAGCACACTTCCAACGGAGGACTTGGGGGCTGACACCTTGGAGCCGCTGCACCAGGCCTAAGTAGTTGCTCGACAACGGCTCTTGAGGCCAGAGGTTGACGCAGATGTCCTCCATGGCCGGCCGCGCCATGCGGTACATCTCCATCAGCTGCTTCATCTGATTGTTTAGCAGCGGTGGATGCGATGGCACCTAAAATTTGCCCCAGAAGTTTTTCTGCGTCGAGTCGCCCGCGATGGAGCCATAGTAGCAACCGGCATCCGATGCACTCCCCGGCAGGTCCGAGAAGGCGTCTGAGGAATGCCCAATTTGCGTCAGTTGGGCAAACCTGATGTCACCACAATGCATCAAAGCAAGTACGGCTTAACAACGGCGATTTGCTTCACTTGCTGAAGATCCTCGTGGTTCGCCCGGGCCTGGGTCTAGGCCTCTTTGCACGCCAAGCTCAATTTCTCGAGCTCGGCAGCTTTCTTCTTCTGGTCTTCCCGAGGGACATCGAACTCTGCGTACAGGCCCTTCAGGTCCTCCTCGACCTCGGTAACCCGAGCTTGGTCCTTGCCTCGGGCCGCCTTCTCCTCGGCCAGCTCTTCGCTGGCCTTCTTCGCCACAACTTTTTGTTGTTTGGCTTCTTTCTGGGCCTTTTTCAGCTCAACTCGTAGGGGCTCAAGCTCTGTAGTGGCAGCTGACAAAAACAATCAAACACATCAGTGTTAAAATAGTCAATGTTATCACTCCAACATAGTTTTAGCTTAGGGCTAGCTTCTCGCTTACCTTGGGCTTGATCCACCTGCTTTTTCAGCAGATCCATGTTCTCCTTGGACTGCGCCAACTTGTGGTTTAGCTCCACCAACTCCTCGGAGTTGGAGGTCGGAGCCAAAGCCGATGCCTTCAAAATCCAGTTATCATTCGCCTCCGATGTCAATTTCCATCATCTGGTCGGCTTTGTCAATCCGACTAGAGTCTTGAGAGCTACTACATATTCGCTCTTACATGACTATTAGCAAAGCAACACAATGACCCTGTCACGCCCAATATGCGGTCCTATCCTCGAGGCACTTGGAAGTCCCGCCAAGGATAGAAGCGCATATTAGACGCTTCGCAAGGTGGATATCATTACAACATACCATGTACTGAATAGATGAGAATACTAGATAAAGGCTTACACTAGCCACAAGCTACAACATGAATACATCAATACATCAATACATAGCAATCATCATACAGAAGAGCAGGATCCGACTACGGATGAAATCAAACAAAAAAGAAGAACGAGATCCACCCTGCTAACCCTAGGTTCCTGATACGTCTCTAATGTATCTATAATTTATGAAGTATTCATGCCATGTTTACAACTATTTTATATGGTTTGGGTGCAATTTTATATGATTTAAATGGAACTAACCTGGACTAATGCTGTTTTCAGCAGAACTACCGTGGTGTTGTTTTTTGTGCAGAAATCAAAGTTCTCCAAATGCAGCGAAACTTTTTGATGATTTTTCTGGAAGAAAAGAGACACTAGAAGCTTCGTGGGAAGACCAGAAGAGCTACGAGGTGGCCACAACACACATGGGTGCTCCCAGGGGGTGATGGTGTGCTGGTGGCTTGTGGGTCCATCTTAGCCCATCTTAGCGTGAGACCGACGCCAAAAAATCCTATAAATAGAGAAACCACCAGAAATAACCTTAGAACTTCGACTTCATCGCCGCACACCTCTGTACCTTCAAAATACCATCTGGAGCCCTGTTCCGGCACCCTGCCGGAGGGGGAAATCATCACTGGAGGCCATCTTCATCATCCTGGTGGTCTCCATGATGAGAAGGAAGTAGTTCACCCTCGAGGCTGGGGGTATGTACAAGTACCTATGTGTTTGATCTCTCTCTTTCTCTCTCTCTCTCTCTCTCTCTCTCTCTCTCTCTCTCTCGTGTTCCTGATTTGGCATGATCTTCATGTACCGCGAGCTTTGTTAATATAGTTGGATCATATGGTGTTTCCCCCTCTCTATCTTGTTGTGATGAACTGAGTTTTTATCTTTGAGGTTTCACTATTATCGGATTGAATACTTTTATGGATTTGAGAACATTTGATCTATGTCTGGCATATGAATACCCGTGGTGACAATGGGGTATTATATTGATTCACTTGATATATGTTTGGGCACTCAACTCACGGATTCCTGAGGTGACATTGGGGTAATCTATGCATAGGGGTTGATGCATGTTTCATCCTACTTTCTCCGGTAGAAATCTTGGGGCACTCTTTGAAGTTCTTTGTGTTGGATTGAATATTATGAATCTGAAGTTGTTTAATGCTTATTGTATAATCAACTCACGGATACTTGTGGTGACATTGGAGTATCTAGGTGACATTAGAGTTGGTTGATGTGTATCATATGGTGTTATTCTAGTACGAACTCTAGGGTTGTTCGTGACACTTATAGGAATAGCTCAATAGATTGATCGGAAAGGATAACTTTGAGGTGGTTTCGTACCCTACAACAATTTCATCTTATGTTCTCCGCTAGATAAGAACTTTGGGGTGATTCTTTGTCGCACATTGGGGGATTGTTATATGATTCAATTATGTTAGCACTGTTGAGAGATTGCACAAGTGAATGTATGAACCCTAGGCCTTGTTTTCAAGCATTGTAATACCGTTTGTGCTCCATTTTATCACTTGCTACCTTGCTATTTTTTTATTTTCAGATTACAAAAACCTATATCTACTATCCATACTTCACTTGTATCACCATCTCTTCGCCGAACTAGTGCACCTGTACAGTTTACCATTGTATTGGGTTGTTTGAGAGAGACCATCTTCATCCTACGCCTCCTATGGATTGATAAACCTTAGGTCATCCACTTGACATAAATTTGCTACTGTCCTACAAAACTCTTCGCTTGGAGGCCCAACAGAGTCTACAAGAAGTAAAGTTGTGTAGCAGACATCAAGCTCTTTTCTCGTGCTGTTGCCGGGGAGGTGAGTGCTTGAAGGTATATCTTTAGATCCTGCAATTGAATCTTTTAGCTTCTTGTTTATCACTAGTTTGGTTTATAAAAGGAAACTACAAAAAAATATGGAAGTGAGGTTGTCTCATATTCTTCGTCTTTACCATGTCTTTCTTGAAAATAATGGATCGAAAAATTGTGCTCAATTGATAGAAGATGAATTCAGTAAAATGTTTGGCATAAAATCTTTGAATGATGAGCATGATTACAATGTTGCTAGTATGAATTCTTTCAATATCCACGATGCTAATGATATGCAAAGCCATAAGCTTGGGGATGCTATGTTTGATGAAGATGATATTTTTAGTCCCCCAAGTTTTGATGTGCAAATTTGTTCTGATGATTGCATGCCTCCTATTTATGATGATTGCAATATTTATGAAAGTGGGTTTGGAAGAGTGTCAACTTTAGATGATAATTATCCCACTATTTTGGAGGGTGTTGAATCTTATTACAATGATAAAAGTGCATTAGGAGAGGTCATGACTTTATTTAGTGATGAATCCACTATTTTGGAAGAGGTTTCAATTGATTATGAGAACAAAGTTGCTATCTATGATGATTATTGTGATGACATGTATGCTATAAAGAATAATTATAACCATGAAACTTGTCATCATGATTTTAATGTTCAATTTGATTATGTCAATCAAGTATCTCATGATACTTAATTATTTTATTGAGTTTGCTCCCACCATTATTGATGAGAAGAAATTTGTATATGTGGAGAGTAATAAATTTTTTATGCATGTTGATCATGAAAAAAATGATTTATGTGATAGTTATATTGTTGATTCATTCATGATGCTACTAAAAATTATTATGAGAGAGGAACATATGCTTTTACAGATCTCAATAATATCAAGTTTCCTATCTTTATGTTGAAAATCTTGAAGTTTTGCTTGTTTTGCCTTCCTATGCTAGTTGATTCTTGCTCCCATAAATTGTTTTTCACAAAATCCCCATGCATAGGAAGTGGGTTAGGCTTAAATGTGCTAGTCATGTGCTTCATGATGCTCCCGTTATGTTTCAACTCTTTGCTTTTATGTGAGCATCATTGAAATCATCATGCCTAGCTAAAAAGGCATTAAAGAAATGCGCTTGTTGGGAGACAACCCAACACTATTACCTACTGTTTTTGTGTGTTCACATGATTAAGCTACCGTATTAATCATGTTTTACAGCTTTTGTTTCAATAAAGTACCAAGTAAAGCCTTTGGGATAGTGTGGATGATAGTTTACTTGATTCTGTTCAAAAATAGAAACTTTTGCGACCAGTAATAGAATTGTTTAAATTGACTAGAACGTGATAAAATTCTGAATTTTTTTACACATAATTTATATACAAATTGCGTACCTTTTCCTAATTTTTAAGAATTTTTGGAGCTACAGAAGTATGGTCATTGTCCAGATCATTACAGACTATTCTATTTTTGACAGATTCTGTTTTCAATGCATAGTTTGCTTGTTTTATAGTTTCTATGGCTTATATTGGTCAATATAAATTGTTGAAATTGTAGGGTACAGTAGGCATTGTGTGATAACAATTATGAATCTTGTCTTGACAGTACCAAAGTGAATGATTTGTTTTATCATACTAACCTATCTCACGAAGTTCCATTAAGTTTTGTGTGACTGAAGTTTTCAAGTTTTGGGTGAGATATCGATATGAGGAGAATAAGGATTGGCAATACCCAAAGCTTGTGGATGCCCAAGGCAACCCAAGGTAATATTTAAGGAAGACCCAAGCAACTAAGCTTGGGGATGCCCCGGAAGGCATCCCCTCTTTCATATTCAACATTATCGATAACCTTACTTGGAGCTATATTTGTTTCATCACATGATATGTGTTTTGCTTGAAGCGTTATTTTCTTTCATTGAGATTAGCTTTCTGTTATTTAGAATAATGTTTTGTATCTTTTACTTCAATAAAAATGTCAAGTACAGCCTTTACCATGATTATTTTGCAAGTCTATATGTTGCTGTTTGAAAACAGAAAGTTTTCTATCATTGTCTGAATTCTTCAGAAAAGTCAGAATGTGATAAAATCTTGATATTTTTACACAGTAAGAAATAACAAATTTTCTACTGTGTGGTAATTTTTCAGAATTTTTGGAGTTAAATAAGTATGAATCTTCTTGCGTCCTTTACAGACTGTCCTGTTTTGACAGATTGTTGTTATGTTTACACTATTTGCATATGTTTGCTTGTTTAATGATTCTATTTGAGGATAGGAGTATTAAATGTGCAGAGGCATTTAATATGCAATGTTAAATTATAATTTTAGTGATTTGCTACAGTAGAGAATGATAAGGTTTTGCATTGATTTATACCAACTTATCTCACAAGTTCTTGTTGAGTTTTGTGTGAATGAAGTTTTTGAGATTTAGGGAAACCGTGATATGAGAGGAAATAAGGAGACACAAGAGCTCAAGCTTGGGGATACCCAAGGCATCCTAAGATAATATTCCAAGAAGTCTCAAGCATCTAAGCTTGGGGATGCCCCGGTAGGCATCCCACCTTTGTTCATCAACAACTATCGGTTATTATCGGTTGAGCCTAAGTTTTTGCTTCTTCGCATGATATGTGCTATTCTTGAAATGTCATTTTATTTTGTTTTCTTTGCTGTTTCAATAAAATACTCAATATCTAAATTTTTTAAATGAGAGAGTCCTCACATAGCTACTTAATTGTTTGACTACTCATTGATCTTCACTTATATCTTGTTGGAGTAGTTTGTCATTTACTCTTGTTCTTCACTTATATCCTAAGAGTAAATTGTTCAAGGAATTTAATATCATAAGGTTGAAATTATATGTGCTTCATATGCTTGTATCATACCTAGTAGTAGCTTCACATTGGGTTTAGAAAACAAAATCTATTGAAGTTTGACAATCACAATATTAGTCATACAAACAATTCATGAATGATTAGTATAAGGAAGAGAACTTTCACATAGAAATATATTATCTTGAACATCTTTTATGATTGTGAATGCCCATTAATTATTTTCAAACTTGAGCAAATTAGTTGAAGTTGGACAAGGAAGACAACGTAATGAGTTATGTTCGGGTATATTTGTATAGAAGTTATATTGTTATGGATCCTCCAACATATGGTGTTTGCTTAGGATCTTTTGCTAGCCAAAAATTCGTACTAAGTAGAGATACTACTTGTGCATCCAAAAACCCTTAAACCCAGTGTCTTGCCATGAGTGTCCACCATATCTACCTATGGATTGAATAAGATCCTTCAAGTAAGTTGTCAACGGTGCAAAAAGCAATAAAAATTGCTCCTAAAATATGTATGATCTTTTATTGCAAGGGAAAATAAGCGTTGTACGAACTTGTGATGGTAAAGAAGTAAAAGTGACGAACTGCATAATAAAGGTTGCTATCACAAGGGGCAATATAACATGACGTTCCTTTGCATTAAGGGCTTCCGCATCCAAAAATAAAAAGCGCATGACAACCTCTGCTTCCCTCTGCGAAGGGCCTATCTTTTACTTTATGAATTTACTTTTATGCAAGAGTCAATAATATGATTTCTCATTTCAACCTCAATTATTCTTTAGTTGGCAAGCATCATGTGGTGGGGAAAGATCCAGGCATATATGTCCAGTCAAATATATTTGACCATGGTTTATTACTGTTGACAATTATCTCTATGATAAATAAGTTGGGAGGCGAAACATTAAGCCCATATCTTTCTCCGTGTTTGATGGATGCCATTTGTTCTAAAAATATGCTTTGAGTACTAGCAATCATAGAAGACTAAACGATAATTGAGTATGTGGAGCTCCTACTTGGACTTTGTTGAAGGTAAGTTGAATTGCAATCGTTTGGTGACTAAGAGCATAGGTTGTTAAGTTTCATGAGAATGTGTTGTTTGAACCATAAGATGTGAACTGATTGGTACTTTATCATGATGAGTTTTATGAGTAAGAGTTGCTGTTATGATGCTAGGAAAAGTGATTGAAATTATCATTGATCAAACTTATACACTATACTAGCATTCACACTTCATAAATTATTTCTTTTATCATTTACCTACTCGAGGACGAGCAGGAATTAAGCATGGGGATGCTGATATGTTTCCAACGTATCTATAATTTATGAATTATTCATGACATGTTTACAACAATTTTATATGATTTGGGTTCAATTTTATATGATTTAAATGGAACTAACTTGGACTCACGTTGTTTTCAGCAGAACTATCGTGGTGTTGTTTTTTGTGCAGAAATCAAAGTTCTCCAAATGCAGCGAAACTTTTTAACGATTTTTTGGAAGAAAAGAGACACTAGAATCTCTGTGGGAAGACTAGAAGAGCTACGAGGTGGCTACAACACACCTGGGAGCGGGGGGTGATGGTGTGTTGGTGGCTTGTGGACCCATCTTAGCCCATCTTAGCTTGAGACCGACACCAAAAAAATCCTATAAATAGAGAAACCACCAAAAATAACCCTAGAACTTTGACTCCGCCACCGCACGCCTCTGTACCTTCGAAATACCATCTGGATCCTGATACGTCTCTGTCGTATCTATAATTTTTATTGTTCCATGCCAATATTATACAACTTTCACATACTTTTGGCAACAATTTATATGATTTATTGGACTAACATATTGATCCAGTGCCTAGTGCCAGTTCCTGTTTGTTGCATGTTTTTTATTTCACAGAATATCCATATCAAACGAAGTCAAAACACAATAAAAATTTATGGAGATTTATTTTGGAATATATGTGAATTTTTGGAAGAAGAATCAACGCAAGCCGGTGCTCGAGGGGCCCACTAGGCACCAGAGCGTGCTAGGGGGGCCTGGCGCGCCCTGATGGGTAGTGGGCACCTTGTAAGGCGGTTGCTGCCCTTCTTTTGCCGCCAGAAAGATAATTTATGGATATAAATCCCCTCAAAATTTCAGCCCAATCGGAGTTACAAATCTTTGGGAATTTAAGAAACAATGAAGAGCCAGAAAACAAGAACGCGAAACAGAAGAGAACAGAGAGACAGAGAGATCCAATCTCGTAGGGGCTCTCACTCTCCGCCGCTATGGCAGCCATGGACCAGAGGGGGAACTCTCCTCCCATATGGGGGGAGGCCAAGGAAGAAGAAGAAGAAGAAGGAGGAGGGGGGATCTCTCCCCCTCTCTCTTGGTGGCGCCGGAGCGCCACCAGGGGAACCATCGTGACGGCGATCTACATCAACAACTTCGCCGCCGTCACCACCAACTCTCTCCTCCTCTATGCAGCGGTGCAACTTCTCTATTCCCACTGTAATTCTCTACTTAAACATGGTTCTTAATGCTTCATATTATTATCCAATGATGTGTTGCCATCCTATGATGTTTGAGTTGATCTGTTTTGTCTTATGGGTTGATTGATGACCGTGATTGGTTTGAGTTGTATATTTTATTTCAGTGCTGTCCTATGGTGCCCTCCGTGTTGCGCAAGCATGAGGGATCCGCTTTGTAGGGTGTTGCAATACGTTCATGATTCGCTTATGGTGGGTGGCTAGAGTGACAGAAGCTTACGCCCGAGTAAGGGGGTTGTCGCGTATGGGATAAAGAGGACTTGATACTTAATGCTATGGTTGGGTTTTACCTTAATGATCTTTAGTAGTTGCAGTTGCTTGCTACAGTTCCAATCATAAGTGCATATGTTCCAAGTATGGAAAGCATGTTAGCTCATGCCTCTCCCTCATATCAAATTGCAATAATGATTACCGGTCTAGTTATCGATTGCCTAGGGACAAATCTTTCTCTTGTGTTACAAAAAGCATTCTACTACACTAGTAAATTTATTATCTTGCAATTTATTCGTAGTTTTATTCTCGCAAAGTACTCCTAGTTTTATTTTCGCAAAGTAGTTCTTGCATCACACCTACAAAAAAGTTTCATACTTGTTCTAGGTAAAGCGAACGTTAAGTGTGCGTAGAGTTGTATCGATGGTCGATAGAACTTGAAGGGAATATAAATCCTACCTTTAGCTCCTCGTTGGGTTCGACACACTTATTTATCGAAAAAGCTACAGTTGATCCCCTATACTTGTGGGTTATCAAGACCTTCTTCTGGCGCCGTTGCCGGGGAGCAATAGCGTGGGGTGTATATTCTCGTGTGTGCTTGCTTGCTTTATCACTAAGTAGTTTTTATTTTCTGTTCTAAGTTGTTCTCTATCTTTAGTTATGGATATAGAACATGAAATATCAAAAACATTTGTTGTACTTGCTACTCATGGAGATGGGGAACCTCATAAAACCCTCGATGCTCGTTATGTGGAAAATATTAAACACTACTTTGATAGTCCTAAGAAAACCCCATTCGACTTGATGGGAGACACGTTGGATCAACGTGAATACTTTAGGGATTATTGCTTGACTCAAAAAGGGAAACTCTTATGGGATCAAATTGAAATGTTGCAATGGTATGCTTGGAATTTATGCTTGAGATATGATAATACTTGTTGCTCTAGGATGAAGGCTCCACACCTTCCCTTTTCATGTGAATTTAAAGATAATGAAACCTTGGCTTCTTATGCTAATGGTAGATATGATTACTATGATGTGGAACGAATAGAAGAATTTGTTGCTTTTAAGGGTGCTTATGAAATTGAATCTTTGTTTGAAAAGTATGAAGATTTGATGATGCTGTTTATAGACCTGAAATTCTTGCTATAATTAAATATTGCTATGAGAATTATAAATACAATTCCAATATTGATGTATTTACTAAGAAAGTCTCCGCTATCTAGGAAGAGACTAATATTTTACAGGAAACTATGGAGGAAGAAATTGCTGAAACTCTGAGCTCATTGGATGAAAAATATGATGAGGAGAGCGAAGAACAATATGAGGAAGAGCGGATTAGCTACCTGTGCCCACCTTATAATGAGAGTAACTCTTCAACTCATACATTGTTTAATTTCCCGTCGTGCTTACCGAAGGATGCATGCCATGATAATTGCTATGATCCCGTTGATTCATTTGAAATATCCCTTTTTGATGAAATTGATGATTGCTATGCTTGTGGCCATGATGCCAATATGAATTATGCTTATGGAGATGAACTTGCTATAGTTCCTTATGTTAAGAATGAAATTGTTGCTATTGCACCCATACATGATAGTCCTATTATCTTTTTGAATTCTCCCAACTACACTATATCAGAGATGTTTGCTCTTATTAAGGATTATATTGATGGGTTGTGGTTTACCACTACACATGATGATTTTGATGAATATAATATGCATGTGCTTGCTTCTCCTACTTGCAATTATCATGAGAGAGGAACTATATCTCAACATCTCTATGTTTCCAATATGATAAAATTGCAAGAAACTATTTATACTATGCATTGGCCTTTACTTGATGTGCATGAATTGTTCTTTTATGACATGCTGATGAATAGGAAGAGAGTTAGACTTCGCCATTGCATGATATATGTTTCTTCGTGCCCACTACCAAATTACAAATCATTGTTAATTAAAATTGGCTTTGATATACCTTGGGATCCGGGTGGATCAATTACTTGAGTACTTTATGCCTAGCTTAATGGCTTTAAAGAAAGCGCTACCGGGGAGACAACCCAGAAGTTTTAGAGAGCCATTTACTTCTGTTGTGTGCTTTTATAAAGTTTTAAAAACAAAAAAAATATAGAGGGGAACCTAAAAACTTTTTCAAAAAGAGAAGCGATTGGAGGGTTATGCATTGGAGAAGTGAGGGTCGACCTTGAACACTTGTGTTCATGCTCATGGAAACAATGTAGATTTTTTCGTGGAAGTTTCTCACAAAAATAATTATACCCTTGAAAAATCCATTGCATTATAAAAAATAATGTGCCAATATTTACCTTTAGGATGTTTAAATTGCTTGTTTGGTATGTGCGGTGCAAAAACAGAAACTTTTGCTGCAATGCGTGAATTTACAATTTTTACTAGAACATTAAAAAATTCTGAATTTTTTACACAGTACTCCTATGCAAATTTTTTATTTTTTCCTAATTTTTCAGAATTTTTGGAGTTACATAAGTATGGTCAATGTTCAGATTACTACAGATTGTCCTGTTTTTGACAGATTCTGTTTTTGATGCATTATTTTGCTTGTTTTGATGGAACTATGGATTGTATCGGGGGTACAAGCCATGGAGAAGTTAGAATAAAGTAGCTATAATGCAAAAAAACAATACGCATGGGTTTGCAATAGTACTTGAAGTAGTAATTTGCATTATTATACTAACAGATCTCACGAGTTTTCTGTTGAGTTTTGTGTGGATGAAGTGTTCGAAGATCGAGGAGGTCTCGATATGAGGAGAAGGAGGAGATGCAAGAGTTCAAGTTTGGGGCTTCTCAAGGCACCCCAATTAAATATTCAAGGAGACTCAACCATCTAAGCTAGGGGACGCCCCGGAAGGCATCCCAATTTTCTTCAACAAGTATCGGTATGTTTCGGTTTTTGTTTTGTTCACGTGATATGCGTAAATCTTGGAGCATCGTGTGCTTTTATTTTTCTTTTAATAATGCACCATCCTGGTATGAGATAATCCTTGGTTGATTTATAGAATGCTCTTTGCACTTCATTTATATCTTTTGAGTATGGCTTTATAGAATGCTTCATGTGCTTCACCTATATCATTTGAAGTTTGGATTGGCTGTTTCTCTACATATAGAAGACCGTTATTTGTAGAATGCTCTTTTGCTTCACTTATATTTATTAGGGCATGGTCTTTTGTAGAAAGAATTAAACTCTCTTGCTTCACTTATATCTATTTGGAGAGTCAACAGGAATTGGTCATTCACATGGTTAGTCATAAAATCCTACATAAAACTTGTAGATCACTGAATATGATATGTTTGATTCCTTGCAATAGTTTTGCGATATAGAGATGATAATATGTGGGAGGTACTAGTGAATGATTGTGTTTATTAGGAATATTTGTGTTAAGGTTTGCGATTCCCGAAGCATGCACGTATAGTCTCTCATTATGCTATGAAGTTGGAGCATGATTTATTATTGATTGTCTTCCTTTGCGTGGAGGTCGGGGAAGTGCGATGGTTAACTCCTACCAACCTCCCACCTAGGGGCATGCGTAGTAGTACTTTGCTTCGAGGGCTAATAAACTTTTGCAATAAGTATGTGAGTTCTTTATGACTAATGTGAGTCCATGGATTATACACACTCTTACCTTTCCGCAATTTGCTAGCATCTTCGGTACCGTGCATCGCCCTTTCTCACCTCGAGAGTTGGTGCAAACTTCGCCGGTGCATCCAAATCCTGTGATATGATACGCTCTATCACACATAAGCCTCATTATATCTTCCTCAAAATAGCCACCATACCTACCTATTATGGCATTTCCATAGCTATTCCGAGATATATTGCCATGCAACTTCCACCATCATCATATACATGACTTGAGCATTCATTGTAATATTGTTTTGCATGATCGTAAGATAGCTAGCATGATATTTTCATGGCTTGTCCATTTTTTGATAGCTAGCATGATATTTTCATACGCTAGATCATTGCACATCCTGGTACACTGCCAGAGGCATTCATATAGAGTCATATTGTTCTAGGTATCGAGTTGTAACATTGAGTTGTAAGTAAATAGAAGTGTGATGATCATCATTATTCATTATTAGAGCATGTCCCAGTGAGGAAAGGATGATGGAGACTATGATTCCCCCACAAGTCGGGATAAGACTCCTGACAAAAATAAAAAAAGGAAAAAGTGAGGCCAAAAAGAGCCCAAGAAAAAAAGAAATAAAAAATAGAAAAAGAAAAAAATTAGAGAAAAGAGAGAAGGGGTATTGTTACTATCCTTTACCACACTTGTGCTTCAAAGTAGCACCATGTTTTTCATATAGAGAGTCTCCTATGTTGTCACTTTCATATACTAGTGGGAATTTTTCATTATAGAGTTAGATGCACACCCAGTTAGTTTTCAATTTGAGCTTTCATACACTTATAGCTCTTAGTGCATCCGTTGCATGGCAATCCCTACTCCTCGCATTGATATCAACTGATGGGCATCTCCATAGCTCGTTGGTTAGTCGCGTCGATGTGAGATTTTCTTCCTTTTTTGGCTTTTCCATATTATTCTCTACCACCGTATTCTATTCCACCCATAGTGCTATATCCATGGCTTGCGCTCATGTATTGCGTGGGGGTTGAAAAAGCTGAAGCGCGCTAAAAGTATGAACCAATTGCTTGGCTAACACCGGGGTAGTACATGATAAATACTTTGTGTTAAGAAGATGGAGCATGACAGGACTATATGATTTTGTAGGGATAACGTTCTTTAGCATTGATATTTTCAAAGACATGATTGTTTGTTGGGATGCCTGAGTATTAATGTCTTTATGTCAAATTATAGACTACTAGTCATCAACCCGTGCAGCTGCACGGGCTAGCGACTTGAGTCCAAAAACTTGGTGTTTAATATACTTTGGAAAAAGAATAAACGTTACATAGCATTCATATTTTCTAATTATAAGTGTACTTTTTGATATCGGATCGCATTGTTTAGCCTTTCAATCAATGCAGAACCATAAATAGTGGAAAAATGCATAAATTTGATGTATGTCCATTACAAAATGGGAAATTAATGCGTAATTCACTATAGTAATTCTGAAAATATAAAAAACAATCTAAGTTGAGAAAATTATTGGCAAAAATGATACTTGATGGAAAAATGGAAAGATACAAATTGATTAACATCTTGGTAAAACAACACATTTTTTGCAACGGTAAATTTTGTCTCAATTACCTTTATCAATTTGAGATAATTGGGATTAGTTTTTGTTGAGCATTAGTTAAAAAATATAGTTATGCCCTTTCAGAATAGTTTAAGTCGTTACTCTTATCCATGGGCATGAAGTATTATAAATGGTTGCGAGTGTACATTCTTAAGTCAATATAGAAAATCTTATCTGTTAGTAAATGATGAGAAGTGTTGATTCTTTATTGACGAAGAATTAGATAGTTACAAAACTTTAAAATTATATGGATTTTAGTCTTCGAGACGTGCAAATGGATGTCACACATTTGCATACCTAAAATTTCTCACTATCATTTACTCTTTTTTTATGCTGCAGCTTGGTCGACTTAGAAATAACATTTGCTCAATCCCTGAGAAATAACAATTTAAAATATTCTAATGCAATACGGGTTAAGAATACAATGTGATTTATATAAGCTATTTGAAAAAAAAAATCAATACAAAGGGTTTCTATAGGTCATTATCGAAGCTAGAAAATATTTTTTGCATTATATAGGTCATAACTAATGTTAGAAAATATTTAGTCTGCAAATTGCATACTTAAAAAAAATATTTTATATATTTTGCATATACCTAATGAATTGGGAAAATACATACTGCGAAGCTTTTTTGTGGGATATATCGTGAAGCTAATACGCATAAAAATTCAAACATTGAAGTAGGTTAAAGAACTATGCATAAATTCAATGTTTGTCTTTTCTCTTTTTGGCTACAATCACAGACTAAACCTCACCGCATCCAGGTGAGAGGAAGTTGGCAACCGAGGAAGACAACAGAAGATAATTGAAAAAATCATCCACTGTATTATATCCTAAAGAGAGTAACAATTAACTTTTTTCCTTAAGGGTGCATCCCAAAACTCTATCTTTTTACGCTCCAATTTAAATCTTTTTTCCGAGGTAGTCCGAATTAACTCTATTTTTTGTGGAAAAAAACTCTTATGTATCACGTATCAGTTGTACGCATGTAGTGTATTGTGACCGAACTCCGTACAAATACGCATGCAGATTCCCTTGATATGGATCGCTAGTAAATTTTCTTGCTAAGTAGTACATTAGGGACATTTAGAAAAAGTAGTACATCACGCTAATTGGATCCATCCATGGAAACGTGCTAGCATGGGGGTCTTTTTTTATTGTTTTTCCTTGGTGGCTGGCCGTAACGTGTCTATGACATATTTTTTTCTTTTGACTTGCACATGGACACGTTTCTATAACGTAATATCATAGGACTGTTACCTGAAATGTTTAGATTTCTTTTAATCCTAGTCGTATATTAAACAATCCTATGGTTACTATTGTTGTTTCTCTAGGATTAACGTGAAGCTTTGTATGGTGCTTCAAATTAGTAAATATAAGATTGCTTTGAATCACTCATGTCTTAATATTCATGCCATGATTAGATAATATGATCAAGATTATGCTAGGAAGCATTCCACATCAAAAATTATCATTTTTATCATTTACCTACTCGAGGACGAGCAGCAATTAAGCTTGGGGATGCTGATACGTCTCCGTCGTATCTATAATTTTTTATTGTTCCATTCCAATATTATACAACTTTCACATACTTCTGGCAACAATTTATATGATTTATTGGACTAACATATTGATCCAGTGCCCAGTGCCAGTTCCTGTTTGTTGCATGTTTTTTGTTTTGCAGAATATCCATATCAAACGAAGTCCAAAAGCGATAAAAACTGATGGAGATTTATTTTGAAATATATGTGAATTTTTGGAAGAAGAATCAATGCAAGACGGTGCTCGAGGGGCCCTCTATGCACCAGGGCACGCCAGGGGGGCAGGCACGGCCTGATGGGTAGTGGGCACCTCGTAAGACGGTTGCTGCCCTTCTTTTGCTGCAAGAAAGATAATGTATGGATAAAAATCCCCTCAAAATTTCAGCCCAATCGGAGTTACGGATCTTCGGGAATTTAAGAAACGGTAAAGAGCCAGAAAACAGGAACGCGAAACAGAAGAGAACAGAGAGAGAGATCCAATATCGGAGGGGCTCTCGCCCCTCCGCCGCCATGGCAGCCATGGACCAGAGGGGGAACTCTCCTCCCATCTAGGGTGGAGGCCAAGGAAGAAGAAGAAGGAGGGGGATCTCTCCCCTCTCTCTCGGTGGCGCCAGAGCGCCGCCGGGGGAACCATCGTGACGGCGATCTAAATCAACAACTTCGCCACCGTCACCACCAACTCTCTCCTCCTCTATGCAGCGATGTAACCTCTCTATTCCCACTGTAATTCTCTACTTAAACATGGTGCTTAATGCTTCATATTATAATCCAATGATGTGTTGCCATCCTATGATGTTTGAGTAGATCTGTTTTGTCCTGTGGGTTGATTGATGATCGTGATTGGTTTGAGTTGTATATTTTATTTCGATGTTGTCCTATGGTGCCCTCCGTGCCGCGCAAGCTTGATGGATCCCCTCTGTAGGGTGTTGCAATACGTTCATGATTCGCTTATGGTCGGTGGCTAGAGTGACAGAAGCTTACGCCCGAGTAAGGGGTTGTTGCGTATGGGATAAAGAGGACTTGATACTTAATGCTATGGTTGGGTTTTACCTTAATGATCTTTGGTAGTTGCGGATGCTTACTAGAGCTCCAATCATAAGTGCATATGATCCAAGTACGGAAAGTATGTTACCTCATGCCTCTCCCTCATATAAAATTGCAATAATGATTACCAGTCTAGTTATCGGTTGCCTAGGGACAAATCTTTCTCTTGTGTTACAAAAAGCTTTCTACTACACTACTAAATTTATTATCTTGCAATTTATTCGTAGTTTTATTTTTGCAAAGTAGTTCTAGCATCACACCTACAAAATAGTTTCATACTTGTTCTAGGTAAAGCACACGTGAAGTGTGCGTAGAGTTGTATCGGTGGTCGATAGAACTTGAAGGGAATATAAATCCTACCTTTAGCTCCTCGTTGGGTTTGACACTCTTATTTATCGAAAAAGCTACAATTTATCTCCTATACTTGTGGGTTATCAGAGCCCTGTTTCGGCACCCTGCCGAAGGGGGAAATCATCACCAGAGGCCATCTTCATCATCCCGGTGGTCTCCATGATGAGGAGGGAGTAGTTCACCCTCGAGGCTGGGGGTATGTACAAGTAGCTATGTGTTTGATCTCTCTCTCTCATGTTCTTGATTTGGCACGATCTTGATGTACCGCGAGCTTTGTTAATATAGTTGGATCATATGTAGTTTCTCCCTCTCTATCTTGTTGTGATGAATTGAGTTTTTACCTTCGAGGTTTCACTATTATCGGATTGAATACTTTTATGGATTTGAGAACACTTGATGTATGTCTTGCATATGATACTCGTGGTGACAATGGGATATTATATTGATTCACTTGATATATGTTTTGGCACTCAACTCGCGAATTCCCGAGGTGACATTGAGGTAATCTATGCATAGGGGTTGATGCACGTTTTCGTCCTACTTTCTCCGGTAGAAATGTTGGGGCACTCTTTGAAGTTCTTTGTGTTGGATTGAATATTATGAATCTGAAGTTATATCTTATAATCAACTCACGGATACTTGTGGTGAAATGGAGTATCTAGGTGACATTAGAATTGGTTGACGTGTACCATATGGTGTTATTCTAGTACGAACTCTAGGGCTGTTTGTGACACTTATAGGAATAGCTCAATAGATCGATCGGAAAGGATAACTTTGAGGTGGTTTTGTACCCTACAACAATTTTAACTTATGTTCTCCGCTAGGTAAGAACTTTGGAGTGATTCGTTGTCGCACGTTGAGGGATTTTTATATGATTCAATTATGTTAGCACTGTTGACAGATTGCACTTGTGAAAGTATGAACTCTAGGCCTTGTTTTCAAGCATTGCAATACCGTTTGTGCTTCATTTTATCACTTGCTACCTTGCTGTATCTACTATCCATACTACACTTGTATCACCATCTCTTCGCCGAACTAGTGCACATATAAAATTTACCATTGTATTGGGTGTGTTGGGGGCACAAGAGATTTCTTGTATTTGATTGCAGGGTTGTTTGAGAGAGACCATCTTCATCATACGTCTCCCACGGATTGATAAACCTCATCCACTTCAGGGAAATTTGCTACTGTCCTACAAAACTCTATGCTTGGAGGCCCAACAGAGTCTACAATAAGTAAAGTTGTGTAGTAGACATCAGTTCCCGACCCGGAACCCATCTTATGATCGATGAGATGAAGAAGCAGAAGAAGAACTCCAAAAGCAAACATGCATCGCTCTCACGTCAAAGCAGCGCTTTACCTGTACCTACACCCGTTGTTTTAGTAATATGTGAGCCACGGGGACTCAGCAATCTCATTACCATGGTTACCAAAACTAGCAAAGCTTAATGGGTATGAAATGGTTAAGTGGTGAGGTTGCAGCAAGCACTAAGCATTTGTATGTGGCTAACTTACGAGTACAAGATTAAGAAGAGTAACTACGCATAAACGGACCTGAACTAGTAATAATCAAGAAGTGATCCTGAACACCTGCTTACGAGTCAAACATAACCCCACCGTGTTCTATTCCCGAACCCCTTGAAAAGAGACGATCACGGTTACGCACATGGTTGGTGTATTTTATTTGGGTTTAGTGTCAAGTTCTCTACAGCCGGATATTATAAATTTCCAAGTCGCCACATAACCGCGAGCATGGTTTTTCGAAAGATTTTACCCTGCAGAGGTGCTCCAAGTAGTCCATTATAAATTACCACACGCATCCGATGGAAAACCTCACACCATGATAACACGATGGTTACGATAAGGAATCTTGGTGGACAAGCCACTTGTCAAAGGTAAAGCTAAACTAGCAAGACCTCCCAGCGTGTCGACCATCCCGAAAGGAGCCACACGTATCTCATTCTCAGGACACGACCGGATGGGACATCCTACGAGTAAAACCAGTCCACAAGTTTCCCCGTGGTGGCCCCGCAGTCTACCCATTTCGGACCAAGACCATCGGCACTGGCCCACCTGTATTATGTTGAATTAAGAATCCGCGGGTAGCGCTAATTCCCTATGCATTACTAAATTGTCATTATTATTATGTTGGCAAATTTTAAAACCAAAGTTGGGACTTGTTGGAAGAGTTTTATTCTAAAACAAATGGTTAGAGGGTCCTCATAAAACCCACATATGTTAGGAGTGCTCATCAAGGAACATAACACATGTATGACGGAAACTAGGGCGGCAAGAGTGGAACAAAACACCAAGCAAAAGGCCGAGCCTTCCACCCTTTACCAAGTATATAGATGCATTAATTAAATAAGAGATACTATGATATCCCATGATATCCATATCCCAAAATGGAACAACCTGCAGTGGCACCTGCAACTAGCAACGCTATAAGAGGGGCTGAGCAAAGAAGTAACATAGCCAAACAACGGTTTGCTGGGATGATGGAAGGTTAGAGGCTTATCATGGCAATTGGGAGGCTGACAAACAAGTGGTAGGTAGAGCGATAGCATCGAGACAACTAGCAAGCAAAGATAGTAGTGATATCCAAGGTAATGGTCATCTTGCCTGAAATCCCGCTCGGAAGAAGATCGAATCCGTGAAGTAGACGAACGGGCGTAGTCGAATGAATCCTCACACTCTGAAACGTTTCAGAACTCTAGCAATGAGAAGCAAATCCAAAAAAACAAATGACATGGTGGACACCACAACATATTCAGGATGTGATGCGCAAACAATTATGATGCATGTCTGGTTTATGATTCATGGCATGGCAAAGTGCACAAATAATCACTACACATTAAGGTGAAGCTCAATATGCAACGATGAAACTTCACATTCGATCATTTAGTTCACTCCCGTTTATCTACATGACAATTTTTAAATGTTAGTTAACATGGCTAGAGGTGAAGCATAAGTAAACTACATATTTAGGCAAGTTTAAATGAGGACGGAAACAACAAATAACAATTTCGGAAAATCCCCATGTGCATATTTCAAATTTGGTACTGTTCTGCCTAAAACATAATTTTAATGTTGTTAATCATGCAAAGTAAGTGCACCATGTTAATCTACACATTTTTCTACCCCAGAACATATAAAGTTCATTTAAATCGGAGCTACGGTTATTTAGTTATGAAATAAATCATTTTTGCATGTCATATATGCAAAATAATGCAAACATCAATTTTAATCATTTTAATCATGGATGAAAGTTGGATATTATTAAACTACACAAAATTTTGATCATTTTACATATATAAATTGTTTTAATCCGATGCACGATTGTTGAGTTATTATATGCATGAACATGAGGGTTTTTCTGTAAATCTGTAGTTTTTCTGGAAATAGATTAATTCGCAGCGCGGGAAAAAATAACAAACGGGGCGAATCGGTGGGCGCAATATAGCAGATCTCGCGCATGGCGATGGGTAACAGGGCAGCGGCTGGGGGCTCACCAAATGGGCTTCGGCCCACAGCAAAGAGAAGGCAGGCCGGGGCTGGTGCAGATCTTGACCGTCTGAAGCTTGGGCGAAGGAGGCCGACCCAAGTAGCAGAGTGGGAGGCAGCACACGAACGCGAGGCGGGTCGAGGCAGAGATTCCTCGTTGTCCTCCGCCCGAACTACTGCTGCTCGATGCAGGGAAGGAGGCCAGCGGCTGGAAAGGCTTGGCGCGATGGGACTTGGGCAGAGGCGACCTCCGCGATACGTGGATTACAAGGAGGCACAGGTTCGGGCGCCGGTCACTGGATCTGGCCGGCGGCGAGGGTGGGACGGCCACGGTGTCCTGCAGGTTGCGCGGTCAACGAGCAAGGAGATCTGAGGAAAGAGAAAAATGAGGAGAGGGAGGGACGCAGGAGCGACCTCTGACGGCGTGCTCCAGCGAGGCGGCTCGCCGGTGACGAGGCGAGGAAGAGGAGGTGTGGTCAGCGTGGGGACGCGCCTGGGTCGAGCGGGGCGCTCGGGAGTGGAGGCGTACGGGCGGCGCGGGCTCGCATGTTCGGGCTCAGATGGGCTCGGGCGGGCCCCGATCTGGGTTTCGCGGGCCACGGGAGGAGAGAGGTGGAGTGCGAGGTGGCGGCTGCAGGTTGGGGTGGCGCAAAAAACGAGAGAGGCCAGGGTTTGACAGAGATGGAAGGGGAGGCTATCCATTTATAGAAGGAGGGGTTTGGGAGTGTTTCGGACCCTCTGATCGCAATCGGACGGCTCCGAGAAGAGAGGGATTAGCTAGGCTTAGGTGGGATGATTGTGGCCATGTAAAGTGGTTGGGCTAAGATGAGAGGGAAGAAGAGAGGCCCGGCACAAGTTTTACAAAACCGAAAATGTTTGATAAATTAACCAGCTATAGTGCTGCTATAGTTTAACGGTTGGGCTATCAAACGACCTCCGAATGCGACAAAATTTGGCAGGCGGTCTACCTATAATGTAACAAGACCACACGCCAACATTCGACCCATTCCGAGAAAGTTTAATTCCCACTTATAAAATAATATTTTAACGATGCCGCGGGCGCGTGCAAGTGTGGTTCGTCTCGAAACGGACAACGATGAGAATGGGGAGAACCGACAACTCTGAATGGATGCAAGTTTTGAAAAATGACGGCAACGGAGTGCCGATGCCATGCGAATGATCCAATGATGAATGCAACAAACAAATAATTAACGCGGCTATCACGAAAACATGGAAGGTATCTGGAGCGTCGGTCTCGGGCTGTTACAGACCCCCTAATCAGTTTATTAAAACTAACTTTGGGCTCGGGTGCTACTGCTTATTACGCTCCTATGTGTTTATTTGCAGTCTACCTTTTTATAGTTTTCGGACAATTCTTTTCAGACTTGTCTGTCAAGGGCTACTAGATAGGTTAAGTGTCAAACTAACTGCCTATAAATTACTAAAATGATTAACAATTTATATGGACCATACCTCAAAACCGTTGAAAAGGCCTTTGAAGGCCTCTCTGATTCCGGTCTTTGTGGACCGGAATCTGCTCAGTGCCGCGCCCAGAAGGGCACGGTGCTCCATAATGATGGAGGAGCTTGTCAAAGACACCTCCATCTCCTCAGGCCACCCCGTGAAGGCCTGCCCTTGAGTAGGAGGGGATGGCGGAGTCACCTCGGCTCCACCTGTTGTGGAGGTGGGAATAGATGCCGCTGATTCGTCCATTTTGCATCATGTTTTCCTACTGTTATTTATAGTGTTTTTAACCAATATAACACTTTGTGGAGTAATTCTAATGCCTTTTCTTTCGTAATATGCAAGGTTTACACAAAGAGGGAGATTATCGGCAGCTGGAACCCTGGACCAGAAAAAAGCTATGTCAGAGATACCTATTCTGCACATCTCCAAATGAGCTGAAATTTTACAGAGATTTATTTTGAAATATATAAAAAATATTGGAGAAAAGAAATACCAGAGGGGGCCACCCAGGTGCCCACTAGGAACCTGGGCACGCGTACCCCCCTGGCGCGCCCTGGTGGGTAGTGGGCCCCCTGGCCAGCCTCCGGTGCCCATCTTCTGGTATATAAGCCCTTTGCCCTACAAAAAATCAGGAAAAGACTTTCGGGACGGAGCACCGCCATCTCGAGGCAGAACCTAGGCAAGAGCACTTTTGCTCTCCGGCGGAGCGATTCTACCGGGGATACTTCCCTCCAGGAGGGGGAAATCAAAGCCATCATCATCATCGACAACCCTCTCACCTTGGGAGGACCAATCTTCATCAACATCTTCACCAGCACCATCTCATCTCAAAACCCTAGTTCATCTCTTGTGTTCAATCTTTGTATCAAAACCTCAGGTTGATACCTGTGGGTGACTAGTAGAGTTGATTACATCTTGTAGTTGATGCTAGTTGGTTTATTTGGTGGAAAATTAAATGTTCAGATCCATTATGCTATTTATTACCCTTCTGATCTTGAGCATGAATATGTTTTGTGAGTAGTTACTTTTGTTCTTGACGACATGGGAGAAGTCTTGTCATAAGTAATCATGTGAATTTGGTATTCGTTCGATATTTTGATGATATGTATGTTGTGATTCCATTAGTGGTGTTGTGTGAACATTGACTACATGACTCTTCACCATCTTTGGGCCTAAGAAAATGCATTGTGGAGTAGTTATTAGATGATGTGTTGCTAGAGTGACAGAATCTTAAACCCTAGTTTATGCGCTATTCAATAAGGGGCTGATTTGGATCCATATGTTTAATGTTATGGTTAGATTTTATCTTAATTCTTCTTTCGTAGTTGCGGATGCTTGCGAGAGGGGTTAATCATAAGTGGGAGTCTTGTTCAAGTAAGAACTACACCCAAGCACCGGTCCACCCACATATCAAATTATTAAACTAGCGAACGTAGATCAAACGAACACGATGAAAGTGACTAGATGAAATTCCCGTGTGTCCTCAAGAACGCTTTACTTATTATAAGAGACTGTTCCGGACTATCCTTTGCTACAAAAAGGATTGGGATACCTTGCTGCACTTTTGTTGCCATTACTATTACTTGCTCGTTACAAATTATCTTGGTATCAAACTATCTGTTATCGACAATTTCAGTGCCAGCAGAAAATACCTTGCTGAAAACTACTTGTCATTTCCTTCTGCTCCTCGTTGGGTTCGACACTCTTACTTATCGAAAGGACTAGATTGATCCCCTATACTTGTGGGTCATCAAGACTATTTTCTGGCGCCACTGCCGGGGAGTGAAGCGCTTTTGGTGAGTGGAAATTGGAAAGGAAAATTTTATATTACGTGCTGAAATTTACTGTTACTTGTTACTATGGAAAACAATCCTTTGAGGGGTTTGTTCGGGGTATCTTCACCTCGACCGGAAGCACAAAGAGTTGGTCCTCAACCTACTACACCTAATTAAAATATTGGTTATGAGATTTCTTCAGGTATGATAGAGAAACTGCTAGCTAATCCTTATGCAGGAGATGTAACACTGCATCCTGATATGCACCTAATCTATGTGGATGAAGTTCGTGGATTATTTAAGCTTGGAGGTTTACCCGGAGATGAAGTTAAGAAGAAGGTTTTCCCTTTATCTTTTGGGGGAAAAGAATTGACATGGTATAGGTTATGTGATGATATTGGAGCTTGGGACTGGAATCGATTGAAATTGGAATTTCATCGAAAGTTTTATCCTATGCATCTAGTTCATCGTGATCAGAATTATATATATAATTTTTGGCCTCGTGAAGGAGAAAGTATCGCTCAAGCTTGGGGGAGGCTGAAATACATGATGTATACATGCCCCAATCATGATCTCTTGAGGGAAATTATCTTATAGAACTTTTATGCTTGGCTTTCTCATGATAATCAAACCATGCTCAATTCTTCTTCGACCGGCTCTTTTATGAAGAATGCTATTGAATTTTTCAACCGGAATCTTTTGGAAAGAATTAAACGCAATGCTGAAGATTGGGAACTCGACAAAGGTAATGAGTCAGGTATAACACTTTAGTTCGATTGTATTAAAGCTTTTATGGATACCGAAGCTTTTCATAAGTTTAGCACTAAATATGGACTTGACTCTGAGATAGTAGCCTCTTTTTGTGAATCATTTGCTACCCGTGTTGATCTCCCTAAGGAGAAATGGTTTAAATATCATCCACCTGTTGAACAAAAGATTGAGGAGCCAGTTACAGTTAAAGATGAAACTATCATTTACAATGTTGATCCAGTTGTGCCTACTGCTTATATTGAAAAACCACCTTTCCTTCTAGGATAAAGGAACATGCTAAGGTTTCAAACATGGTTAACAAAAGTAATATTAGAGCACCTAGACGCTCTGAACAAATTAAAGTAGAACCTAGTATTGCTATGGTTAAAGATATCTTGGTTGATAATTTAGTTGGGCATGTCATTACTTTTGTGATGAAGACACTAGAATTGCCAACTGATGCTAAAGATAATATTAAGCCCGTTGTTGGCATGCCTGTTGTTTCAGTTAAAACAAGAGATCATTGTTATCATGGCTTATGTGATCTGGGTGCTAGTGTCAGTGCTACCCCTTTTACTTTATACCAAGAAATTATGAATGATATTGCACCTACTGAAATAGAAGATATTGATCTTACTATTAAGCTTGCAAACAGTGATACTATCACACCACTTGGGATAGTTAGAGATGTTGAAGTCTTGTGTGGGAAAATAAAATACCCTAGTGATTTTATAGTTCTTGGTTCTCCACAAGATGATTTTTGTCCCATAATATTTGGTAGACCTTTCTTGAACACTGTTAATACTAAGATAGATTGCAATAAAGAAATTGTCAGTGTCAATTTTGGTGATGTGTCTCATGAGTTTAATTTTTCTAAGTTTTGTAGACAATCTCATAATAAAGAACTGCCTAGTAAGGATGAAATAATTGGTCTTGCTTCTATTGCCATACCTCCTACTGATCCATTAGAACAATATTTGCTGACCATGAAAATGATATGCACTTGCATGAAAGAAATGAAATAGATAAGATGTTCTTTGATCAACAACCTATTCTTAAACACAATTTGCCTGTTGAAACTCTAGGAGGCCCTCCTCCACCTAAAGGTGATCCTGTATTTGAATTAAAACAATTGCCTGATACTTTGAAATATGCTTATCTTGATGAAAAGAAAATATATCCTATTATTATTAGTGCTAACCTTACAAAACATGAAGAAAAGAGATTATTAAACACTCTGAGGAAGCACCATGCTACTATTGGATATACTCTTGATGATCTTAAGGGCATCAGTCCGACTCTCTGTCAGCAAAAGATTAATATGGAACCAGATGCTAAACCAGTTGTCGATCACCAATGACGATTAAATCCTATGATGAACAAAGTGGTAAGAACTGAAATACTAAAGCTTCTGGAAGCAGTTATAATTTATCCTATAGCTGATAGTAGAGGGGTAAGTCCTGTTCATTGTATCCCTAAAAAAGGAGGTATTACTATTGTTCCTAATGATAAAAAAATGGACTTATCCCACAAAGAATTATGACTGGCTATAGAATGGTAATTGACTTTAGAAAATTAAACAAAGCCACTAGAAAAGATCATTACCCTTTGCCTTTTATTGATATAATACTAGAAAGATTATCTAAGCATCACACTTTTGCTTTCTTGATGGATATTCTGGTTTTTCTCAAATACCTGTATCACAACCCAACCAAGAGAAAACCACTTTTACTTGTCCTTTTGGAACTTATGCTTATAGACGTATGCCTTTTGGTTTATGCAGTGCACCTGCTACCTTTCAAAGATGTATGACTGCAATATTCTCTGTTTTTTTTGAAAAGATTGTTGAGGTTTTCATGGATGATTTTTTCATTTACGGAACTTCTTTTGATGATTGCTTACGCGACCCTGATCGTGTTTTGCAGAGATGTGAACAAACTAATATTGTCTTGAATTGGAAGAAGTGCCACTTTATGGTGAATGAAGGTATTGTCTTGGGGCATAAAATTTCTGAACGAGGTATTGAGGTGGATAAAGATAAAGTTGATGCAATTGAGAAAATGCCATGTCCTAAAGATATTAAAGGTATAAGAAGTTTCCTCGGTCATGCTGGTTTCTATAGGTGATTTATTAAAGACTTCTCTAAAATTTCTAGTCCTCTTACTAATCTCTTGCAAAAAGATATTCCATTTGTTTTTGACGATGATTGTGTAGAAGCCTTTGAAACACTTAAGAAAGCCTTCTGCACCTAGGGTTCAACCACCTGATTGGAACTTACCTTTTGAAATTATGTGTGATGCTAGTGATTATGCTGTTGGTGTTGTTCTAGGACAAAGAGTTGATAAGAAACTAAATGTTATCAATTATGCTAGTAAGACTCTAGACGGTGCTCAAAGAAATTATGCTACTACCGAGAAGGAATTTTTAGCAGTTATGTTTGCTTGTGATAAATTCAGATCTTACATAGTCAATTCTAAAGTAATTGTTCACACCGATCATGCTGCTATTAAATACCTTATGGAAAAGAAAGATGCTAAACCTCGACTCATTAGGTGGGTTCTTTTGCTACAAGAATTTGACTTGCATATCACTGATAGAAAGGGAGATGAGAACCCCGTAGCTGATAACTTGTCTAGGTTAGAAAATATTCTTGATGACCCACTACCTATTGATGATAGTTTCCCTGATGAACAACTAGCTGTCATAAATGCCTCTCATAATACTCCTTGGTATGCAAACTATGCTAATTATATTGTTGCTAAATTCATACCACCTAGTTTCACATATCAACAAAAGAAAAAATTCTTCTTTGATTTAAGACATTACTTTTGGGATGACCCACATCTTTATAAAGGAGTAGATGGTATTATTAGACGTTATATACCTAAGCATGAACAGGAACAAATCCTACGGAAATGTCACTCCGAAGCCTATGGAGGACACCATGCAAGAGATAGAACTGCACACAAGGTATTACAATCTGGTTTTTATTGGCCTACTCTTTTCAAGGATGCTCGTAAGTTTGTTTCATCTTGTGATGAATGTCAAAGAATTGGTAATATTGGTAGACGTCAGGAAATGCCTATGAATTATTCACTTGTTATTGAACCATTTGATGTTTGGGGATTTGATTTTTTGGGACCTTTCCCTTCCTCTAATGGGTATACACATATTTTGGTTGTTGTTGATTATGTCACCAAGTGGGTAGAAGCTATTCCAACTAGTAGTGCTGATCATAACACCTCCATTAAAATGCTTAAATAAGTTATCTTCCCAAGGTTTGGAGTCCCTAGATATTTAATTACTGATGGTGGTTCACATTTTATTCATGGTGCTTTTCGTAAATTGCTTGCTAAATATGATGTAAACCATAGAATTGCATCTCCTTATCACCCTCAATCTAGTGGTCAAGTTGACTTGAGCAATAGAGAAATAAAGTTAATATTGCAAAAGACTGTCAACAGATCTCGAAAGAATTGGTCTAAGAAACTTGATGATGCACTTTGGGCTTATATAACAGCTTATAAAAATCCTATGGGTATGTCTCCATATAAAATGGTTTATGGAAAAGCTTGTCATTTGCCTCTTGAGCTAGAACATAAAGCATATTGGGCAATTAAAGAACTCAACTATGACTTCAAACTTGCCGATGAAAAGAGGATCTGATATTAGCTCATTAGATGAATGGAGAACCAAAGCCTATGAAAATGCCAAATTGTTCAAAGAGAAGTTAAGAGATGGCATGACAAGAGAATCCAAAAGCGGGAATTCAAAGTGGGTGAGTATGTTCTATTGTACAATTCTCGTTTTAGATTCTTTGCAGGAAAACTCCTCTCCAAGTGGGAAGGACCATATATCATTGAAGAAGTTTATCACTTTGGAGTTATTAAGATCAATAATGCCGAAGGCACTAATCCGAAGGTGGTCAATGGACAATGAATGAAGCACTATATCTCAGGTACACCTATTAATGTTGAAACTAACATTATTCAAACGATGACACCGGAGGAATACATAAAAGAGACCTTCCAGAACACTCCAGAATCCTGAAAAGGAAGAGGTATGTGATACAGTAAGTAAACCGACTCCAAAAATTCCGTAAAATATTTTCTGTCGATTTTAGAATATTAGAAAAAAAATAAGAAACACCCGAGAAGGCAACCTAGGTGCCCACTAGGCACCAGGGCGCGCCTGCCCCTCCTGGCGTGCCCTGGTGGGTAGTGGACCCCTCGGGAACCTTCCCGACTCCGTTTTCCTCTGGTTACTTGTTTCAACGATAAAAATTCTTTATATATACTCTCGGACGTTTTGACCACCGCATCGCGAAAATATCCTCTGTTCTTGTTTCGTGCTATTTTCTATCAGATCTATCGAGCCTGGCATCATGTCTTCTCCCTCCTCTAACAACGGGGAAGATGATGCTTGGCTGCTAAAGATGGAACTAAGGAGAGAAGAAACAAAGGAGACCCCTAGGGAGAGCAAGGTTGAAGAAGTTGTAGGAGATCAAGCTCAAGAAGGAGATCAATCCATGCCCATGGAGGATGTTGCACAAAAGGGAGACATCCTGCGACCCTTCTATGATCATCTCACCCCATCTGAAATCGAAGCCCTAAGGGCCTACAAAATGATTTGTATTCATAACACTTATCTCACTCGTGAAGTTATCCTGTTGGATGAGCAAAACATCGCCCTTCGGAGCATCAACCATAGGCTGGAGTACCTACTAAGGCTGAAGTGCGAGCCCACTACACCACAGAGGGAAACTTGAGTACACGGGTTTGGGCACTCCCCTTGGCTTGTGCCAAGCTTGGGGGAGGTGCCCCGGTATCGTATCATCACCACTTTTATTATCTTTACCTATCTTAGTTCAATTCTTAGTAATTTCATGATTTAGTTGAATAAAAGTTTAGTATGATCTATTTTCGAGTACTAGTTTCGTGATCTATCTATCTATAGAATCGAGTGAGAGATATATAATAAATATTAGTTTGAGTTTTTGCTTCTTTACTTTTATGTTTCAATAAAAATAAACAAATTAATGAAAGAGATCATATGCTAATCTTATGGAAAGTAATGACATTACATAAAGAAAAGTACAAGTAGTAAAATTTATTGAAAGTTGACAAACATAGCATTGGTCAATGATGCAATTGATGAAAGAAATTAATAAGGGAAGAGAAGATTCACATGCAAATATACTATCTTGGACATCTTTTATGATTGTGAGCCCCCATTAAGTATTTTATGCCAAATTGTTGATGTTGGACAAGGAAGACAACGTAATGATTTATGTTTGCTCATATTCACATAGAAGTTATATTGTCATAGATCCTCCAACATGTGGTGCTTTCCCAACATCTTTGCTAGCCAAAAATCCTCACCAAGTAGAGATACTACTTGTGCATCCAAAAACCTTAAACCCAATTTCATGTTATGAGAGTCCACTATACCTACCTATGGATTGAATAAGATCCTTCAAGTAAGTTGTCATCGGTGCATAAAGCAATAAAATTTGCTTCTAAATATGTTTGATCTTTTATTGTAGGGGAAAATAAGCGTTGTACAAACTTGTGATGGCAAAGTAATAAAAGCGACGGACTGCATAATAAAGGTTGCTATCATAAGGGGCAATATAACGTGATGTTCCTTTGCATTAAGGGCTTGTGCATCCAAAAACAAAAAGCGCATGACAACCTCTGCTTCCCTCTGCGAAGGGCCTATCTTTTACTTTTATGTATTTACCTTTTATGCAAGAGTCGATAGTGTTCTCCTCTATTTCTTTTTATTTTTCTCTTTTGCAAGCATCATGTGGTGGGGAAAGATCTAGGCACATATATCCAGTTGGATATGAGTGATCATGAGTTATTATTGTTGACATCACCCTTGAGGTGAATATGTTGGGAGGCGAAACTATAAGCCCCTATCTTTCTATGCGTCTGGCTGAAACCTTTTGCTCCATATATATGGTGTGAGTGTTAGCAATCATAGAAGACTAAATGACAGTTGAGTATCTGGACTTGCCAAAAGGCTCCGACATGAGACCCATCCTGAAAGTATGATGAATTACAATTGCATTGTTGACTGAGAACATAGTTTTTTAGTTTTCAAGAAAGTTTATTCCTTATACTTTGATGATTGTGATGAATTGTTACTTGCTCATGAGAAGTTTTATGATAAAGTTTATTGTTGTTATAATAATGATCATGATGCTACTATGTCCGTATTTTGGTTTTATCGACACCTCTCTCTCTAAACATGTGGACATGATTTTCGATATTGGCTTTCACTTGAGGACAAGCGAGGTCTAAGCTTGGGGGAGTTGATACGTCCATTTTGCATCATGTTTTCCTGCTATTATTTATAGTGTTTTTAACCAATATAACACTTTGTGGAGTAATTCTAACACCTTTTCTCTCATAATATGCAAGGTTTACACAGAGAGGGAGATTACTGGCAGCTGGAACTCTGGACCTGAAACAGCTATGTAAGAGATACCTATTCTGCACATCTCCAAATGAGCTGAAATTTTATGGAGATTTATTTTGAAATATATAAAAAGTATTGGAGAAAAGAAATACCAGAGGGGGCCACCCAGGTGCCCACTAGGCACCAGGGCGCGCCTACCCCCCCCCCCCCCCTAGCGCGCCCTGGTGGGTAGTGGGCCCCCTGGCCAGCCTCCGGCGCCCATCTTCTGGTATATAAGCCCATTTGACCTAGAAAAAACCAGGAGAGGACTTTAGGGATGGAGCGCCACCGTCTCGAGGCGGAACATGTGCAGGAGCACTTTTGCTCTCCGGCGGAGCGACTCCGCCGGGGATACATCCCTTTGGGAGGGGGAAATCGAAGCCATCGTCATCACCAACAACCCTCTCACCTTGGGAGGACCAATCTTCATCAACATCTTCACCAGCACCATCTCATCTCAAAACCCTAGTTCATCTCTTGTGTTCAATCTTTGTATCAAAACCTCATATTGGTACCTATGGGTAACTAGTAGAGTTGATTACATCTTGTAGTTGATGCTAGTTAGTTTATTTGGTGGAAGATTAAATGTTCAGATCCATTATGCTATTTATTACCTCTCTGATCTTGAGCATGAATATGTTTTGTGAGTAGTTAATTTTGTTCTTGAGGACATGGGAGAAGTCTTGTCATAAGTAATCATGTGAATTTGGTATTCGTTCGATATTTTGATGATATGTATGTTGTGATTCCCTTAGTTGTGTTATGTGAACATCGACTACATGACACTTCACCATCTTTGGGCCTAAGGGAATGCATTGTGGAGTAGTTATTAGATGATGGGTTGCTAGAGTGACAAAAGCTTAAACCCTAGTTTATGCGCTATTTCGTAAGGGGCTGATTTGGATCCATATGTTTAATGCTATGGTTGGATTTTATCTTAATTCTTCTTTCGTAGTTGCAGATGCTTGCGAGAGGGGTTAATCATAAGTGGGAGGCTTGTTCATGTAAGAACTGCATCCAAGCACCAGTCCACCCACATATCAAATTATCTATGTAGCGAACGCGAATCAAACAAACATGATGAAAAAGTGACTAGATGAAATTCTCATGTGTCCTCAAGAACGCTTTGCTTATTATAAGAGACCGTCCTGGCCTGTCCTTTGCTACAAAAAGTATTGGGCTACCTTGCTGCACTTTTGTTACCATTACTATTACTTGCTCGTTACAAATTATCTTGCTATCAAACAATTTGTTACCGACAATTTCAGTGCCTGCAGAAAATACCTTGCTGAAAACCACTTGTCATTTCCTTCTGCTCCTCGTTGGGTTCGACACTCTTACTTATCGAAAGGACTATGGTTGATCCCCTATACTTGTGGGTCATCAGCCGCCGGCTACCGTGACGACTCTGGGGCCGCGGCGGCCAAGGAATCGGTTCATCCGAGTCCTTCTCCTTCTCTGGCCAAAGGGGTTCCATCCACTTGGTCCTCGACGGCCAAGGCATGAACCTTGGCCATAGGGGCACTAGTGCCGCCCTCCGCACCAGCAGCAGAAGGGTCGTGGCATAATGACACCTCCCCTAGCTCGTCATGGGCAGGTGATGTCGCTTGAACTATGTCCGTATTTCCCCAAAGAGGAAGGGATGATGCAGCACAACTACGGTAGGTATTTCCCTCAGTTATGAAACCAAGGTATCAATCCAGTAGGAGAACCAAGTAACACTATGTAAACGGTACCTACACACAAAGAACAAATACTTGCAACCCGACGCTTATGAGGGGTTGTCAATCTCTCTAACGGGTAACAACGTAGGAAATTGTCAAGTTGACGGGATAAAATTGTGATAGATTGGATAAATAGATCTCGATAAAATGCGAAGTAAAAGATGCAACTAAAAAGAGCAGCAAGCTATTTTTGGGTTTTTGGAATAATAGGTCTGAAAATAAAAGTGGCAAATAATAGATCGGAAAGCAAATATGATGAAGAATAGACCCGGGGGCCGTAGATTTCACTAGTGGCTTCTCTCAAGAAATAGCACACGGTGGGTAAACAAATTACTGTTGGGTAATTGATAGAACCTCAAATAATTATGACGATATCCAGGCAATGATCATTATATAGGCATCACGTCCAAGATTAGTAGACCGACTCCTGCCTGCATCCACTACTATTACTCCACACATCGACCGCTGTCCAGCATGCATCTAGTGTATTAAGTTCATGGAGAAACGGAGTAATGCAATAAGAATGATGACATGATGTAGACGAGATCTATTCATGTAGGAATAGCCCCCATCTTGTTATCCTTAATAGCAATGATACATGCATGTCTTCCTGCCCCTTCTGTCACTGGGAAAGAACACCGCACGATCGAACCCATCACAAAGCACCTATTCCCATGGCAAGAAAAATCGATCTAGTCGGCCTAATTAAACCAAAGATTCGAAGAAGAAATACGAGGCTATAAGTAATCATGCATAAAAGAGATCAAAGAACTCAAATAACTTTCATGGATATAGATCTGATCATAAACTCAAAGTTCATCGGATCCCAACAAACACACCACAAAAAGAGTTACATCAAATAGATCTCCAAGAGACCATTGTATTGAGAACCAAAAAGAGAGAAGAAGCCATCTAGCTACTGCCTACGGACCCGTAGGTCTACAATGAACTACTCACACATCATCGGAGAGGCACGAACGAGGATGATGAACCCCTCCGTGATGGTGTCTAGATTGGATCTCGTGGTTCTGGAACTTGAAGCGACTGGAATTGTGTTTCGGCGTCTCCCCTAAGGTTTTTGGAATATTGGGGTATTTGTAGGGCGAAGAGGCGGTGCGGGAGGCCACCGAGGTGGGCACAACCCACCAGGGCGTGCCCAGGTGGGTTGTGCCCCCCTCGGGGCACCCCTCTGGTACTTCTTTGGCCCAAGTTGTTCCTTCTGGTCCATAAAAATTCTCCAAAAAGTTTCACCGCATTTGGACTCCATTTGGTACTGATATTCTGCGAAGTAAAAAATAGCAACTGGCACTGGGCACTATGTCAATAGGTTAGTCCCAAAAAAATGATATAAAGTTGCTATAAAATGATTGTAAAACATCCAAGAATGATAATATAACAACATGGAACAAGCAAAAATTATAGATACGTTGGAGATGTATCAGCATCCCCAAGATTAATTCCTACTCGTCCTCGAGTAGGTAAATGATAAAAACTGAATTTTTGATGTGGAATGCTGCCTAACATGTTCATCACATATTCTTTTCTTTTGTAGCATGGACATCTGGACTTTTATATGATTGAAAGCAATAGTCTTGTTTTGACATGAAGATTTCAATACTCAAGCATATCAACAAGCAACCATGTCTTTCAAAATATCAACACTAAAGAAAGTTATCCCTAGCCCATCATGCTCAATCATTGATCCATTCATGAGACACACTCGCATATTAGCTACATCTAATTCTCAAGTATGATCATAGTGCCCCTTAGTTGGTGCTTTATAAGAGAAGATGGAGACTCAAATAAAAAATAAAAATTGCATAAAGTAAATAGATGGTCCCTTCGCAGAGGGAAGTAGGGGTTTGTAGAGGTGCCAGAGCTCAAAGCTTAAATTGAGAGATAATTTTTTTTGAGAGGCATACTTTTCCCGTCAACGAAAATGACCGAGTAATTCCCAACACTTTCCATGCTAGATATATCATAGGCGGTTCCCAAATGGAAAATAAAGTTTATTCCTTTTTCCACCATTCTTTCACAATCCAAGGCTAGCCGTATCCACGGGTGCCCTCCATACCAACACTTTCCAAGGAATTTATTATTTGACAACATAAAGTAAATTTCTTTTTCATTTCGGGACTGGGCAGCCCTAGAGAAAAGCCTAGCTACGACGTGCCAAAAATAGCCTTGGTGGCGTGGACCCCCGACGCCACCAATATGGCGCCAGTGTTAAAAATTATCGCTGGCGTTGACACCTACGCCATCAGTATTTTGGACGGTAATGGCGTGTCGCGTTTTCCACGCCAGCATTATTAGCCATCAGTTTGTGACGTTCCATGTTTTCTCGACGCCAGTATTTTGATTTTCAAATTTGAAATAAAAGATGTACAACAGTGATTTCAGCCACAATGACAGCATAATCCAGTTTCAGAACAGTCACTAAATCAACTATATATAAATAGTCCCAATGACAACATTTAAGTTCAACAATGCACTTATTGATATAGTTCAACAAAGTAGGCAAAGTAACACACATATGAATGTACAAGTTCAAATAAATAGAGGTGATAATAACATGATATATATCTTCCATGCAAGCCAACTAGCTAACTACGACTTTTCGGCGGGCGGAGTCAGGGTCATAGTCCGGAGTAAGTTCACCATCATCGCTGTCAGCAGGCTTGTAGTAGACCATGATCTCGTCACGATTGTAGTCGAGGTAGAACGTGGCTCTCTCCCCAGCTTCCATCTCATAAGCCTCTCCAAGGGCTTTCCAACCAGGGCAACTGAAGTACGTGCGGTTTGCATCGTTGATGACAAGACAATTGAATTTTTGGGCCGTCAGCATCTTCATGAGGGTGCACTGGAATGTGATGGTGGCATCAACTGGAACTTTAAACTTCTCTAAGAAGTCACGCCTTGCCCCGCAAGGGATGACCTGAGCAAAATTGAAAGAAAGAAGTAGCTAGCTTGTTACACAATTGTCTTGTCATGCATGAAACTCAATCAAAACATGTTCAACTAAAACATACCGTCCTAGTGAGGAAGTCATTCGACAGATTTGTGAAGAACTTCTTATCCCTTTGGCATCTCACCGAACCACAGGTCTCACATGGGACATCCATTTACTGCATTCATGCATGAAGTTGAGAAAAATAAGCATACATAAGATGCACATAAATATAATGCAACATAATAAGCAGTTAGTACGAACCAGCGCTATCCGCTCACTAGTAATTAACACATACGTACTTGTAATAAAACAGTTCTACAAACCATGCATAGTTCAAACATAAAACATGCATAAAGTTAAACAGTTCATATGAAATAGGTAGCGCGCGCTAAGCTAGTGGCCAGAGGGACCAGCCTCGTGGTCGTGCCTAGTCGACCTACGACGACACCCCTGCTGACCCTCCTCCTCATGCTCCAAGGCATCCTAGTCTATGGGATCCTCCTCTGCGCTCTTCCTGGCTGCATACTGAAGTAACATCATCTTGTTGGCCTCCACGAGTTTGTCATCTCTCGCAAGCTCGCTCACCAATGGGTCGAAGAACTGCATCTCGGCCTCTTTGCTCTCCTTCTCCTCAACCCTAGTGCATATCCTCATGTCCTCAGGCGCGAGGAACATCGCGAACTCACAACACTCAGGGAAGTTCAGATTCGCCCCTTCCTGAAAGAAATCTACTGCCATGGCATCATAAGCGCGCGCCGCTAACTCCGGGGTGTCCCAATGGCCAAGTTCGTGGACGACATTGTCCTTCCTAATGGTGGCATAGTACTTATTTCCCTTCTGTCGCACACCATGAAACTTCGGGGCCATCTGTGACGATGCATATATATAACTAAACAAGTTAGTAACAAATGGGCATATTAACGAGAAATAAAATAGTCTACAACTACACTATACATTCTTTCACCACAAGTACACTACTAGAAATACAATAAAATTACACTATCTAAAAATCATAGTCTACAACTACACTACATTCTTTCACCACAAGTACACTACTAGAAATGCAATAAAATTACACTATCTAAAATCATAGTCTACTACTACACTACATTATTTCACCACAAGTACACTACTATAAATTTAATAAAATTACACTATGTAAAATCATAGTCTACAACTACACTAAAATTTTACACTACTCGTATACACAAAATTCGATATTTTTCTACACTACTATTACACTACACTAAGTAGAACTCACCCGCGGTGACGGTAGACGGCGAGGAGGCGTTGCGGGCGACGGGGCCAGGGGCGGTGGCAGGGATGGATGCGGAGGCGACGGCGACGGGGGCTTCGACGGAGGCGACCGGGGCGAGGATGGCGGCGAAGACGGGGGCGGTGGCCGGGGTGGATGCGGAGGCAACGACGACGGGGGCAGGGACTTCGGCGGTGGAGGCGGAGGTGACGACGACAGGGACTTCAGCGGTGGAGGCGGAGGTGACGGCGACGGGGACTTCGGCGGTGGAGGCGGAGGCGGCGGCGGCGGTGGAAGCAGCGGAGGCGAGGGCGAGGGCGGCGGCGATTTAATGGGGATCGACGGTTGTGGGTTTGGGGGTTAATTTAATCAATATCTCCTGCGGGGGGCGGCGGGGTAATTGCTGGCGTTGGCCTACGCGGCCAACGACATTGCTATCTTTTACACATATTGTTTTTTATATTTATATAGATGTTTAGTTTATTATTTTATTGTTTTATTTTTCTATTGTTTATTATATTGTTATTTTTACTAATTATTTTGTGTAAATATGTAACCATATACAAGGGAAACCAATAATTAGAGAACACCGGCCAACATCGATCGATCTCATTTAATCTAGCATAGATACATAATAGTTGAAGGTTGAAAATAATAACACATATATATATAACTTCTAGTACTACACACACTCTTGATCTAGACTAAGAACATCATCAGTGTAATGATTCCCACGAGAAAAAAAACTGCCACCGATCCAGCAGGGAGAACGAGGCCAAGCATAACACCAGCTAAAAGGGCATATCGAAGCATCTTGGATTTTTGGATTTGGCCGTGCATCACATCAGTCTTCAGCTGCATCTCATCTATCTGTTGTCTTAGTTCACCAATGGAGTACTCGAGCAACTCGCTCATGTACTTCTACACGAGATCAACCCATATCCATGTGTAGCAATATTTTGTCCCTAACGCAGCCTATGGATCACAATATACACACACATATATTAATGATCGCGAATTGTGCAAATTAGCAGAATATCGAGGTATTCTTTGTCATATTACGTACCTTTCCACGGTTACCGCAGATGTAGAACTCTCGCTCTGGATTACTTTGTGTGTGCGACATATGCTTATCAGCAGGGCGTCCACAACCGCAAAAAAGCAGCACAGGTGCCCTCGCTCAATTCCTGGCAGCTTCGGCGCCGGTGGCATAGCTGTCGAATCGTCGAAGGGACATCGCACTGCAGCAGGATGATTCGCCAGACAGGGCTGGCTGCATTGGCCGTGGCAAGCGCATGTCGTGGCCAACGGGGCCAGATGAGAGCTCGGCCAAGGCGGCGGAGTCCCAAACTTGCGACACGCCACGCCGACGTGGGCTCGAACGGGCGGTGTGTGCCGATTCGACATGCTCCGGTGGGTCCATTGTCACCAAAGCAGCTGACTAAGAGGGAGTAGAATTTTGTGTAGAATGGGAGTGAATGTGATAAGAAGGGGCTGCCAACACATCTATATGTAGGCACAACTTAGTGCTGGCGTTCCAGGCGAAGACACGACAGCACAAAGTTAAGTATCTATGGCATGTTTATAAATCGCACGACAGCAATATACTGCAACTTGTCACGCCAACTGGGCCCACATAGTAGTGGCGTAGGATGTATTGCCAGCGTCATCAATAGCAACTTATAGCTGGTGTACCAATTTGGCATACGCCAGCACTATTTGGAAAAAATAGTGCTGGCTTTGATGAGAAATGGCGCGCCATAAACGAAAGTTGTGGCTAGCCTTTTTTCCACCGTCGTCGTGAACTTTTCCTACACTAGCTCTAACTTGGGACATGGCAGAACGTTGGGACCCACTTACAGGTGACGTTCCCTATTATTCGTACACCAACAATAACTGCATACCTATGTCGTACGAAATAGACCTATACCACTACTATTTTAAAATAATAGTGCTGGCGTTCTTTTAAAACCACCAACGAATGTTGTGGCTAGCACTTTTTCCACTAGTGCTACTATCGCCGCACTCTCGTGCAATGATAAGTGAATAAACACTCATCTTGAGAATAACATATCTAGCATGGAAAATATTGGCCACCCCCTGCAGCTTCATGAGCGGTACGAGCACACAAAAAGGAATTTTATTTTGAAAATTAGAGATGGCACATACAAATTTGCTTAGAACGGCATGGAAATATCGCATATAGGTAGGTATGGTGGACTCATGTGGCAAAACTGGTTTAAAGGATTTTGGATGCACACGTAGTATTTCTACTTAGTACAAGTGGAGGCTAGCAAAAAGATTGAGAAGCAACCAACCAAGAAACGAAAAATCACATAAGCGAGCATTAAACATAACTAACACCAAATAATGCACCATAAGTAGGATGTAATTTCATTGCATAACTATTGACTTTCGTGCTTGCATAGGGAACCACAAACATTAACACCAATATTCTTACTAAAGCATAATTACTCACCAACAAGACTCACATATCACTATCATCATATCTCACAACTATTACAAAGAATCAAGTTTATTTTGTCCAATGATCTTCATGAAAGTTTTTATTATATCCCTCTTGAATATCTATCACTTTGGGACTAATTTCATATGTTGCTTTTGATAACTCAAACAAATCTAAGTGAAGAACATGAGCATAAAATTTTTGTCTCTCAAAATAATATAAGTGAAGCATGAGAGAATTTCTTCAAAATTTTACTAACTCTCAAACAAATCTAAGTGAAGCATGAGAGCATTTCTTAAAAAATATTAAAGCACACCGTGCTCAAAAAGATATAAGTGAAGCATTAGAGCAATTCCATAGCTCAAAAAATTTAAGTGAAGCACATAGAGCAATTCTAACAAATCATAGCATAATTGTGGTTGTCTCAAATAGGTGTGTTCAACAAGGATACTTGACACAAAACAAAAATCAAAACAAGCAAAGACTCATATAATACAAGATGCTCCAAGCAAAACTCATGATATGTGACGAATAAAAATATAGTTCCAAGTAAAATACCGATGGTCGTTAGAAGAAAGAGGGGATGCCACTCGGGGCATCCCCAAGCTTAGTTGCTTGTTTCTCCTTGAATCTTAACTTGGGGTGCCATGGGCATCCCCAAGCTTAGGCTCTTCTTACTCATTCCTTCATCCATCGTGATCTCACCCAAAACTTGAAAACTTCAATCACACAAAACTTAACAAAACCTTCGTGAGATCCGTTAGTATAAGAAAGCAAATCACTACTCTAAGTACTGTTGCAAACCAATTCATATTTTATTATTGCATTATATCTACTGTATTCAAACTTTGCTATGGCTCATACCCCCGGATACAACCCATAGATTCATCAAAATAAGCACACAATGCAACGAAAACAGAATCTGTCAAAAACAGAACAGTCCGTAGAAATCTGAAAACTTCGTATACTTCTGTCACTCAAAAAATTCTGAAAAATTAGGACAACGTGGGAAATTTGTATGTCAATCTTGTGTAAAATATTCAGATTTTTTCATAGCTTCTGTGATTTTTCAAAATTATTTTACTGGAGTCAAAAGTTTCTGTTTTTCAACAAGATCAAATCAACAATCACCCAACATGATCCCAAAGGCTTTGCTTGGCCCAAACACTAATTAAAACATAAAAACACAATCATAATAGAGGCATAGTTTTGCAAACACTCAAGAACAGAAAGAAAAAGGCAAAAATAAATTTTATTCATTGGGTTGCCTCCCAACAAGCGCTATCGTTTTATGCCCCTAGCTAGGCATAATGCAAAGATTTTAAGTATTTTCATCTTTAGTATTTGCCACTTTAGAAAGTGCTTTCTCAAAGCTGGGAGGCTCTTTACGTTTCCCCAAATTCTCAGGAAAAGAAACCATCTTAAGATCTCAAATATCCAACCGTTTATTGCAAAGAGTAATCAAAGTTTTCATGCGATTGAGGTTTCCACTAATTTGTTTGAGAGGTTCATTATATTTTTGCAACTCGACCATATGCTTATGAAAATCACTCAACTTGTCTAAAATTTGAACCTCTTCTTGAGTAAAAGAAATCCCCTTTTTGGTTGGTGGGATTCACAAAATCCCCTCCAAGATCTCATAAGTGGTATTAGCATCAAGCTCAATAAAGTTCCCTTTAGCGGCAAAATCCAAAAGCTGTCTATGATGCAAGGCTAATCCTATATAAAAATTTCGAAGTAAAATCCTTGTATCCCCTTTAAGATTGCTAATACGATAGGACTCCATTAGTCCATACCAAGCAACTTCAAATTTTCTCCTTGTTTCTTCTTGAAGTATAAAACTTCAAAATCTGGTGACAAAGGAGGAGTAGTCATGCTAGCCATAGTGACAAAGTAGGCAAACAAGATCACAAAAAAAAAACAGATCTGACAAGAAAAAGACAAACGAAAAAGAGGGCGAATAAAATGGGCAAATTTTTGTGAAGTGGGGGAGATGAAAATGAGAGACAAATGGCAAATAATGTAAATTGCAAGGAGATGAGATTTGTGATTAGGAACCTGATAGATGTTGATGATGTCTCCCCGGCAACGGCGCAAGAAATTCCTTTTGATGTCGCTTGAACTACGTTGGTATTTCCCCAAAGAGGAAGGGATGATGCAGCACACCTACGGTAGGCATTTCCCTCAGTTATAAAACCAAGGTATCAATCCAGTAGGAGAACCAAGCAACAATATGTAAACGGTACCTGCATATAACGAACAAATACTTGCAACTCGACACTTATGAGGGGTTGTCAATCTCTCTTATGGGTAACGGCGTATGAAATTGTCTAGTTGACGGGATAAATTGTGATAGATTGGATAAATAGATCTTGATAAAATGCAAAGTAAAAGATGCAAATAAAAAGTGCAGCAAGGTATTTTTGGGTTTTTGGAATAATAGATCTGAAAATAAAAGTGGCAAATAATATATCGGAAAGCAAATATGATGAAGAATAGACCCGGGGGCCGTAGATTTCACTAGTGGCTTCTCTCAAGAAATATCACACGGTGGGTAAACAAATTACTGTTGGGCAATTGATAGAACCTCAAATAATTATGATGATATCCAGGCAATGATCATTATATAGGCATCACGTCCAAGATTAGTAGACCGACTCCTGCCTGTATCTACTACTATTACTCCACACATCGACTGCTATCCAGCATGCATCTAGTGTATTAAGTTCATGGAGAAATGGAGTAATGCAATAAGAACGATGACATGATGTAGACGAGATCTATTCATGTAGGAATAGTCCCCATCTTGTTATCCCTAATAGCAATGATACATGCGTGTCTTGCTGCCCCTTCTGTCACTGGGAAAGAACACCGCACGATCGATCCCATCACAAAGCACCTCTTCCCATGGCAAGAAAAATTGATCTAGTCGGCCTAACTAAACCAAAGATTCGAAGAAGTAATACGAGGCTATAAGTAATCATGCATAAAAGAGATCAAAGAACTCAAATAACTTTCATGGATATAGATCTGATCATAAACTCAAAGTTCATCGGATCCCAACAAGCACACCGCAAAAAGAGTTACATCAAATAGATCTCCAAGAGACCATTGTATTGAGAATCAAAAAGAGAGAAGAAGCCATCTAGCTACTCCCTACGGACCCGTAGGTCTACAATGAACTACTGACGCATCATCGGAGAGGCACCAATGAGGATGATGAACCCCTCCGTGATGGTGTCTAGATTGGATCTCGTGGTTCTGGAACTTGCGGCGGCTGGAATTGTGTTTCGATGTCTCCCCTAGGGTTTTCGGAATATTGGGGTATTTATAGGGTGAAGAGGCGGTGAGGGAGGCCACCGAGGTGGGCACAACCCACCAGGGCGTGCCCAGGTGGATTGTGCCCCCCTCGGGGCACCCCTCTGCTACTTCTTTGGCCCAAGTTGTTCCTTCTGGTCCATAAAAATTCTCCAAAAAGTTTCGATGCGTTTGGACTCCGTTTGGTACTGATATTCTGCGAAGTAAAAAAAAGCAACTGGCATTGGGCACTATGTCTATAGGTTAGTCCCAAAAAATGATATAAAGTTGCTATAAAATGATTGTAAAACATCCCAGAATGATAATATAACAGCATGGAACAAGCAAAAATTATAGATACGTTGGAGACGTATCAGTAGGATAGGGAGGGGTGTGCTCGGCGGTCCTGCTCTCCACCATTTCTGGAGGAGGAAGCTCGTTCTCCGAGGACCGGTCGCCAAGGAATGCTTGCTGCGGGCTATAAAAGCAAGTGGGCGGTTAAGGATGAATATTGGAAGATATGTTGTGTAAGATGTAGCAGATTATGTACCTCCTCGGCGGCAACTTTTTTCTGCACAGCTGCAGGAGGTCATCCTCTGAGGAATCAGAGAGCATGACCTTGGCGAGGACGAACGACTGACCGGGCTGGTCTGCAGAGGCTTTCTGACGCCTCCTGTGGGCCCGAGGAGAGTTATCCTCCTCGGCGTCTTCGGATGCCGCCCTCTTCCTTTTTGGGGAAGGTTCTACTTCTTGAGCTTGCATTGGTTTTTTCCTTGAAGAGGAAAGGGTGATGCAGCAAAGTAGAGATAAGTATTTCCCTCGGTTAAGAACCAAGGTATCAATCCAGTAGGAGGAACACACAAGTCTCCAGTGATAGCACCTTCACAAACAAACAAATACTTGCACCCAACGCGATAAAGGGGTTGTCAATCCCTTCACGGTTACTTGCAAGGATGAGATCTGATAGAGATAGGTATAAAAGATAAATAAAAGTGCAAAATAAAGTAATGGTAAATAAATTGCAGTAAGGTATTTTGGGGTTTTTGGTTTTATAGATCTGAAAATAATATGATAAAAATAGACCCGGGGGCCATAGTTTTCACTAGAGGCTTCTCTCTTGAAAGAACGCATACAGTGGGTAAACAAATTACTGTTGAGCAATTGATAGAAAAGTGCAAAGTTATGACAATATCTAATGCAATGATCATGAATATAGGCATCACTTCCGTGACAAGTAGACCGTCTCCTGCCTGCATCTGCTACTATTATTCCACACATCGACCGCTATCCATCATGCATCTAGTGTATTAAGTTAACAAGAACGAAGTAACGCCTTAAGCAAGATGACATGATGTAGAGGGATAGATCCAATCAATATGAATAAACCCCAACTTTTTATACTTAATGGCAACAATACAATACGTGCCTCGCTACCCTTTCTGTCACTGGGTGAGGACACCGCAAGATTGAACCCATAACAAAGCACCTCTCCCATTGCGAGAAAAACCAACCTAGTTGGCCAAACCAAATCAGTAGATCGGAGAGAAATACAAAGCTATCTTAATCATGCATAAAAGAGTTCAGAGAAGACTCAAATAATATTCATTGATAATCTGGTCATAAATCCATAATTCATCATATCTCAACAAACGCACCGCAAAAGAAGATTACATCGAATAGATCTCCAAGAACATCGAGGAGAACATTGTATTGAAGATCAAAGAGAGAGAAGAAGCCATCTAGCTACTAGCTATGGACTCGTAGGTCTGTGGTAAACTACTCACACATTATTGGAAGGGCATCAAGGTTGATGTAGAAGCCCTCCATGACCGAATCCCCCTCTGGCAGAGTATCGGAAAAGGCCCCAAGATGAGATATCACGAGGACAGAAGCTTGTGGCGGCGGAAAACTATTTTTGGTGTGCCCTCTGGTGTAGGGGGAATATTTGGGTATTTATGGAGCAAAATTAGGGTTAGAGGAGCCACAAGGAGCCCACAAGCGTGGGGGCGCCCCCCTAGGGCGCGCCTCCCGAGCTTGTCATGGCCTCGTGGCTCTGCTGGCCTCCTCCTGAAGCTTCCTAGGTGTCTTCTGGCCCAAGAAAAATACTCAAAAAGTTTCGCTCCGTTTGGTGAGGATTTTCTGTAAAAGACAAAAACAGGGAAAAAATAGCAACTGGCATTGGCCACTAGGTTAATAGTTTAGTCCCAAAAAATGATATGAAATAGCATAATAATACATATAAAACATCCAAGATGGATAATATAATAGCATGGAACAATTAAAAATTATAGATACGTTGGAGATGTATCAAGCATCCCCAAGCTTAATTCCCGCTCATCCTCGAGTAGGTAAATGATAAAAACTAAATTTTTTATGTGGAATGCTACCCAACATGTTTATCATGTAATCTTTCTTATTTTGGCATGAATATTTAGATCCATAAGATTCAAAACAAAAGTTTAATATTGACATAGAAACAATAATACTTCAAGCATACTAAAAAGCAATTATGACTTTTCAAAATATCATGGCTAAAGAAAGTTATCCCTACAAAATCATATAGTCTTGTTATGCTCCCTCTTCTTAACACAAAGTATAAATCATGTACTACCCCGGTTTTAGCCAAGCAATTGGTTCATACTTTTTAACGCTCTTAAGCTTTTTCAACTCTCGCACAATACATGAGCGCGAGTCATGGATATAGCCCTTTGATACATCTTTAACGTATCTCTAATTTTTGATTGTTCCATGCTATTATATTATCATTCTTGAATGTTTTACAATCATTTTATAGCAACTTTATATCATTTTTTGGGACTAACCTATTGACAGAGTCCAAACGCAGCGAAACTTTTTGTAGATTTTTGGAGCCAAGGAAGCACCTGGGAGGCCCGTGGGGCCCACAAGACACCAGGGCATGCCAGAGGCCCCTGGCGTGCCCTGATGGGTCATGGGGCCCACGGGGGTCTCCTCCACTGCCTCTCAGCTCTAGAAATACCCAAATATTTCAGAAACCCTAGGGGAGTCGATGAAACACAATTCCAGCCGCCGCAAGTTCTAGAACCACGAGATCCAATCTAGAGCCCTATTCCGGCACTCTGCCGGAGGGGAACACGATCACAGAGGGGTTCATCATCCTCATTGGTGCTCCTCCGATGATGCGTGAGTAGTTCACCATATACCTACGGGTCCGTAGGCAGTAGCTAGATGGCTTGTTCTCTCTTTTTGATTCTCAATACAATGGTCTCTTGGAGATCTATTTGATGTAATGACTTTTTGCGGTGTGTTTGTTGGGATCCGATGAAGTTCGAGTTTATATGATCAGATCTATATCCATGAATATTATTTGAGTTTTCTTTGATCTCTTATATGCATGATTATTTATAGCCTTGTATTTCTTCTCCGAATCTTTGGTTTAGTTAGGCCAACTAGATTGATTTTTCTTGCAATGGGAAGACGTGCTTTGTGATGGGTTCGATCTTGCGGTGTCCTCACCCAGTGATAGAAGGGGTAGTGAGGCACGTATGTATCGTTGCTATTAAGGATAACAAGATGGGGTCTAGTCCTACATGAATAGATCTTGTCTACATCATGTCATCGTTCTTATTGCATTACTCCATTTCTCCATGAACTTAATACACTAGATGCATGCTAGATAGCAGTCGATGTGTGGAGTAATAGTAGTAGATGTAGAATCGTTTTGGTCTACTAATCTTGGACGTGATGCCTATATTCATGATCATTGCCTTGGATATCGTCATAATTATTTGTTCTTCTATCAATTGCCCCACAGTAATTTGTTTACCCATCGTATGCTATTTTCTCGAGAGAAGCCACTAGTGAAATCTACGGCCCCCAGGTCTATCTTTTATCATATTGCTTTCAGATCTATCTTTTATCATATTTTTTCAGATCTATTATTCAAAAAACCCAAAAATACTTGCTGCACTTTTTCTTTACATATTTTATTTTGTTTTTTATTCAGATCTATTTATCCAATCTCATACAAACCAATCAATTTACCGAGGAGGGATTGACAACCCCTCTTACGCGTCGGGTTGCAAGTATTTGTTCTTTGTGTGCAGGTACCATTTACATAGTATTGCTTGGTTCACCTACTGGATTGATACCTTGGTTTCATAACTGAGGGAAATACTTACCATTGCTGTGCTTCATCATCCCTTCCTCTTTGGGGAAATACTTACGCAGTCTCAAGCCACGTCACCCTTTAGGTGGAATAGAAGGTGGTAGTAGACAAAAGGAAGGGAGAAATTATCACATCAACTACGCAAATTAATGGGCTATGGATATTTCCATCTATCAATATCGATGTGAGTGAGTAGGGATTGCCATGCAACGGATGCACTAGAGCTATAAGTGTATGAAAGCTCAAAAGAAAACTAAGTGGGTGTGCATCCAACTCGCTTGCTCACGAAGACCTAGGGCGCTTTGAGGAAGCGCATCATAGGAATATACAAGCAAAGTTCTATAATGAAAAATTCCCACTAGTAATATATGAAAGTGACAAAATAGGAGACTCTCTATTATGAAGAAGATGGTGCTATTTCGAAGCACAAGTGTGGAAAAGGATAGTAGCATTGTCCCTTCTCTCTTTTTCTCTCATTTTCTTTTTTCTTTTTCTCTTTTTTTTATTTTGGGCTCTTTGGCCTCTTTTTTTTTATGCTATTTGGCCTATTTTTTATTTATTTAAGTTCGGAGTCTCATCCCAACTTGTGAGGGAATCATAGTCTTCCATCCTCCTTTCCTCACATGGGACAATGCTCTAATAATGATGATCATCACACTTTTATTTACTTACAACTCAAGAATTACAACTTGATACTAGAACAAAAATTATGACTCTATATGAATGCCTCCGACGGTGTACCGGGATGTGCAATGATCTATCGTAGCAAAGATATCAAAAAATGGGCAAGCCATGAAAATATCAAGCTAGCTATCTTACGATCATGCAAAGCAATATGACAATGATGGTATGTGTCATAATAAAACGGAACGGTGGATGTTTCATGGCAATATATCTCGGAATGGCTACGGAAATGCCATAATAGGTAGGTATGGTGGTTGTTTTGAGGAAAGGTATAAGGAGGGTTTAATGCACCGGCGAATGTTGCGCGGTATTAGAGTGGCTAGCAAATGTGGAGGGGTGAGAGTGCGTATAATCCATGAACTCAACATAAAGAACTCACATACTTATTGCAAAATTTTATTAGCCCTCGAAGCAAAGTACTACTATGCATGCTCCTAGGGGAGAGGTTGGTAGGAGTTAACCATTGCGCGCTCCTGGCCTCCACACAAAGGAAGACAATCAAGGATAAATGTGCTCCAACTTCATCACATAACGAGAGACCATACGTGCATGCTATGGGAATAACAAACCTTAACGCAAATATTCTTACAAAACCACAATTACTCACTAGCATGACTCTAATATCACCATATTTATATCTCAAAACAAATGCAAGGAATCAAACTTCTCATATATTCAATGATCTTCATGAAAGTTTTTATTATATCCCTCTTGAATACCCATCATATTAGGACTAAATTCATAACACAAGAAAATTGCCATACTATTTATAAGACTCTCAAAATAATATAAGTGAAGCATGAGAGTTCATCAATTTCTTCAAAATAAAACCACTGTCGTGCTCTAAAAAGATATAAGTGAAGCACATAGAGTATACTAATAAATTCATGATTGATGCGTGTCCCTCTCAAAAGGTGTGTACAGCAAGGATGATTGTGGCAAACTAAAAAGCAAATAAAGCAAAGACTCATATAATACAAGACGCTCAAAGAAAAACACATATCATGTAGTGAATAAAAATATAGCCTCAAGTAATTTACCGATGGATCGTAGACAAACGAGGGGATGCCATCCGGGGCATCCCTAAGCTTAGATGCTTGGTTGTCCTTGAATATTACCTTGGGGTTCCTTGGGCATCCCCAAGCTTAAGCTCTTGCCACTCCTCATTCCATAGTCCATCGAAACTTCACCCAAAACTTGAAAACTTCACAACACAAAACTCAACAGAAAACTCGTGAGATCCGTTAGTATAATAAAGCAAATTACCACCTTTAGGTACTGTTGTGAACTCATTCCAATTTTATATTTGTATTATAGCTACTGTATTCTAACTTCACCATGGTTCATACCCCCCGATACAACCCATAGATTCATCAAAACAAGCAAACAACACAATGAAAACAGAATCTGTTAAAAACAGAACAGTCTGTAGTAATCTGGACTTTAGCCAAATTCTATAACTCCAAAAATTCTGAAAAATTTAGAAAAAATAGGAAATTTGTATATCAATCTTTTGTAAAAAATTCAGATTTTTATCACGCTCCAGTGAGTTTCAACAATTCTGCTACTGGACGCAAAAGTTTCTGTTTTTAGCAAAATCAAACCAACTATCACCCAAATCATCCCAAAGGTCTTACTTGGCACAAACACTAATAAAAATACTAAAACACAATAATAATGGAATTATAATTGCATATTTATTGAAAACAGAAAATGAAAATATTGGGTTGTCTCCCAACAAGCGCTTTTCTTTAAAGCCTTTTAGCTAGGCGTTGATAATGTTAATGATGCTCAGATGAAAGACAAAAGATTGAAGAACAAAGAGCGCATCATATAGCATGTGAAAAAAAAGTTTAAGTCTAACATACTTCCTATGCATAGGCATTTTATAGGGAAAAGATTTACCAAGACAAGCAAAAACTAGCATATGCAAGGAAGAAGGAAGAAACAATAGCAATCTCAACATAACGAGAGGTAATTTAGTAACATGAAAATTTCTTCAACCATATTTTCCTCTCTCATAATAATTACATGCAGGATCATACTAAAATTCAACAATATAGCTATCATATAAAATTTTCTCTTCATGATCCACATGCATAAAAGTTTTATAATCTTCCAAGATAGTGGGATTAACATCAACTAAAGTCATGACCTCTTCAAACCCACTTTTATCAAAAAATTCATAAGATATAACACTCCAAATATGTGGGTTTCTTTTTAGCTAAAGTTAACACTCTTCCAAACCCACTTTCAATATTATCACAAACATATTCATCATGAGGCTTAAATAAATTTTCAAGATCATAAGAAGCATTATCACCCCAATCATGATCATTGCAATAAGTAGTGGACATAGCAAAATTAGCATTCCCAAGCTTGGGGTTTTGCATATTATTAGCACAATTGGCATTAACAGAATTTATAATAACACAATTGCAATCATGCTTTTCATTCAAGGAGCTATCGTGAATCACTTCATAAATTCCTTCTTTTAACACTTCATCACAATTTTCAGAATCACGAATTTCAAGCAAAACTTCATAAAGATAATCAAGTGTACTCAACTCGCTAGCAATTGGTTCGTTATAATTGGATCTTTTAAAAAGATTAGCAAGTGGATGAGGATCCTTAAAATTTTTGCTTTCTGATTTGGAATAAACATGCAATTATACCAAGCGAACAAGCAAACAACCCAAGTAAGACATAACGGCAAACAGAAAATATTTTTGTATTTTTGTAAAACTTTTTAGAAGTGGGGTGAAAATGAGAGGCAAATGGCAAATAATTGAAATGCAAGAGATGGGAGTTTATGATGGTTACTTGGTAGGCTTGATGTAGATCCTCCCCGGCAACGGCGCGAGAAATTCTTCCTACTACTTCTTGAGCTTGCGTTGGTTTTTCCCTTGAAGAGGAAAGGGTGATGCAACAAAGTAGAGATAAGTGTTTCCCTCAGTTAAGAACCAAGGTATCAATCTAGTAGGAGGAACACACAAGTCTCCAGTGATAGCACCTACACAAACAAACAAATACTTGCACCCAAAGCGATAAAGGGGTTGTCAATCCCTTCACGGTTACTTGCAAGGATGATATCTGATAGAGATAGGTTTAAAAGATAAATAAAAGTGCAAAATAAAGTAAAGATAAATAAGTTGCAGCAAGGTATTTTTGGTTTTTTTGTTTTATAGATCTGAAAATAATATGATAAAAATAGACCCGGGGCCATAGTTTTCACTAGAGGATTCTCTCTTGAAAGAACGAATACGATTGGTAAACAAATTACTGTTCAGCAATTGATAGAAAAGCCCAAAGTTATGACGATATCTAAGGCAATGATCATGAATACAGGCATCATGTCCGTGAAAAGTAGACTGACTCCTACCTGCATCTACTACTATTACTCCACACATCGACCGCTATCCAGAATGCATCTAGTGTATTAAGTTAACAGGAACGGAGTAACGCCTTAAGCAAGATGACATGATGTACAGGGATAGATCCAATCAATATGAATAAACCCCACCTTTTTATCCTTAATGGCAGTAATACAATACGTGCCTTGCTACCCTTTCTGTCACTTGGTGAGGACACCGCAAGATTGAACCCATTACAAAGCACCTCCCATTGCAAGAAAAATCAATCTAGTTGGCCAAACCAAATCAATAGATCGGAGAGAAATACAAAGCTATCTTAATCATGCATAAAAGCGTTCAGAGAAGACTCAAATAATATTCATAGATAATCTGATCATAAATCCACAATTCATCGGATCTCAACAAATGCACCGTAAAAGAAGATTACATCGAATAGATCTCCAAGAACATCGAGGAGAACATTGTATTGAAGATCAAAGAGAGAGAAGAAGCCATCTAGCTACTAGCTATGGACCCATAGGTCCGTGGTCAACTACTCACACTTCATCAGAAGGGTAGCAAGGTTGATGTAGAAGCCCTTCGTGATCGAATCCCCCTCCAGCAGAGTACCGGAAAAGGCCCCAAGATGGGATCTCACAAGGACAGAAGCTTGCGTTTGCGGAAAAGTATTTTTGGTGTGCCCTCTTGTGTAGGGGGAATATGTGGGTATTTATGGATCAAAGATTAGGGTCAGAGGAGCCACAGGGGGCCCACAAGCCTGGGGGGTGCGCCCCCTAGGGCGCGCCTCCCGGGCATGTCGTGGACTCATGGCTCTTCTGGGCTCCTCCCAAAGCTTCCTAGGTGTCTTCTGGCCCAAGAAAAATCCTCAAAAAGTTTTGTTCCATTTGGACTCCGTTTGGTATGGATTTTCTGTAAAAGACAAAAACAAGGAAAAAATAGCAACTGGCACTGGGCACTAGGTTAACAGGTTAGTCCCAAAAAATGATATAAAATAGCAAAATAATGCATAAAAAACATCCAAGATGGATAATATAATAGCATGGAACAATAAAAAATTATAGATACGTTGGAGACGTATCAGAAGGTACTCTTCCCCCCTCATTATCATCCTCCTTCTTATCCTCTTCCTCCTCGCGAGCGGAGGAGGCGTGAGTGTCCTCGGATCTGGCCTCCGAAGAATCTTTGAGGCACAGACCTTCCCTCCTCTTTGGCTCCTTCTTCTCGTTGACCGGGACCTTGTAAGGTGCCTCGGCCAAGAGAGCCTCGAGCTGAGGAGTCCGGGCCACTTCAGGCTTTGGCGCCGATCACTTTATCTTTTGCGCCCTAGCAAGCCATTTCTGAAATGATAGGGCAAGCATTGTCAATGCGAATGAGGAAACCAGGAGTAGATAGGCATTAATAGAGCTGCTATTACCCGTGTTGGGCCGTTCTTGGCGTCGAGGCCGCAGTCTGGCCCTCCTTGAAGAATTCATTCTAGGATGGCTTGAAAAGCGACGTCCAAATCCCATCCAAGTTAGTGCGGAGGAAGTCACTATAGGAGAAAAACAATTCTGTTATGATACATGTTTGTCATAGTAGATCACATTTTCTGTCATGCATGTACATCCGTGACGATTTTATGAAAGAATCAAGATAGTCATACATGTGTTGTCCTAGAAGTGTTCCATGACTATACTCAAATTATCATCACGGAAGTGTCCACTTCCATGACGATAAATGGTGTGTCATGGAAGTGTTTTCGTCAAGGGTAACTGACACGTGGCATCCACCGTAACAGGTCGTCATTAAGCTATCGGGTTACGGTTTGGATCTGATAACCCGTTAATAGCCCGGACCATTGGTGATTTTTCATGTGTAAAATGCTCATTCGCCATCGCAACCACGTGTCAGCTCCACGTTGCGATATATGTCATCCATCCAATTGGAAGGTGTTGCCAATGAAACGTTGACACGTGGAACGACCAAGTAGTGGCCCATTTAGGTTAAAAGGGCCGGCCCAGCCTAAGGCCCACAAGATTTTGTCAGATACTAATGGGTCGGCCCGTTAACAGCCTGCCATGTCTTGGGACAAATGACGACCCATATCTGATCCAGCCCGTTAACAAACTGCCATGTCTTCGGCCAAATTACTACCCATATCAGATCCGGCCTGTTAAGAGCATGTCATGTTTTGGGCCAAATTACGGCCCATATCAAATCCGGCCCATTAATAGGTGACTGTGCTTCTGAGCCCATTCAAGGCCCGGTATGCATTTCGGCCTATTAAAGGCCCGTTTAATAGTTTGGCCGATATTTGTTTTGGCCTGTTAGCGGTCCTTGGTTCATATGGGCCGTTGTCGGCCTAGTTTCACTTTCGGTTATTTAATGGCTCGTGCTGCATCTGGGCCTATTTCTGGTCCGAAGTGATTTTTGGCCTGTTAATGGCCTGGTCTTCATGGATAAATTTTAGGCCAACCTGACTATCGACCTGTTAAAGGCCCGTGATATAGTTGGGCCTAATTATGGCCAGCTTTGCATCCGGCCATCTTACAACCGATAATGTGATTGGGCCAACCAAGGCCCGAGATAAATTTCGGCCGGTTAACGACCAGCCATGTATTTGGGCCAATCATGGGTTGAGTTATATTTCGGCCTACCGTCGGCCCTTGAATTGTTCGTCACAATTCAGGCCCAATCTACTTTTCAGCCTGTTAAAAGCCCTTGGCATTTTCTGGCCTAACTAAGGCCCACAGTTTACTTGGCCTATTAAAGGCCCGGAACTACTAGTGGGCCAATTTATGTTTAGGCCTTCTAATAGCCCGAGATGGTTGTGGGCCCATGTTTCGGCCCATATATAGAGATTTGCGGGCTGGCCCGATTGAGTACCGTAATTTTTTTTATATACAAATGTTTTGGCCCGTTGGGCTCCGTTGTAGCTTACAGCCCTTTCAAAGAGTGACAACATCATATATAGTAACTAAATTACAACATCGTGACTAAGAATATACCTAGACTATACAATAAAAAATTACGGCATATTATGTCCAATGGGCATCAAAGTTTGCTACCAGTGATAATAAAGGGCAAGCAGACAGCAGATTACATACACCGGGCATCGCCGACAAAATGATATACATAACTGACAGAAATTAACATAGTTCAAGGAAGGTTAGCCCTGCCCGGGAGCTGTAGAGCAAGCTGATGAGACTGTGCTTGCTTGATGCTTATATCCTCCAACTCTAGCTGCATAGCAAAAATGGACGCACTGGACTTCTTGTCGATCTTCCATAGAGATTGGAGTTCTAGTAGGGGTTGAGCTAAACCATGTCTTTCTTCTTGAAGTTGAGACTGAAGAAGTCTAACATATTCAGGTGGCGACTCCATCAAGCTTGTGTCACTGCTATTAGCGAGTAACTCCAACACTACATCAAGATATGACTTTGGGGTTGTATCGCTATCTCCAAGATGTATTGCCTTCCCTGCAATATATGTTAGAGGGCCATACAATGGGTTTGTCTAACTATCATTCTGGCAGTTCTTCGTGGCGTCAGAGGTATCACTCTGAAAGAGAAACAAGCAGACAGGTGACAGGTTTTGCACATATAAGCATCAGTGCTGACAATTCCTCCCATTTCTTATTGGCAAATAAAGAGACATATTTTAAAATAGCATTAACGTAATATGGCATTGTTCATAGTTAAGACATGGCAGGAAATGGCATTGTGCAGGAGTGGCCAGCTTCACCACACTACTGGATTACAGATCAAGAACCCAAGTATACATGCAGTGCTAAAGAACTATAAGAATCAATGGTCAGTGTAATGTCAATTTATCCCATTTCAGATTGGCAAATAAACATACATGATTTAAATAACATTAACATAATATGGCATTGTTCATAGTTAAGAGATAGTAGGATATGACATGGCGGTCACCACACAAATCGCATGAAGCTTCTCCAACAACGGTCAGCAACCCACGACCGAAGAGTTGGAATCGCCGAGAGCGTTTGAGCAGCCGTCCGTTCATTCGCGGCATACCCCAGATGGAGCCCGTCCAAGCCCAGATTGTGGCCGCCCATACCCAGCTCGTGGCGGCCTTTTCCAAAGAGACGGCGAACACGAATGGCGAGATGCTTGCCGAGTATGTTGCGATGGATGCCATGGAGCCCCTTGCCCAGGAGATTGTCAGGCGCGAGCTGGACATGGAATATGCGGCGGAGATCGACGAGTGCCAGTCGGAGTATTAGTCTTTGTTTAGAGCGTCGGTCTTTTCTTAGAGTAATGTTTAGGTCATCTAGCTCTGTTTAATTGCTGAACTTGCTCGATTAAGAACTGTGGGTGTGCTGTAGGCTCTTTTGTGTACCCAAATTATGCAATGATGTGCATTGATAACCCACAAGTATAGGGGATCGTTTGTAGCCTTTTTGATAAATAAGAGTGTCGAACCCAACGAGGAGCTAAAGGTAGAAAAAATATTCCCTCAAGATCTATCGACCACCGATACAACTCTACGCACACTTAACATTTGCTTTACCTAGAACAAGAATAAAACTAGAAGTACTTTTGCGAGAATAAAACTATGAATAAATTGCAATATAATAAAAGTTAGTTGTTTAGTAGAAAGCTTTTGTCACAAAAGAAAGTTATTTGTCCCTAGGCAATTGATAATAAAACCGGTAATCATTATTGCAATTTTATATGAGGGAGAGGCATGAGCTAACATACTTTCCGTACTTGGATCATGGGCACTTATGATTGGAACTCTAGCAAGCATCCGCAACTACCAAAGATCATTAAGGTAAAACCCAACCATAGCATTAAGTATCAAGTCCTCTTTACTCCCATACACAACAACCCCCTTACTCGGGCGTAAGCTTCTGTCACTCTAGCCACCCACCATAAGCAAATCATGAATGTATTACAACACCCTACAGCGGGGATCCCTCACGTTTGCGTGACATGGAGGGCACCATAGGACAACACCAAAATAAAATATACAACTCATACCAATCATGATCATCAATCATACCATAGGACAAAACAAATCTACTCAAACATCATAGGATAACCACATATCATTGGATAATAATATACAGTGTTGAGCACCATGTTTAAGTAGAGAATTAAAGCGGGAATAGAGAGGTTACACCGCTGCATAGAGGGGGAGAAAGTTGGTGTTGACGGTAGCAAGATTGTTGATGTAGATCGCCATCATGATCCTTGCCCCGGCGGCACTCCGGTGCCACCGGGAGAGAGGGGAGAGAGCCCCCTCCTTCTTCTTCTTCCTTGGCCTCCCCCTAGATGGGAAGAGGGTTTCCCCTTTGGTCCATGGCCTCCATGGCGGCGAAGGGGCAGGAGCCCCTCCGAGATTGGATCTCTCTCTCTCTCTCTCTCTCTCTCTCTCTGTTATCTTCTGTTTCGCGTTCCTGTTTTCTGGCCTTTCACCGTTTCTTAAATATCCAAAGATCCGTAACTCTGAATACGCTTAAATTTTAACATGATTTTTTTTGGATATAAGCTTCCTTGCGCCCGAAGTAGAGCCCCAACCGACCTATGGGGTGCCCACAGGGCACCATCGCGTGCCAGGGGGAGGCCGCACGCTGGTGTCTTGTGGAGGTCGTGGGCCTCTATTTCCATTGATTCCACCTCCCAAAAATCACATATATTCCAAAATAATTCTCCTTAGTTTTTTTATCGTGTTTGGACTTTGTTTGAAATGGATATTCTGTGAAACAAAAAACATGCAACAAATAGGAACTAGCACTGGGCACTGGATCAATATGTTAGTCCCAAAAAATAATATAAAATGTTGCCAAAAGTATGTGAAAGTTGTATAATATTGGCATGAAACAATCAAAAATTATAGATACGATGGAGGCATATCAGTATCCCTAAGCTTAATTCCTGCTCGTCCTCGAGTAGGTAAATGATAAACAAGATAATTTTTGATGTGGAATGCTACCTAGCATAATCTTGCTCATATATCTAATCATGGCATGAATATTAAGACATGAGTGATTCAAAGGAATAGTGTATAAATTGACATAAAGACATTAATACTCAGGCATCCCAATAAACAATCATGTCTTTCAAAATATCAATACTAAAGAACGTTCTACCTGCAAAATCATATAGTCTTGTCATGCTGCATCTTGTTAACACAAAGTATTTATCATGTACTACCCCATTGTCAGCCAAGCAATTGGTTCATAATTTTTAACGCGCTTCAGGTTTTTCAACCTCCACGCAACACATGAGCGCAAGCCATGAATATAGCACTATAGGTGGAATAGAATATGGTGGAAGAGATTAACTTGGAGAAGACAAAAAAGAAGATAGTCTCACATCGACGTGGCTAATCAACGGGCTATGGAGATGCCCATCAATTGATATCAATGTGAGGAGTAGGGATTGCCATGCAACGGATGTACTAAGAGCTATAAGTGTATGAAAGCTCAGACTGAAAACTAAGTGGGTGTGCATCTAACTCTATTATGAAAAATTCCCACTATTATATGAAAGTGACAACATAGGAGATTCTCTACATGAAAAGCATGGTGCTACTTGGTACGACTCTGTCGTATCTATATTTTTTTTTATTGTTTCATGCCAATATTATACAACTTTCACATATTTTTGGCAACATTTTATACGATTTATTGGACTAACATATTGATCCAGTGCCCATTGCCAGTTCCTGTTTGTTGCATGTTTTTTGTTTCGCAGAATATCCATATCAAACAAAGTCCAAAAGTGATATAAATTTACGAAGAATTATTTTGGAATATATGTGATTTTTTGGGAGTTGGAATCAACGCAAAAGGAGGCCCACATCCCCCACAGTACACCAGGGCGTGCCCCAGGGCCCAGGCGCGTGGTGGTGGGTTGTGCTCACCTCGTAAGGCGGTTGCTTCTCTACTTCGGGCGCAAGGAAGCTTATATCTGGAAAAAAAATCATGTTAAAATCTCAGAACAATCAGAGTTATGGATCTCCGGGAATATAAGAAACGGTTTTCGGCCAGAAAATAGGAACGCGAAACAGAAGAGAATAGAGAGGGAGATCAAACCTAGGAGGGGCTCCTACCCCTCCGCCGCCATGGAGGCTATGGACCAGAGGGGGAAATCTCCTCCCATCTAGGGGGGAGGCCAAGGAAGAAGAAGAAGAAGGAGGGGGGCTCTCTCCCCTCTCTCCCGGTGGCGCCGGAACGCCGCCGGGGCAATCATTGTGTAACGGCGATCTACTCCAACAACTCCATCATCTTCACCAACATCTCCATCACCTTCCCCCATCTATATTCAGAGGTCCACTCTCCCGCAACCTGTTGTACCCTCTACTTGAACATGGTGCTTTATGCTTCATATTACTATCCAATGATATGTTGCCATCCTATGATGCTTGAGTAGATTTTTGTTGTCCTATCAGTAATTGGTGAATTGCTATGATTGGTTTAATTTGCTTGTTGTTATGTTGCTGTCCTTTGGTGCCCATCATATGAGCGCGTGTGTGGATCACACCATAGGGTTATTTGTATGTTGATAGGACTATGCATTGGAGGGCAAGGGTGACAGAAGCTTCTTCCTAAACATAGAAATTGATACGTACGGGATTGAAGGGGGACCAATACATCTTAATGCTATGGTTGGGTTTTACCTTACTGAACGTTAGTAGTTGTAGATGCTTGCTAATAGTTCCAATCATAAGTGCATAGAATTCCAAGTAAGGGACGACATGCTAGCAGTGGCCTCTCCCACATAAAAACTTGCTATCGGTCTACTAACGTAGTCAATTTCTAAGGGACAATTCCGCCAATCCTACCACTACTAATCCACACTTGTTATACTAATTTAATTGTACTTTAATTATAACAACACCTACTTTTTATTTTTACGTTCTTTATTATCTTGCAAACCTATCCTACCTTACCTACAAAGTACTTCTAGTTTTATTCTTGTTCTAGGTAAAGCAAACGATAAGCGTGCGTAGAGTTGTATCAGTGGTCAATAGAACTTGAGGGAATATTTGTTCTACCTTTAGCTCCTCGTTGGGTTCAACACTCTTATTTATCGAAAAAGGCTACAAATGATCCCCTATACTTGTGGGTTATCACTACTCTGAAGCACAAGTGTAGAATTAGCATGCCCCTTCTCTCTTTTTCTCTCATTTTTTTCTTTTCTTTTCTTTTTTTCTTTTTTTCTTGGGCTCTTTTTGGCCTCACTTTTTTCTTTTTTTCTTTCTTTTTGTCTAGAGTCTCATCCTGACTTGTGGGGAAATCATAGTCTCCATCATCCATTCCTCACTGGGACATGCTATAATAATGAATAATGATGATCATCACACTTCTATTTACTTATAACTCAATATTATAACTCGATACCTAGAATAGAGTATGACTCTATATGAATGCCTCTAGCGGTGTACCAGGATGTGCAATGATCTAGCGTAGCAAGGAAATCAAAAAATGGACAATCCATGGAAATATCATGCTACTTGTCTTACGATCATGCAAAGCAATATGACAATGAATGCTCAAGTCATGTATATGATGATGATGGAAGTTGCATGGCAATATATCTCGGAATGGCTATGGAAATGCCATAATAGGTAGGTATGGTGGCTGTTTTGAGGAAGATATAATAAGGCTTATGTGTGATAGAGCGTATCATATCACGGGGTTTGGATGCACCTACGAAGTTTGCACCATATCTCGAGGTGAGAAAGGGCAATGCACGGTACCGTAGAGGCTAGCAAATTGCGGAAAGGTAAGAGTGCGAATAATACATGGACTCACATTAGTCATAAAGAACTCACATACTTATTGCAAAAGTTTATTAGCCCTGGAAGCAAAGTACTACTATGCATGCCCCTAGGGTGGAGGTAGGTAGGAGTTAACCATGGCGCACCCCCGACCTCTACGCAAAGGAAGACAATCAATAATAAATCATGCTCCAACTTCATAGCATAACGAGAGACTATACGTGCATGCTTCGGGAATCACAAACCTTAACACCAATATTCTTACTAACCACAACCATTTAATAGTACCTCCCACATATCATCATCTTTATACTGCAAAACTATTGCAAGGAATCAAACATATCATATTCAGTGATCCACAAGTTTTATGTAGGATTTTATGACTAACCATGTGAATGACCAATTCATGTTGACTCTCTAAATAGATATAAGTGAAGCATGAGAGTTTTAATTCTTTCTACAAAATACCATGCTCTAATAAATATAAGTGAAGCAAAAGAGCATTCTACAAATAACGGTTTTCCATGTGAAGAGAAACAAGCAATCCAAACTTCAAATGATATAAGTGAAGCACATGAAGCATTCTATAAAGCCATACTCAAAAGATATAAGTGAAGGGCAAAGAGCATTCTATAAATCAACCAAGTATTATCTCATACCAGCATGGTTCATAAAAGAAAATAGAAAAATAAACACAAAAGACGCTCGAAGAATTTACGCATATCATGTGAACAAAAGGAAAACCGAAACATACCGATACTAGTTGAAGAAAGTTAGGATGCCTTCCGGGGCATCCCCAAGCTTGGACGCTTGAGTCTCCTTGACTATTTACTTGGGGAGCCTTGGGCATCCCCAAGCTTGAACTCTTTCCTCTCCTCCTTCTTCTTATATCGAGACCTCCTCGATCTTTGAACACTTCATTTACACAAAACTTAACAAAAACCTTTGTGAGATCCGTTAGTATAATAAAGCAAATTACTACTTTAAGTACTGTTGCAAACCCATTCATATTTTATTTTTGCATTATCCCTACTATATCCTAACTTCTCCATGGCTTATACCATCGCTAAGATCCATAGTTCCATCAAAACAAGCAAAAACAATGCATCAAAAACAGAATCTGTCAAAAATAGGACAGTCTGTAGCAATCTGAACTTTCACTATACTTCTGTAACTCCAAAAATTCTGAAAAATTATGAAAAAATAAAAAAATTGCATATCATTAATGTGTACAAATTTCACAAACTTTTGAAGTTCCAGTAAAAAATGTAAATTCACGCACTACAGCCAAAGTTTCTGTTTTTGCACCGCACATACCAACAAGCGATATAATCATCCTAAAGGCAAATCTTGGCACATTATTTTTATAATACAATGGATTTGTACAAGGGGATAATTATTTTTTTTGAATTTTTTCTGTAATTCAAGATTCACGAAGTTTCCATGGGCATGAACAAAGTTCAAGGCATGCCCCCGCTTCCACGGTGCTCGTCTTTCTCACTTTCACTTTTCTTTTTGTAAAGTTTTGAGTTCCCCTCTATATTTATTTGCTTTTAAACTTTATAAAAGCAAACAATAGAATAAAATGACTCTCTAAAACTTCTGGGTTGTCTCCCTGGCAACGCTTTCTTTAAAGCCATTAAGCTAGGCATAAAGTGCTCAAATAATTGATCCACCCGGATCCCAAGGTATATCAAAGCCAATTTTAATTAGCAATGATTTATAATTTAGTAGTGAGCACAAAGCAACATATATCATGCAATGACGAAGTCTGATTCTCTTCCTATGTATCGGCATGTCATAAAGAACAATTCATGCACATCAAGTAAAGGCCAATACATAGCATAAGCAGTTTCTTGCAATTATATCGTGTTGGAAACATAGAGAGGCAGAGATGTAGTTCCTCTCTCATAATAATTGGAAGTAGGAGCAGCAAGCACATGCATATTATATTCATCAAAATTATCATGTGAAATAGTAAAACACAACCCATCAATATAATCATTAATAAGAGCAAACTTCTCTGATATAGTGTAGTTGGGAGAATTCAAAAAGATAATAGCACTATCATGTGTGGGTGCAATAGCAACAATTTTATTTTTAACATAAGGAACTATAGCAAGTTCATCTCCATAAGCATAATTCATATTGGCATCTTGGCCACAAGCATAGCAAGCATCAAGTTCATCAAAAAGGTATATTTCAAATGAATCAATGGGATCATAGCAATTATCATAGCATTCATCCTTCGGTAATCATGAAGGGAAATTAAACAATGTATGAGTTGAAGAGTTAGTCTCATTAGAAGGTGGGAATGGGTAGCTAATCCAATCTTCCTCCTTTTGTTCTTCACTCTCCTCCGCATCTTTTTCATCTACTGAGCTCACAGTTTCAACAATTTCTTCCTCCATAGTTTCCTGCAAAATGTTAGTCTCTTCTTGGACAGCGGAGACTTTCTCAATAAATGCATCAATATCGGAATTTTATTTATAATTCTCATAGAAATATTTAAGTATAGCAAAGTTTTCAGGTCTATAAACAGCATCATCATAATCTTCATACTTTTCAAACAGAGATTCAATTTCATAAGCACCCTTAAAAGTAACAAATTCTTCTATTCGTTCCACATCATAGTAATTATATCTACCATTAGCATAAGAGGCCAAGGTTTCATTATCAATAAATTCACATGAAAAGGGAAGGTGTCGAGCCTTCATCCTAGAGCAACATGTATAATCATAACTCAAGCATAAGTTCCAAGCATACCATTGCAACATTTCAATTTGATCCCATAACAGTTTCCCTTTTTGAGTCAAGCGATAATCCCTAAAGTATTCACGTTGATCCAACGTGTCTCCCATTATCACGTTGAATGGGGTTTTCTCAGGATTATCAAAGTAGTGTTTAATATTTTTCACATAACGAGCATCGAGGGTTTTAGGAGGTTCCCCATCTCCATGAGTATCAAGTACAACTAATTTTGTTTGTATTTCGTGTTCCATATCTATAACTAAAGATAGAGAACAACTTAGAATAGAAAATAAAAACTACTTAGTGATAAAGCAAACAAGCACACACGATAATATTCACCCCACGCTATTGCTCCCCGGCAACAGCGCCAGAAAAAGGTCTTGATAACCCACAAATATAGGGGATCATTTGTAGCCTTTTTTGATAAATAAGAGTGTCGAACCCAATGAGGAGCTAAAGGTAGAACAAATATTCCCTCAAGATCTATCGACCACCGGTACAACTCTACACACACTTAATGTTTGCTTTACCTAGAACAAGAATAAACCTAGAAGTAATTTTGCGAGAATAAACAATGAATAAATTGCAAGATAATAAAAGTTAGTTGTTTAGTAGAAACCTTTTGTCATACAAGAAAGTTATTTGTCCCTAGGCAATTGATAACTAAACCGGTAATCATTATTGCAATTTTATATGAGGGAGAGGCATGAGCTAACATACTTTCCGTACATGGATCATATGCACTTATGATTGGAACTCTAGCAAGCATCCACAACTACCAAAGATCATTAAGGTAAAACCCAACCATAGAATTAAGTATCAAGTCCTCTTTACTCCCATATGCAACAACCCCCTTACTCAGGCGTAAGCTTCTGTCACTCTAGCCACCCAACATAAGCGAATCATGAACGTATTGCAACACCCTATGGTGGGGATCCCTCACATTTGCGTGACACAAAGGGCGCCATAGGACAACACCAAAATAAAATATACAACTCATACCTATCATGATCATCAACTAACCCATAGGACAAAACAGATCTACTCAAACATCATAGGATAACCACATATCATTGGATAATAATATATAGTGTTGAGCACCAGGTTTAAGTAGAAAATTGCAGCGGGAATAGAGAGGTTACACCGCTGCATAGAGGGGGAGAAAGTTGGTGTTGACGGTAGCAAGATTGTTGATGTAGATCGCTGTCGGGGTACATAAACAGGGGTGTATGTTTCCCCCTGACTTGTGCACGGACAGGCACCTCTCCAGCGCGGCAACAACAAGGCAAGCCCCACCAAGTATCCAAGACAAGGCCAAGCAGAAGAAATAGCTCTTTGAGAAATCAAAGGGCGGATCGAGAAGACCAAGACAAGCCGAAGAAACAAGATATCACCAAGGGAAAAGCCTCCCTTGCCGGGCAGGCGAGCCTGGCCAGGTCGAGGCCACCCCAAGGGCAAGTACCAAGACCTCCCTGGCAAAGGGTTGCGAAGGCGCCGACGGCTTGCTTCCCCGCCAAGGCTCCACCGCTCCACCTCACAGCAACGCCGGTCACTTATCGGTGCGGTGTCGAGCCCCCAAGTGATTAAGTGGCTGTCATTCAGCACGTGGCAGCCATTTCTGAGGAAGATCACCCCTAAATGACACCCGTCAAGGGACGTGTCACATAGACAGGTGGGAAGGTGGTTGAATGGCATGGCAAGGCTTGTCGGGTTGCTTCCATGACGTGACACTAAGCGGTGCATTTAATGCACCTTGTCCTGTCTGCAGAGTTAGGTATGATAGCATTGTGGCTATCTAATCACTGGATAATGAAAGTTGTGCCACTGTGGTAACCCCTTTACCTATAAAAGGAGGGCCGAGGCAACCTTAGAAAGGATTCGGACCCTTGTACTATCATACGCGCGTAGCTGCTCTCCCCGAGGCAACCTTGCCGGGCTTGAGCGCTGCGGGTTCGTCATGGTCCTCCACCCAATCCACCAAAGCAGGAGTAGGGTTTTACGCCTCGCGGCGGCGTGAACCTGGGTAAAAACCACCCGCGTCACCATTGTCGTGCTGCTCTACGGCCTCTGCTCTTTGTGCGACATGCGCTTCCCCCTTGCCGAATCACGAAGGGGCCGATGGCCCCATAAGTGATTGTGTCGAACCACGACATCTTTGGCGCTCCAGGTAAGGGGTGGCACATGCGCGAACCTGAGGTCGAGATTGGCGCGTTAGATCTTCATCATCGTCACCTCCATCGGCGGCATCATCATCCATGACAGCCGACACAGCACCACGGGAAGGGAGTGACGTCGCTCCTTTGTCCGTCGTGCCCAATTTTTGTCACCCGTCTCCGCCACGGCCGCAAGCGGGGCGGAAGCGAGGGATGGCGATGACGCGGCGACCCCGAGTGGCTCGGGCAGCGTGGCCACCATGCAAGCCCTGTTCAAGGAAAAGGGTAAAGAGGTAAGGTGCATGGTTTCCCCCTCCACCACTTTCACTTGTCAACGATCGAGCCACACTAGGTTTTTAGCATCATCAACGTCAATAAGCCCGCGCGAAACTCGGTCCAGCATTTACCCTGCTAAGGGAAAATCCTAAGTAGAACATCAGTGCAAATCCATTGATTGACGCCCCGGCAAGAATGCTCCGGCAAGGCCGTCCACGCTAGCGTGACCTTTGTGCCAACTGCCGTAAGATCATTGAAAGTGTAAAGGGAAGGAGAGCAAAACCGGCCCTGCCTTGCGCCAAGTTTTATCTACCGCAAGAGATTTGTGGTCCCCTCCAGCCCTTGCCGGGGTCTATAAATGGCTCGTGAAGCGCCATCCCCCCAAGACATATGGATGCGATGAACGACCGCAACCAAGAAGGGAGGGAGGCGTGAACAAAAAGCTAAGTAGACGTGCTCATTAGCTCTCTCTCTCTCTCTCTCTCCAGAGTTTGCGTTTGCTTATCCCTCGGACAACCAATGTTTTTCGTATGGTCAAGTCTTTCATGTGATGGCACCTTGTCGGATTTGTCTGCTCCTTCGCTCTGTTCTGAGCCAGCTCACGGAACGGGTGGCTGCATCAAAGACTCCTAAAGGAAAAACCTGCCGGGGCATGTCTTCGCCAGCTAAATGCTAAGGACCCATTCCTCGCAGCAATCGCGGCAGTATGCTATCGGCGGGCAACCAAAGCACATAAGAAGAAACTAGCCATACAAACATCCATGGATAAAACGAGAGAGGGATAGCACGCATTCGAAATTAGTTAAAACACTAGTTCGGCATAAACAAAAGTGGTACTATATCTAAACACAAGACATGAATAATGTTTTGTTACAGGGTAATACGGCAATGCGAATGGTTCAGGGCCGTGCTTGGCGGCCTTATGGAGCCCTGGGGACGGAGAGCACCTTGTCGGTGAAAGGGGCAGCCTTCTCCTCAGCAACAGAAACATCAGCGCCTACCGGCAACTTCCTGAAGCCATCTGCAAGGTTGAGATCCGGGTGGCGGTAGGCAATGTTGCTCAAGACCATGAAGAGGGCGTTACGGGAAAGCCTCCGGGACTCTCTTGCAAAATGAGCGGCTCTTCCCTCCTCATGGACCTTCTGCCCTCCGATCAACCCGTCGAAGAAGAGCGCCAGCTTGACGCTTGGGACCTCATGCCCGCCAACCGAGAAGACTGGACCCTCCATGCCCATCATTGCGATCTGGGCAGTGAGGCGCTCGGCAATGTTGACCAGGTTCTTGATCCAAAGATCGCGCTGCTGAACCTGGTTCGCCAATTTGTCCTCCGCGTCCTTCTGGAGAATCTTCATATTTTCCAAGTCCCTTATCAGCTGCTTCTCACGAACCCCAGCAGACTCAATCTTGCTCTGCAAAGTACCGATCCTTGCCTTCATGTCAGTAATGGTGCCATTGGCGGTATCAAGGGCCTGACCCTTAGAGGAGAGTTGCGATTGCACCTATTTCAGAAGAATCTCTGCCTTCTGCACCTCCTCCTTAAGGGCCACAGCTTCCTTGGCACTCCCGGCAAGCTCCTCTGTCAGTTTGGCCACCTGTTGATCAAGATCAGCATTGGCAGTGGATGCAGTGGCAAGTTCATCGGCAACCTTTTTCAGCTGAGCAGTGGAATCAAGGGTGAGCGCATCCAGGGCCGCCTTGTGCTTGTCCTCCAGCTCCTTGGTGCATTGCTGGACAAGGGCCTCTAGTTCTCCGTCCTTGCCGCGAAGAGTGGCCTCGAGGTTCTCTTCCTGGGAAGAAACGTCCTTCTCCCTGGCATTCACGAGCGTTGTACGTTCCGCCAAACGGGCTTCCCGGGCGGCGACATCCTCCTTCGCCATGGTGATCGTCTCCTGTTGCCGCATAACGACTTGGAATTGCTTGCCATGCCACTCGCGCAGCTCGCTACCCTTGTCCCTCAGCTTCTGATCCACGCTGTTGGCGGAGTTGCGCTGCTCCTTGAGTGCCTGCCACTTTTGGCCATACCGGTTCTACATCTCCTTGATGCCTGCCGCCACGGACTCTAGGAAGGATAGGTCCATGGCTGCGCTGACAGAGTCATCAGCTTCTTCAACTCGCTGGGTGTCGGCGTGCGACACCTATGGGACCCTCAGGGAATCCCTTTACGATTCGGCAGGGGGAGAGGTATGCGCAAAGAGCAGAACCAACGATCGACGCGGGGCGATTTTACCCAGGTTCGGGCCGCTAATCAGTGTAAAACCCTACTCCTGCTTTGTTTTATTATCGGTGTTCTTGAGCCCAGTTTCCAGGAGCGCTCGCAGTGAACAGTACGTTCAAAGAGCGGCTACGCATGCAGAATGGGCTAGCAGATCCTCCCCCCTGTAGCAGTTGCCTTGGGCCTCCTTTTATATCACAAAGGGGTCACCACAGTGGCAAAATGTACATACATTGAGGTGTAAAGTAGCTACAGGGTCATCATACCTAACCCCTGATGGATTAGGACGAACGCATTTAATGCACCGTGAGGTGTCCGTTTAGGTGTCCTCACTTTCTTGGGGATGGAAAAAGGGGCCATCCCATCAGCACCGCTTAAGCTCTCCTCCACTGGTGCGCCGCCACGCATCCAAAGAAGGACCCAGAATGTCGGGTTTGTTGCTGTGCCGAAGCGGTGGCACAGTGGCAGAATCTTGCCGGGTGTTGAACCGCCAGGCGCCGAACCTTGCCGGGGTTCGCAGGCTATCCCAGCAAGGTCTTGCCGGGGGTGGGGGCAAACCTTCGATCTTCAGTCTTCTTGTCTTCTGATCCTGACGTTTTCACCTTATTCTGAATCTTCTCCAGCCAACCCCCGGCAAGTCTTGCCGTGGCAAGCCTTGCCGTGGATGTGGAGGGTACCTTGCCGGGAAGGCTTGCTTCCCGGAATGTCTATCTCGATCTTGCCGGCCCTGAGCTTGCCGGCGATGCGCAGACCTATTTCCGGCAAGTAATCCTTGCCGGAAACCGGTCCTTGAATACGTCCTTGAGTGAATTCCTTCTCCGCCATGGCCTTCCCGCCAGAAGGCTGCAACTTGCCGGTGCGTGTCCAGGGGTAGTGAACATCCCCTGTTTACTACACCGACAGGAGCCCCCGGGCCTGGGCCGGGCAAGCATGCATGGTGTTTGTCCGGGCTAGGCCCAAGAACACGCACCTGCTCACGCGCGGCGAGAATTACCCGCCGCTCATGACTTTTAACTGCGCGCCAATGAATGGCACATGTGAGCTTGTGATTTTGCCGGGCCTCGAGCTTGCCGGCAGTGTGAGCAAACAGAATAGGACAGCAGCAGGAGTTGTGGGGCCGAAAGGGAGCTCCACACCGTGATGAAGAGCCAGCCCCCGAGCCTTCCCCAAAAAGGGTACTATGGGTGAGCCGCTCGATTCATACACTCATCTCTGCTGTTGCCGCCGTCTACTGCGAGTGCCCTACTGCCGTCTTGCCGTCCTCCAGCATGGCGTCCCTGGCCTCCTCGCCTTCCGCGTGCCACCAAGAATAAGGCTGCCGCTGGGACTGTAGTGCTTTTTGCATACCTGTTGCTGTAACGGCACATACAAAGAAGCAATTTTATCTTAGTTAAATCAATCTTTATGCATGCAATGCATGTTACTTTATGCTGAATGAATGTGTGCTTCCCCCTTGATTAATTCAGTCCTTGCACATATTTTAGTCCCTACGCTGTCTGGAAACCTTGCCGGTGCGCACGTTTGCCGCGAGCGCTAGATGTGGGTCTTTAGCAGCCTGCTGGAAACGCCGCCGCCGGCAAGGCGACTTGCCGGGCCAGAACGCAGCTGCTAAGCTTGCCGAGCGGACTCGAGGCGAAGCTAGAGCCCGGGCTAACCACGACAAGGTTCCTCCGCGTGCAGGTTGATGTACAAGGACAAAGAATTAATCAAGGCGACCCACACTTGCCGAAAAGCTTTCCGGTGCGCACGCTCCAGTCGGCAGTGCTTGAGGAACGGGTCCTAAGCAACTTGTCGGGAACGCCGCATCCCGGAAAGGTTTACCTCCTCGGTGCTTATGCAGCCACCTAAATTGTCGAGCGGACTCGAGACAGCTAGGGGCGCAATTAGCCCCGAGAAGGCTCCTTCGCGTGTAGGTATAAGAAGCAAGTTAAGATAAATGTAATTATCAAAAATCTTTGCAACTTAGCTTTTCCTGCCGTTCATCCCGCACGGCGATGTTATTCTTCAGGGCGCTGCAAGCCCCCGAGCGAAGTCGCCATGGACGATGAAGCTGTTGCGCTGACCGTTAGATCAGGTTCGCACAACCTCTCACCCCTACCTGGCACGCCAAAGATGTCGGCGTGCGACACCTATGGGACCCTCAAGGAATCCCTTTACGATTCGGCAGGGGGAGAGGTATGCGCAAAGAGAAGAACCAACGATCGACGCGGGGCGATTTTACCCAGGTTCGGGCCGCTAATCAGCGTAAAACCCTACTCCTGCTTTGTTTTATTATCGGTGTTCTTGAGCCCAGGTTCCAGGAGCGCTCGCAGTGAACAGTACATTCAAAGAGCGGCTACGTATGCAGAATGGGCCAGCAGATCCTCCCCCCTGTAGCAGTTGCCTTGGGCCTCATTTTATATTACAAAGGGGTCACCACAGTGGCAAAATGTACATACATTAAGGTGTAAAGTAGCTACAGGGTCATCATACCTAACCCCTGACGGATTAGGACGAACGCATTTAATGCACCGTGAGGTGTCCGTTTAGGTGTCCTCACTTTCTTGGGGATGGAAAAAGGGGCCATCCCATCAGCACTGCTTAAGCTCTCCTCCACTGGCGTGCCGCCACGCATCCAAAGAAGGACCCAGAATGTCGGGTTTGTTGCTATGCCGAAGCGGTGGCACAGTGGCAGAATCTTGCCGGGTGCTGAACCTTGCCGGGCGCCGAGCCTTGCCGGGCGCCGAACCTTGCCGGGCTTCGCAGGCCATCCCGGCAAGGTCTTGCCGGGGGGGGCAAACCTTCGATCTTCAGTCTTCTTGTCTTCTGATCCTGACGTTTTCGCCATATTCTGAATCTTCTCCAGCCAACCCCCAGCAAGTCTTGCCGTGGCAAGCCTTGCCGTGGATGTGGAGGGTACCTTGCCGGGAAGGCTTGCTTCCCGGAATGTCTATCTCGATCTTGCCGGCCCTGAGCTTGCCGGCGATGCGCAGACCTATTCCCGGCAAGTAAACCTTGCCGGAAACCGGTCCTTGAATACGTCCTTGAGTGAATTCCTTCTCCGCCATGGCCTTCCCGCCCGGAGGCTGCAACCTGCCGGTGTGTGTCCAGGGGTAGTGAACACCCCCTGTTTACTACACCGGCACTGGGACAGTGGGGCGATGATGCGCTGGATCTCCTCGTCAAGATCTGCGCTCTCTGCCGTGGACGAGCCGGGGGCTCCCAGCCCAGGTTGGGCGAGAACCAACGCCAGACTGCTCAAAGATGGCTGCGGGGCTGCGATCGAGGTGCCAAATTGGGGAGGGGGCCTCATGCTCTAGAGGGGAACCTTCTCTTCGACCACCACCCCCAGTCCTGGCACGCCGCCGGGGGCTTCCCCTAGGACTTCTCGGATTTCCCCGGCAACGTGTTCCGGGCCTTCCGTAGCGGCGATCTTGGCCGCCTCTTCAGCAACATCCTTGCCGATGCTGGGCACCTCTTCCAGCAGCTCTAGTTCCTCGGCTGCCAGGACTGCAAATGAGATCAGCAAGCCATGACAAGGAAAGAATATGCGTCAGAAGGACAGAGACTGGAAGCAAAATGATGAAGGCAGCAGAAAACAGAAGGACAAGCGAATTACCTGGAGTTGTTTACCGTGGAAGGGCTTCGGTTTCCCCGGCAGTATCAGTTGCTGGGATGTGACCACCGCCCTCTTCCTCGGTAACCATAGCGTCAGCTTGGGCCGATCCTTCCGTAGAGGCCCTTGCCGGGGACCCCTTGGCTCGGGGTTCAGGAAGGGTGGGCCCCTCTCGAAGAGCCTCACCCAAGGGAATCTCCCCTTCCTCCTTAGCTGGAGATGGGCGTGTTCCTCCATGCCACCCTTGGCGGGGGAGACTTGCCCCGTGCCTCCATGCCGGGGGCTGGGCTGGGGGCTTGGCGCCGGATCGTTCATGCTACTCCCCGTCAAGCCCGTGACCTCCGAAGGCCCCGACGGCTCCGTCTGCTTGAGCCATTTGGACCGATGGATGAGGGTTTCCTCCTCCTCCTCTTCCCTGTCGAAGGCAGCAAACAAAATGGAATCAGCAAACCAACAAATATGCAAGACTCGGACCGGAATAGAAAGTATTTTCCTTACTCCGAGTCCATGAGCATGGAGCCCAGCTCGAACTCCATGGGTGGCGGAGGCGCTCTGCCTCTCTTCAGGACCGGGGGAACAGTACGCCCCAGTAACTTCAAGTTTTGCTTGGGGAAGGGGGTTCCGGCGAGGATGAGCTGCTCAAGGAGCTCGAGTCTGTTTGGGAGCTAGAGTCGACTCCCGTGACTGCTCGTCGCTTGGCGGGAGGGGTCTTGGCCTCGGAAAGGCGAGAAGAATGCCGGCGCTCCACGTCCGACTTATCACTCTTGGAGGCAATCTTCTTCACCTTCCCGACGGCAGGAGCAGGAGCCACTGGTCCCCGACTAGCCGCCCGCCTATGAGGGCGCTGGTCCAGGTCTGGCTCGGGGGCTTGTGGGCCCGCTGAGAGCCACTCCTCCTCGGGCTGCTCCACCGCCTCAGCCTCGTCCCCTTCCTGGGTTACTGTTGCCGTGGCGTACAAGGCTTCAATCGCGGAAGGTTCACCCCCGGCAGGGTCTTCCCCGGCAACCTCCTCTGTGGTGTCCACCTCACTCCTGCCGTGGGAAGAGCCCTCACCCTCGGCCTCCCCTTCCTCTTCCTCCTCCACCCTTCTGGGCCTTGCCTTCCCGGCGGCCCGGGCCACTTTGTCCTCCTCGATCCACCTCCTGATGAATTCCGCCTCCACCGTGGAGGTGCACTTGAACATATTACTCTCCACCCTGATGGATCTTTCCTATAGACCGGAGAACCACTCGACCTCCGTGTCGATATCGGGCAGTTGCCAATCGCTCGCAACCCCATAGGCGTTGCAGTCGGGCATCCACTTCAGGATCTGATCCAGGGCAGAGTTGACGTTCAGCGGAACAACCCTTGCCGGCAATTTGAACGGCCCAGGCTGCCGAACAGTTGTTCGTACAACCAGCCGTGGCCGTAAACCGACAAGTTGTTGGTAAGGCCTGGGTACAGACGCATTCTGTCTCTGGCGTCTCCGTACCGCTAGGCAAACCTATCCCTCTTCTGCAGCGGCGCAATGCGGCGCCGGAGGAAATCGGCTCCCACTTGTTCGATGGTTAGCCCGGCAGCTTTGAGACGAGCGATCATGTTCAGTGCCGGGTGAAGCCTGTCATTAGTGAGGCCCAATTCCCTCTAGTCATTGCCGTGCACAATGCACTCCGTCCGTGCCTGGCAATACTCCGAAGCTTCCTCATCCCGGATCCAGCACCAGTCTGCCCTCCATTCCTCCCATCTGCCGTGCTGCTGACCAGGAAGATAATCCCAAATCTCCCTCCTCTCCTAGGGGATCCAGCTTATGTTTCCCGAGCGATGAGCCTTGTTTTCCACCCGTGGGTTGAAAAAGTGCCTGAACAGGTCCACATTGGGGGCGGCCCCGACAAAGTTCTCGCACAAATGGGCGAAAATCGCCATGCATGCCATTGCATTCGGCGTGAAGTACAATAGGTGGAATCCATACACTACCATCATTGCCTCAAAGAAATCAGAGAAAGGGGGACAGAGGCCGCAGAAGAAATACGTGCAGAAGAATCGATAAGAATCCGGCAGATCCTTTTTCCCCTCCGGCAGAACCTTGGGCACACCATGCCCCTGTGGGACTTCCCTTCCCCACATATATCCATACCTTGCGACCAGAGCATCCCTATCCAAGCTCGATGGGAAGAAAACCACATCTCCCCGTCGCTTGTTGTCCAGCTCCGCCGCTCTCTTCTTGTTCCCCTCTGCAGCCGTCTCCTTCGCGGCGGCCGCCTGCTTCCCCTTGACGGCGGCGGCTTTATTTCCCATCCTCAGGAGCCCTGGAAGGGATGGAAGGTCGGGTGAGGCGTCGGAGGCGAATGTGGGTGCGGGAGCAGTTTCTTGGCTTGAGGAGGAAGATGGTGGAGAAACGGGTGCGAATGAGCCGCGCCCCTTCGCATTTTTCCTTTTTTATGAGGAACAAACATGGAGGAAGGGGTGACTCTTCGTTGCTTTCCCTCGGAAAGTTACCGTTTTACGTTAACTGCTACAGTCCCACGCCCCCATGACCTATGGTAATTATGCGGAGTGGACGTTGGTTTGACTAGTCATCACAACCGCTGCACGTGCAGCACTCCCTTGGCGCGTGTCCGTGCACAATTTAGGGCCTAACCCAACATGCCGGCGACATGTATGGCTCAGGCCCGGGGGCTTCTGTCGGGGTACACAAATAGGGGTGTATGTTTCCCCCTGACTTGTGCATGGACAGGCATGTCTCCGGTGTGGCAACAACAAGGCAAGCCCCACCAAGTATCCAAGACAAGGCCAAGCAGAAGAAATAGCTCTTTGAGAAATCAAAGGGCGGGTCGAGAAGACCAAGACAAGCCGAAGAAACAAGATATCACCAAGGGAAAAGCCTCCCTTGCCGGGCAGGCTAGCCTGGTCAGGTCAAGGCCACCCCAAGGGCAAGTCCCAAGACCTCCCCGGCAAGGGTTGCCGGGGCGCCGACGGCTTGCTTCCCTGCCAAGGCTCCACCGCTCCACCTCACAGCAACGCCGGTCACTTATCGGTGCCGTGTCGAGCCCCCAAGTGATTAAGTGGCTGTCATTCAACACGTGGCAGCCATTTCTAAGGAAGATCACCCCTAAATGACACCCGTCCAGGGACGTGTCACGCAGACAGGCGAGAAGGTGGTTGAATGGCACGGCAAGGCTTGCCGGGCTGCTTCCACGACGTGACACTAAGTGGTGCATTTAATGCACCTTGTCCTGTCTGCAGAGTTAGGTATGATAGCACTGTGGCTATCTAATCACTGGATAATGACTGTTTTGCCACTGTGGTAACCCCTTTACCTATAAAAGGAGGACCGAGGCAACCTTAGAAAGGATTCGGACCCTTGTACTATCATACACGCGTAGCTGCTCTCCTCGAGGCAACCTTGCCGGGCTTGAGCGCTGCGCGTTCGTCATGGTCCTCCACCCAATCCACGAAAGCAGGAGTCGGGTTTTACGCCTCGCGGCGGCCCGCACCTGGGTAAAAACCACCCGCGTCACCATTGCCGTGCTGCTCTACGACCTGCGCTCTTTGTGCAACGTGCCCTTCCCCCTTGCCGAACCACGAAGGGGCCGATGGCCCCATAGGTGATCGTGTCGAACCACGACAATTGCCGTCACGATCCTTGCCCGGGCGGCACTCCGATGCCACCAGGAAAGAGGGTGAGATAGCCCCCCTCCTTCTTCTTCCTTGGCCTCCCCCCTAGATGGTAGGAGGGCTTACCCTTTGGTCCATGGCCTCCATGGCGGCAGAGGGGCGGGAGCCCCTCCGTGATTGGATCTCTCTCTCTATCTATCTCTCTCTCTCTCTCTCTCTCTCTCTTTCTATTATCTTCTGTTTCACATTCCTATTTTCTGGCCTTTCACCGTTTCTTAAATATCCGAAGATCCATAACTCCGATTGCGCTGAAATTTTAGCACAATGTTTTTCTGGATATAAGCTTCCTTACGCCCAAAGTAGAGCCCCAACCGACTTACGGGGTGCCCACATGTCGGTGCAACAGACCCTGGGTCCATTGCATGGACTTTGCACAGGCCAGAGACAAGATTACAAGACCAAGATCAGACCAAACAAGGAGGATCAATTCCTTTGAAGGATCCAAGTGCAAGTCGAGAAGGCCAAGGTGAGCCAGAGGAACAAGGCATCGCTAAGGGAAGGACCTACCTTGCCGGGCAGGCAAGCCCGGCAGGGTTGGGTTTTGCCCCGGAAGCAAGCTCCCAGATCGTCCCGGCAGGCCTGCCGGGGCTGGCGGAGGCAAGCCATTCCACCGCTCCACCTCACAAGCAACGCAAGTCATTAATCAAAGCGGTGTCGAGCTCCAAGGTGACTAAGTGGCTGATTTTTGCCACATGGAAGCCACTTCCTACAGCAAACACCTCCATATGACACCCGTCCTGAGACATGTCAAGCGAGCAGGCACGAAGCTAGCAACACAGCCCGGCAGGGCCTGCCGGGTGGGCTGTGATGTGACACTGAGCAGCGCATTTAATGTGCTCTGTCAGCCTGCAGAGTTAGATATGATAGCACTGTTAGCTATCTAATCAGTACGCAAAGACTGATTTGCTACTTTAGTGACCCCTTAATCTATAAAAGGAGGCCCATGGCGACTGTAGAAAGGGTTGGACCCTCGCATATTCATACACGCGTAGCCACTCTCGCCCCCAGAGCAACCTTGCCGGGCGAGTGCGCTACGGCTACCACCATTATCCACCATCAATCCACCAAAGCAGGAGTAGGGTTTTACGCCTCACGGCGGCCTGAACCTGGGTAAAGACTGCCCGTGTGATCTCTGCCGTGCTGCGCGACGCTTCTCCGCTCTTTGTGCAACGTGCCCATCCCCCCGCCGAACCAAAAGGGGCTCATGGCCCCATAGGTGGCTGTGGTTTCCCACGACATCTTTGGCACGCCAGGTAGGGGGGATTACTTGCGCGAAACCGAGAGCGTACGCTGCGCGTCATCTTCATTGACATTTTTGTCATCGACTATGGCACCCAAGAGGAAGCCCGGAGCTGCAAATCACCCGTCCACCTCGAAGGCTTCGCCGCCCGCGACCGCCGATGTCGCGGGGAATGCGGGGGCTCGGGAGGGTGTGGATACTGCGGGGGACGTGGTCGGCGCAGGCGGCGCCGTCACAACCTCCCCCACGGCCGAAGCAGGAACAGGAGGTACCGGGGAAGGACAGCATCAGCAACATCCCAACGGCCATGCTCCACGAAGTACGGATGGAGGGATCATTCCGCCTGAACCCCTTCTCCTTGCCAACGGGCACAGCCGCAGTGATGATGCTCGTTCTGGGGCGAATCACAACCCTCCGACCACACCCGCTGCGGGCGCGACCGCAGGGCACGCGCCACCTCCAGGGCGGGCTGACCCAGCTACTGTGCCCAACGGAGCCACTGGCCCTTAGGCGCCTCCGCCGCGTCACCATGCCGTCCAAATGGCTGGTTCGCAGCAACAAGGGCGCGGCGCGGTCGCCACCAGCAACGTCAGGAGCCGAGTGACACTACGATCTACATCGTCATCACCTATGCCAAGCACTGCCTCCGAGGCCATGGCGCGAGCCCAACTGCTGTTGAGATTTCCACCGGCGGCAGACCAGATGGATGAGTGCGAGCCATCATCCAAAGTCTGATTGGTTTTGCCGAGGCGTAAGGATCACAGTGGGCCGGACCGCCACGGCCTTCCCAGGCAGCAACGACGGCTCATGCGACTGGTCGTGCGGGAGGGGCCACCCTCATGGTGCAATCCCCACCATGGCAAGCCGCCCGGGAGCCGCAAAACCAAGCACCCGAGGACGTCTTGATGGCCTCATCAGACCCTCGAGCGCATCAAGGCCGACAGCGTGCCCCGAAGGGCAGGCGAGGGGAAGGCGCGCGCATCATCGACAAGCGGCGCTGCGACAATCCTCGCCGGTCCAATGGGTGCGATGGCCCCGACGTCGACGAGCCCGCGTTCGGAGATGGCGGGTGCCTGCCTTTCGAGGTTGGGTGCCCTGCCTTCACCCGTGAGCTGCGGCAAGTCCGTTGGCCGTCCACTCGCACGTTCAAGCCAGAGATACCCGAGAAGTATGATCGGAGACTAAACCCGACAGAGTTCTTGAGCATCTACACCATCGCTGTTCAAGCTACCGGGGGAAGAGATGAGAAGGTGTTCGCCAACTACTTTTCTTTGGCCCTCAAGTCAAATGTGAGGTCATGGCTGATGCACCTGCCGGAGAACTCCATTTCGACCTGGGCTGACCTATGCCACGAGTTCATTGGTGCCTTCATGGGCGGCCATCAAGAACCAGGGCGGCCCATCGACTTGCAGCTTCTCCAGCAGAAAGAGGGAGAAACTCTACGGAAGTACTTGTAGAGATTCAGCCGAGTCCACAGAAATATCCCAGAAATCCACCCAGCTGCTGTGATAGCTGCCTTCCAATCCAACATGCGCAACCGCAGGATATGTTCCAAGATGAACATTCGGTTGCCCAAGACTATGAAGGAGCTCTACACTTTGGTGGACAAATGTGCTCGGGTGGAGGAGGGGAGGAAACTTCCTGGAGAGGAAGATTGCATCGACATCGACTCAGAAGATGACGACGAGGCCATCAGTAAGAAGAAGAAGAACAAGAAGCACAACAAGAAGCGCAAGGATAAGACAGTGATGACTGTTGAGGGGTCAGGCACGCCTAGTACCGGCAAGAAGGCCAAGGCTGAAGCCCCCGGCAAGGAGGCTACCGCATGCGCTGACTGCCGGGAGGTGGCGGCTGCCGAGAAAGCTGGGAAAAGTGATGGGCCGTACGGTAAGATTCATCGGACCAAGGGCCATGATCTCCAGGAGTGTCATCAGGTTGAGCAGCTCGTCAAGAGGCAGAAGGCTGAGTATGAGAAGCGTGATAAGGAAAAAGGTCAGAATGGCGCTGGAGGGAAGGGCCGGGGTGGTGAAGCAAATCGCCTCGGCAAGGCTCCTCGGAACCAAGGAAACCCGCCAAAGGCCGAGAGAAGGAGGATTGCAGTAATGAGAGTGATGGAGGGAATGAAGAGGAAACCAGTGAGTAGGAATTGCAGAAGGCCACTGACGCCCTGTGCATTGACGGGGGTGCATCTTTGCACTCCTCTCACCGCCAACTTAAACAGTGGGCGCGTGAAGTCAATGCCGTGGAGCCAGCGGCAGATTCTCGGAAGCCGCTCAAGTGGTCATGCACGCTCATCATGTTTGATGAAGAGGACCACCCCGACCGCATTACTGTGGTAGGGTGCTTGCCGTTGTTGGTCTCACCAACAATTCGCAACCTCAAGGTCACAAAGATGCTGGTTGACAGCGGGGCCGAGTTGAATCTGATTTCCCCAAAGGTTATCAGCAAACTCCAGATAGCAGAGGAAGAACTTAAGGCCGCAGGCACGTTTCAAGGAGTCAATCCCGGCAGGAGCCGTCCTAAGGGAAAGGTTATGTTGCCAGTGACATTTGGAGGACAGTTGAACTACAGGACTGAGAAAGTTGTGTTTGATGTGGTTGACCTCCCCCTGCCGTACAACGGGATCCTTGGGCGCCCGGCCCTGGCCAAATTCATGGCAGCATCCCACTATGCCTACAACACCTTGAAGATGCCAGCACTGATGGGTGTCATTTCCATTCCGTCGGACAAGAAAGACACAATTATTTGCATGGATAAGATGTACCGGGACGCGGTCGCGGCAGAGGTCGCAGAAGCCACAGTTCCCGCCAAGGGAAAGCATAACAAAGGCACTGGCAAGGAATCCGGGAAGCGTACCTCTGCGGAATGTGCAGCGCCCGTTGATGACACGCCAGAGAGTTCCAACAGCAAGAGATCCAAGGTTGCTCCACCCCAAGTGAAAAAGGTCACGGCAGGGCTGGCTGGCACTGATGGTACTTTCACTATCATCGCCACCCTTGATGACAAATAGGAAAGCGCACTCGTTGCCTTCCTGCGGGCGAATATCGATGTGTTTGCCTGGCAACCATCTGATATCCCCGGTGTTCCCAGGGAGGTAATCGAGCACCACCTTGCTGTCTGCCCACATGCCCGGCCCGTCAAGCAGAAGGTTCGGAAGCAGGCCTTGGAGCGGCAGCAGTTTATTACCGAGGAAATCAAGAAACTTGAAGCAGCAGGTTTGGTCAGAGGAGTACTGCATCCAACATGGTTAGCAAACCCAGTGGTTGTGCGCAAGGCTAATGGAAAATGGAGGCTTTGCATATATTTTACGGATCTGAACAAGGCGTGCCCAAAGGACCCATTTCCCTTGCCGTGCATCGACCAGATCGTGGATTCTACTTCAGGATGTGAGTTGCTCTCTTTTCTGGATGCATACTCTGGATACCATCAGATTTTTATGTCGAAGGAAGACGAAGAAAAGACCTCATTCATCACCCCATGCGGCACATACTGCTTTGTGCGCATGCCTTTCGAGTTGAAGAGTGCCGGGTCCACATTTGCAAGAGCAGTCCAGATTGGCTTTGAACCACAGTTGCACAGGAACATTGAAGCCTATATGGATGATATTGTCGTCAAGACCAAGGACAGATCGACCCTCATCCAGGATCTAGAAGAGACATTTACTAATCTGCGCAAGATCAACTTGAAACTGAATCCGGAGAAGTGCGTGTTTGGCGTTCCCTCCGGCAAGCTACTTGGTTTCTTTGTGTCCCACCATGGGATAGAGGCCAACCCCGATAAGATCAAGGCCATTGAGCAGATACAGGCACCCAAGACAGTTAAGGATGTGAGGCGTTTGACAAGATGCGTTGCCGCGCTTAGCAGATTCATCTCCAAGTCTGCCGAGCGCGCCTTGCCGTTCTTCAAGATTTTGAAGAGGGAAGGACCCATGAAGTGGACCCCGGAAGCAGATGCAGCACTGCAGGATTTGAAGGCCCACTTGTCTTCTCTGCCTACTTTGGTCGCACCCAAACCACAAGAACCGTTGCTGCTATATCTGGCAGCAACTAATCAAGTGGTTAGTGCGGCCCTAGTAGCGCAGCGGGAAGTAGAAGAAGCTGCCACCTCAGCAAGTGTCCCGCCCAGGGAAGAGAAAGAGAGCGGCCCGACGAGGCCAGATACGGATCAGGACAAAGAGGAGCACGGCAGCGGAAGCAACCCCAAGGACATGGCAAGGAAGAAGGTTGTGCAGCACCCAATATACTTCGTCAGCTCCCTGTTGTAGGGGGCTAGATCTAGGTATTTTGGCATGAAAAAATTGATCTTTGGCCTTGTCATGGCCACAAGGAAACTGCGCCACTACTTCCAAGCCCATGAGATCACTGTTGTCACCTGCTTCCCGTTGCAAAGGATACTTCGAAACCCAGAGGCCACCGGTAGGATAGTGGAGTAGGCATTGGAGTTGTCCAGCTTTGGCCTGAAGTTTGAAAGCACATCAACAATCTAGAGTAGGGCGTTGGCAGAGTTTATTGCAGAATGGACACCAACCCCTGATGAAGAAGTAGAGGAAACAGTTATCCCCAGCAAGGAAGCGCCCCAAGAATGGATCATGTATTTCGATGGTACCTTCTCCCTACGAGGTGTAGGGGCTGGCGTGCTTCTCGTGGCTCCCACTGGAGAGCACCTGAGGTACGTCGTCTAGATGCACCAACAATACAGCAGAATATGAAGGGCTTCTTGCCGGGCTTAGGATTGCCACAGAATTGGGAATCAAGAAGCTGATCATTCGAGGAGATTCACAACTGGTGGTGAGACAAGTCAACAAGGATTACCAAAGCCCATTGATGGAGGCATACATCGAGGAAGTGAGAAGATTGGAGGAGCGCTTTGACGGGTTGCAAACAGAGCACATACCCCATGAGGAAAACAGCATTGCTGATCACCTGTCAAAGTGCGCTGTGCAGAAGCTTCCTGTGGAACTAGGAACTTTTGTTCTCCATCTTACCCAGCCCTCCGTATCCCCGACAACAATGGCCCGAAAGAGGAGGAAATTGGACTCCGGTAAGCCTCTCCGGGTAGAGCCTTTCGGGGCTCCTGGCAGGGACCCTGTCGGAAACAACTCCCCTTCGATTGCCGAGCTGCACCCTCCTGCCGGGCCACTGGTCCCCGCGGTCGAGGGATGTGCCCCCACGAATGAGGAGGTGCCATTAGTCCTCGTTGCCGAGCCTCAGGCTCCAACTTGGGCAAGGCACATAGTCCATTTCCTCCAAACCAGAGAACTTCCCGAAAAGCAAGAAGAAGCTGAAAGAGTAGCCTAGAGGGCCAGTATGTATCAGTTTGTCGATGACATACTATACAGAAGAAGGCCCAATGGTGTGAAATTGAAGTGCATTTGCCGGGAAGGAGGAAAGGAACTGCTGGCAAAGATACACAAAGGCATGTGCGGCTCCCACATTGGATCAAGGGCTTTGGTTGGGAAAGCATTCCGGCAAGGATTCTATTGGCCCACAGCCCTCCAAGATGCGGTTGAGCTCATCGCCATGTGTAAAGCCTGTCAGTTCCATTCCAAAAATATCCATCTGCCTGCCCAAGCACTCCAGACAATCCCTTTGTCATGGCCGTTTTCTGTCTGGGGGCTCGATATCCTCGGCCCTTTCCCCCGAGCTGCCGGGGGCTTTGAATTCTTGTTCGTTGCAATCGACAAGTTTACAAAGTGGCCAGAAGTAGATGCCGTGATAAAGGTGATTGATCAGTCACCTATCAAGTTCTTGAAAGGATTGGTGTGCCGCTTTGTGGTCCCTGCCTGGATCATCACCGACAATGGCACCCAGTTCACGAGCTGCGCCTTCATGCAATATGTTCATGCCCTCGGAAGCAAGATCTCATTTGCCTCTGTCGCACATCCCAGAAGCAGTGTACAAGCTGAGAGGGCGAACACTGAAGTGCTGCGAGGACTCAAGACAAGAACGTTCGATAAGCTGTGGAAGCACGGTAGGTGATGGATCGATGAGCTGCCAGTGGTTCTTTGGTCCCTCAGAATGACACCAAACTGAGCTACCGGGCAGACTCCCTTCTCCCTAGTCTATGGGGCAGAAGCAGTTATCCCCACGGAACTCATTTACGGGTCACCTCAAGTGCTTGCCTACTATGAAGTAGCGCAGGAACAGCACGTGCGTGACGACGCCGTGCTTCTCGAGGAGAATCGTCTCCGGGCTGCTACGCGTGCCGTACACTATCAGCAAGCCCTGCGTCGCTATCATAGCCGCAGGGTTCATGCCCTATGTTTTGAGGAAGGCGACCTTGTCCTTAGGCGTGTTCAGTCCGCCAAGGGTATAAACAAGCTGTCGCCGAAGTGGGAAGGCCCTTACCTGGTAGTACGAGTCACCAGACCTGGCGCAGTCCGTCTGGAGACCGGAGATGGCATTCAATTGCAAAACTCATGGAATATTGAGCATCTCCACAAGTTCTACCCGTAAGGCGCAGCTGTCGGGCCCTGCCCGGCAGCCACCCTTTTGTACAGGCCTTGCCTTAGCTTCATGTAACCCCTTATACAAAGCCAGGCGCAGACCCTGAGCAACAGAGAAATAAATGAAGCGCTGGGGGCCCCCGACAAGTTACATGCATGCATAAGCATATCATAAGCATCGCTTGATTCATGTAGATAGGTTGCATGATCATGTAGATAGATTGCATCTGGCATCATCTTCATTTGCATAAACTGTAGGCTCCTGCCATGGACTTAGTCCTAGGAAGAGGATGCGAAGACAAGCCAGCACTGCGGTCTCCGGCAAGCCAAACAGATAAGTTCTGTCTCTTATCCATACATTTTCCATGAGTAGGACTTGTGGATATGAAAACCTCGCCACCTCGGAAACAAAGGTACTCCCATCTACTGACACGAACGTTGCTTCGGTCAGGATGGTCGTAGTGGCCTTTGGCTGAAAGGGGTTGGCAGGGGGGCTAGTCTCTCCCAATGGGTTCTGCGCCCGGCAGGCTCAGCCTCATGGCAGCAGTCCTATGGGGTACCGGCAAGGTAGCTTACCGGGATCTACTTGTTTACATGAAAGTATGGAGGCGTTTCACCTTTGCATGGATATTGTACATGCACAAGTGCCCGGCAAAGCTTATCTTTTTCATTAATATGCTGATCGACAAGTACAAATCTCATAGAACATAAGCATGGATACGAGAGATTACATTATTTCAACTAAAATTTGGCAAGTGCCTACAGATTTAAGATTAAAAAAAGATAAGTGCCCCGTAATGCCTTTTCTTGTCCCTCTCCTCTAGGCATGGCGGTAGAAGGCGAAGAGGGCAAAAGGAGTGCCTGGGCAGAAGCTCAGCCTGACCCTGTCGGGCTCCAGGAGAGGTTGCCCGGCGGGGGCGAGAGGGCGTGGACGAAGGCGACGGTGAAGAGACCGGCGGAGACGACCCGTCAACCGCCACCACCAAGGCCAGCAGGACACGGCAGGGCTAACGGAGATGCAGCCCGAGAGGAAGCCTACCGGGGTCCAGCTGGAGGACTGCTGGAGGAGCCAGGGGGCACCGTCACCACCTCTGCACCCAACTTCCCGGCAAACCACCTTGCCGGGGAGAAAACGCAGGTGCAGATGATGGTGCTGCCGCCTGATGAAGATGGTGCGGGCGACGTTCAGTCGGAGTCGGAGTCGTCGCCCTCCCGGTCGCTGCCGTCGCCATCGCCGTCACTGTCCTCCTTGTCGCTTTCCCTCAAGCAGGAGCTGTCGTCGTCGGTCGAGCTCTTCGCGAAGCACCCTAAGCGAGCTCCCGAGCGCCCAAAGACCTTGAAGGAAAGCAGGCCGCTCTCCATTAATTTAAACTAGGGAACGTGCCCCTCCGACAAGCTATGGGCTCGAGCAAAGGTCTTCCAGCCGTGGCGGAAGTACATAACATGAGGAGCAGGGAAGTCAACATCCACCCACATGCCACCATTCCCACAGCCCCTCATGTGCAACCTCAGTGCACGCAGCTGTTCGAGCTCCATCACCCTTGCAAATGGAGTAGGGAGGCAGAGGTGGCTGCGCGGAGGCTTATACAGCCTGATGACGAACTCCAAGGGTTGATATCCGACGTGGCCTTCCACCGGGGGAGGAGCGTCCGGTGCGGGTGCAATTGAGGCGCCGCCCTGACCTCCTTGGCCGCGCACACCTCGACGACCTCGGCCGCACCCCCTTCCGCCTCCTCTCATAGCGGGTTCAGCCCCCACATCATCAAGAGGAGGGGGGAGATGCTGTCGAGCAGAAGTCCTCGTCGCCACCACCAGAGTACCACCACGCCCTCACCCCCTCATTACGGCAAGCAAGGGAAGCTTTGAAAGGGAGAAGGAAGGTGTGTGAGCAGACACACTACTCCTACCCCCCTTTTTATAGGAGAACGAGGCAGGGGGCTGGCCTCTCGTCCAGCTAGTGACCGCCCTGCTCCTCCAATGTGGTTCCCCTGCGCCTCCAACAGCTCGGGGAATCAGAGCCGCCCCTCTACACCACTCGGCGACGCCTGGCTTTCTGCCATGGCGCCCGTTCCCGCGCCCTCTGCGTCCACCACCTATCCTACGCAATGCATGCGGTACACGTGGCGGAGGCGCCCCGGGGCAGGAGGCAAGTGGGATGGCAGTTTCCTACCCCGTGATCGTGGGGCATGGGCTGCCCACAGATTGTGGTTCAGTTTCTCCCCTAAACATTTCGCACGATGCGCGGGAAAACCAGAAACTGACCCAAGCTCAGGTTAATAAAGAAGCAAAGAAGATCTCAAAGGGCGGAGCCGCCCTTACATTTCTGCCTGTGCACTGGTTAGGGCCTACCCCGATGACGCCCAACGGCGTGTTCGTGCCAGGCCCGGGGGCTCCTGTCGGTGCAACAGACCCTGGGTCCATTGTACGGACTGTGCATAGGCCAGAGATAAGATTACAAGACCAAGATCAGACCAAACAAGGAGGATCAATTCCTTTGAAGGATCCAAGTGCAAGTCGAGAAGACCAAGGTGAGCCAGAGGAACAAGGCATCGCTAAGGGAAGGACCTACCTTGCCGGGCAGGCGAACTCGTCAGGGTTGGGTTTTGCCCCGGAAGCAAGCTCCTAGATCGTCCCGGCAGGCCTGCCGGGGCTGGCGGAGGCAAGCCATTCCACCGCTCCGCCTCACAAGCGATGCAAGTCATTAATCAAAGCGGTGTTGAGCTCCAAGGTGAGTAAGTGGCTTCTTTTTGCCACATGGCAGCCACTTCCTACAGCAAACACCTCCATATGACACCCGTCCTGAGACGTGTCAAGCGAGCAGGCGCGAAGCTAGCAAAATAGCCCGGCAGGGCCTGCAGGGCGGGCTGTGATGTGACACTGAGCGGCACATTTAATGCGCTCTGTCAACCTGCAGAGTTAGATATGATAGCACTGTTAGCTATCTAATCAGTACGCAAAGACTGATTTGCCACTGTGGTGACCCCTTAATCTATAAAAGGAGGCCCATGGTGACCGTAGAAAGGGTTGGACCCTCGCATATTCATACGCGCGTAGCCACTCTCGCCCCCAGAGCGACCTTGCCGGGCGAGTGCGCTGCGTCTACGACCATTATCCACCATCAATCCACCAAAGCAGGAGTAGGGTTTTACGCCTCACGGCGGCCCGAACCTGGGTAAAGACTGCCCGTGTGATCTCTGCCGTGCTGCGCGACGCTTCTCCGCTCTTTGTGCAACATGCCCATCCCCCCGCTGAACCAAAAGGGGCTCATGGCCCCATAGGTGGCCGTGGTTTCCCACGACACCACAAGGCACCACCGCGCGCCAGAGGGGGAGGCTGCACCCTGGTGTCTTGTGGAGATCGCGGGCCTCCGTTTGCGTTGATTCCACCTCCCAAAAATCACATATATTCCAAAATAATTCTCCGCAAATTTTTATCGCGTTTGGACTTCGTTTGATATGGATATTCTGCGAAACAAAAAACATGCAACAAACATGAACTGACACTGCGCACTAGATCAATATGTTAGTCCCAAAAAATAATATAAAATGTTGCCAAAAGTATGAAAGTTGTATAACATTAGCATGAAACAATAAAAAATTATAGATACGACGGAGACGTATCATGAATGACCACTGTAACCAGGGATATTCTGACCAAAATTTGCATGTTCAAACTCATCACACACGGGGTAAGCTATATGAATCATTTGTGATGTTCACATATCGTACACAGTGTTGAATAAGGTACTGTGTCTGGTGACACTCTGCGCGCCAGTTTGTCGCTGCACCGAGCGAAAATTTTCGGCTTTCGTGGAAATCTCTACCTCCCTCCTCCTGAGAAAAAGCCACATTTTCCCTGTTTCCGCCTTCCTTCCCAGGTTCAAACCTTCACTGCTTGCTTGCAGTGCAGACTCCTCACTGGCAACGCTCCTTCGCGCTGCTCTGCCTCATCGATCTATGCAGGTAATCCACATCCGACCCCCATCCTCCTCCTCCTTCTACATCCCACATGCCCCGACCGCCGACGCGATACCTTCCACCCAAATCATAGACCCATCCTCAAAATAAGCGTCTCCCTAAGCCATGGTGCACGTTGTATAGCCAGGAGCTCAAGGAGCATTTGGCGGCGGAGAAGAAAATCACGGCCACACGCGCGGATGAGATCGTGATGGCTGCCATTCATGTCGACCGCCAGATCTTGGAGGAGCACCTTGCCGTCGAGGCCACCGTCGACGCCTCGCGCGCTGCCGCCGCCATGCGGTTGGTTGCTTTAAATGATAGTTTGTGGTGTTTTCTCGAGGCCACCGTCGGTGCCTTCGACGAAGGTTACAAAGTGTTCTCAGCGTGCACGTGCTTACCTCAACTCCAGAGCCAGCACGTTGGTGCCCGGAGCGGCTCAGGTGACTCACCACTATGAGGAGGGCACCCACTATGTGGAGGCCTCGCCCTCTTCCAAGTCTAAGGAGCCAATCATCATCGATATCTCCGACGATGAGGAGTAGCTTGTCTTTTTAGCTCACTATAAGGACCTATATTCAGCTAGCTAGCTATGCCGGTTAAGCATGTTCGGTTTACCCATTGCATGTGCTGCCCCTGCATTTCCTTTACAAATTCTAGTGAATTTTCCTATGTATTGTTACTATGCAATCTGATCCTCTAGTATAAGTGTTATATATATCGTGCAATTTGGTGCTCATTTAACTATTTGGTTAATTTGTTGTCATGTTCCGTTAACTGTTTGGTTCAATTCTATGATGTGATGTTCAATTCTTGTGGCTGCAATTTTGTATTGTCTTGCATGCGAGAAATAAATCAAATTTGGTTGTACAAAATACATGAGAAACAAATACAATTGCTATATTTCCAAGTTGTTAAGCATGCTTGGTCTGGTTAACTGTCTAATCTTATAGTATGTTATATTGTGCAATGTGGTGCTCAGTTAATGTTTGGTTCATTTGTTGTGGTGTTTAGTTAACTGTTTGGTTCAATTCTGCAATGCGATGTTCAATTATTGTGGGTACAATTTTTTATTGTTATGCATGTGAGGAATAAATTGAATTTGGCTGTACTAAATACATGAGAAAGATATACAATTGCTATATTTCCTAGTTCTTAAGCATGCTTAGTTTGGATAAATGGCTTTTCCATGTGGCTCGAATTAATCTGCTAAATTTGCAATGTGTTTATTTTCATCAACATATTTTACTGATAGCATGCCAACCCTCACTTAACCTGATCAATAACTACCTTATATGTGTTGGAGGGAAAAAATGGGAGGCACTGAGGTTTACCATCAAGGTTTGCACATGCATGGTTCTTTGTCTAATAGCACATTAATGTGCAATCGCACGAACCATTCTAATATTTAGGTTTTTAACAATTTGGTCTTGCACATGTAGGTCCTGCTATAAGAGGTTTTTACCCACTGTTCGACCCATTTTGCAATTGGGGAAATGAGATGTCCATGAATATCAGCCAAGTCAAGAAACTCAGAAAGATTGTTAGGATAAAGAAACTAGCGACGAAAAACAACAAGATCCTTGTCTGCACAATGAAGAAGGCATCAGTGAACTACAGGATCGTACTAACTCTTATACCTTGTCTTTTTTACGCCTTTGTGCCATTTCAAAATTTAGAGAAGATATCTATGCATATCTCTGTTTTCAGGCCTTTCCAAAGCAGTTCACTGATGATTACCTCTCAACCCACCTGTATGGTCAAGAGGCAAGGAAGGTATTCATACAACACCCACGGCACTATATTGAAGTCTTCCTCAAGAGGACGAAGGATGGACGGTCAATCATCCACAGGCACTGGCCTAAAGTTGCTAGGACCTTCAACATCATTGAAGGCTCAATATTCGCCTTCCGCTTCAGCATTTTCCAGATGAGATTCATCTGTCTATCTACTATATATGATGCTAATTTTCAAAGGTTATCGATGTTGCATGTGAAACTTGGTGCTAGTGTTGTTGTGTAATGGGGTAGCTAGCTATATGCCTATATGGTGTAACTGAGTGCTGAAGCTATATGATGTTGTACTCCGATGTATTTCAATTATGAAATCCTGGTTCTGTAATACGAAAATGAAGTATATTGTGTGTTTAATATGAAATGTCAATTTGATTACTAAATGGATTAATAATAATAGGCCAATTAGCCTGCTTATTGGGTTTTTCTATTGCAAACGGTTATTGAGACAACACCGTGGCGATGACCTCAGACAACCCACACTGTTTCTAGGAAGTAAATATGTTGGATCAATGAAGAATCACACATGGCTTCCTCTGGACAACTGTTTGCGTTAGGCCACCTTGCACAAATGTTTTCCACATAAAAAGTGTGTATGATGGACAGCCTATGCCACACAATTTCTTCTAGGCACCGTGCATGATGCATTCAGTAACACAAATGATAAAATTATTAATATCGTCTGCAACGGCAACACTATAACAGACGATTTAATGGGGAAAATTGTGTGTGATGTACGTGCGAATGGAAACGTTTGTCTGGGATTTACTGTGTGGGATGTACATACAAACGGAAACGTATTTCTTGGATTCACTGTGTGGGATGTACATACGAATGGAAACGTATGTCTAGGATTCAATATGTGTGATGTACATAAGAACAAAAATGATTGGGCATGTATAATTCTCTGCGGTGGCTCGCCCGATCGCACACGAGCTCTTTTTGCCCCGCGTGTGTGACCAGAGGGCCTATCACCGATAGTTTCTTGGTCGTGTGGGAAGGACCCCCCTATCACACACACAAGCAAGGCAGCAGTTAAAAACTCTATCGCGGAAAGGGGGTAAAAACCGTTTGTATAGGAGTCGCCTGCACTAGTGTTTCCACACAGCCGGTGCTTGCTGCTCCGAGCACTCGGGAATCATTGCTCCTTTATATCGCGGCTACAAATCAAGTGGTCAGCACGGTGCTCATAGTTGAGCATGAAGAACAAGGCAAAGCCTTAAAGGTCCAGAGGCCAGTGTACTACATTTCCAAGGTCTTGACCCCTTCCAAGCAAAAGTACCCACACTACGAGAAGCTCGTGTAAGGGATCTATCTAATTGCGAAGAAGGTGGGTCATTACTTCCAAGAGCACTCGATCACAGTGGATAGTGATGCTCCCTTGTCAGAGATATTGAATAACAGAGATGCCACGGGCTGAGTAGCCAAGTGGGACATTGAGCTCCTTACTTTGGACATCAAGTTTGAAGCTAAGAAAGCAATCAAGTCACAAGCTTTAGTGGATTTCCTGGCCGTGGACCGAACACTAGCAGTTGGCTCTGAGCCTCCCTGAGAATTGGACCATGCTTTTCGATGGCTCTAAGATGCTTAATGGCTCAGTAGCTGGGGTAGTCTTAGTTTCCCTCGAGGGAGACCAGCTTAGCTACATGCTGTAGATCCACTTTGATTCCTCCAACAATGAAGCAGAGTATGAGGCTCTTTTATACGGGTTGCATATGGCCATCTCACTCGGCATCCACCGGCTGATGGTGTACGGTGAGTCAGATCTTGTTGTTAATCAAGTGATGAAAGAGTGGGACATTCGGAGTCCAACAATGACAGGCTACTGCAGTGCAGTCAGAATGCTGGAGAAGAACTTTGAAGGGTTGGAACTACACCACATTCCCCGAATCAAGTATCAAGTTGTTGGTGACTTAGCCAAGATTGGTTCCACCCAGAAAGAAGTACCAAAGAATGTGTTCCTTGAGCACTTACACTCCACAGCGATCAAAGAAGACCCCTTCGTGAAAGACCCGCACAACCAGTCGGACCGTCAAACCCGACCAAAGTTGAAATTCCAGTATTAATCAATATGGTTTATGAAGTACTGGTGATCATTCCTGAGTGGACAGAGCCCTACATAGCATACTTGCTTAGGCAAGAGCTCCTTAAAGATGAAGTTGAAGCCCGTCAGATCGTCTAATGATCGAAGGCTTACACTGTCATGGGAGATCAGCTTTACAAGAAGAGTATCTCTGGCGTAACACAGCACTGCATTTCACCAGAGGAAGCGCAACAAATCCTACAGGAGATTCCCTAGCGAACTTGTGGGCACCATGCATCCTCTCAAATGCTGGTGCCAAAGCATTTCATGAAAGATTTTACTGGCCCTGAGCCAATGAAGCCACTAGAGATATAGTGGAGCAATGTGTGGAGTGCCAGTTCTACGCAAATCAGTCGCACAAACCAGCGTCCGCGCTGAAGTCGATCCCCCTCACATGGCCCTTTGCTGTCTGGGTTCTTGACATGATCAGACCTATCCGGACAGGTAATAGTGGATTCACTCACTTGGTAGCAGTCAAAAAGTTCACCAAGTGGATTGAAACAAAACCCATAAAGAATCTGGACTCGCCAACGGCAATCAAATTCATCAAGGAGATAATCTACAAATTTGGAGTCCCCCACAGTATTATCACCGACAACAGGTCGAACTTCGACTTGGACGAATTCTGGGAATTCTGCTATACTCATGGCACTCGGGTCAATTACGCTTCTGTGGCTCAACCGCAGTTGAATGTTCAAGCAAAACGGCGAATGGAATGATCCTCCAAGGACTAAAGCCGCGCATCATGCGTGATCTGGAGCATGCTGCAGGAGCGTGGGTGGCTGAGTTGCCTTCAGTCCTCTGGGGCTTGCGGAGAACTCCAAACTAATACACGAATCGCACTCCATTATTTATGGTGTATGGCGCAGAAGCTGTTCTCCCGAGTGATTTGCTTCACAATTCCCCCCGAGTGGAATTATACTCAAAGGCAGAAGTTGAAGCGGCGCATCAAGATGGCCTCGACCTTTTTGAGGAAGAGCGTGAGTTGGCCCTCATCAGATCTACTACCTACCATTAGGACCTATGGCGATATCACGACAGACAAGTCAGAGGGCGTGCCTTTTAGGAAGGCGACCTAGTCCTCCGAATGGATCAACAAATGTCGCACAAGCTGGCCCCTCCACGGGAAGGACCCTTTGCAATCTCAAAGGTGTTAAATAATGGAGCCTATTGGTTCTACAACTTCAAGAAGAGCATAGAGGATCCCCGTGCTTTGAATGCTGACCTCTTTTGCATGTTTTTCACTTGAAACAATCATTTTTAATGTTGTAATAGTTTGCCAAGTGACATTCGATGAACAAAAGTCTTACTTTTCATGCACGTCATCGAATTTAGCCAAGCGCTATGCCTCGCTCTAGTGAGATAATGCACTCGGGAACTAAAGCACCACTAGTTGGCGTTTCAAAAAACTCATCCGAGTGAGAACATCCTTCTCACTCGGGGGCTTAGCTTCACTGCAAACCAGCTTTTGTCTAAGTTAAAAACTCATCCGAGTGAGAACATCCTTGTCACTCGGGGCTTAGCTGCAAACTAGCTTTTGCCTAACTTAAAAACACATCTGAGTGGGAGAATCCCTCTCACTCAGGGGCTTAGTTGCGAACCAGCTTTCACTTAAGTTAAAAACACATCCGAGTGGGAGCATCCTTCTCACTCGGGGGCTTAGCTGCTGACCAGCTTTCTTCTAAGTTAAAAACTCATCCGAGTGGTAGCATCCCTCTCACTCAGGGCTTAGCTACGACCACCTTTCTCCTAAGTTAAAAACACATGCGAGTGGGAGCACCCTTTTCACTGGGCGGCTTAGCTGCGAACTAGCTTTCGCCTAAGTTAAAAACACATCCGAGTGGGAACACCCTTCTCACTCGGGGGCTTAGCCGTGAACCAGAATTCGCCTAAGTTGAAAACTCATCCGATCGAGAACAACCTTCTCACTCGGGGGCTTAGCTGCGAACCAGCTTTCGCCTAAGTCCAAAGGTCAATCAAAACACCTTAGCAAACAAAGAAAGGATTTAAACATCCAAATAACTTCGATCTATTCGAACTATTAAAGCAAAAGCATGAGTACGCGAGCTCCGAGCTCAATTGAGTTTAACAGTTACATAACCACTTGGCATCCTGAGGCAAATTCATTCAAACGTAACAGTTTTAGGCTTCTGTCTCAGGGTTGGTCGGGTCAATGAACACATCAAAATCATTGATGTTCGTGGTCTAAGTGGCTACTGAAACGAATGTCTCCAGGAAGTCTTGGAACTTGAGCTTCTTGGTGTTGGCGACCCTCAGAGCCTTTAGCTTCTCTTTGTCAATATTCTTGCAATGGACTCAGACCAGAGAAAGGGCTACGTCTGCTCCACAACAAGCCGCCGACTTTTGCCAGGATTGCACTCAGCTGGGCACAGCCTTCAGTCGGTCCAGTATAGACTCCTAGTCTTCTGCAAGCTCCTCCCCTGGGAACAACTCTTTATTAGTGTCATTCATGGTCAGCTTCAGATGGTTCACATACTTCACCGCATCCTCGCTCCGCACATCCAGTCGGAGGAGTGATAAGGCAATACTATCCCGAAGAAGAAGCCTTGTGGGGTCCAGTTCTTTCTCGATCCCGTCGGTCTCCTTAGCAACGTTAGCACAAAAACCTCAGCGAGAGGGAAAGGCAAGAGTCAGCACCAACAAAATATTTTGAAGTAAGTGAAACCACTCGGTTCTAAACATCATATCTTCAAGCTTTTTGTTTATCTCCTTAGTTTCCTCTTCGACGAACTACTCGAGTTTGGTTTTCTTCCGAAGAAGCCTGGCGACCCGATCGCTAAGTTTCTTCTCCTCCTCAAAACCACTCGCCTGGTTATTTAACTTTGTCTCCCACTCGGCGTAGTTGTTCTTGAGGTCTGAGATCTCTCCCTTCATTGCTTCAACCACGATCTTTAGGGTCTTGTTCTCCTCCTTGAACTTTTTGATGCTCTTCAGAGAGTCTTCAGCAACTTTGATCTTCGTGTTGGCACTCTTCCTGGCTTCAGCGAGCTTGGTGTCCTTGTCCTCAAGAGCGTGCTTCATAGTTTCTAAAGAAATACAGTCGTTTGAAGACGAGTGTTCTCGCTTTGAACATCCGCTAGAGCGAGTCCATTTAGATCAAAAGAAAAACAAGCTGCAAGAAGTACTCGGATGTCGAAACTAACCTCCCCAGAGATGCTCCTCTTGGTCAAGGCTGGCACTCTTGTACTTCTCCACGTCCAAATCCAGTTGAAGCTGCAGCACCTCCTTCTCCATTGCAGCATACTGAGTTCCGAGCTCACAAGTTCTCTATTACAGTGACAAGAAGTTGATCGGTCGACAACAAGAAGAAAACCGTTCTAAGGAAGGGACAAACTTGACAGTACTAGATACTGAAGTGTACTTTCCAAGGAAGGAATGAGCTTGACCAGTTCGAGATCTCCAAGCAAACTACATCTACTAGGGTTCTAGGAACCATGGCATCTACTCGGCCAGCGGAGTGCAGGATTGTACTTCGAGTGCAAGAGTCGACAAAATTTTAGTTCTAAAGACTCCTGTCGATTGCCTACAATCAACGCCAGTCTCACTAACTACACCCAGTGGGTGCACTCAGCGTGCCCCCACTGGAGGACATCCACTTGGACGGTCCACAGAAGGAAATGATTGACAATCGTACTTAAAGTAAAAGCACTAAGTTCTAAAGACTCCCGCCGACTGCAAACAATGGAAAAAATAGAAAACCTAAAGATTCCGACAGGAAAATTCACTTACAATGGCACTTACTCGAGCATTGGTCTTCAGATCCTCGCTGGCGTCTTCAAGCGATTGTTCATCATTTTGACTTGGATCAGGGCCTCTTTGCTTGCCCCAACTTGGTCCTCTCGGACCCTCGGCAGAGTGAATAGGGTAATGGGGGCAGGCATCTGAGTTGGCGCTGGTTGAGGAGTTGGAGGGCAGTCACCAGTTCAGCACCATTTTGAGCCAAAGCACTCAAACCGCGCAGGCACTACGCCATGCTTGGCCGGGGGGACTCGACTCACTCGGCTCAGAGGGACTTCTTGCATGGCACTCTTGGTAGCAGTTGGCACCTTTTCGCCAGCCTTCAGATTCGGCGGATCGGCCTTATCGTCGTCTTGAAGCTAGATTACGTCTATCGGCGCTGCAGTCACACATGTTTATTGGTCCCCTTAGTATTTTGTGCCAAACATTGATCATATATTTAATTAAGAAAATAATAATGCATGTCATCAAAAAATATATCGTTGTGTTTGTATTCAAACATAGTTTCAAGTGATATTATTTTTGGTTACATTCACTAACATTTTGTTAGTTAAATCTAAGGTCAAAATTTAGCACAAAATACGAAGGGGACCAATAAACCAGGACGGAGGTAGTAAGTGTCAGCTTGCAAATCACTCAGATATGAATCAGAATCGAGTCGGCTAATACCTTTGGAGGTTGCTACGTCTGCAACATCAACTTCAATCTGACCCTTCTCGGTGGCATTCGGATCAGGCAAGGTCGCCGACGTATCAATTTTGCATTTGCAAGATCACTCGATCATAAAGTATTCCGAACTTTCTCAATTGAGGGACTCGGTTTCATTACTTACATTGATGCCATGGGCACGACCATCTTGATCTTCAGCAAAGCCACAGCCTTCTGAGATTTGCTCAACGCCTACTTGGCTTGCTTGGGCATCCTCTCTGCCGACTCGAAAAACCCAGCTCGATCGTGCTTCGGGTTCCGCGCACTCGGAACAGGAGCATTTGGCGCTTGGACGCCGGACACACGAGCACTCGATCTTGAGTCCTCTTGGATTGAATCTCCTTGGGAACAGTTTCAGACGGAGAAGATTTTGTCTCTTTGCCTTCTTTATTGTCCTCTTTGTCATCACTCTCTTCTTCATCTCTCTCCTCAGTGTACTGCTGCTCGGCGTCGCTCTCCACATCAGCTGGGGTGCGGTCAACATTCGACACCTGAGACATCATGTTATGGAAGCTCTGCTGATGAAGAAATCGCAAGGTCAGATCTAGACACATAAAGTTATCACTAAAATGACTTGGTTGATCAAGCATGGGTTTAGTTCGGTGGGCGGATGGTCCTGATCGTAGGGGACCACTCTCTGCTACTTCTTGAGCTTGCGTTGGTTTTTCCCTTGAAGAGGAAAGGGTGATGCAGCAAAGTAGAGATAAGTATTTCCCTCAGTTAGAGAACCAAGGTATCAATCCAGTAGGGGACAACGCACAAATCACCTAGCACCTGCACAAACAATCAAACAACTTGCACCCAACGCGATAAAGGGGTTGTCAATCCCTTCACGATTACTTGAAAAAGTTAGATCTGATAGAGATAGGTAAAACTAAACAAAAGATAAAGTAAATATTTTTGGGTTTTTCGGTTTATAGATCTGAAAATAAAAGATTGCAAAATAGTAGATCGGAAAGTAATATGATGGAAAATAGACCCGGGGGCCATAGGTTTCACTAGAGGCTTCTCTCAAGATAGCAAATAATACGGTGGGTGAACAAATTACTGTCGAGCAATTGATAGAAAAGCACAAAGTGATGACGATATCCAAGGCAATGATTATGAAATATAGGCATCACGTCCGTGTCAATTAGACCGAAACGATTCTGCATCTACTACTATTACTCCACACATCGACCGACTCTGAAGAACAGAGTAACGCATTAAGTAAGATGACATGATGTAGAGGAATAAACTCAAGCAATATGATGTAAACCCCATCTTTTTATCCTCGATGGCAACAATACAGTACGTGCCTTGCTGCCCCTACTGTCACTGGGAAAGGACACCGCAAGATTGAACCCAACGCTAAGCACTTCTCCCAATTCAAGAAAAACCAATCTAGTTGGCCAAACCAAATCGATAAATCAAAGAGAATTACAATATCAAATCATGCATACAAGAATTCAGAGAAGATTCAAATAATATTCATAGATAAGCTGATCATAAATCCACAATTCATCGGATCTCGACAAACACACCGCAAAAGAATATTACATCGGATAGATCTCCAAGAACAACAAGGAGAACATGGTATTGAGAATCAAAGAGAGAGAAGAAGCCATCTAGCTACTAGCTATGGACCCGTAGGTCTGAGGTAAACTACTCACGCTTCATCGGAAGGGCAATAGAGTTGATGTAGAAGCCCTCCGTGATCGAATCCCCCTCCGGCAGGGTGCCAAAAAAGGTCCCTCTATGGGATCTCACGGGTACAAAAGGTTGCGGTGGTGGAAAAGTCTTTTCGGGATGCTTCCGGTGGTTTGGGAACATATGTGAATATATAGGCGAAAGAATTAGGTCAGGGGAGTCACGGGGGCCCCACAAGGCAGGGAGCGCACCCTACCCCCCTGGGCGCGCCCTCCACCCTTGTGGCCGCCTCGTGGCTCCTCCGACTTCATCTCCAAGTCTCCTGGGTGTCTTCTGGTCCGAGAAAAATCATCGCGAAGGTCTTATTCCGTTTGGACTCCGTTTGGTATTCATTTCCCACGAATCTAAAAAACAAGGAAAAACAAAAACTGGCACTGGGCTCTAGGTTAATAGGTTAGTCCCAAAAAGAATATAAAATAGCATATTAATGCATATAAAACATCCAAAACAGATAATATAATAGCATGGAACAATCAAAAATTATAGATACGTTGGAGACGTATCAAGCATCCCCAAGCTTAATTCCTGCTCGTCCTCGAGTAGGTAAATGATAAAAACAGAATTTTTTATGTGGAATGCTACCTAACATATTTATCCATGTAATTTTCTTTATTGTGGCATGAATGTTCAGATCCATAAGATTCAAAACAAAAGTTTAATATTGAGATAAAAACAATAATACTTCAAGCATACTAACAAGGCAATTATGTCTTCTCAAAATAACATGGCCAAAGAAAGCTTATCCCTATAAAATCATATAGTCTGGCTATGCTCCATCTTCATCACACAAAATATTCAAATCATGCACAACCCTGATGAAAAGCCAAGCAATTGTTTCATACTTTTAGTGTTCTCAAACTTTTTCAACTTTCACGCAATACATGAGCGTGAGCCATGGGCATAGCACTATAGGTGGAATAGAATATGGTGGTTGTGGAGAAGACAAAAAAGAAGGAGATAGTCTCACATCAACTAGGCATATTAACGGGCTATGGAGATGCCCATCAATAGATATCGTTGTGAGTGAGTAGCGATTGCCATGCAACGGATGCACTAGAGCTATAAGTGTATGAAAGCTCAAAAGAAAACTAAGTGGGTGTGCATCCAACTTGCTTGCTCATGAAGACCTAGGGCAATTTGAGGAAGCCCATTGTTGGAATATACAAGCCAAGTTCTATAATGAAAATTTCCCACTAGTATATGAAAGTGACAAAATAGGAGACTCTCTATCATGAAGATCATGGTGCTACTTTGAAGCACAAGTGTGGAAAAAGGATAGTAGCATTGCCCCTTCTCTCTTTTTCTCTCATTTTTTTTTCTTTTCTCTTTTTTTTTCTTTTTTTTGGTTTGGCTTCTTTGGCCTCTTTTTTTATTTCCTCACATGGGACAATGCTCTAATAATGAAGATCATCACACTTTTATTTACTTACAACTCGATACTTAGAACAAAATATGACTCTATATGAATGCCTTCGGCGGTGTACTGGGATGTGCAATGAATCAAGAGTGACATGTATGAAAGAATTATGAAAGGTGGCTTTGCCACAAATACAATGTCAACTACATGATCATGCAAAGCAATATGACAATGATGAAGCGTGTCATAATAAACGGAACGGTGGAAAGTTGCATGGCAATATATCTCGGAATGGCTATGGAAATGCCATAATAGGTAGGTATGGTGGCTGTTTTGAGGAAGGTATATGGTGGGTGTATGGTACCGGCGAAAGTTGCGCGGCACTAGAGAGGGTAGCAAAGGTGGAAGGGTGAGAGTGCGTATAATCCATGGACTCAACATTAGTCATAAAGAACTCACATACTTATTGCAAAAATCTATTATTCATCGAAACAAAGTACTACACGCATGCTCCTAGGGGGATAGATTGATAGGAAAAGACCATCGCTCGTCCCCGACCGCCACTCATAAGGAAGACAATCAAAAAATATCTCATGCTCCAACTTCGTTACATAACGGTTCACCATACGTGCATGCTATGGGACTCACAAACCTTCACACAAGTATATCTCCAATTCACAATTACTCACTAGCATGACTCTAATATCACCATCTTTATATCTCAAAACAATCATAAGGAATCAAACTTCTCATAGTATTCAATGCACTTTATATGAAAGTTTTTATTATATCCTCTTGGATGTCTATCATATTAGGACTAAATTTATAACCAAATAAAATTACCATGCTGTTTAGAGACTCTCAAAATAATATAAGTGAAGCATTATAGTTCAATAATTTCTACAAAATAAAGCCACCGCCGTGCTCTAAAAAGATATAAGTGAAGCAGTAGAGCAAAATTGCCTAGCTCAAAAGATATAAGTGAAGCACATAGAGTATTCTAATAAATCACGATTCATGCGTGTCCCTCTCAAAAGGTGTGTACATCAAGGATGATTTTCGCAAACTAAAAAGCAAAGACTCAAATCATGCAAGACGCTCTAAGCAAAACACATATCATGTGGTGAATAAAAATATAGCCTCAAGTAAAGTTACCGATAGACGAAGACGAAGAGGGGATGCCTTCCGGGGCATCCCCAAGCTTAGGCTCTTGGTTGTCCTTGAATATTACCTTGGTGTTCCTTGGGAATCCCCAAGCTTAGACTCTTGCCAGTCCTTATTCCATAGTCCATTAAATCCTTACCCAAAACTTGAAAACTTCACAACACAAAACTCAACAGAAAATCTCATAAGCTCCGTTAGTATAAGAAAATAAATCACCACTTTTGGTACTGTTGTGAACTCATTCTTTATTTATATTGGTGTAATATCTACTGTATTCCAACTTCTCCATGGTTCATACACCCTGATACTACCCATAGATTCATCAAAATAAGCAAACAACACAAAGAAAACAGAATCTGTCAAAAACAGAACAGTCTGCAAAGATCTGAATTGTTCTAATACTTATGTAACTCCAAAAGTTCTGAAAACTAAGTACACCAGAGGAAATTTGTACATAAATCTCGTGTAAAAAATTCAGTGTTTTTCAATGCTCCAGTGAATTACTAAAATTCTGTGACTGGACGCAAAAGTTTCTGTTTTTCAGAAAGATCAAATCAACTATCACCGTAAGCCATCCTAAAGGTCTTACTTGGCACAAACACTAATTAAAACACAAAACCACATCTAACCAGAGGCTAGATGAAAAATTTATTGAAAAACAGCAAGGAAAAATATTGGGTTGTCTCCCAACAAGCGCTTTTCTTTAAAGTCTTTTAGCTAGGCATTGATAATTTCAATGATGCTAACATAAAAGAGAAGAATTGAAGCACAAAGAGAGCATCATAAAACACGTGGCAAAACACATCTAAGTCTAATATACTTCCTATGCATAGGCATTTTATAGGCAAACAAATTAGCAAGGCAAGCAAGATCTAACATATGCAAGGAAGAAGAAAGAAACAATAGCAATCTCAACATAACGAGAGGTAATTTAGTAACATGAAAATTTATACAACCATATTTTCCTCTCTCATAATAATTACATGTAGGATCATAATCAAATTCAACAATATAACTATCACATAAAATATTCTCTTCATGATCCACATGCATGCAAAGCTGACACTCTTCCAAAATAGTGGGATTATCATTAAATAAAGTCATGACCTCTCCAAACCCACTTTTATCAAAAAATTCATAAGATTGATCATTCTCCAAATATGTGGGATCTAAAGTTAACACTCTTCCAAACCCACTTTCAATATTATAGCAAATATTATTATCAATCTCATATTCATCATGGGGCTTAAATAAATTTTCAAGATCATAAAAAGAATCACCCCAATCATGATCATTGCAACAAGTAGTGGACCTAGCAAAACTAGCATCCCCAAGCTTAGGGTTTTGCATATCATTAGCACAACTGACATTAATAGAATTTATAGTAGAACCATTGCAATCATGCTTTTCATTCAAGGAGCTATCGTGAATCACTTCATATATTTCTTCTTTTAACACTTCATCACAATTTCCAGATTCACGAATTTCAAGCAAAACTTCATAAAGATAATCTAGTGCACTCAAATCACTAGAAATTGGTTCATCATAATTGGATCTCTTAAAAAGATTAGCAAGTGGATGAGGATCCATAAACTTTTAGCAAGCGAAGATGCAAGCAAAAAGAAGGCACATGGTAACACAAGCAAACAAAAGATCGAACGGAAGAAGGGCGAATAAAATGGCAAATCTTTTCAAAAATCGTTTTAGAATTGGGGAGAGGAAAATGAGAGGCAAATGGCGAAAAATGTAATGCAAGAGATGAGAGTTTTATGATGGGTACTTGGTATGTCTTGACTTGGCGTAGATCTCCCCGGCAACTGTGCCAGAAATTCTTCCTGCTACTTCTTGAGCCTGCGTTGGTTTTTCCCTTGAAGAGGAAAGGGTGATGAAGCAAAGTAGAGATAAGTATTTCCCTCAGTTAGAGAACCAAGGTATCAATCCAGTAGGAGACAACGCACAAATCACCTAGCGCCTACACAAACAATCAAACAACTTGCACCCAACACGATAAAGGGGTTGTCAATCCCTTTACGGTTACTTGCAAAAGTGAGATCTGATAGAGATAGGTAAAACTAAACAAAAGATAAAGTAAATATTTTTGGGATTTTTGGTTTATAGATCTGAAAATAAAAGATTGCAAAATAGTAGATCGGAAAGTAATGTGATGGAAAATAGACCCGGGGGCCATAGGTTTCACTAGAGGCTTCTCTCAAGATAGCTAATAATACGGTGGGTGAACAGATTACTGTCGAGCAATTGATAGAAAAGCGCAAAGTTATGATGATATCCAAGGCAATGATTATGAAATATAGGCATCATGTCCGTGTCAAGTAGACCAAAATGATTCTGCATCTTCTACTATTACTCCACACATCGACCGACTCCTGCCTGCATCTAGAGTATTAAGTTCATGAAGAACAGAGTAACACATTAAGTAAGATGACATGATGTAGAGGAATAAAATCAAGCAATATGATGTAAACCCCATCTTTTTATCCTCAATGGCAACAATACAGTATGTGCCTTGATGCCCCTACTGTCACTGGGAAAGGACACCACAAGATTGAACCCAAAGCTAAGCACTTCTCCCATTGCAAGAAAAACCAATCTAGTTGGCCAAACCAAACCGATAAATCGAAGAGAATTACAAAGATATCAAATCATGCATATAAGAATTCAGAGCAGATTCAAATAATATTCATAGATAAGATGATCATAAATCCACAATTCATCGGATCTCGACAAACACACCGCAAAAGAATATTACATCGGATAGATCTCCAAGAACAACGAGGAGAACGTGGTATTGAGAATCAAAGAGAGAGAAGAAGCCATCTAGCTACTAGCTATGGACCCATAGGTCTAAGGTAAACTACTCATGCTTCATCGGAAGGGCAATAGAGTTGATGTAGAAGCCCTCCATGATCGAATCCCCCTCCGGCAGGGTGCCGGAAAAGGTCCCTAGATGAGATCTCATGGGTACACAAGGTTGCGGCGGTGGAAAAGTCTTTTCGTGGATGCTTCTGGTGGTTTGGGAACATATGTGAATATATAGGCAAAAGAATTAGGTCAGGGGAGTCACGGGGGGCCCACAAGGCAGGGGGGCGCGCCCTACCCACCTGGGCATGCCCTCCACCCTTGTGGCCGCCTCGTGGCTCCTCCGACGTCATTTCCATGTCTCCTGGGTGTCTTCTGGTCCAAGAAAAATCATCGCGAAGGTTTTATTCCGTTTGGACTCCGTTTGGTATTCCTTTCCCACGAAGCTAAAAACAAGGAAAAAACAGAAACTGGCACTGGGCTCTAGGCTAATAGGTTAGTCCCAAAAATAATATAAGATAGCATATTAATGCATATAAAACATCCAAAAACAGATAATATAATAGCATGGAACAATGAAAAATTATAGATACGTTGGAGACATATCACTCTCCTTGCTCCTTGCAGATTGTCGCGCGCGAAGGTAATGGCCCAGATCTTGTCCTCCACTGCCTTCTCAGTCAGATCCTCAAGATGCACTCGGATGGGGTCACTCGGACATTCATACTCCCACATCAGGTGCGCCCTCTCCTGCAGCGGCCGAATTCGCCGACTAAGAAAGGTCTCCAGTAGATCCATGCCGTCGGCCCCCGCCCTCACAACACCCACCAAGGCATCAACCAGAATCCCTACTTCGACCTTCTCCTCTTTCTCCATCGTAAGGGATGGCAGTGCACCTACCCTCTCTCTCGAGAACGGTGGGAAACCAATCGGTGAACCAATACTCAAAACATCTTTGTAGTAAAACCAGGTGTTCTGCCAGCCCTTGACCGAGTCAGGGAATCTCATAGATGGGAAGGAACTCTTGCGCAAAATGGTGTGCCTAACCCCCCGCATTGCTGGATGACGTTGGTCTTGGCCCCCTTCGGGGCGGCCTTCTTCACGGTCATGGACCAGCAAGTAAAAATGTGCTTAAACAGAGAGAAATGAAAGCCGACAGGTACACCAGCGCATTCGGTGGGAGATGGTGTAGCTGCGCCCCGAAGAAATTCAAAAAACCACAGAAGAATGGGTGGGGTGGCATGAAGAAACCTCGCTCGATGTGCGTGATGAGGAGGACGCGCTCGTCCGGATGCGGCGTAGGCTCCATCTCGTCCACTCCCAGCAACCGCCATCCCTCCTCCAGAATCAGCCCCTCGCCGATGAGCTCCAACCATTGCTTCTTGGAGACCCACGACGGGATCCAGTTCCCCTAGATGCGGCCCGACAGAAGTCTGGCTGTTGAAAATGAAACCTTCTGCGTCTTCTTCGCGCTCTCGACCTTCGCTGTCGTGTCCTTACCCATCTCTACTACGCGCTCCAGCGTGAGGTGGAGGTGAGAGTGCGAAGTTCGTCGAGACGGGTGCGGGTGAAAGGGGATCTGACGAAATTTACCCTAGACCGTCTGCAATTTATACCACGGGTGAATCCACCTCGCGATTCAGCAGGCGTTGATCTCTAGATCCAATAGTGCGCACAATATTCTCTGCGCAGAGGAAGTGGGACGCGTGGAGAAATCTCGGGGTAGAGGAAGTGGGACGCTAATCAATCCGATTAACATCCTAGATTTCTTTCCTAAGAATCACTCTTTGGTCCGCCGAGCGCCCACAAAGGGTCACCGTCCACACGGACGCACAATCAAAACCAACTAAAGTAAACTTCAGGACTGCAATGGGATGAGCTCAACGCTCCTCTATAGATGAACTTGGCCCTTCTTCTAGGCTCCAAGGCATGACTCTCATAAACTTGGACTCAGAGATGGCCTGTGTTGGCATTCCTCCGAGATAATAAGTGACATCTCTCCGGAGAATCAGACCACACGCCGGCATCGTCACTTGAGTTTTATGGCACGTCCTCTTTCGGACCACTAGTCTATATCTTCTGAGAGACATACGAGTGCCACCAATTTTACCCAACAGTCAACATAACACGATCAGTTGGGAAACTCTTAGTCCAGAATCTGTTGTGGTTTCGCTCAGGTCATGATAGGTTAACACTTGGCGACGTATTCCGAGTGCTTCCATAACACTCGGTCCGAAGTCAAGGTCACCTACTAAGGGCAGGGTCAAGGATCTGACATCCTAGACCCACTAGGGCCCCACATCATTATTGTAAGGTTCCTAAACTATAGGTGCATTCGGATGCCCAATTCTGTATATCCACTCGAATGGAGACAACCCACTCGGAAGTTTCACTGCCAGTCGGCCACGCTCGTCGGCATTCGGACATGGTAGGCGACAAGGTCACGCGAAACTTGTAACGTTCGAGGAGCATAATGCCAGGCATCAAGCGTAGTTATGATGACAGTTACCAGAAATGCCTGCAGTAATTCCCTCCTTCATCTCCCTTGTAATGTAGCCTTAATGGGGGCTAAGGGTGTCCCGTACTAAGGGGTCCTCGGGCTGCCGGCCTATCTCTCATGGGCCAGACTGGTGGGCCGCTCTTGATTCATCAATGGAAGGCCAGACTAGAGGCGACCCTGTGCTTCGGAAGGAAACCTCCAAAGACTTGGTGTATCCTCCATGTCTGGTTAGCGAAACCGGCATGTTTATCCCCTGATGGTGACCAACCATGTGTAACCCTAGGTACCCTTGGTGTCTATATAAGCCAGAGGGTGTCGGCGTGGGAGCACGATCACCTATGGGGCAGGGATGCCCCTTTGTGGTTCGGCAGGGGGACATTCACATTGCACAAAGAGCGGAAACCGCAGGGCAGCGCGGCGATCGACACCTCTCTTTTACCCAGGTTTGGGCCGCCTTGCAGTGTAAAACCCTACTCCTGCTATGGTGGATTGATCTATAGAAACACAAAGACACGGAGCGCTCAAGCCCGACAAGGGTGCCTCGGGGAGAGCAGCTGCGGACGTACAAGTGTTGAGGGATCAAAGATTGGAACCCCTTTCTAGGTTGCCTCCGGCCTCCTTTTATAGCTTAAGGGGCGACCACAGTGGCAAAACAGTCATTTTAGCATGATTAGATAGCTAACAGTGTTATCATACCTAACTCTTGCAGTTAGGACAAAGTGCATTAAATGCACTGATAGGTGTCATGGTGAGGTTGAAGCCCATCAAGCCTGCCGCGCTGCTTATCCATGTGCCTCTTATTAGTGTGACACGCCATCTGGACGGGTGTCAATAAAGTTAATCTCTTCTCCAGCAGTTTGCCACGTACCTGACAGGATCCACCTAGCCACTTGGGAGCTCGACACCGCATCGATTAATGACTGATGTACGATGAGGTGGAGCAATGGCACTTTTGCGGGGTTTGCCAGCATGGAGCCTGCCGGGCTCTTGTCTTGGAGTCTGGTTCTGGCCTTCGCGACCCCAGCGACCCTACCGGGGTGGCCTAGGCTTGTCCACATGTGCGCTCTCGACCCTGTCGGGCTCGCCTGCCCGGCAAGGGAGACCCTCCCGAAGGCTTCTCTGGTGAGTTTAGTCTTGTTATTCTTGATCTCGAGGCGCCCGGCAAGGTCAGCCTGCCCCGGAGGCCGCACATGTTTGTGCACAAGTCAGGGGGAAACAAACACCCCTGTTGGTGTACACCGACAGGAGCCCCCGGGTCTGAGCCATACATGCCGCGGGCGTCGTTGGGTTAGGCCCAAACAGTGCACAGACACGCGGCGAAAATCCGCTGCCCACGTACTGACGACTGAGCTGACCTGTCAATCACACGTCCATCCCACGCAATTACTGTGGGTCTGGAAATCATGGATTTGCAGCAGTTACTGGGTAGTGCGCCTGTTAAAGGCAGTTTCTGGAAGGGGGAATAGTGGAGAGCTAGCCCCCTCGCGTAGTCCCAATAAAAAAGGGTAACGCGATGGAGCGTTGCTCATTCACACTTTTCACCCCTCCCGCTTCATCTTCTTCCTCGCGACGGATACCGCCCCTGCCGCCATCATCCGCCCCCTTACTATGCCAGATCCCTCTCCTTCTCCTGCCCATGGAAATGGGGTGCAAGAAGAGTGCCGTAAAGGGGAAACAGGCGGCCAAGCCTGAAGATCCGAGAGCAGAGGAGAAGAAGAAAGAGGCGGAGGAGCTGGCCCAGCGGCGGCGGGATAACATGGTCTTCTCGCCGTCGTACTTGGATGGCAACACCTTGATCCATAGGTATGCCTACATGTGGGGGGGAGACCAAGGGTCATGGAGCACCAGTAGTTCTCCCTGACGAACCCAAGGTCCCAGATGACTCGTATCCCTTTTTCTGTGGATACTTTACTGCAGGCTTTCCTTCCCCTTCTTCGACTTTTTCAGCACCATGATGTACGCCTATGGATTCCACTTGCTGGATTTTACACCCAATGTGATGATGTGCATGGCGGTGTTTTCCCCTCTTAGCAAAGATTTTGTCGGGGTCGCCCCCAACGTGCATTTGTTCTGCCACTTCTATATCCCCCGCATTGAGGACAAATCCCTCTCGGGGAATATATCTTTGATTCCGTCGGGGAAGAAAGAGGACTGGGGATACCTTGGAAGGCAGTTGCGTGGCAAGTGGGAATAGTGGAGAGGCGACTGGTGCTGGATTCAAGACCTTGATGCCCCTTCGTTCTTCTTGTCGTGGACTAAATGTGTGGTGCGCGGCAAGATATGGAGCGACCCGGGCTCCACCAATGAGAAGCTCCATTGGCACTGAACAGAATTACTCACCTTAAAGCTGTCGGGCTCACCATCGAGCATGTGGGAGCAGACTTCCTCCATGGTCGCATTGCGCCACTGCGGCAGAGGGACATATTTGCTTGGGAGTACAAGAATGCTGCCGACTGGATGCGGCTTTATCCTGGCCGCGGCAACAATCTGACAGTCATGAGCCATGCCTGGTTGTGTGAGCAATTGTTGCACAAGGCCGGCACCTTCCACTTGCCGGCAAGAATCATTCTGCTGCACATCAACTCTGCCACGGACCAAATTCTCAAGTGGATGCTGGATTGCAACACCAATGGGGTCAAGGCAGACTGGAAGTTTCCCAGCTTGGAGGATGAGATGGAGTGGACCTCTAGTTTAGAGGAGAAGGCCACTAGGAAGGAGACGGACTTCACCAAGGGTACTAGTGAGGAGGAGTAAGAGTACATACGCAGCAGGCTTGAGGAAGCCCGAAGACTCAAGGCTGTCGGGGCAACTGGTTATGATGATGATATTGAGGGTGATGGGAATTTCTCAGATGAGGAATGTGTTGATGAAGAGATTGCCGGGCTTGAGGCGATTGGGGCCGCGGATGCCGGGGCAGAGGCTGCCATGTCTCAGGAGGCCGAAGTGCCCGAGGAAGAGGAAGGACTTGAGGTGGGCCCTCAAGCTCCTAAGCAACGGCGCCGCCTTCGCAAAAGGGGCAACCGAGAGCCGGTGGTTCCTTCGCCACGGGCAGGCCCCAAGGTCAAGAACACGATCGGCAAAGGCACCAAGGAGGAAGTAGTGCGCCACCATTCAGCTCGCCTATCTCGAGCCGCAACACCGCCTCCCAAGCGACGGATCGCTAGGAGAGTTGACCCTAGCCCGCCTGCAAGTCTGGCCCTGACAACAAGTATGACTTTGCCGCCCTTCAAGAGGGCCAGAGAATCACCTCCGCCTCTGGAGTACGAGATGGTCGCCATGCTTGACGATCCAGAGTAAGGGAAACTTTAGCTTCTCACATTTGGTCGTTTCATGCCCTTTATTTGACCTCCAATTAATCTTGCGCTGTTGATCTTGACAGGGATGAAGAGACACTCGCGCACCGGGCCAAACAGGCCAAGGCGACAGTGGCAAGTTTGGGCTCTCCGTTCGGCACCGGCCTGGTGGGGGACACCATGGATTCTTCCATGCACAGCCCCCAGGCCACCCCCCTCATGAGGGCATGGGACAAACCTCAATCACTGGTGGGAACGTTGATGTTTCTCCTCTGTCTCCTGACAAGGAAATGGGAGGAGATCGCCAGGAAGAAGTCTACCAAGGAGGGGCAGTTCCTCTGGTGCCTCCCTTGATTAACGTCCAAGGACAAGATTCTCCGGCAAGGGCTTCTACCGCGGGTCAGCTCGTCTTGAAGCCAACCCCACTGAAGGGGCAGCTGTTGACCGTCCCCCGGCAGTGAATGTTGCCAGGGAAGGAGAAGTTTCTTCCCGGCAGCAGCCAGCGGTTAAGCCACTTGCTTTCTGAACCTTCCTTTCCTTCGGAATCCATCCTTTCAAACTTTGATTTGAGTCCTCAATCATCATTTTTCCTCTGCTCTTGTCTTCGAGTGCAGGCTCTCTGCTCGAGGAGGGAGAACTTCTGGAAGAGGTGTCCAACATTGGGAAGGATGCTACCACCGAAGCCATCAAGATTGCTGCCAATGAAGGGCACAATGAGACTCCCGGGGATGTTCAAGAAGCCCAGAGGAAACTAGAAAGTCTTTCGGTAACACAACTGATCTTCTGGAAGCAGCTGAGGACAAGGTGCCCCTCCAATCAGATGCATCAAACTTGAAGGCGCCTCCACTTGCTGCCGTGACACAACCTTCTCCAAGCAGCTTGGCACTGATCGTTGCGCATCTAGGTCCGACAGCCCCCAGCCGACCAATCCTGACTGGGGTAAACTTCAACGAGGAGATCAGTCGTATATTGGCTCCCTTGACTCAAAGGGTCAAAGAAGTAGGTGATCCCATCGACTGTTCCAAGGACTTGGCTTTTCTGGAGATGGTGGTTGCCGGGTTTAAAGATGTGCAAGAGAGGTGTGGCCAGAGGTGGCAGGCAGCTCAGGAGGAACGCAAGGCCCAGGACATGGCTACCCAACAATTGAAGGAGAAAGCGGAAGAGCTGCGCACTTGGTACAACAATCGGTCCCATGAACTCAGGGATCAGGATGAGATGATGGCTGCTGCTGCAGAGAGAGCAAGAACCCATGACGGTAAGCTGACGGAGCGCGAAGTGCAGCTCAACGCCAAAGCCAAAGATCTTGCCGCCCGGGAGCAGGCCATGGCTGACACTCTCCGGAGCAAGGATGATGAGCTGGAAACCCTTGTTCAGCAGTGGACCAAAGACCTGGAGGATAAAAAGACCATCGACACACAGGCCCAGGACGCGGCAGCCAAACTCAAGGAGGTCACTGATAACCTTGCTGCAGCTTCCAAGGCCAAAGTAGAGTTCGAGATCCAAGTGGGAAAGTTGGAGGAAGAGCTTGCCGGGAGTAAAAAGGAGACTGAGGCTCTCTGGGAAGAAGCATGGAAGGCAGCCACCACTCTAGAGGGGCTGCAATCACAGCTTGCATCCAAGGGCCAGGACCTAAATGTTGCCACCTGTACCATTGAGGATTTGAACACCAAGCTAGCCACTTTGGAGAAAGACCTCGAGCTAGCCAAGGACCGAGAGAGGGTCTTGACGGAGGAAGTTAACACTACAGGGACTCTCCGAAAGGAGGCAGAGCTCAAGCTTAAGGATCAGGTTGATCTGTATAACCTCTGGTCGAAGAGCCTGGTCAACATAGCCGAACGCATCTCCTCCCAGATCGCCAACATGAGCATGAGGAGGTGGACCTTCTCCGTAAATGAGCACGAGGCCCCGAGCGTCAAGTTGACACATTTCTTCGAGGGACGGATTGAGGGACTGAAGACATATGAAGATCACAGGTCTGCCAGCTTTGCCAACGAATCCCGAAAGTTTGCTCGAGACGCTATCTTCACAATCCTGGTCAACCTTGCTCAGTGCCACCCCGACATTGATCTTTCTATAGCCTTCGGGAAGCTGCCGGCCGGAACAGACACTTCTGCCGCTGCACAAGTTGTCGGGCCTTTGGCCGACAAGGTTCTTCGGGTGCCCAGGGTCCAAGGAGGTCGCCGGAATTGAACTCCTTCACTCCGTTCGTAGTGGTGCTGCCAAACAGAAGACATATTTTGGACTTGTGTTATGTCCTTGCTACTTTCATGAGGTAATAGCACTCTTAAGTAGGTGTATGAACTGATGCTATCCTTTTAGTTTTATTTCTCTCGTTGATCTCATATGATTGTGCACCCTACGCATGCTGGGAGCTTGCCGGAGCTGACACTAGCCACGAATTTTCGAAGGCGGACCCCTAGCAGCCTGCGGGCGTAGGCGCCACCGGCAAGTTTCCCTTCGACGCTTTCGATGTGGCCACCTGAACTATTGAGCGGACTCGAAACAGACAAGGGCGCAACCCATCACGGAAGAGTCCGTTCACGTTGCGGGTTCTTCATGCGAGTACCAGGGCCCAAAACTTGAAGGAATCGCATAGAATAAGTAAAAATCCTGGAACCTAAAAAAGGTTCACAACTTATCTTTTCTTTAATTTGTAATCATCGCCGCCGTGGAGACGCAAACCCCTTTCCTCCCACGAAAGTCTCACATGCGGGGATCAGCTTCCAACCCGTATTCATCGTGGCCACGTCGCATTGTGACACGCGATGAGATTTGCCTGGGATAGATGAAGCTGGCTCTACCACGGTTCCCTTCTGCAACAACACTGCCTCATCGGGTTGGGTGGAGATCCGACGGACTTGCCGTAGCCCATGGCTTTGCCGAGTGTTCGTCCCCGGAAGGCGAACGCTTGGGACACTGGGTGTGACTTGTCAACGACCGGATCACCCACACATGTGTTGTTGTTGTCGGGATCGACGCTCGAAGGAAATTGGGTGCGCACCAGATTGAGCACGTCGCTCTGGTGGCCGTGTCGGCCGTAGTGCTGGGGGGGATGAGGAGTACACATCCACTCGGCCTGCACCACCATTGCAGATGCCACAAGAGGGATGAAGAATCTGATCAGCCCTAGCAAGCTTGTCGTCTGCCTCTGCCTCGGTGGACACGGCGACAACACCTCTTGTGCTGGCCACGCCGCCTGTGGCGTCCGCATCATCTGCCGGAGTGGTGCCGTCTGCGCCCTCCACAGATGAATGCAGCGAAAACTCGAGCTAGGATAATTCTGTTGTCATGGCACCTCGGCGCTAGGCATGATGAAGAAGATCGCTGTGCTGCTGTTGCTTCGGATTCGCACAAGTAACGCGCCGCCCCCACCTGGCACGCCAAAGATGTCGGCGTGGGAGCACGATCACCTATGGGGCAGGGCTACCCCTTTGTGGTTCGGCAGGGGGACGTTCACATTGCACAAAGAGCGGAAACCACAGGGTAGAGTGGCGATCGACAACTCTCTTTTACCCAGGTTCGGGTCGCTTTGCAGTGTAAAACCCAACTCCTGCTGTGGTGGATTGATCCGGAGGAACACGAAGACACAGAGTGCTCAAGCCTGGCAAGGGTGCCTCAGCGAGAGCAGCTGCCCGCGTAGAAGTGTTGAGGGATCAAAGATTCGAACCCCTTTGTAGGTTGCGTCGGGCCTCCTTTTATAGCTTAAGGGACGACCACAGTGGCAAAACAGTCATTTTAGCATGATTAGATAGCTAATAGTGTTATCATACCTAACTCTGGAAGTTAGGACAAAGTGCATTAAATGCATTGATAGGTGTCATGCTGAGGTTCAAGCCCGGCAAGCCCGCCGCGCCGCTTATCCATCTGCTTCTTATTAGCGTGACACGCCATGTGGACGGGTGTCAATAAAGTTAATCTCTTCTCCAGCAGGTTGCCACGTACCTGACAGGATCCACCTAGCCACTTGGGAGCTCGACACCACATCGATTAATGATTGATGTACGATGAGGTGGAGCGGTGGCACTTTTGTGGGGTTTGCCAGCATGGAAGCTGCCGGGCTCTTGTCTTGGATTCTGGTTCTGGCCTTGGCGGCCCCAGCGACCCTACCGGAGTAGCCTAGGCTTGTCAACAGGTGCGCTCTCGACCCTGTCTGGCTCGCCTGCCCGGCAAGGGAGACCCTCCTGAAGGCTTCTCTGGTGAGTTTGGTCTTGTTATTCTTGATCTCGAGGTGCCCGGCAAGGTCAGTCTGCCCCGGAGGCCGCACAAGTCTGTGCACAAGTTAGGGGGAAACAAACACCCCTGTTTGTGTACACCGACAGAGGGTTTAGCCCGTAGAGGGGGAGAACCATTATGGCCATACCCACCTAGGGTTTAATTAGTTCATCCGATCTCATGGTAAATCAAGTTTGTAATTTTCATACAAACACATCAATACAACCAAGCAAGACGTAGGGTTTTACCTCCTCGAGAGGGACCGAACCTGGGTAAACGTTGTCTCTACGTTCCCTGTTACCCATCGATTCAAGATCCACAGCTCGGGACCCCCTACCCGAGATCTGTCGGCTTCGACATCGACATTGGTGCTTTCATTGAGAGTTCCGCCGAAGGATCGTCAAAGGATCAATGGCTCACTTAGTCATCGGCAATGGCATCCACACCGGGGACGTCTTCATGCCTGGTCAGCTATTCGCGTTTGGCGGCATCGTTCTACACACCAACCCGACCGGTCACCTTGACCAGATCGACAGTTTCGCCCCGAGCAGGAAATCAGGTTCGGTAACCTGGAGTACGTCGCCGACGCTTGGGGCAATATGATATTTACTGAGTTCTCAGCTTTACCAGAGGAGCCTAGTAATCCCGAAGCCTCAACTTCGGACCTCCTCCCCGATCCCACCTCCGGGTTAGCCTCTATCTCAGATCTGGCTTCGAGCTTGGATCCGATCTCAGTGTCCGACAACCAGGGGCAGCCTTGGCCGAACGCAGCCCCTATGGAGGCATACCGGAGGTTAACTCCAAAAGACGTCAGAGGATGAATCCGGCTGACCTCTCAATGTTTAACGAGACGTTAGATTGGATCCAAATGATGAGCATCACGGATTGCCCATCCTCGGTCTATGATCAGATCAGACTTGAGGCCATCTACGGGGAATTTTACATCCCACCCACCACCCACTTAGTAGCCACTATTGACGATTTAACTGACATGCTGGACTACGCCTTCGAGGAGGCTGACGACATAGATGACGATGTCGACGTCATGAGCTATACTGCTCCCTCCCTGGCCACTCCCAACACAAGAAAGAGGACTTCCACTTGCACTTATGACATTTACATGGTCGACACCCCTAAGAAGGATGGCAACGACCCCGGTAAGGGGTCATCCAAACGCCTACGCCAGTGAAGGCGATCCATGGGACGTGGAAAGGTCAGGGAAGACAACCTGAACACAGGCACAAACGGCACCGAAGATGATGATACTCCGGACAACATGGAGGAGCTCGGCGACAACACCATCCCGTACAGCACTGGGATGCTCCTGAAGTTCATGAGGACCAGCCCAACCCCGAGGACCCTGGTGATTCTGAGGACAACAACTTCCTCCCTCCTTCCGAAGAGGAGGACAGCCTCGGACCCGAGGATTTCATCATCCACGAGGACCCTCTGGATCAGGAACGGTTCAAGCGGTAATTCATAGCCACCGCCCGAAGCCTGAAGAAGAAGCAGCAGTAGTTAAAGGCCGAACAAGATACCCTTAATGACAGGTGGACGAAGGTCTTAGCAGCCAAAGAGGGCTTCGACAATCAGGGGCAGGATCAAAACAAAAGCTACCCATGGCGGCGTTTGCTTTCGCAATTCAACAATGAGGTCCCTGAGCCCATACCCCCCAGACGCACTCAGACAAACCAGCTCGACCACCCCCCTCGAGAACGGGACAGGACGGCTGGAGAAGCCGAAAACCCACCTATGCTCCCTCGCCGGCCAGGCAAGGAGCCATACAGCCAGAGGATCCATATGACCTACCGCACAACTTAAACGCCAAAATGGCACAGACAAGATCCATTTACGGATCCAGAGGACACACGCCCACTGGACGGGACGGACACCAAGCTTGGCGCGACAGGAACGATAGAGCCCGGGAGCAGCACCGTGCTCGGATGATAACCGATCTCCAACACGATGTGGCCCGGGTCAAGGGCGCCACACACCCAATGTGTTTCACAAACGAGGTGATGTAGCATCAGTTCCCCGAGGAGTCTAAACCCATAAACGTAGAACAGTTCGATGGGACAACCGACCAGCTGTGTGGATCAAAGATTTCCTTCTCCACATTCATATGGCCGGAGGAGATGACCTCCACGCCATTAAATATCTGCCACTAAAGCTTCAAGGACTGGCAAGGCACTGGTTGAACAACCTCCCCGAAAACTCCATTGGGAGCTGGGAAGAGCTCGAGGACGCCTTCCGAGCTAACTTTCAAGGCAACTATGTTTGACCGCCGGATGCCGATGACTTGAGCCACGTTGTTCAACAGCCCGGGGAGTCAGCCTGGCAATTTTGGAATCGATTCTTTCTCTAAGAAGAACCAGATCGTCGATTATCCGGATGTTGAGGCAATAGCCGCATTCAAGCACAACATTCGGGACGAATGGCTCGCTCGCCAGCTCGGGCAAGATAAGCCGAGAACAATGTCGGCCCTCACCTCTCTCATGATCCTCTTTTGCGCGGGCGAAGACAGTTGGTTAGCTCATAGAAGAAACTGTCCGGACGACCCCGACACCTCAGAGGTCCGGGACGGGAACGGGAAACCCCGGCCAACAAGAATAACAAGCGCCGGCACAACGGCATTGAAGCCGATGATGCGGCAGTAAATGTCGGGTTCAGCAACTCAAAATCAGGACCACAGAAGAAGCCCTCTAAAGGGAACTGGGATGCCCCGACCGTGCTGGATAAGATCCTGGATATGCTCTGCCAGATCCACGGCACCTCCGACAAGCCCGCCAAGCATACCAACTATAACTATTGGGTAATTAAACAGGCCGACAAGCTTACAGCCGACGAACATGGCAAGGGTCCCCACAGCAAGGATGACGACGAACCTCACGAGCCGAACAATGGAGGCCAAAAGCAGTTCCCTCCCGAGGTAAAAACCATGAACATGATTTATGTCACGCATATACCCAAGAAGAAGCGGAAGCGTACACTTCGGGACGTCTACGCCATACAACTGGTGGCCCCAAAATACAACCCTTGGCCGGCTTGACCGATCACCTTTGATCAGAGAGACCATCCGACCAGTATCCATCATGGAGGAATGGCGGCTCTGGTGCTCAACCCCATCGTGGATGGATACCACCTCACTAGATTCCTTATGGACGAAGGTAGCAGCTTCAATATGATTTACTCGGATACAGTGAGGAAGATGGGAATCGATCCGTCAAGGATCAAATCCAGCAACACTACCTTTAAAGGAGTAATCCCAGGGGTCGAGGCATGCTGCTCGGGAACCGTCACCTTGGAAGTAGTCTTCGGCTCGCCCGACAACTTCACAACGAAGATTTAATCTTCGACATCGTTCCTTTCTGCAACGGTTATCACGCACTCCTCGGCCGAACAACGTTCGCTCGCTTTAACGCCATCCTTCACTACACATATCTGAAGCTTAAGATGCCTGGACCTAAGGGTGTCATTACCGTTAACAGTAACACTGAGCGCTCACTCAGAACCGAGGAACACACAGCAGCTCTGGCAGTTGAAGTCCAGGCCGCTAAAGAGGCATCGAAAGCCCAGTCTACCATCAAGGCACTAGACGCAAGCAAACAAGCCCGAGCTATAGCCCCGGTTCTGGAGTCGTCTCGCGCTCATCCTAAATAGGGATACACTCCCCATAGCATGACCATCCTAGCCATGAAATACGTACCTCGGGTGCATAATTTCACGCTTAAAGTTCCATGGGGCAGCTGTGGGGACAAGCCATGGCCAAAGATGTCCTCGGACTAAACATCACCAACAGGCACCATCTAGGGCCTAACCAGCGTCAAGCTGATATCCTGCGGCGACTTCTCAAGACCCTCTCTCAAGGGCCCGCCCGCCGATTATTATCTCCTCCGCCTACGGAAACTTCATAAAGAGCAAAGGCGTAGACATGCAGCATGGCGCAGTAGGGACGTCAAACCACTCATGGAGGCCCTGTGTAAACCTTTCCTCTGATAAGTTTATTTTCAAAGTATCTATAGAAGTTGCTTCGGCAATTCGGATTGTACTGTTGAACATCACGAATTCAACGGAAATAAAGACCATTTTTACGGTCATACTGCAGTCATTTGTGTTGCATACTCCTTTCCGCTTTTTTAGATGCGGTCGGCTAATAGACTGGGGGCTCAACTATAAATTTTGCCCCAAGCATCATTCCGGTGCTATTTTCATTTCATGTGCTCAGCGTCTTGGATATTGCATTATATGAATCAGTTCTGAATTATGTCTTTGGTCAATAGTTGGGTTGCCCGGCTGCTGTGTTTGCCCTCTTACATTCCGCATTGTTCGGCCAGGAGGGTAAAGGGAGAACCACTACGATTGTAGTTCTAGCTCGCCTGGTTAAGTACCTCAGTGGAGAAAGCCAAAAATTGACTATCACAAAAAGCGAGAACTGGTCGGCGATCCGATGACAAGTGTTAAACTAAAAATTGATGGAGGTTATTCCATGTCAAATGAAGGGTTTGCTATCACAGAAACCAAGTGATGATGGCATCAACCTCGGCACACCTGAATATCACACACACTGGGGGCTAGTCACTAGCTCCCGCAGTCAAGCTCCTATGGCTAAGTGAAAACACTAAACTAGCATACTCCGATTGCCTTGTTTTCCTTACACACTACCGCCTCCGGGCACCAAGACGTCGGCTAAGGGTTAAAGTGTTAAAGAGAAAACACCCTTTGCAGTACCTGCAAGGGGGTTGAAGCCGACGACTGGTAACTTGAAGTTTAAAACGGCCGCACACAAGTCAAAATAAACAAACAAGGCATTATATAGAAGGTCAACCAGTTGCATTATAAATCACAAAATTTCAAACTTTTTTGGATAAGCGAAAATAAATTCACTCATAAATTACATCATTCGAGCACTGGGCCTCTATCACCCGACCACCATCCATCATGATGGGAAAAACTGCTAGGGGCACCTATGCTCCTTCCCAGGGGGCAGGGGTCCGGTGGCCATTTCGGTTGTCTTGATCTTCGGCCAAACTACCATAGTTTTGCCGAATGCCATCCGAGCTCCTTCAATGCATACAGAGTGCTTCTAGACATCAATCCAGGGCGTAGCGTCACACAACCTCTGCACCAAGCCAAAGTAGCATCTTGGCAGCGGCTCGAAAGGCCATAACTTAACACAGAGATCCTTCATTGCCGGCTCCGCCATCCGATGCAACTCCATCAGATGCTTCATTTGGTTGCTAAAGGAGGGGAGGGTGTTCAGGTGCTTGAAACTACGCCCAAAATAGCCTCTGCTCGATACGACCCTCCTGGAACGCGAAGTACCTGGCCGCATCTGATGCACTCCTCGGGAGGTTCGCAAAAGCCCATGGAGAACGCCATACTCGCATGAGCAAACAGAACCTGTTACTACCAAAGACACTTTGCAGTAAGTACGGCTTACCATCCGCAATAAGCTTGACTTGGCGGAGTTCCTCTTGGTGGCCTCGCGCCTCCGTCCACGCTTCCTTGACCGCCGACCTCAACGAGGTTAGCTCGGTGGCCTGATCCTTACTTTTCTGCTCAAGGGCCTCACATTTCGTGATGACATCCTTGAGCTCTTGTTGCACCTCAACCACTCTGGCCTCGTGCTACTGGCTAGTGGTTTTTACTGTGGCCAATTTGGTGGCCGTTTGTTCGGCCACCGCCCTCTGCTGCACAGTTTCCTGCTGAGCTCTCCTCAGCTCGGCCTTGAGGTTCTCGACCTCCGCGGCGACAACTGCAGTAATGTCAGTTGCATCCCGTTTAGGTTTACTTCAAAAACTTCATTACCAAACGGCTTCAGTAAACATTTTAGTTCGGACTTGCCTTGAGCTTCGTCGAACTGCTTATTTAACAGATCGAGCTCGTCATCGGAGCTCTTGAGCTTCCGATTCAGCTCGGCCAACTCCCCGGCATTGGCAGCTGCCACCAAAGACGACACCTGCACATTAGACTAAGCACATTAGGTTCTCGAGTTATTGTTTTTTGATCCTCTACCAGCTTTTTAATCCAGCTAGAGTCTCAGGGGCTATGGCCCATTTTTGCTATCATCTATATCTCTAAGTTATTCGACTCCTGCATGAGTTTTTCAAACTCACTCAGGGCTCGGGGCTACTATATATGACCTTGCATGATCATATAAAATAAAACTATCTTAGAAGAAATGGCATTACATGGTTTACCTTGAAGGCTGTCAGAAGGCCGCTGAAAGCCTCCTTCAGTCTATTGTCCATGGACCGAAGACTTTGCAAAACCATGCCCATCAGGGCATGATGCTCCTCAGCGATACAGGAACTAGTTAATGCTTCCTCCATCACATCCGGCCACCTAGTCAAAACCCACTCTGAAGCGGGCGGGGGTGGCGGAGGCACCTCGGCTCCTGCCTCGGTGGAAGCCAGAATGGTTGGCTACTGGTGCCTTACAGGCTCCAGAAACACTTTCGGGGAGAGCCCGGCCTGGCCGGGCTCCCCCTCTTTGTTCACCAGAAGGGTTCTCCTCTCCTGGTCTTCGGTGGCCGAGGTATTCACCTAGGCCATGATAGCGTCGTGTCCTCCCCATGTGCTCTACCCGGAAGGCGTCCTCCTTGATAGAACCTCCTCGGCCTCCTAAACGACCGGGGGAGGCGAGGCACGCGATGCGGTCCCGCTCTCCGCCAGCAGCGATGGAGAGTCCCCCTCCGAGACTCGATCGGTAGTGAGGTCGTGCGACAAGCTACAATATTTAAAGCAGGCACGCGATCAATGACAGACTTAATTCGGCTAAGAATGCGTGGGGTGTATCTTAGGATATATATACCTTCGGGCTCAAGGCTTGACCCTGGGGGTCCTCCGAGGAACCTCTTCGGAGGCTTCAGAGTCCTCGATGAAAGCCAAGCTGTCGCCGGATAGGGTCACCTTGGCCCTGCATTGTCTTTTCGGGGTGGGAGGAGGCTGATCCTCCTCGGTGTCTTCGAACACCGCCCTCTTCCTTGTTCGGGAGGAATCACATTCCTCCTTGTCCTCTCCCTGCTCCTTCACCCCTCAAGGGTAGAGGGTGCATGGGTGTCCCCAGATCTAGTGCCCGGGGGTCCTCTGGAACGGAGGCCTTCTCTAGCCTCCTTCTTCTCCTCCTTCTTCTTGTCCTTCTTCTCTGGCGCCTTGTATGGCTCCACGGCCAACATGACCGTCAACAAGGCCGTCCTGGGGCCCTCGGGTAGTGGGGCTGGGCTCTCGATCCGCTCTGCTTTCTTCAGCCAACTCTACGGATGGAAGAAAAGGGAGTTAAGTACTTTGTCAAAAAGGAACACCCGAACATAAGAGTAAAACTTATCATACCTCACGAGGGGGGTTTGCGGCGTCAAGGCTGATGTCTTCCTCCTTGGCCAACCAGTTCTTCTGCGGCTTGAACAACACCTTCCATAGCTGGGCGTGGGAAGTGCGGTAGAAGCTGAGCACGATGGCGAGGTCTTCAGGCTTATAATCCCACATGGGGGAGGTCCGGTCTTGAAAGGGTAGGATGCAGCGGCGGTGCATGATCTGAATCACGTTGGGCAATTCAATCCCCCCGCTCTATCATCTCGGATATCCGGCTCTGCAGCGATGCATCTTCCTTGGTTGACCCCCAGTCGAGGCCTTTCTTGGTCCATGAGACCAGCCTTGTGGGGGGTCCGGATCTGAAGGCGGGAACAGCCGCCGAATCCGCTCTTCATGGCTCTGTGATATAGAGCCATTCCTTCTGCCAGATCTTGACAGTTTCGATGAAGGTGCCTTCTGGCCACTCAACCCAGGGGAGCTTGCTGATCATCGCCCCCCACAGTCTGCCTGCTAGCTGTCAACGATCTTCGGCTTGACGTTGAAAACTTTCAGCCACAAGCCAAAGTGTGGCCGGACCCGAAGAAAGGCCTTGCAGATGATGATGAAGGTCGAGATGTGCAGAAAAGAGTTTGGTGCAAGATCGTGGAAATCTAACCCATAGAAAAACATTAGGCCCCTGACGAAGGGGTGGAGGGGAAAACCTAGTCCCCGGATGAAGTGAGGGAGGGACACCACCCTCTCGCCTGGCCTCGGCGTGGGGATGGCCTGACCCATCTCGGGAGCACGGTGAGCGACGTCAGCGGGAAGATAGCCCGTGTTCTTCAACTCCTGGATGGCGCCCTCGGTGACGATGGAGGCCTCCTACTTGCCCTTAGACCTAGAACCGGCCATGGTCGGATTGAGGAGATGGCCAGAGAGGTTCTTGGAGGGGAGAATAGATCTGGGCGCTGGAGCTCAGGAGATCGGGAAAGCAATGGCGCAGGGCTAAGTGAGAGCGTGCGAAGGAAATGTTGGCCGCTCCCCTTTTATGGGCTACTGTAAGGCCAAGAGTCGTTTTACTATGCTGCAGACCTCGCTGCTTCCCAATATAATCATGACGTTATGTGCGCTTGGGATAGCACAAATCATTGATCATATCCCTTAAAAACAGGGCATGATTTCCATGTTGATGGAACGTGCCAATGGAGAAACCGCCTCGAACCGCGAACCGAGTTTTCATGACTGGCTTGTGGTTATGGCAAGTTGTGACCCTTCTGCAAAAGTTGTCAAATGGGGTCACTGTTCACACTTGAGCGACTGGCCTTCGGGGCTAAGTTACTTATACACTTCGTAAGCTATGACGTGGCTCAGGGGACATGTGGCCAAAAATGATTAAAGCAACCACAAAAGGGAAGGAACTGGTCCACAAAGCCGATAATGCCCGCACATACCTCGGCTTCGAAGACTAGTTCGGGGGCTACTGAGGGCGTCCCAGACTAAGGGGTCATCGGACTGCCGGCCTATCTCTCATGGGCCGGACTGGTGGGCCGCTCTTGATTCATCAATGGAAGGCCGGACTACACGTGACCCCGTGCTTCGGAAGGAAACCTTTGAAGACTTGGCGTATCCTCCACGTCTGGTTAGCGAAACCGACATGTTTATCCCCTGATGGTGACCGACCATGTGTAACCCTAGGTACCCCTGGTGTCTATATAAGCCAGAGGGTTTAGCCCATAGAGGGGGAGAACCATTATCGCCATACCGACCGAGGGTTTAGCTCATCCGATCTCGTGGTAGATCAAGTCTGTAATTGTCATACAAACACATCAGTACAACCAAGCAGGACGTAGGGTTTTACCTCCTCGAGAGGGCCCGAACATGGGTAAATGCCGTCTCTACGTTCCCTGTTACCCATCAATCCAAGATCCACAACTCGGGACCCCCTAACCGAGATCTTTCGGCTTCGACAGTGGTGGCGCACTCTATATAAGGCACCCCCATGCACCGAGACAAGGGTTCGCAACCCCATTGTAATTTAGACACACCAGAAAAAACATAGCCCCAGGGCTCAAGACGTAGGGGCTTTTACCTCTCCATGAGGGGCCTGAACTCGTACAATCCGAGTGTCACACCTGCGCCATAGCTAGGTTCCGCCCCTATTCGTACCCCTAGTAATCACTGTCAGATTTGTTGTCTCGACAACAGGCGCGCCCGCCACTGATGCCTTGTTAGCAGTGGCAGGAGGTCAGTGGTGGGCGCCCCTAAGAGCTTTGCCCGCCCCAGCTAAGGTTTTTGCGCCCGCCACTGCTAGGCATTCCTTCAATAGTGATGGCTACTTTGGCGTTGCGAAACGTCACTCCGTAACTGGGTGATTATAACTATAACTTTCATGTATACCAGAAAAAAATGCTGTGGTGTTCGATGTGAAGACTGGGATTTGCTCCTCCGATGATTGAGAGATACACTTTGGCCCCACTCGATATTATGATATCCATCATCTCTTGACCAAGCATAGTGGCTAAGGTGTTAGTCACGGGGACATCAGAATACAGTAACAAGGAAAAGAGTATGAACCGGTAATGAGGTATTGTGATCAAGGTATCGATCATAGGGATACCGGAAAGTCTCACCTTTTTGGAAAGTATCACAAATCAAAGGGATTTGTCTATGATAATAGAATGTTCGCTCGATAAAGATCTTGTTGGTATGTGCGAATTATTATGGGTGTCCAGATCTCGTTAATAATTATTGACCGGAAGGTGTTTCGGAACACTAGTCATTAAGCATGTCCGAATATTATCGAACATGTAGGGTCACACACTTAATGACTAGTGTTCCTGTGATAATAGAACTAGGAGATAATGGAGAATGAGAGACTCGGCGTGTTCCTGTGATGCCGGGGAGTGTCTTGAAAGGTCTAGAATTTTTGGAATCTCTACTCTTAATGGATCCGTCGCTGCGGAACCCACATACACCTCATTGGGATCACAGCCACCGCCATCTCGCCTTCGCGGATCCGTCACGGATCCCAGGAAGGCCACGCCGATCTCATGGAGGCCGCTACGGATCATGCACGTACGTGACACTCCTATTTCTTGCCATCGACACGGAACCCCACCGACCTCCGCTGCCGTCGATCCGTGTGAGGCTGCCGCACAACCCACGCACGCCTCCGCCGATCCTCGGGAGGGTGCTGCCGATGTCGGGAAGGCCGCCACAGATCAGGTCCGCCTAAAACCTAAACCCTTTGTCCATCTCTCTATCGATGACGCCGAGGAGTTTGACTCAGCGCTCAACCTCGTCAAATAGATGCGGTGGCTAGCTTCTCCCTGAGAAGATGATCTAGGTGCCGGCGGCCGCTTTGCCATTATCGCCGACGAGTCCGATCTCACCCCGCCTCGACTGCAGGGAGAACGTCCCATCAAAATGGTGGGGTTGTGGCTGCGGCCACAGGCTCCTCTATCTATCTTCCAGGGATGCCGTCATCGGAACAGAGGGTGGGGTGGCTGGGAATGGGGCCCGATGACAATGAGGAACAGGATCCGGGGTGTCCTAGAGCGGCGAGAGGTGGCGGTGTCCTACATCCCTACCAAATCTTGATCCTCCTCGTCGTTTAGTACAGTATACGGGGTGCAGCCTCCCCGACGTGCTCGGTCGCCTTCAGTTTATCATCTACAAGGCTCTGACTATGTGCAGATGCCCATGGTTTCAGTCTTGGTATAATCGTATGTTCAAGTGAGGTGATTTTGCTTGCGTTGTGTTCTCAAGGAAGTCAACCTGGGTTTTCACTGTTTGTGCAGGTTTATTATGTTGATGGAACTACCACCATGTCCACCCATGAAAGGAAGGCCAGCATCAGACAACAGATGTTCTCACGCCATCAGTGTTTCATGTTCTCACTAGCAGCGTTTCGGAGGCCGCTTGTGATGCTGACACACATTGTCTGTATACATGTGGTATGTACCTGCCTTATTCAAGTATGCAACTATAGGACTGAGCCAGATACGTGATGACAACCGCATATAATGATGACAAGTATATCCAAAGATTTTCTGATATCAAGCGTCAAATAAAAGGTTAACATGAAGCTCTTGCATCATTCCCCATACCAATTCCTTTAAATTTGCCGACAAAACTACTACATTGTAGTTTTGAAGTAAATACTCCATCCATCTACTAATAAATGGCCACTTCATATTTTTATATCTAACTTTAACCATTGGTTGTACCAAAAAAATATGAGTTATATAGCATTGGATGCACATTTGAAAGAATTTTTTGATAATATATTTTTATGACATACAACCCATATTCTTACGAAATGGGTGTAGATGCATAAATTTTTTATCTTCCATATTGTCAGGTTTGACTCACATGTCCTCACTCCGTAGAATATCGAGTTTGATGACGATGATGATTGAAAAGAAAAGGATGAAGCACGTACGTTTCCATCTGAGCTTATATTCATATGACTGCTACCTAGACGTACTAACGATTGTAGCTCGTACCATGACTAAAAGTGTTTATGTTTGCTCAGATTGATGAGTCAAATAGAATAGTACTATTAATTAGTTGAGGGGCAGAGTGGTCTCTCTGATTGTCAAGATGATTGCAATCAAAACTGAGATACATAGATCTCCAATGCAGGGTCTTGATATTCTTGAAGTAAGGCACTAACTGAACTTCTGTTTTTCATCCTTATATCTGTAGTAGAAAAATAGCAGTTCGGGGTACGGGAGGTTATCTGCATTGGCTCCCTTTCCGTATGGTGTTCTTACATCTCTTTTCTATAGTCATGTTTGTTATCAGTTAGATAACCGTGATAGAAATAGACAATGTATATGCAGATTGTGGTATAGCTCTAGGTAAAAATGTATCTATTGTTCTATACATATTGAATTGTGGCACAATCTCCCTATTTCCGGTGCGCCGAGAGTTGTTACAGGCAGGACCCCCCGCCACGCCCGCGTTCGGCATCACCCATGGTCAAGAAGACCAAAGATGCCAAGAACCCGACACCCTCAAGTACGATGGCGTTCTACCATCCTTTCTACTGCGACTTATGGTCATGAGTTTTGAGATCGATCTCGAACATTTGCAATTATTCAAATATTTATATTTTAGCTAGATTTTGTTTATTAGGTTTCAGATTGTTTTCCCTTCATATTTCAGAACATTTTGAATGTTATCTCTTTACCTCACGGCCCAACTTGTGTTAAAGGGAAACTCGAGGTTCCAATTGGATATGCCCTCTATTTCATTTGGTTTATTAGAGCATGTAATTGGTAAATTTAATGTCCTAAAAGCAGTTTTAGGTATAGGAGATAGAAAGTGAGGGGAATTGTTTTTTTTCTCTGTTTCCTATTGGATACATAAATGTGTACCATGAATCAGACATGTGTGCGTGAGGGAGGGAAGAGTAGAGAAACATTGGCATTTTGCATGCTTTGGACGAACATTTCTATTCATAGCTTTATTTTCTGTGGCAACACATGATCGTGACGTCTTCGTGGTAGAGCCCGGGATGAAGGGTGAGTCCGGTATAAAACCGGGAGGTACTAGCACTAAGATGAGCAGGCGGTTGCCGCCCTTGTCCCTTGTTGCTGGCCTGCCACGGCAGGTCAATCACTGGCTCACTTAGAACATAAGTTTGTGAATTTTGATAAGAGTGAGGGTTAAGAGTGAATGGGGATGGGTGTTGGGGTTGGTCTGTTCAGTTACAGCTGCCTGAGCAGAATAATTTCCCTACTTTAGCAAATATGGAAAATTGTATTTTATTAGAGATGGCTTTGCACTAAATTGCATGAGCGAGTGGTTCATATTTTTTTGAACGAGTGGTTCATATTTTTCAGCAAGTCGTACAACTTTTCTATTAGGATAGAAAGGTAAATGCATTGGTTGGTTGCTTCAAGAGTTAATAACAGACACGGTGGTGTATCAGTTGCATGAACAATGAACATCATATTTTTTGTTTCGTGGCAATGCATGACATCTATATGTTACAACATGGCAATGACTCAGGAGATATCAGATCTGCCTTCTTGGCTCGGGGGGCGTCACGGGCGGTGAACGCCTCCTCCCCCTTGATGGCGGTGATGGGATGACACGAACATGGGGGAGAGGATTAGGGCAGAGAGCGGGGCGGTTGGCGGGGGACTACTGCTTGGCGGTCCATGGGAAGTACGAAGTGAATGAGAGAGGGCGTCATGGCGAAGGTGAAGTGGATGTCATTCTATTTTAAAGGAGAGGGCAACGGCAAGAAATGTCCCGCTACAGCTGTCATGGGAACAGATTTGACAGTAGAGATTAGGGGTACGTATGAGAGGGCAGTGCCTAGCTACGGGAGGTTGTACACTCGGATTTACGAGTTCAGGCCCCTCTCGAAAGAGGTAACGACACTACGTCTCAGTGCTGCGGGAGCTTGTTATCCGGGGTGTTGAGTTACAGGAGTTGCGAATCCTTGTGCAGGAGCAGAGGGGTGGCTTATATAGAGTCTGCTGGCCCCTCATGAATGCCCCGTTACTCAAGGGTTCAATGGAAAAGTAAAAGGTGCAAGCGTTACTGGTAACGTCAGTATTTGATGTCCTTTATAGCGTCAAATTGATTGCCCGGCCGTTGCCATCCCAGGGTGGCTCTAGGTCTTCTGCCTTTGAGTGGCACCTGGTACTCTGAGTGAATAGGGACGGTCGAGTGGTGGAGAAATAACCGAGTGGATCTTGTGTTCGAGTGACTTGCACACTGCGGTACTTCCAGTCAGTGTCTCCTCTCTAACTTTGTAGGCTTGGATTCCTATATGTAATGCCCTTGGGTAGGGTATGTAGGTCAGGCCTGGGACCCTACCCTAGGGACATGTCCTCGTCATTAGCCCCCAAATGGATCGGGGTTCGCGTGAAAAGGATTGGCGTGGGTTCTGGCTAGACTCAGTGCTTCAGAGGCGCTTTAGAGCCTTGTAGATACCTACGCTGCTTTAATTCTTTATCAATTGCCTCGATCGATTCTGGTTTGATATGCGACCGAGTGATCCCAAGCATCGGGATGGACCTGAATGATCAAGGAGACCTTCCGACACAAATGATCGTTCTGTCAGGCTGGATTCCACGGGATTCGAAAATTTGGAGAAGCGCGCGGATCGGCAACGGCGCGGTAAGTGGGGCAAGTGGGGAGGGACTCCTCGATTTTTGCTCCACCTTTTTCGCCACGTACTGCACAGTCTTTGCTCAGCGGGATGCACCAGGATCTCACGGGCCCAACTGTCAGTGACTCGGATGTATAGCTATAAGAGGCGATGCGGCCGATGGGAGGAACAGTGCTCTCCATTTCCCCCCTTCTCACTCGTCTCTCCTCCACTTCCGTCGCCGCACTGCACAGATCCGCTCGACACCGACACCCACCACGGAGATGGCGAAGGACAAGACGGCGAAGCTGGAGCATGCCAAGAATGCGGCCAAGGGGAAGAAGGCTTCGAGCTCCTGGGCCGCGCTACCGCCGGGCTGGATCCTAGGCGATTGATTGCCGTCAACGGTCATGACAAAGGACCTCGACGGGCTCACCACCGATGGCCTTCTGGTCCTAGGCTCTTGGAGGCTGCCGGAGGAAGGAGAGGTCGAGCCGGCGCCCCAGCCCGAAGAGCGGGTTCTTCTTCTCACTCATGTGGAGAGAGGTTTCTCTCTGCCCCCCATCCATTTTTTCGAGCGTTTCTGAATTTCTTCGGTGAGCAAATCCACCACCTTCCCCTGACTGCCATATCATATCTTGCTGCCTTCATCTCGATGTGTGAAAATTTCTTGGGTTGTCATCCCCACTGGGGGTTGTTCAAACACATATTCACATGTCGATCACAGTCGGTTAAGAAAGCAAATCTGAGTGATGAGAGGACCCATGTGATATAGATGTGTGGAGGTTTAGGTGTCCAGATGAGAGGTAGGAGTGCGTTATCTTCGATGACTTTTCCCGAGTCTGTTCGAGGTTGGCAGTCGACCTGGTTTTACTGTAAAGATGTTCCATCTCCTGGTTCATCGACTGGTCTCCCTCCTTTCTCATTGGCATGGCTCAACGCTCCTCGCTCGCTGACTGTGGCCGAGGAGGAGAAAGCTGAAGTGGGAATCTTGGTAGACGCTGTGATCAAGCTGATCCGAGGTGGAGTGACAGGCTTGGATCTGCTAGAGGTGTTCCTCAATCGACGGATCCAACCTCTGCAGGAGCGGAGCCATCCCATGTGGTAGTACACGGGTCCGGACGATTCCACTCGGACGCATCCAGAGGAGGTCAAGGACGAGACCGTGATGTAGTGGCTCAGAAGCATCACCGGAGCTCGTGACAATCCACGTGGATCCAAGCGGATTCAGCCTTTTGACGCCGAGCACCTACCAGGGGAGGTGAGTCATAGCTTGTCGAGTGTTTTACTTTTTGTTTTCGACAGGCGACTGGATTGAAAACCGACTGACTTTTATATTTGTGCCTCGCAGGAGTTCACGAATATGTTTTCGCCCGTGCCGAACGGAGAACAGCTCATTGAAAGAGCAGAGAGTGAGGGCGGGAGCGCTGATTTCAATTATGCTGAAGACAGTGAGGGCAGCAGTGATGACTCGGAAGAGAGTGAGGAAGTCGAGTCTCCTCCGCGCAACGAACGTTGATCCAAACTGAACCAAGATCCAGCAGCCGGCCAAGGTAAGGCCGCGGTGTCGAGTGTCAAGAACCCGAAGCACACCCGTACAGCAATGCCAGATCTGATTGAGAAGACAGCGAAACAACCCAAGGTCTCCCCATCAAAACCCCGGAAGGCTCTGGCCAGGATAAAGGTTACCGTGCCCATCGCTTCGACGTGAGTGTTTTTTCTTCCCTTCTTATTGTTGCAGAACTCCATGCTTTTGCTGACCGAGTGAAAATCGTGTGCCAGAGCTACCACTTCGATTTACATCGCCCATGCAGGTAGATGAGGACCATGTGGAGATGGACACTGCGGACGCGGCCACTTCTCGGTGAGGTATGACTCTGTTTTACTGGACGATTCGATGATTGAATGAGTTGTTGTTGTGTGACTGTAGAGCCAACAGATATCATCCACCTTGCTGACGACGATGAAGATGAGCCTCAAAAGGACGCGGGTGGCAAGGGTACTGATGATGACATGTACCTGGGGTAGGGTAATAGGCCTGACCTAGACACCCTTCCCAAGGACATTACCTTAAAGTCAGGGATATTCAAAGGACAATACCATTCACTCGACCAGAAGCATTCCACTCGGAAAACCCAATTCCATTCGACCGGAGTGTACTCACTTGACCACATCAGAAATTACTCGAAAGACAGAAGATCTAAAGTCACTCAGAACGGCAACGGTCAGGCGTTCACTCCGTAGTCTTAATGATCATTTATATGCCTTTATTGCTGGCGTTACCAGTAATGTCCCGTCTTTATGTACATTGGATCCTGTGTAACTGAGGGCTGGAGGGGTCTGGCGAACTCTATATAAGCCACCCCCCTCCTCAGGCACAAGGGTTCGCACCCCCTGTAACTTCACGCCTAATCCAATCGACCGAGCCCCCGGGCACTGAGACGTAGGGTTGTTACTTCCTCCGAGAAGGGCCTGAACTCGTAAATCTTGCGTGCACAACCTCACCGTAGCTAGGATCTTGCCTCCTCATACCTACCCCCTATTCTACTGTTAGACTTAGAACCACGACAGTTGGTGCCCACCGTGGGGCCGGTGTCTTAGCGACTTTCCGGTGAGGTTGCGATTTTTTCCGATTCCCATCATCATGGTTTCTGGTGGAGGTTCGGCTGAGGGCCGCAAGATCCGTCTCGGCGCGCTCGTCTTCATCGCCGACGACTCCGCCTGGCTCCAGGAAGCCCCCCTCGACGTCGAGACACTCCCCGTCCACTGGGCGACGCACTTTCGCGCGTGTGTCCGTGGCGTCCTTCTGCGGCAGCCGTTGACCCAGTATCGGTTGGCTCCCGCAGTAACTTCGTTCCCCGCTGTTCGCCGTCGCAAGCGATCCGGTCAATCGCGGCTTCAGCGGTGGGTGAAGCATGTGGTGGCACGTCAGTCGGCCACCCCTCAAGTCGCGGCAATCGAGCCCGATGAATCTCTCTACGGCCTGTTCGATCTGTCGACTGGCTCTGTCGAGACCCTGTCCGAGTGCGACAGCAACGACCCTGCAGCAGAGGTCCTGATGGTCGACACACCGCGCAGCCCACCTGGCATGCATCGCAACGGTGGCGACGATGGCGGTGGCGATCCATCGCATGTTCACGAGGAATATCACCCCGAAACCCTCTCTTTGCAGCGGAGGGAGGAACTCCACCGCCGCAACGAGGAGGCACTCCACACGCCCATCGTCGGAGGGACCTCTGAGGCTCGGGCCTTGGAGGCAGCGCGCTTGGCCACTTTGGCTGAACGCACTCGACTAGAGAACCTTCAGCATGCACTCGACGAACGTGCTCAGCAGCAGATTCCTGAGTCCAGTCGACGGCGGTAATTGTTCCCGCCTCAACCTCAGGTATACCACACTCCTATTCAGAATCTTACGGCCGCAGCTCGTATAGCAGAGTCCATCCAACCATCCTAGTCGGAGGCTAGACAAGGTTTGATGCAGATCCGGGCTCTGCTCCGGGCAGCAGGAGAGCAAAACACTGCAGTATCTCAGTCGCGTAACAGAATACATAGCAGATCTGTGGTGGCCGACACAGTCCAATCGGCTCATAGCCCAAGATCGCCTCTGCGGCGTGAGGGACGTGGGCATCGCCAAGAGCAGTACTTGGGTCGGAACCACGAGCAGTACGATCATCGGCTCGGCCGTGGTGACCACCGTCGAGTTCCTACGCCCCCTCTGAGAGGCGGATCATATGTGCCCCGGCGTTATGATGATAGGCGCCCGTACAGCGAAGAGTGGAGGGTGCCAGTCGACCCAAGAGAGCCAGGGTTTGATGCGAGGTCAATTTTGGTGCAAGGTTTGGTCGACAGGAACCGAGCACACAGAGAAGGGCAAGACAGAGATCGCCCGAGTGGAAGCAGAGTACATGTTTCAGACCTCGAGTGTTTTAGCAGAGCCATCAGAGCTGCTGAGATCCCCCCCAACTTCAGGTTGGCGACTAGGGTTAGTAAGTTCACCGGTGAGTCGAAGCCTGACACTTGGCTGGAAGATTACCGGGTAGCTGTTCAGATCGGTGGTGGAAATGATGAGGTAGCTATGAAACATCTTCCTCTCATGTTGGAAGAATCGGCCAGAGCATGGCTGAATCAGTTGGCTCCAGGCAGTATATTCAGCTGGGAAGAGTTAGCTCGAGTGTTTGTCAGGACATTCGAGGGCACATGCAAACGACCTGCAGGGTTGACAGAATTGCAACATTGTGTACAGAAGCCAAATGAAACTCTGAGGGATTACATCCAAAGATGGACCACTTTACATCACACAGTAGAAAATGTATCCCAACACCAAGCAGTTTGCGCCTTCAAGGAGGGCGTTCGGTATCAAGAGCTTAACCTGAAATTTGGTCGGACAAGAGATATGTCTCTGACCCGAATGATGGAAATAGCCACTCGGTATGCTAATGGTGAAGAAGAGGATCGACTCCGCAGTGGAAAGGGCAAGCCAGTCGCCCAAGACACCGGAGGAGGTCGGAAGCAGAAACGCAAAGCCGAGCCAGCAGGTCCTGGTGAAGCTGCAGTTGTAACTCAAGGAAAATTCAAGGGGAAGCCCAAAGGGCCCTGGATCCCCAAGAAGGTGAAAGATCAAGCAGGGAATGATGTGTTGGATTTGCCATGTCACATTCACACCAAGAAGGATGAAGAGGGTAATCTGATTTATCCCAAACATACCACTCGACAATGTCGGCTCCTAATCCAGCAGTTCCGAGAGAAACAGCCCAATGAGAAGAAAAAAGAGTCTGACAAGGATGAGGACAAGGAAGAAGATGATGACGGTTTTCCTAACGTCAATTCCACTTTGGTGATTTTTGCTGACATTGAAAGCAAAAGTCGACTGAAAGTCATCAACAGAGAAGTAAACATGGTTGCTCCGGCAACGATGACATATTTGAAATGGTCAAAGACTCCCATTACATTCGACCAATCTAACCACCCACCGCACGTTGCCACCCCCGGGAGGCAAGCGTTGGTGGTCGACCCAGTCGTTGGGGGCACCCGACTGACCAAAGTCCTGATGGATGGTGGCAGCGGCTTGAACATTTTGTATGCTGAGACCCTCCGTGGGATGGGCATTCCGATGTCCAAGCTCAGTGAGAGCAACATGCGATTCCACGGTGTCATTCCAGGAAAGAAAGCTGATTCACTCGGCCAGATCGCTCTTGACGTGGTTTTCGGTGATTCAAAGAATTACCGTAAGGAGAAGTTGACATTTGAAGTTGTGGATTTTCACAGTGCCTATCATGCTATTCTGGGCAGAACTGTAGATGCCCGTTTCATGGCTCGACCGTGTTACGTGTACCTCAAGCTGAAGATGCCTGGCCCCAGGGGCGTGATCACAGTCACTGGTAATCGGCAACGAGCAAAAGAGTGCCTCTAGAAGGGCTCTAAGATAGCCGATGAACAGATGGCAGCAGTAGAAATGGAAGAATATAAGAAGACTGCAGATCCGAGTGATTTGTTGCGTGCTAAGAAGCCTGCTTCAGAGTCTGCATTTCAGTCGTCCGGTGAAACAAAGCCTGTTCACATTCACCCGACCGATCCCAGTGCTGCTACGACTCATATCTCAACAACACTCGACAGCAAATAGGAAGAAGCGCTCATCCAGTTCCTCCGTGAGAACTGGGACATCTTCGCATGGAAGCCGTCTGACATGCCGGGTGTACCCAGGGGACTGGCTGAGCACCATTTGCGAGTCGATCCAAAGGCAAAACCGGTGAAAGAGCATCTTCGTCGGTCCGCTGTGGAGAAGAAAAAGGCAATCGGCGAAGAGGTGGCTCGGCTTCTGGTGGCTGAGTTCATCCATGAAATTTACCACTCCGAGTGGCTCGCCAATGTTGTCATGGTTCCCAAGAAGGACGATTCACTTCGTATGTGCATTGATTTCAAGCATATCAATCGGGCCTGCCCGAAAGATCATTTTCCTCTCCCTCGCATCGATCAGATAGTCGACTCGACTGCGGGATGTGAGCGATTGTCCTTCCTGGATGCATATTCCGGGTACCATCAGATCCGATTGTATGGACCTGATGAAATAAAAACAGCTTTTATCACCCCATTCGGGTGCTTTTGCTATGTCACCATGCCCTTTGGTCTCAAGAATGCTGGTGCCACATTCATGCGCATGATACAGAAGTGCCTGCTAACTCAAATCATTCGGAATGTGGAACCATACATGGATGACATCGTGGTTAAGTCGCATAAAGGTTCCGACCTGCTGACTGACCTTGCTGAAACCTTTGCCAATTTGAGAAGATATGATATCAAGCTTAATCCGTCGAAGTGTACATTTGGAGTTCCAGGTGGAAAGTTACTCGGTTTCCTCGTTTCCGAACATGGGATCGATGCAAACCCAGAGAAAGTTGGTGCAATCCTCCGAATGAAACGCCCTGTGCGTGTACACAACGTTCAGAAGCTTACTGGTTGTTTGGCCGCTTTGAGTCGATTCATCTCTCGTCTCAGTGAAAAGGCATTACCTCTTTACCGACTGATGAAGAAATCTGATAAGTTCGAGTGGACTCCTGAAGCTGATGCATCGTTTGCAGAGCTCAAAGCCCTGCTTTCCACCCAGCCGGTGCTTGCTGCTCCAATCAGCAAAGAGCCTTTACTGCTTTATATGGCAGCCACTGGACAGGTTGTCTGTACAGTACTCACGGTCGAGCGGGAAGAAGAAGGTAAAACCTACAAGGTTCAACGCCCAGTGTACTATATTTCTGAAGTCTTAACCCCATCCAAGCAGAGATATCCACATTATCAGAAGCTTGTCTATGGAATTTACTTGACCACAAAGAAGGTTGCACATTACTTCTCAGATCATTCGATTATAGTCGTCAGCGACGCTCCGTTGTCAGAAATTTTGAACAACAGAGATGCAACTGGTCGAGTGGCAAAGTGGGCGATTGAACTCCTTCCGCTGGATATCAAGTTTGAGGCAAAGAAAGCGATCAAATCTCAAGCAATAGCAGATTTCTTCATCGAGTGGGTTGAACAACAGCTACCGACCCAGATACAGTCGGAACATTGGACTATGTTCTTCGACGGGTCCAAGATGTTGAATGGTTCAGGCGCTGGAGTAGTCCTGGTATCTCCACGAGGCGACAACCTCAGATATGTTCTCCAGATTCACTTTGATTCCTCCAACAATGAAGCTGAATATGAGGCACTTCTGTACGGGTTGCGTATGGCCATTTCACTCGGCGTCCATCGCCTAATGGTTTACGACGACTCAGATTTAGTGGTTAATCAAGTGATGAAGGAGTGGGACGTCAGGAGCCCAGCTATGACTGGTTATTGCAATGCAGTGAGAAAGTTAGAAAAGAAGTTTGAAGGGCTAGAGCTCCACCATATACCCCGACTGAAGAATCAAGCAGCTGATGACTTGGCGAAAATAGGTTCCAAGCGGGAGCCTATTCCCAGCAATGTGTTTTTGGAGCATATTCACACACCATCATTTCAATAAGATCCCTTCACTGAAGAGCCCCCACAGCCTAAGAGCTCCACTGATCCGACCGAAGTTGAAATCCTAGCTGTGGTCGACTTGATCATGGAGGTTTTGGTCATCATTCCCGATTGGACAGTGCCATATATTGCATATATTCTCAGGAAAGAGCTTCCAGAGGATGAAGAAGAGGCTCGTCAGATTGTCCGTCGATCCAAAGCCTTCACGGTAATGGGTGGACAGCTCTACAGTGAGAGTGTTACTGGGGTCGTTCAGAAATGCATCACTCTAGAAGAAGGCCGAATGATCCTCAGTGATATCCACTCAGGGACCTGTGGTCACCATGCGTCCTCTCGGACCATCGTGGCCAAAGTATACCGAGCAGGGTTATACTGGCCACGGGCAAATGAGATGGCAAAGGAAATAGTTGACAAGTGCGAGGGCTGTCAGTTCTACTCCAACATGTCCCACAAACCTGCTTCAGCCTTGAAGACTATTCCACTCGCCTGGCCATTTGCTGTTTGGGGATTAGATATGGTCAGACCTCTGAGGACTGGCAGGAGTGGCTTCACCCATGTGATTGTAGCAGTCGACAAGTTCACTAAATGGATTGAAGCTAAACCTATCAAAAACCTGGAGGCAAGTACTGCTGTCAGCTTCATCAGAGGGTTAACATTTAGATATGGAGTTCCACACAGCATCATCATGGATAACTGGTCAAACTTTGATTCAGATGAGTTCCGAGTTTCTGCGCTTCCCATGGTACTCGGGTTGACTATGCTTCAGTCGCCCACCCTCAGTCGAATGGACAAGCAGAAAGAGCGAACGATTTGATTCTCAAAGGGCTGAAACCTCGATTGATGCGCGACCTCAAGCATGCAGCCGGCGCTTGGGTAGATGAGCTACCGTCAGTCCTTTGGGGATTAAGAACAACACCAACTCGGTCGACCGGTCGAACCCCCTTCTTCATGGTCTATGGGGCTGAGGCTGTGCTGCCGAGTGACTTGTTTCACAATGCACCCCGAGTAGAACTTTTTTCAGAAGCCGAAGCAAAACGGGCTCGAGAAGACGTTGTTGATCTTCTGGAAGAAGAAAGAGAGATGGCCTTGATCTGATTGACCATTTATCAGCAAGACCTTCGTCGATTATATGCCAGAAATGTGAAGGGTCGAGCATTTCAGGAAGGGGACCTTGTGCTCCGAGTGGACCAGCAACGGCCTCACAAACTTGCCCCCGCTTGGGAAGGTCCCTTCATCGTCACCAAGGTGCTCCACAACGGAGCGTATCACCTCTACAATGTGGAGCAGAATAAAGACGAGCCACGTGCTTGGAATGCGGAGCTACTCCGCCGTTTTTATACTTAAGTGTTCAGACTGATGAGATGTCATAAGGAGTACCTTTCAGTTCGTTTATCAAAGACATGGTTTTACAGTCTCCTAAATGATTGTTGTTACTAATACATGTGTCCAAAATCCCCCAGTGGGTGGCTTAGCCGCGAATCCGATTCGCCTAAGTTTAAAAAAATCCTACCGAGTGATGAGCAACCCTCTCACTCGGAGCCTTAGCTGCAGTCCTGTACTCGCCTAAGTTTAAAAAATCCTACCGAGTGACGAGCAACCCTCTCACTCGGGGGCTTAGCTCCAGTCCTGTACTCGCCTAAGTTTAAAAAATCCTACCGAGTGATGAGCAACCCTCTCACTCGGGGGCTTAGCTGCAGTCCTGTACATCCTAAGTTTAAAAAATCCTACCGAGTGATGAGCAACCCTCTCACTCGGGGGCTTAGCTGCAGTCCTGTACTCGCCTAAGTTTGTAAAATCCTACCGAGTGATGAGCAACCCTCTCACTCGGGGGCTTAGCTGCAGTCCTGTACTCGCCTAAGTTTGTAAAATCCTACCGAGTGATGAGCAACCCTCTCACTCGGGGGCTTAGCTGTAGTCTTGTACTCGCCTAAGTTTGTAAAATCCTACCGAGTGACGAGCAACCCTCTCACTCGGAGGATTAGCTGGAGTCCTGTACTCGCCTAAGTTTGTAAAATCCTACCGAGTGATGAGCAACCCTCTCACTCGGGGGCTTAGCTGCAGTCCTGTACTCGCCTAAGTTAAAACACGCTCCATCTTGATCCGTCAGGACAATGAAGTGCAGGTCGACTGCGACCTTCTCTTCAGAGCTATGCCACAAGTACAATGTGTGCTCCATCCTGATCTGCAAGAATGACGAGGTGCAGGTCGTCTGCGATCCTCTCCTCAGAATTGCATCACAAGAACAAAAGTCTGTTCCGAGTGAAGATACAAGTTCCACTTGGAAATAAAAACAAGCATATTTAAGGGAAAACTAAGTTCGGACAAATGCCCATGAGGTTCCGGACTGCAGATTAAAGTACTCGGGCATCAGGTCCGAAGGAGTTTAACGGTTACAAAACCACTCGGCATACCGAAGCAAATTTAATCGGATCATAAAAATTTTGTTCACTCCGCAAGAGGGCTGGCAGGCTCGACGAACTCATCCAGGTCGATTCCATCTGCAATTTGAGTAGCAGCACCAATAAAAGTCTCCATGAAGGACTGGAAGTCAAGTTTCTTGGTATTGGCAACCTTGATTGCTGCTAGCTTCTCTTCTTTGGCTTCCTTGCAATGAACACGAACCAGGGACAGAGCTATGTCGGCACCGCATCGAGCAGAGGACTTCTTCCATTCCTACACTCGACCAGGAATCTCATTGAGTCGAGTCATCAAAGACTCGAGATCATTTTGGAGCGTTTCCCTTGACCAGAGCGCCATGTCGATCCGCGACACCGCAACCTTCAGTCGAGCAAGGTAATTCATGGTGCTGGCAAGGCGAGACTCCAGTCGGAGCACGTTCATGGTAGCTTCATCTTTAACAGGGGAGTTGATGGGGTCAAAGCTTGTCTCGACTCGTCCAATCTCTTCCTCGAAGTTTTGACAGAATTCTGCACTCACAGAGAAATAATGAGTCGACAGTTATATGATGAGTCAACGAAAGCAAATCAATCGGACAGGGAAAAGTACCTTCAAGCATGAGGAATAACTTCTTGGCGAGTCCTCCCAGATAATTCTCTAGCTCGTTCCTCTTGCAGGTGATGTCTTCCACTTTGTCAGTCAGGGTCCCTTTATCCTTCTTCAGTCGAGTTACCTCTTTGTTGGCTTCATCGAGAGCACTCTTCAGCTTGGTATTCTCTTCCTCCAACTTTTCGACTGAGGCCAGCTTTTGGTCAGCGAGTGCCGTTTTTTCGTCTGCTATTTTCTTCGCAGCCGCAAGGTCAAGGTCCTTCTTCTCCAAAGCCTGTCTCATTGTTTCTAGAAAGAATAACATTCGAATCAGAAAGAAGAGGAGAAAAGATGGCAGGAGAACCAGTCGACAAGCTTTCCTTACCAGTAGCGTCATCCTTAGCCTTCTGCAAGTTATTCTAAGCCAACTCCAGATCAAGATTGAGCTGGATCTGCTTCTACTCTAAGTCAGCGAACCGGGCTCCAAGTTCACAAGATTTCTGTGTTCAGAAGATAGTCAGTTGGCAGACACAAAGATTGGTTGCTTCTGAGCAATAAAGTAACAAGTTCAAAGAGTTCTAAGACTACTGCCGAATCAAACATTCAACAATAGTCTCGGGGACTACACCCAGTGGGTGCACTCAGCGTGCCCCCACTGGTTTGACTTTTCAATTGACTTGGTCCGTCCAGTCAGAAAAAAAAACTCAGACCATAGCCGACTGCTCGCAGTCGACTACGGTCTCGGGGACTACACCCAGTGGGTGCACTCAGCGTGCCCCCACTGGTCCAGGTTCCACTCGACATGATCTGCTCAGACCGAGTGGAAAAGTTATGTTCAAAGACCCCCGCCGAATCAAACATTCGACGGCGGTCTCGGGGACTACACCCAGTGGGTGCACTCAGCGTGCCCCCACTGGTTCAGAGATTCAATCGACACAACCTAGTCGACTCAAGTGGAAAAACTACTCAACAGAAATTAAAACACCCGGTGGGTGTACAGACTGACAATGAGTGCGCAATTAAGGTTCCAAAACGCTCATCCACGGACGTCTTGCAGATAATAAAGCAGCAGTTTCTAAATATCATATCCTAACAGAACAAGCGTCAAGATGGAGTTCAGTCGGAAGTAAGTTAACCTGGGCATTGGCCTGGAGTGCTGAGCTGGCATCATAGGCAGCTTGACTGGCCTCGCGCACCACTTTCATCTGCTCCATCATAGTGCCTGCCTGGCGTATGGCTTCCTTGGCTGCACTCACTTGGTCCTCTGGGACGTGATGGGCGGTGAAAAGTGGAGGCGGTGGATCAGCTACAGCAGCTTGAGAGCTTGAGGCATGAAGTTGCACAGATGAAGCAGGGGCCTGTGCAGTCAACGCTGAAGGACGACCACTCGACAAGGGAATCGCAAAAGTAAAAGAAGCACGGTTGAGGTCCCCGGGCTGCTGGATAGCTGGTTCTGCCGCCGGCGTCGACTGAGGTGTCTTGCTAGCTGGTGCCTTTTTGCCCAAGGTCCTGCTCCTCTTTCCCACGAGCTTCTGTGGCACATCTTCATCATCATCTGGAAGTTCAATAACATTTTGCGGAGCTGCAAAAGAATCGACCACAAGAGTTCAGTCGACTATAGAAGTGGTTAGCAAAGAAAAGACAAGATAACAGGAGTCATACCTGCATTGGATGTGACCGCGTCCTCCATCTCCTCATCATCATCATCTTTGTAAGCAGAAGTCCCAGAGGTAGCAGCACTGCAAATTTCAAGGTTCACTCGGTCAAGCAAGAGAATGGGTCGACAACTGATATAAGATTCTTAGAGCAAAGGGTGAAAACAAAACACTTACGCAGAGGCGACGGGAACATCAACCTTGATCTTGGGCAAGGCCTTCCATGGCATTGACGGCGCAGTCTTGAGTTGCTTTGGAGCCTTCTCAGTCGGCACTGGAGAAGATGCCCGAGTGCGCTTCGAAGTTTGTCCAGTCGGTGCCGCCACTTTACCCCGGATACTTGCTTGGTCGTGCTTCTGCTTGGAACGCTTTTCCACGCGAGGTGGAGAATCGACCTCCTCACCACTACTCGAGTCTTCGCGCTCTTCATCACTCTCGTCATCAGAGTTCCAATCGCCGTTGTCGCCTTCGCTCTCCTCTCCTTCCTGGATCTGCTCCCCGTTGGGCATCGAGTACATCTCAGTATATATCTACAGAGCAAAGAATCATACAAATATCAATCGGATTGAAGCCTAAATAGGAAATCAGAGCAAAAGACATTCGGCACTGAAGATTGTACCTTATCCGGTTCGTTGGTCTTGTCGAATGGTGGGACCCTCTTGGACCCCCTGGGGTTATCTTTGTTACCAGTGATGCCTTGCAGCTACCGCTCCACTACCTCCCCGGTGACCTCTCCGGGTGGATCCGAGTGGTGTCATCAATACCCGAGTACATCCACATAGGATGATCACGAGCCTGGAGTGGCTGGATGCGTCGACTGAGAAATATTTCAAGCAAGTCCATACCAGTCACCCCATCGCGGACTAACTGGACTACTCGGTCAACTAGCATATTCACTTCTACTTTCTCCTCTGGGTTCACTTTCAAAGTAGAGGGCGGCTGGACTCGATCCATGGAAACGGGAGGAAGCCCAGTCGACTGACCAGGAGTCGGCTGGTCTTTGCAATAGAACCAGGTCGACTACCACCCTCTAACTAAATCGGGGAGCGTCATAGCTGGAAAAGTGCTCCTACCCCTCATCTGAATTCCCAGACCCCCGCACATCTAGATCACATGTGTTCTCTCATCACTCGGATTGGACTTTTTTACGGCTTGAGAGCGGCATGTGAATATATGTTTGAAAAGACCCCAGTGCGGTCGACAGCCCAAGAAATTCTCACACAGGGAAACATATGCAGCAAGATAGGTGATGGTGTTGGGGGAAAAGTGATGAAGTTGAGCTCCAAAGAAATTGAAGAAAGCCCGGAAAAAGGGATGTGGAGGCAAGGAGAAACCTCGGTCGACATGAGTCGCGAGGAGGATGCACTCACCCTCTTGCGGCTGCGGCTCGGTCTCGTTCCCCGGCAATCGCCAGGACTGGTGAGCAATCAAGCCCCCTTCGACCAGATCCTCCATGTCTTCCTTCTGGATCATGGATCTGATCCAGTCGTCCTGGATCCAGCCAGGCGGCAGGCCGGACCTAGATGACGACCCGCCCCGACTTGTCTTCTTGCCCTTCGCTGCCGCCGTCACCTTCTTCGCTCGCTCCAGGGCCGCCGTTTTCTCCTTTCTCATCGCAGCAGGCTGCGCTTGGATGGGGCGGCAGCGTCAAAGGTGGTGGCGAATGCGGTGGAGAAACAGAGGAAGAAGAAGGGGATAAAGAGCACAGTGCCAAACGCATCGGCCCGGACGCCTTATATGGACTTGATACCGAGTGACTAACTTGTGGGCCCAAGAAATCCCATCGAATCCCGCAGCAGTCATGCACTCGGTACGTGGCGAGAAAGGTGGCGCGAGGATTGAGGTGTCCCTGCCAAATCTGTTTCGTTTACTGTGGGCCTCTCCGTCCCGCGCGCTTCTCCAAATTTCGAATCCCGTGAGATCCGGGAACGACAGTGCAGTCAATCGCGCCAAAGATCTCATACCATGTCCACAATTGAAGCTTATCAACAAAATTCACTCGATAATTTAGGAATGGATGAAGGCGACTGAAAATGAAGTCAAAGTCGTTACGTGGTTCATTAATCTAAGCAAAACGCTCCCGAAGCGTGAAAACTGGGTTGGAACCATCTTCAACTCCTTTTGTCACTCGAACCCTGAACCATTCGGGGGCTAATGACGATGACATGTACCTGGGGTAGGGTAATAGGCCTGACCTAGAAACCCTTCCCAAGGACATTACCTTAAAGTCAGGGATATTCAAAGGACAATACCATTCACTCGACCAGAAGCATTCCACTCGGAAAACCCAATTCCATTCGACCGGAGTGTACTCACTCGACCACATCAGAAATTACTCGGAAGACAGAAGATCTAAAGTCACTCAGAACAACAACGGTCAGGCGTTCACTCGGTAGTCTTAATGATCATTTATATGCCTTTATTGCTGGCGTTACCAGTAACGTCCCATCTTTATGTACATTGGATCCTGTGTAACTGAGGGCTGGAGGGGTCTCGCGAACTCTATATAAGCCACCCCCCTCCTCAGGCACAAGGGTTCGCACCCCCTGTAACTTCACGCATAATCCAATCGACCGAGCCCCCGGGCACCGAGGTGTAGGGTTGTTACTTCCTCCGAGAAGGGCCTGAACTCGTAAATCTTGCGTGCACAACCTCACCGTAGCTAGGATCTTGCCTCCTCATACCTACCCCCTATTCTACTGTCAGACTTAGAACCATGACAGGTATGACCTCGACCATCTCCCGTAGCTTCACTCGGAGAGCACCGTCGAGCCGAACGCCCCGCGCGCCGCCTGCTGCCGTGTCCTAGGAACCAGGTGGTTCGTCTCGAGCCAGTGCCGACCCTGTTGTCCCCCTGTCGACTGCTCCACCTGTGGTGCCGACTCCTCCAATTTCTGGACCTACTGGACAGGCTCAAGTGTTGGTCCCTTTGGCTGCATCACCGACTCCATCGTCTCATGTCTTCACTCTACATCATGTTCCCGAGGGTCAAACTAGGGCTAGCAAAGAGGCCATGATCCAAGATGATCTGATGATGCAGTGTCTGAAGGAGACGTACGAAGCCAGCAAGCTAGCTTATGATGCCAGCACAGCCCTCCAGGCGAATGTCCGAGTAAGTGCGATTGTAAGTTGATTTCTGATTAAGTCACTTCTTGTCCAACTTAATTTTGTACACCCACTGGGTGTGTTTTTTTACTTCTGATGTCAGTGGTAGTTCTTCACTCGGGCTAGTCAGGCTGAGGCCGAGTGGAAACGGATCCAGTGGGGGCACGCTGAGTGCACCCACTGGGTGTAGTCCCCGAGACCGCCGTCGAATGTTTGATTCGGCGGGGGTCTTAGAATACGTTTGGCTGTAATTCTTCACTCGGACCAGTCAGGCCGTGCTGAGTGGGAATCAATGCAGTGGGGGCACGCTGAGTGCACCCACTGGGTGTAGTTAGGGGTGAAACCAGATTGGATTCAGACGGATAATCCTTATACCATATCCTATTCCATATTTATTTTCGGATTCGGAAGCGGAACGGATGTGGATTCGAATACCGGATTATGCGGATTCGAATAGCGGATTATGCGGATTCGGACACGGTACGGTAACGGAACGGCGTCGGATCGGAAACGGTCATTTACCATATTCATATACGAGGAAGATATAAATGCTTCAAACTAAAAGTAAACAAAAACAATGAGCAAATTTTAATACTTATACACGTTAAGAACACATAAAGCACTAGATGGTATTAAAATAAGCCAAATAAATCACTAATAAACGTATGTCTCATCTCATAAGTAAAGATAACATTCGTGTATTGCTATTTAATACTTACAAATTCACCCATAAATCGGATTCGGAAATTAAAAGGTCAAATTATCCGGCAAGAAAAAACGGATTATCCTAATGCATCGTATATTAGCAATACCATATCCTATACCATATCCTATCAATCGGACTCGGATTCGGATCGGATTGTTGTCGGATGTGAAAAATCTCTTACCATATCCTATAAAAACGGATTCAGAAACGGTTTCGGACGGAAATTATCCTTACCACTTTCACCCTGAGGTGTAGTCCCCGAGACCACCGTCGAATGTTTGATTCGGCGGGGGTCTGAGAAATCCTTCTTCCTCTTTTTTTTAGCTCTTCACTCGGGCCAGTCAGGCTGAGGCCGAGTGGATATGGATCCAGTGGGGGCACGCTGAGTGCACCCACTGGGTGTAGTCCCCGAGACCGCCGTCGAATGTTCGATTTGGCGGGGGTCTTAGAATTGTTTGTTGGTAGCAACTGGATTTGCTCTTCTCCACTTGGAAGTAGAGGAATATTTGAAACTCTTTGTCATTGTCGATTGAATTGTTTCTTTGCTGATGTCAGAAAACTTGTGAGCTCGGGACCCAGTATGCTGCCTTGGAGAAGGAGAAGATCCAACTTCAACTGGACTTGCAACTGGCAAAAAGGAACTTGGATCATGCTCAGACGGAGGCGAAGACCCTAGGAGGTAAACCTTGTCGACTGAGTGCATTGTTGTTCTTTCTTTCTGTCGTTTGAGCCGAGTAGTTTCACTCGAACAGATGTGCGTAATGAAAACCGTCAGCTTCAAGCGCGACTCAGGAATGTTATTTCTTTAGACACCATGAAGCAGGCTCTGGAAGATAAGGACAATGCACTTGCAGGGGCGCAGAAGGTGGCTAGAGAGAAGACTGAGGCTGCTGAGGCAAAGGTAGCTTCAGTCGGAAGGTTGGAGGAGGAAAATGCATCCCTGGAGACTACCGTTGAAGAGCTCAAGAAAGAACAGGCCGAGTGGGCCAAGAAGATTGAAGATCAAGCGAGTGCTTTTGAAGTGGAGAAAACAACCCTGAATGACAAGGTGGACCAGCTCATCCAGAAGAGGGACGCGTTGGAGAAATATCTGGGTGGTTTTGCGAAGAAGATGTATGGCATGCTTGAAGGTACCTGTCTTTGGTCGAGTGGATTTTTACAGATCTTGAATGCAATGGCGTAACTAATCTTTTCTTTCTTCTCTATACAGAATTCTGTCAGAACTTTGGGGAGAAGACTGATCGGATCGAGACGGATCTGGATCCCACCAAGTCACTTGTCAAGGACGCAGTGACTCTGAACATGCTTTGACTTGAAGCTCGTCTCAATGACATCTGGGGGTACGTCACTCATCTGAGCGCCGCGTTGGCGAAGATAGACAAAGAGTTGTGGCCTGAGGATACACTTCAGAATGATCTTGAGTCAATGGTGACTCGGCTCGATGAGATCCCTGGTCAAGTGCAAGCATGGAAGAAGTCTACCGCCCGCTGTGGGGCTGAAGTGGCCCTCTCACTTGTTCGTGTCCATTGCAAAGATGCCAAGGAGGACAAGCTGAAGATTCTCCAGGTGGCAAACATGAAGAAGCTCAAGTTTGAAGACTTCATGGAGACTTTCATTGAGGCAGCCACTAGGATTGCGGATGGCATAGACTTGGACACCTTCGTCGAGCCCGCGAGTCCCACCGGTGCATGAAGAAAAAACTTTATGATTTGAGCATCTCCCAGTCGGGACTTATTTGCCTCGGTATGCCGAGTGATTTTGTAATCGTTAAAACTCATTCGGGCTTTCAGCTCGAGTATTTTCATCTGCACTTGAGAACTTGAGATTATGGATTTATCTGAATGTTGCTTTCCAGCTTCTTGCAAAGTTTGTTTTGGCTGGTTTGCAGCTAAACCTCCAAGTGAGAGGGATGCTCTCTACTCGGAGTAGTTTTTAACTTAGGGAAGGAGTGGCTCGTGGCTAAGCCTCCGAGTGGGAGTGATGCTCTCCACTCGGAGTAGTTTTTAACTTAGGCGAGGACTGGCTCGCGGCTAAGCCCCCGAGTGGGAGGGATGCTCTCCACTCGGAGTAGTTTTTAACTTAGGCGAGGACTGGCTCGCGGCTAAGCCCCCGAGTGGGAGGGATGCTCTCCACTCGGAGTAGTTTTTAACTTAGGCGAGGACTGGCTCGCGGCTAAGCCCCCGAGTGGGAGGAATGCTCTCCACTCGGAGTAGTTTTTAACTTAGGCGAGGACTGGCTCGTGGCTAAGCCCCCAAGTGGGAGGGATGCTCTTCACTCGGAGTAGTTTTTAACTTAGGCGAGGACTGGCTCGCGGCTAAGCCCCCGAGTGGGAGGGATGCTCTCCACTCGGAGTAGTTTTTAACTTAGGCGAGGACTGGCTCACGGCTAAGCCTCCGAGTGGGAGGGAAGCTCTCCACTCGGAGTAGTTTTTAAACTTAGGCGAGGACTGGCTCGCGGCTAGTCCTCCGAGTGAGAGGTATGCTCTCCACTCAGAGTAGTTTTTAACTTAGGCGAGGACTGGCTCGCGGCTAAGCCCTCGAGTGGGAGGGACGCTCTCCACTCAGAGTAGTTTTTAACTTAGGCGAAAACTGGTTTGCAGCTAAGCCTCCGAGTGGGAGGAATGCTCTCCACTCGGAGTAGTTTTTAACTTAGGCAAGGACTGGCTCGCGGCTAAGGCTCTGAGCGGGAGGGATGCTCTCCACTCAGAGTAGTTTTTAACTTAGGCGAGGGCTGGCTCGTGGCTAAGCCCCTGAGTGGGAGGGACACTCTCCACTCGGAGTAGTTTTTAACTCAGGCAAAAACTGGTTCGCAGCTAAGCCTCCGAGTGGGAGGGCTGCTCTCCACTCGGAGTAGTTTTTAACTTAGGCGAGGACTGGCTCGCGGCTAAGCCCCCGAGTGGGAGGGATGCTCTCCACTCGGAGTAGTTTTAACTTAGGCAAGGACTGGCTCACGGCTAAGCCCCCGAGTGGGAGGGATGCTCTCCACTCGGAGTAGTTTTTAACTTAGGTGAAAATTGGTTTGCAGCTAAGCCTCCGAGTGGGAGGGATGCACTCCACTCGGAGTAGTTTTTAACTTAGGCGAGGACTGGCTCGCGGCTAAGCCCCTGAGTGGGAGGGATGCTCTCCACTCGGAGTGGTTTTTTAACTTAGGCGAAAACTGGTTCACAGCTAAGCTACGCGCTGGGGGTTTGGAACATGCGCTTGTGCGAGTGAAATCATCGTAGGACTGCAGGAGTCATGTCTTTGATAAGCAAACATTTCTAAAAGTACTTTTATTACATCTTGACAACTCAATCATCAAGTAAAGAATCGACGAAGAAGATCTACGTTCGAGGCGCGTGGCTCATCGATCTTCTTTGCGAGGTTGTAGAGGTGGTAGGCCCCATTATGTAGCACCTTGGTGACGATGAAAGGGTCTTCCCAAGTGGGGGCGAGCTTGTGCGGCCGCTGCTGATCCACTCGGGGCACAAGATCTCCTTCTTGGAACGCCTGACCCTTGACGTTCCTGGCATGGAAATGATGGTCTTGCTGATAAATAGTCGACCGTATCAGGGCCATCCCTCGCTCTTCCTCCAAAAGGTCGACGACGTCTTGCCACACCTACTCCGTTTCGGCTTCTGAATAGAGTTCCACTTGGGGTGAGTTGTGGAGGAGATCACTCGACAGCACGGATTCGGCTCCATACACCATGAAGAAAGGGGTGCGGTCAGTGGACCGGTTAGGAGTCGTCCTTAAACCCCACAGGACAGACGGCAGTTCGGTCACCCACGCTCCAGCTGCATGCTTGAGATCATGCATGAGTCGTGGCTTCAACCCTTGAAGGATAAGGCCATTCACCCTCTCCGCCTGACCATTCGACTGGGGATGCGCAACGGATGCGTCGTCTACCCGAGTGCCTTGTGTGGCGCAAAACCTTCTGAACTCTTCCGAATCGAAGTTTGAGCCATTGTCTATGATAATGCTATGTGGGACTCCATATCTGAATATCAATTCTCTCATGAACTTGATGGCCGTGCGTGAATCTAGCTTCTTGATAGGTTTAGCTTCAATCCACTTGGTAAATTTGTCGGCTGCCACGAGCAAATGGGTGAAACCACTCGACCCTGTCCTCAGCGGTCCAACCATGTCCAGTCCCCACACGGCAAATGGCCAGATGAGTGCTATGGTCTTCAAGGCAGATGCAAGTTTATGATACAAGTTTGCATAGAACTGGCATCCGTGGCACTGCTGAACGATCTCTTTGGCGGCTTCATTGGCTCGTGGCCAATAAAAGCCGGCTCGGTATGCTTTGGCAACGATTGTTCTTGAGGACGCATGATGTCCACAGGTTCCCGAGTGAATCTCTTCTAGAATCAGTCGACCTTCTTCCGGAGAAATACACCGCTGGGCCACGCCTGTGACACTTTCTCTGTACAGCTGTCAGTTCATCACAGTGAAAGCTTTGGATCTGTGAACAATTTGACGTGCCTCAACTTTGTCCTCTGGGAGTTCTTGCCTGAGCAAATATGCAATGTATGGTACTGTCCAATCGGGGGTAATTACCAGAATCTCCATAACCAAGTCAATGACTGCAGGGACCTTGATTTTAGTCGGGTCAGAGGGACTTATCGCCTGAGGAGGCTCTTCGGTGAAAGGATCTTCCTACACTGATGGGGAATGGAGGTGCTCAAGGAACACGTTGCTGGGGATAGGCTTCCAAGTGGAACCAATTTTTGCCAAATCGTCAGCTGCTTGATGTTTGATTCGGGGAATGTGATGAAGCTCCAGACCCTCGAATTTCTTTTCTAACTTCCTCACTGTGTTGCAGTATCTTGTCATAGCAGGGTTTCTGACGTCCCATTCCTTCATCACTTGATTGACCACCAGATCCGAGTTGCCGTAAACCATCAGGCGACGAACACCGAGTGAGACGGCCATACGCAACCCGTAGAGGAGTGCTTCATATTTGGCCTCATTATTGGACGAATCGAAGTGAATCTACAGGATGTAACTAAGCCGATCACCTTTTGGGGATACCAAAACTACTCTAGCGCCAGAACCATTCAGCATCTTGGAGCCGTCGAAGAACATAGTCTAGTGCTCCGGGTGGATCTGAGTCGGCTGTTGCTGTTCTATCCATTTGGCCAAGAAATCTGTGAGTGCCTGGGACTTGATTGCTTTCCTTGCTTCAAACTTAATATCTAAAGGAAGGATCTCGATTGCCCACTTGGCCACTCGACGGTTGCATCCCGATTGTTCATGATTTCAGATAGTGGGGCGTCACTGATGACTGAGACCAAGTGTTCTTGGAAATAATGTGCAACTTTCTTTGTTGTCAAGTAAATGCCATAGACAAGCTTCTGGTAATGAGGATACCTCTGCTTAGACGGAGTCAGGACTTCAGAAATGTAATACACTGGTATTTGAACATTGTAGGCCTTGCCTTCCTCTTCTGGCTCCACTATGAGGGCTTTGCTGACGACTTGGCTAGTAGCTGCAATGTACAAAAGCAGAGGTTCTTTGCTGTTCGGGGCAGCAAGCACTGGCTGGGTGGAGAGCAGGGCTTTGAGTTCAACAAACGCTGCTTCTGCTTCGGGGGTCCACTCGAACGTATAGGACTTCTTCATCAGTCGGTATAAAGGCAATGCCTTTTCTCCGAGATGAGAAATGAACCGGCTCAGCACTGCGAGATAGCCTGTGAGCTTCTAAACATCATGCACACGCTTAGGGTGCTTCATTCGGACAATTGCACTGATTTTCTCGGGATTAGCATCTATTCCTCGTTCGGAAATGAGAAAACCGAGTAACTTGCCTCCAGGCACTCCAAAGGTGCACTTGGATGGATTCAGCTTGATGTCGTACCTCCTTAGGTTGGCAAAGGTTTCAGCGAGGTCAGTCAGCAGGTCAGAACCTTTGCGCGACTTGACCACGATATCGTCCATGTAGGCCTCAACATTCCGACTGATCTGAGTGAGTAGGCACTTCTGAATCATGCGCATAAAGGTTGCACCAGCGTTTTTGCGACCGAATGGCATGGTGACATAGCAAAAACACTCGAAAGGGGTGATGAAGGTAGTTTTTATTTCATCTGGTCCATATAGTCGGATTTGATGGTACCCGGAGTACGCATCAAGGAAAGATAGACGCTCGCATCCCGCAGTGGAATCCACTATTTGGTCGATGCGAGGGAGCGGAAAATGATCTTTCGGGCAGGCCCGATTGATATGTTTGAAATCAATACACATATGGAGTGACTTGTCCTTCTTAGGTACCATGACGACGTTAGCGAGTCACTCGAAGTGGTAAACTTCACGGATGAACTTAGCTGACAGGAGCCGAGCTACCTCCTCACCAATCGCCTTCCTCTTCTCTGCAGCACAGCGACAGAGATGTTCCTTGACTGGCTTGGCCTTCGAGTCAACCCTCAAACGGTGCTCAGCCAATCCCCTGGGCACACCTGGCATGTCGGATGGTTTCCATGCGAACATGTCCCAGTTCTCACGGAGGAACTGGATGAGCGCGGCTTCCTTTTTGCTGTCGAGTGTTGTTGAGATGTTAGTCGGAGCGGCTGCAGGATCTTCCGGGTGAACGTGAACCTGCTTTGTTTCACCCGCTGACTGGAAAGTGGCTTCAGAGGCTGGCTTCTTAGAACGAAGCAACTCAGTCGGATCAGCATTTCTCTTGTATTCTTCCAATTCCACCATTGCCATCTGCTCATCAGCAATTTTTGATCCCTGCTGAAGGCACTCCTCGGCTCTCTGCCAATTTCCAGTGATCGTGATTACACCCTTAGGCCCAGGCATCGTCAGTTTGAGGTACACGTAACAATGACGGGCCATGAAACATGCATAAGCCGGTTGGCCAAGGATAGCATGATAGGCACTGTGGAAGTCCACCACTTTGAATGTTAGCTTCTCTTTCCGAAAATTCTTCGAGTCACCGAAAACCACATCTAGAGCAATCTGACCGAGTGATTTTGCCTTCTTCCCTGAAATGACTCCATGGAACTGCATATTGCTCTCGCTGAGTCGGGACATCGGAATGCCCATTCCTTTCAGGGTCTCAGCGTACAGTATGTTCAAACCATTCCCACCATCCATGAGGACCTTACGTAACCGAGTGCCTCCCACAACTGGATCAACCACCAACGCCTGCCGCCCAGGGGTAGCAACGTGAGCTGGGTGGTCCGACTGGTCGAATGTTATAGGAGTCTTCGACCACTTGAGGTATGTCGTAGTCGCTGGAACAGCCATATTCACCTCTCGATTAATGACTTTCAGTCGGCTTTTGCTCTCGACGTCAGCGAAAATCACCAGAGTGGCATTGACCTTGGGGTAATCCTCGGCCTTTTCTTCATTGTCATCTTCGGGGCTCTTTTCACTCGACTGACCATCGCGGAACTGCTGAATCAACAGTCTGCATTGTCGAGTTGTATGCTTGGGTAAAATCAGGTTACCCTCCTCGTCTTTCTTGGTGTGAATGGCGCATGGTAGATCGAGGACATCTTGTCCTGACTGATCCTTCTTCTTCTTGGGTGTCCACTGCTCTCTGGCTTTTCCTTTGAACTTGCCTTGTGCAGCCAAAGTGCCTGCTTCTGCTTGACTAGTGGCTTCAGCTTTGCGCTTCTGTTTCCAACTGAGATTATTGTTGTTAGTGTCATGTTCACTAGCCTTTCCTTTGCCACTTCGGAGACAATCTTATTCTTCTCCATTCATGTACCGAGTGGCTATCTCCATCATTCGGCTCATGGACAAGGTTCCAGATCGCCCAAACTTCAGGATGAGTTCTCTGTATCTGACCCCATCTTTGAAGGCACAAACTGCTTGATGTTCTGTGACATTCTCGACCACGTGGTGATGCGTGGTCCAACGATGTATGTAATCTCTCAAAGTTTCATTTGGCTTTTGAACGCAGTGTTGCAATTCAGTCAGCCCGGCGGGACGCTTGCAAGTACCTTCGAATGTTTTGATGAACACTCGAGCCAAGTCCTCCCAACAGTATATGCTAGCAGGAGCCAACTTGTTCAACCACACCCGGGCCGACCCTTCTAACATTAAGGGCAAATGTTTCATGGCGACATAATCATTGCCCCCGCCAATCTGCACAACCACTAGGTAATCTTCTAACCATGTCTCTGGCTTCGACTCGCCAGAGAACTTGTTCACCCCTGCGGCCAACCTGAAGTTAGGTGGTATCTCCACGGCTCGTATGGCTCTACTGAAACACTCGGGCCCTGAGATGAACACGCCACTTCCACTCGGACGATCTCTGTCAAAACCCTCTCGGTGAGCCCTGCCTCCGTCGACCAGATTCTGCACAAGGACTGACCTTGCATTGAACCCAGGATCTCGGGGATCGACTGGCTCTCTCCGCTCGTCACCGTACGGGCGCCTATCGTCGTACCGCCGGGGCAAGTACGAACCACTCCTTGGAGGGGGTGTCGGCACTCGACGACGGTCGTCGCGGTGATGTTGTGGAGTAAACTGACCGCGGCCTTGATCCAGGTACTGATCCTAGTGGTAACCGCGATCTTCACGCCGCGGAGGCGATCTTGGATTGTGAGCTGACTGAACTGTGTCTGCCCTCACGGATCTGCTATGAATTCTGTTGCGCGACTGAGAAACGGCCAAATTCTGTTCCCCAGCCGCTCTGAGGAGCGCTCGGATCTGCCGTAGACCTTCTCCAGCTTCAGATCGGGACGGCTGGATAGAATCTGCAATACGGGCAGCAGCTGCAACGTTCTGAATCGGAGTGCGGAATACCTGGTATTCATTTTGCGATCCACTCGGAAACAATTGCCGCTGCTGTTGATTGGAGCTTGGGGGTTGCGTGCGAGCGCGGTCGTCGAGTGCTTTCTAGAGCTCATCGAGACGTGTGCGCTCGGCCAAAGTAGCTATGCGCGCAGCTTCCAAAGCCTGGGCCTCAATGGTCGTGCTGGCAATGGGAGTCCGAAGGACTTGCTCGTTCCTGCGTTGCAGCTCTTCCCTTTGTTCCGCAGAGAGAGGTTGCGGGTAATACTCGTCGTTAATGTGCGACGGACCACCGCTTCCATCTCCGTCACGGGGAAATCCCGGTGGGCTACGCTGAGAGCCAATCACAAGTACTTCCACCGCTGGGTCGTTGCTCTCGCACTCGTAAGGTGTATCCGAGTGATCAGACAACGGATCAATCAGGTCGTAGATGGATTCATCGGGCTCGATCGCCACGATCTGCGGAGTGGATGACTGACGAGCCACCGCATGCGGCACCCACCGCTGGAGCCGAGAGCGACCGGATCGCTTGCTACAGCGAGTGGTGAGGAGGGGAAACGCCACCGGGGCCGACTGATACGGAGTCGACGGCTGCCGGAGGAGGACGCCGTAGGAACTTGCATGGAAGTGCGCTGCCCCGCGAATAGGGAGCGCCACGACGTCCAGAGGGGCTTCTTGGAGGCACACCGAATCGTCGCCGATGAAGCTGAGAGCGCCGAGACGGATCTCGCGACCCAGGGATAGTCTGCCGCCAGAAACCATGATGAAGGAGTTCGACGAACGCAACCACGCCGGAAGTCGCTTAGACACCTGCCCTAAGGTGGGCGCCAACTGTCGTGAGAACAAATCTGACAGTAGAGATTAAGGGTACGTATGAGAGGGCAGTGCCTAGCTACGGCGAGGTTGTACACTCGGATTTACGAGTTCAGGCCCCTCTCGGAAGAGGTAACAACCCTACGTCTCGGTGCTGCGGGAGCTTGTTATCTGGGGTGTTGATTTAGAGGAGGTGCGAACCCTTGTGCAGGAGCAGAGGGGCGGCTTATATAGAGTCTGCTGGCCCCTCATGAATGCCCCGTTACTCAAGGGTTCAATGCAAAAGTAAAAGGTGCAAGCGTTACTGGTAACGTCTGTATTTGATGTCCTTTATGGCGTCGAACTGATTGCCCGACCGTTGCCATCCCAGGGTGGCTCTAGGTCTTCTGCCTTCGAGTGACGCCTGGTACTCCGAGTGAATAGGGACGATCGAGTGGTGGAGAAATAATCGGGTGGATCTTGTGTTCGAGTGACTTGCATGCTGCGGTCCTTCCAGTCGGTGTCTCCTCTCTAACTTTGTAGGCCTTGGATTCCTATATGTAATGCCCTTGGGTAGGGTATGTAGGTCAGGCCTGGGACCCTACCCTAGGTACATGTCCTCGTCAACAGCGGAAAATCGAGCGAGAAGGGGAGGCTCCAGTTGGAAAAGGGATGGGTGCGTCGCGGGGTGGTTTGTTTGTGTTGGAACTTCGTGTTGGAGATAACATCACGGGTAGTCCGAACAACCACATTTCTTCCCCACATATGGGCTGAATTTGGGGAGTCCGGACTGTCCAAACGGTTGAATTTTGCGGAGCCCGTTGAGCGCTTGTTTGATGTCCGAACACACCCGGATGTACGACGAAGAAATGAGCTTCGACCTTATCTTAATCATTTATATTGTAGCCCGTAGCAATGCACGGGCATTCGACTAGTGTTATGTGAACTTTCGAAAGGGTCCAAAAGGTTATGGAATCTTTAAGAATATTCTGGAGGGTCCCTAGTAGGTTGCAACCCTCGCTAGTTAAGGTGCATAGCCCATCTGGGCCCAAATTCGCCCAGAAGTGGCAAAACTTGGGGGGCCAGAAGTGAGCCACCCGGGAAAACTTGCTAGGCCAACAGAACACACGCATCTGATGAGTTCGTCTGTGTTGAGTTATTTCCCCGGTGACCACATCCCGGCAACTGCATGCACAACCATTCGGGGGTGCAGACCACCGAAGCCGCGTCCCTTGAGAACCCGCAGGAGACGAGGAGCGACAAGGTTCTTGGGGAGCGTCTCAGTGCGATTGTCCCCTCAAGTTCGACTACATGCTAGACGACTGTCTGTCTGTTTTGACTACTTCCTTAGGAGGGTCGACGATCTTGTTTCACCATCCTGGCGGAAGATGTCGTTGCGTCAGTGTCCGATGCCCTAATATGTCCTGAACCTTTCTCTCTTGACATGTGTCTTTGATCCATATGCGTATGTGCTACGTGTTCCTAATCTGTTGGATGTGATTTGCCAGTAATCTTATAGTGATGCTAATTTAAATTACGGTTAAACAAAACTGCCTAATTTCCTAACATACTACCCTTATAACCATGCTCTGCTTATTGCTTTTCGCACTGTGCATACAGAGCCCATTGTCTGCTGCAGCATATCCAATTCCAACCCCGGCAGTCAACGGATAATTGGCCGCCTATACAGATGTGGACGTGATCAACAAATTGAACCTGGGCAGAAGCCAAACTCGCATACAAACCCGCACGAGAGAAATGTGCGCGTTGTCTATCTAAACAAAATAGCCGAACGGTGGGATATGTGGTGACAGACAGGTGCAGAAGAAACATCGCAAATCATCAGATTCCACAGCACATCACACAGCCAAAGGACACTGATCCAAGCCCAGAGAGATACAGAATGCATCCGTTATTTTATTTTAACGCTTGAGAGCTGGCTCGCCGCCATTGCTATTTCTTGACAAAGATTCCAAAGCAGCCAGGTTTTGTTTGGTTTATTAGGATTAATGAGCTATCCATCCATCCACTAGGCTAGCGCGGGAAGTTCTGTGCAGCATCACGGAGCACCTGCGGCCGCGGAAGACGCCAGCCTAGCGCTCCTCTGGCACCACGGTCGCCCGGCGGCGGTGGAGCCTCTTCCGGGAGCGCATGAATGAGTCCATGCCCTGCATCTTCAGCTGCTGGTGGAACTTGTTGATGAACTCATCAGCGCGCGCGTCCACCTCGCCGCAGGCCTCCTCGATCTCCACTTCCGACGCCGGCTCCTCCGGTTCCGCCACCAGGGGACGGCGACGCTCCGCGTCCCTCCTCGTCGCCCGCCAGCGCGCCTCCACCACCTTGGTGTCCGACTCGGCCACGAAGTGCGCGAACGCCGGCTTGTCGCTCGCGGACTTGCGCAGCCGCGGCAGCTTGGCCTCGATCGCCGCCTCCGACATGCTCCTCTCCATGTGCGCGTGCTCGTCGTGCTCACCCTCTTTTATAAACGCGTCGTGCTCACCGTGATCCTCCGGCTCCATCTCGAGCGGCGGCGGTTGCTCGTCGGGCTGTCCCAGATCTAGTACTCCGGTCACCGGGACCTCAGGGGCGGGAGCGGTGAAGTGGGGCCGGTCGATTGTCGTTGAATCCACGCGGGACAGGCTCCTCATCTCGCCGACAGCCCCGGCCGGAGCGCCTTCTCCGCTCCCCGCCGAGGACGTGGCCTTGGAGGTGACGAATATGGTGGCGATGACGAGGTGTAGCACGAGGAACAGCACCCATGGGGTGAACCACCCGTGCACGGTGCTCCACAGCGCAGACATTCCCGCCTCCTGCATTGCGTCGCTTCTTTTTCTTCTTCGCCGAGTGGGGTTTGGGTTTTTGGCGTTTTGGGGGAGAGAGGCGGAGGTGGGGAAGGGGAGATGGTGGGGGCCTAGTGCGGGCGTTGGCTATTTAAAGGTGGGAGGAGAAGAGGACAGTGTAAGGCCAGAATGTTTTTCCTTCTATTTATTTATTTTTACTGAAATGAAAAGGAGGGTTTTATGATAAGCATTGCAGTTTCCATCTCCACGACTGTGTACAGCTTTGTTCATTGGCTGCATTGCCTATTTGCTCCTTGATGAGCGGTGCAAAGAATACAGATGCAAGGATACATAGTTTGCCGGACGACGCCACACGTGGACGGTGATCAAATAAGTGTGCTTTCGGCGCTTGGCCGGACGCGAAAAAGGCATGCCGGTTTTAATGTGAGAGATACTTCGATAAGAGTTTTATGAATCGATAAGCGTCACTCATGTATACAGCCTGGCATTGTATTAATTGCTGAAACTGAAATCCATGTCAGACTGTCATCGTGGAACACGTATGATACACGAGTGACTATGAACCATGTGGAAGGGTGGGACCTTAATCGAGAGGGTTTCGTGCCAAAATGCCCTTGTTAGGATGGTGCGACACGTGCATGCTGATCTAACAAGTGTTTTTGAAGCGCATGTATGGGTCCAAAAGGGGGTGCAAGTTTTGATGTTAAAGATGCTTCTACGAGGATTTTGTGGATATACGTAGTATTGTTGGTATGACATTTCATGATTGCAGGGAAGAATTCTACACACGTTTATGGGATGGATGAAACTAAAATTTGTGATAAACTACCGTTGTGGAATCTATCTTATTACGTGGGTAATATGGAATGTAAGGAAGTTAAAGACCCTTGTCCTAAAGGGGCCATGCAGAGAAAGAAACCCATGCCTTATTACGTGGATGGTGATCCTGTAAAACCAAGTTTGCCTTCAACTCACTATTTTCTTGATAGAATTATGACATGGATATAATAGGAAATTTCATGAGTGTGCCTAACACAGACATAAATAAATATCATGGCATCAGTAGGCTTCACGTCAACCATGTTTATAGAAAAATACACTTGTGTGAAAACTGTAAGTGCATCTAGTGCCACCCCTTGTTGGTTTTGGAGTATTGTCGATAAACTTGGTTGAGAGACTAATGTGTTTGTGAGTGTACACAGGTTAACACAGATAGAAGTCCCTAAGCATCACGTCAGGGACGACCAGAGACGACCCTGAAAATGTATGAAGACATTGAAGATAATGGTGGTACACGAAGACTTTCATTTGGAAACAACGAAGCGCGAAGACATAGTCTTTTGGTAGTTTCATTTTCTTCTTTCTTGAGTCCTAGGAACCACTATATTGTTGTGTGGTCGAGGTAAATGAAGTCAGAAACTGACGTGATGCTCAACCTAAAATCCTATGCCTTCCAATGAAGACAATGAGAGAAAATCTCTTCCAGAGTTGGTTGAGTCAGCTTTGCTTGTAACCCAAGTCAAGCTGCCGTGTGAGTTTGAAATCCGACTGTTAGGACACATATCGGTTGGCCACTAACCCAGGGTCAGTTCGGTCATATCATGTCGGGTTGCCTCCTGGCTATAAATAGCCACCCCCTCCATCATAAGTTGGTGGCTACTCCGAGTTATTACATGGCTTTTATCGTTTGAGAGCAACCCACATCCAAAGCCGTTGAGAGAGATTCCTTGCGAGGAAAACCCAAACACCCTGAGCCCAATGTGATTGAGCGTCACGAATGACATTTTGTTCTGAGTGAACCAGAGACTAATTACACTTGAAGACTATGATCTTCCAGACAGTTAGGCGTCGAGTTCTGAGCATCCAAGAGCCATTGTGGATTACCGGTGAACGAAGTTTGTGAAGGTTTGGAAGTCTACCTTGAAGACTTACCTGAGTGATTGGGCGAGGTCTTCAGTGATCTTAGTTCAAGGGGAATAAGGTGAAGACCAGGTCTTCAGAGTTCAATCTCAGCCTCCCCAACTAGATGTACAGTTGTCACAGCAACTGGAACTGGCCAAACAAATCACTTATCTTCTCCGAGCATCTAGTTCTATCCCTTTATCTTTACTTATTGTTATGTATTTTGAAGCCTTTGCTTGCTCGTACTTGTGTGAAGACATTGCTTGAAGACATTCCCCTGATTCCTTCTTTGTCTTCAAGCCAGTTGTTCCTAATGTTTAGTGTTACATGATGCACTTCATGTGCTCTCTATGCATGCTTAGGGTAGATGTACTTTGCATGTGTTCTATTTAATTCATGTTTCGCTTCCACATCTTCGGATGCATTGCCTATTTTGAAGACTTCAATAAAAATTGCCTATTCACCCCCCTTTAGTCGATAACTAGCACTTTCAATTGGTATCAAAGCAAGGTGCTCCCTTGTTCTCCGTGATTTGGTTTAACCACCTGGAGTTTTAGCTATGTCGACTTCAGGAATTACTAAGGTCTCCGTTGCATGCCTTGTCTTCTATGGCACCGACTACCTTACTGGAAGAATGAGATGCGCATGCATCTTGAAGCCATTGACAACGACCTCTCATATGTCGTCACAAAGGGCATACCCCGGATAGGAGAAGGTGTCACAGCTGCTGATTTGAAGAGGTTCAAGCAGTTGGATTCAACTACCAAGAACATCATCTGTGGTCATCTGACCAAAGGGCATTATGGCCGTGTGAGTGCTTTGAAAACAGCAAACAAGATATGGTTGTGGCTCTCCAAAGTCAATGAAGGCATCTCATCTCAACAAGACTCCCGAGATGATGTTCTGCGCAATCTCTTCAACCGCTTCAAGAGGCTCGACAATGAAAATGTTTGTGTCACTTTCAATCATCTCACCGATATCTCCAATGAGCTCAACGCTCTTGATGCCACTAACATCACTAAACATGAAGTTATGAAGAAGCTGCTCAGATCACTTGATAGCTCCTTTGACACTCTGTCCCTGATGATTCAAGAGCATCCCGATTTCAAGGCCTTGGATCCTATCAATTTTCTTGAGAGGCTCAATACACATGAATTCCAGCTTGTAGAGAAGACATATATCTATGGTCCCAGCTATGGTAGGCTCGTGCTCTGAAAGCCAAGGTTGTGTCTTCATATGAAGAGGAATCTAACAGCAGTTGCGTTTGTGCTGAAGACATTGGCAAAGAACTTGCACTGTTGGTGAATAAATTTCAGAAGTTCACGAAGAAAAACCGCTTCAGGAAGTCTTCAAAGTATGACTTAAAGAAATCCAGAGAAACTTCTTCCCAAGACTACAAAAAAGAGAACCTGCCCTAAGTGCAAGAAACCTGGTCACTACATCGTTGATTGTCCTCTATGGGCAAGGGAATCAAAGAATAAGAAGAGCGAGGGTGATGATTCTGATGACAAGAAGAAGAAATACTCAAAGTCTTCATCAATGTCTTCATCGCACAAGAAAATTTCCTCCCACAATGCTCGTGTATTCATTTGCCAAGGAAATGGACTCAGAAGAGGAGTCAGAGGAAGTTGAGGAGGAGACTGATTCTGGTGTTGCCAGCCTTGCTTTAGCATTTGCATTTGTCGCCAAGTTCATCTTCACTCCCGAAGATAATGACCACTTTACCAACAATGAAGCGGGCGACAATGACAATGATGATGACTCTGCTCTTGCCTATTGCTTCATGGCAAGAGGCGCCAAGGTAACCTCACGTACTGCCTACTTTGACACTTCCAGTGAAGATTACTCTGAGGGTGAATCTAAACCTAGCTGTAAGAAACTTGCTAAAATTGCAACTGAGCAACAAACTGCTATGGAAAAGATTCAGAAACTGCTAGACAAAAGCAATGATTTGTTGGACGAGGAAATGGATCGAAGCTAATCCTTGACCGAGGACCTAAAAAGTCTTCAGTCAAAGTGTGACGACCTCCAAAGTCGTCATGATACCCTCTCAGCCGATCATGAGAAGCTTTCCTACCATTATCTTCAAAGGAAGTAAGAACTAGAGCAGCTGGGAGCGTCTCATGACGATCTCCGGATTGAAAACGATTCACTACTTGCTCAACAGATCAGTACCGGTCGGGAAGAATTTGTTCCATCTGGCCTAAATTATCTTGAGTGTGAAAATGCTAATTCTTCTGCTAAAAGTTAAAATGCTTCTGAACCTGCAATATCCTAAAATGTATCTATGGTTACGAACCCCTCATCTGAGGAAACCACCACTATTGCTGATGAGAATGCTAGGTTGAAGACATTGCTTGAGACTGGCATGTTCAAAAGCCTCAAATGGCATCAAACCCATTGCGATGTTCTCAAGAAGAAGATCTTGAACAGGAACCCTAGGAAAGAGGGCATTGGTTTTGATAGGAACATAAATATTGATGGTACTTACTGGACACTTGAGTAGTACCCGAAAACTACTTGGGTTGCTGCAAAGGGACCTTCAGTTGATCCATCCACCCTGTCTAGGTAGAACTGTGCTAACCCTATCATCATTGATGAGTCTCTTGACTCAAACTGTAAACTGTTGAAAAATCAGAATGGTGAAATGTTTGCCAAATTTGTTGGAACTAACTGCAGGAATGGTTCCCCTATGAAGAAGATGGGTTCCCAAAAGTCTTCTGGAAAATCTTCCCGTGAATGTCATCATGACACAACCTGGGAAGAAGATAAAGCCAGACCTAAGTCTTCATATGGACCAAAGTCTTCATATGGTCGCACTAATGCTTATGTTCGCAGGGTTACTATGATCGGTCTCATGAATATGAGCATCTTTGTCCGAACCATTATGTTCACAGATCAAATATTTTTTTTGTATATTCATTTGAGTATTACAACCCCTCATGAAGATATTTGCTAGGGCTTGAAAGCCTATATTCTTTCATGTTGCACTAAGACTCATTACTTCTCAGCCACCCCTTTAGATGTGGGTGGTTAAGAAGAATTAATCTTCTCATGCAGGGTCAGGTCTCCAGCCAAAATGCATTGGAATCTGAAGACAATGTTGGGGACCTAAAAAATCTTGTTGGACGCAAGATAAAATGTCCAAATGGTCTTTTCATTTATTTCGTCCATGGATTTCTTGATGATCATCCTGTCATATCCTCCAAGAAACTTACATTTCATGAATGCACTTATCGTCAAATGTTTGTTCTTCACAATTGTCTTAGTGAAGCCTATCCCACTAACTGTACTGTAGGATACTCTTCCGAAAGCCACTGAATGGATCCTGGACAGTGGTTGCACCAACCACATGACTGGGATAGGAGCTTACTCATGGACTCTACTTTACATCCATCCTCACAAAATCATGTTACATTTGCTGACAAAGGGAAAATCAATGTATAGGGTCTAGGTAGGGTTGCTATCTCAAAGGATCTGCACATGCATAAATGATGCTTGTCGAATCCCTTGGATACAACCTAATGTCTGTCTCAATGCTTTGTGATATGGACATGATTGTCATCTTTGGAAAATTTCACTGCATTGTCCTAATGGTTAATGACAAATCCAGAGTCTTGAAGGTATTCGAATAGGTGACTTGTACATTGTAGATTTTTCCGCAGGACCACAACTTGCCACATACCTTCTTGCAAAAGCTTTAGAATGCTGGCTATGGCATCGACGTCTAGGGCATGCTGATAATTTGCACACCCTCGTCAAGAAGAATCATATCATTGGCATCGAGGGCATCAAGTTCAAGAATGATCATCTCTGTTGTGCCTGTGAAGCCAGGAAGATGACTAGGGCCAAACATCCCTCGAAGACAATCATGATGACTACTCGGCTCTTTGAGCTACTTCATATGGACTTATTTGTTCCCACTCATTATTCCACATTCTCTACCACTTCAAATATTTATGGCTTCACAATTGTTGATGACTTCTCTTGATATACATGGGTGCACATAATCCTATTCAAGAGTGAAGTGCAAGATGACTTCAGGAGATTCGCCAACCGTGCCATCACCAATGATGGAGTCAAGATCAAGCATATTCAGAGTGACAACGACATTAAGTTCAAGAACACTAGGCTTGAAATTTATCTTGAAACCCTTGGCATCACTCATGAGTTGTCAGCTCCCTATACTCCTCAGTAGAATGGCGGCATGGAGTGCAAGAATAGGACACTCATTGAGATGGCACGCACTATGCTTGACGAATACAAGACACCATGCAAATGGTGGCCTGAAGCCAGTACCACTTCATGCCACATCATCAACCGGGTATATCTTCATAAGTTCCTCAAGAAAACATCATATGAGCTAATCACTGGTAAGAAACCTAATGTAAGTTATTTCAAAGTCTTCAAAGCAAGGTGTTGGATAAGGGATCCACATCACACTTCCAAATTTGCATCGAAAGCACATGAGGGTTATATGCTTGGTTACGGAATGGATTTGCACACATACAAAGTCTTGAACATATACTACAACAAGGTGGTTGAAACTATAGATGTGCGGTTTGATGAAACTAACGGCTCGCAAAGAGAGGAACGGCCTCTTGTGCTAGATGAATTACCTCCAAGTGAAGACATCAATCTCAGGGGTACTGGTGAAATTGTGCTCAATGAGCATCCTGGAGATGATGAGATTGTGATTCCCACTCCTGTCCAGCGTGAAGACAATGTTGATCCCGAAGATAATGCTGAGCCTGAAGACAATGCTCAGGAGCAACAAAGTCTTCGCCCTGCACATCCTCGAGTGGAAAATGAAGTCCAGATCGAGAAGATGCTCAATAGCATCAATGCACCAGGTCGTCTCACTCGCTCAAAGGCCACTTTTGTGGGCACTTTTCTTTTGTCTCTATCTCAGAGCCCACCAAAGTTGCTGAAGCCTGTATGGAGCCAGAATTGATTCAAGCTTTGCAACAAGAGCATCATCAATCTGAGCTCAACAACATTTTGGAACTCATCAAGCATCTTGATCCACGCAAGCACAACATCATCGGCACAAAGTGGATATACCGCAACAAGAAAGACGAAAATGGCCAAGTCGTCATAAATAAGGCTTGTCTTGTTGCCCAGGATTACACATAGGTTGAGGGCATTGACTTTGAGGAAACCTTTTCTCTTGTTGCTAGGCTTGAAGCTATTCGCATATGCTTGCTTGTGCTAACCATCATGATATTCTCTTATATCAAATGGATGTGAAAAGTGCAAGCTCAATGGTAAGAGATGGAATCGGGGCTCCGGGGACCCAAAGGTTCGAACTCTGGGGTGCGCTCGTTCCTACCGCTCTACTCTTTCCTGCAGCTAACCATGGCGAGGCTACGACGAGAGCGAGCTAGTGGGAGCAGGCCCAAAACACAGCAGTTACCCAGGTTCAGGCGACCATGTGGTGTAAAACCCTACTCCTGCTTAGCTTGGGACTGCATTGAGAGGGAGCTAGGGTACAATGGGTGGAGATCCTGCATCCTCTCTCTACGGCGGCACCCTGCCCTCCTTTATACCTTCCTTTGTCCACTTCCCCCGAAAACGGTTGCGGGAAGGGTTGCCACACAACGGCAATTCGAAGGGGGACATGGGCGCAGTCTATCCTGACAAAAGGTGGTCTTCGCCTGCAAAGTCACCGTCCATGACGCGCCGGTGGGCTCGGTGATGACCTCCACCCTGCGCGCCCATCGTCTTGGTCTTCTTGCACCGATCAGGCAACCTTTGGGGATTGCTTTGGGAACCAGTGGGCTGGCCTCGCTCCCTTAGCACAAAAGAGGAAATCCTCCTCATCCGCGCCAGCTGGCGCGGCCTCTGGCATCATTTTTCGTTGTGTGTGTCACCCACGTGGAGGCACGAGGCCTCGAGACTGGGTTGAACAACCCTTGAATTGCATGTCCCTGAGAGAGCGCCTCGGGAGACAACTTCGGGAGGACGCCTCGGGAGAGGGCCTCACGAGGCTCTTGTTGGAGCCGCCCAGTCTGCTTAGCTTACCTGCTGATAGGGGCCTCGCGAGGTGTTTTGCTCATGACGCCTACCAGTGGGCCCCTCCTTAGGCTCCTCAACATAAGCCATGCCCTGGGTCGAAGGTAGACGGGCCTGGGTACCCCTGGTCCCATGGGCCCGACAGTAGTCCTCGGTACCGCGGCGCGCACGTCTTCGCCTCTTAAGGGGGCGAAGCGGCGCAGGCCCTAACCGCCTGCGGGCCAGGCATGACGCGTGGCGCACAATGGTGCGGGGGACGCCCCCGCTTCTCCCACGACACCTCGGCAATCGCCCGGGCTGACATAAAACCTGCCCGCGCGCAGCGCGGGGCCATCATTGCCTTCCTTGTCCCGCCTCCCTTGCTTCGCACGGCTCCTTCTCCTTCCTTCGGGTCTACATCACCTCTGCCCTAATCGTGCCGCCATGGCCCCTTCTGGTAGAAAAAGGAGGGCAGGAAAGGAGGCGGCCGAGGAGGCTGTGCTGGAGCCTGCCCTAGGCAGGTCCATGGTCATCAACGCCGAAGGGCTCGATAAGGTTCTCCCAATGATCGCCGCCTCCTCCAATGAATGCGGGCTACCCAGATCTGGCCAGCTTCACACCCAGCCACCGAGCTTGATGCCACCTCCATTTATGTCCCTCTTCACGCGCTCTTCACCGGCTTGCTACCACCGTTCTTAGATTTCTTCAATGCCGTCCTCTCTCACTTCCAACTCCACATGCTGCACCTTGATCCGACCTCCGTTCTTCTTCTTTCCACCTTCGCCTTCTTGTGCGAGGCCTTCGTGGGCATGCCCCCTTCGGTGGCGCTGCCTCACCATTTTTTCTGCCTGCGGTTAACCGCGGCAAACCAACGCTCTGGGTGTGCCTCGCTCTGCATCGTGGAGAGCACGGCGGGCGATGGCATCCACATGGAGCTCGCCGATGAGGCGGAGGGCTTTAGGAGGCAGTGGGTGTATGTGGATGCAGCCAAATCAAGCCCCTTACTACTGATATCGACGCCCCCGGTGATGAGGAGCTCTGGATGGGAGCAGAAAGGCTCGCCGATACAAGATTGGCAAGGGTGTGGAAGAGGTTGACTGACTTGAGGGCGGCGGGGGTAATGGCAGTCACGGTCATGAGGGAGTTCCTCCGCTGGTGCATTGCCCCTCTCCAGCGTCACTCCCGCCCAATGTGGACCTTTTATTCTCTGGAGGACCCAATGTGGCTGAACACGGGCAAGCTATCGCCAGAGGTGCTGAGCGAGGTGCTCCTCATTCTGACCGGAGGGGAAGCGGACGAGCCCCCCGTGGCGGGCCTCCCCGTGGCGCGGCCCCTCGTGGCGCGGC